>CM077095.1:102170976-102770976 GCA_039513925.1 Platanthera zijinensis
TTTAGCTTGCTTCTTAGACAACTTCTTGACCTTCTTGAAGGCATTCAGAATTTCTCCATACTTGTCAATCAGTTGATTGACATCTCCTTCAGATCCAGAATCTTCTTCACCAAAGGGTGAAGAGGATTCTAAGCAAGGACTAGTCTCAAACTCAGACAAATAGGCAGAGTTAGGTGATAGATGTACCTTGCTCTGACCAGGCTGATCCAGGTTGCCTTCCTCATTTGCCATTGCCATCATCCCTCTATAGCTGTGGACATCTTCATCCACCTCTGACTCATTGTCTGACATTGTCAAAGGAGCTCTGTTTCCTATCCTTCTTGGAGGATTGACTTCTCCTGCTACAATAACTTCATCTGTAACAGCAACAACAACTAGCCCAATATAGTCTTCCTCTTCTTCAGACTCAGAGGATGATGAGTCTATCCAACTCTTTCCTTCTTGGCCATGAAGGAATTTTCCTTCTTTCCTTTGTGCTGGTATTTCTTCTTCTCCTCAGTCTCCTTTCTCTTCTCTGGGCAGTCAGCTATCACATGCCCAGGTTTGCTGCAATAGTAGAAAAATACTTTAGTGGAGTTGTATTTATTTTGTTTAGAACCATACCTTTCAATCTTGGACTGGTTCTGTCTGTGATGAGTGGAGTTGGAAGGCCTCTTCTTCCAATGCTTCTTCTTCATTAACCTTTGGAGTTTTCTGGAAAAGGCTGCAAAATCTTCATCAGACATGCTGCTGTCTGATGCCTCTGAGTTAGAGCTGTCTGACTCAGCTGGTCTCCTTGGTGGAGAAGAAATACTTTCCTTTCCTTGAACTTTCAGCATTAAAGGCTAAGGACTTTTCTTTGGCCAGTGATTTGTTGGAGGCCTTTTCCTCCTTCCTGGCAGCCAGCTGCATCTCATAGGAGAGCAGCTTCCCAAACAATATTTGGGGAGGAGTGTCAGCAAGCTTGGCCATCTCTCTTATGGCACAAATCTTAGTATCCCAGTCTCTAGTGAGAGATCTGAGAAACTTTTCATTTATTTCATAATTATTTAAGACCCTTTTATAGGTCTTCAACTCATTTATGATCCTGAAGAATCTTTCATAACAGGTAGTTATGTTCTCCTTCAGGATCTACCTGAAAGCCTCATACTCTTGGTTGAGCAGAGACTTCCTATCATCTCTTACCTCATTAGTACCCTCCAAGTAGACCATAAGGGTGTCCCACATCTCCTTGGAGGTCTGGCAGTGAACCAAGTTCAGGAAGGTGGAGTCATATACAGGACTAGCAATGATGTTCTGTGCTCTCTTGTCCAGGCTAGCTAGTATGACCTCATCTTTGGTCATTTCAGAGAGAGTCTTTGGTGTCTGGATGTTGGCATCCAGAGCATAGACCATCATAGGAATGACAGGCCCCTCCCTAATCGTTGCAAAAATTCTTGGATCATAGGCTTCCATGAATAGCCTCACCCTCTCCTTCTATATTCCAAACTGCCCCTTTCTGCAGATGGGGAGTTTCATGAAAGTCAGCACTCTCTGACTCTCTCCTAAGCCCATGAACACTTAGCAGCATCTACCTTAGAGGATCACTCAGATTGTTAAATCCTTTTTGAGGAACCTCCCTCTGATACCACTTGAAAGATCTTATTTTAAATATAGCTAGAAACCTAGAGGGGGGGGGGTGAATAGGTTTTCTTTAGGTCTTTTAATCTTCTTTTAAATCACTTGTTTATTTCTTTTAGATTTCAGCTTAGAGTGATCTAAAGCTTGTCCTTAGCACCTGCAATTAAGAAAATAAAAGCAAACACAGAAAAGCTCACAAGTGTTTTATAGTGGTTCTCCAAAACTATGGGTACATCCACTATTCTCCCACCTTGCTAACTTCCTTTTAGTCAAGGCACTTCTCCAAACCAATGCTCCAAGGAGCTTACACCTAAGATCCCTCAGGATCTCTCAGTCTCCTCCAAGACTTACACCTCAGCCAAAAAGGCCTACACTCAGTGATACAAGTATCACCTACCTCAGGCACTTAAGCCATACCACTCAGGCTATGGAGGATAGCCCTACCTCAGAGCAAGCTTGCTCTTACAACTCATAGAGAAGCACTCTCCTATAGTTCAGGTAAAACTGCCCTACTTCTCAGTGAGTAAAACTCACCTACCTTAGAGAGCAGCACTCTCCTACAGCTCGGGCAAATTTTCCCTACCTCAGACCCAAATGTCCTACAGCTCAGATCCAGAAGGATCCTACAATAAGAAATAGTTTAATTAACTTTGACACAGAGAAATTTCTCTGTGTCAACCACTTGAGAAGAAAACTTTCTGCTCCAACTCTCCTCACAGAAGGAAAA
The DNA here is from genome assembly GCA_039513925.1 of Platanthera zijinensis. NCBI lineage: Eukaryota > Viridiplantae > Streptophyta > Magnoliopsida > Asparagales > Orchidaceae > Platanthera > Platanthera zijinensis. The sequence goes on from CM077095.1 coordinate 102,173,303, forward strand.
GGATTTGTTGGAGGGACTCAGAAGATAACTTCTGAACTTGCTGCTGAAGGCTAAAGATCTTTTGATCTTGAATCTTCAAAAAAGCTCACTGAACCTGCCAAAGGATGAAGGTTCTTCTTTCTTCAGAACTGATTCTAAATCTGTTGTGGCAAATGGAGACTTTCACAACTAACTGAACTTTTCTTACTGGAGAGCTTCAAGCTTTTCACATGCAGCAATGGCGAAGAAGTTGAAGATGACTGCTCTCCTATTTTTGAACAAGCCAAAGTTGTTTTTGAATATTTTTGAAGATGCCTTGCTTTAACAGAAGAAGACGTACAGTAGCTTCACAATAAGTTTTGTCGTGTAGTGTAGCTTCCCCGTGTCTGAATTGACCTTAGTTTACCTTGTCGATTTTGCTGATGCCAGTACCTATGGACTTTGCCAAAATCGAGCATCAGAGAATAGACGTCGAGTGAGTAAGCATCACTCAATGCCAAACCACTTAGACAGTTTTACTGTCTCTTGGCATTGAGTGAGTAACCTTCACTCAATTCCAAACTACTTAAATATAAAGTATGTTTCTGGGCATTGAGATATTCAGCTTCACTCAACGCCAACTTGCTTTATCAGCATTTTGCTACTTGGCGTTGAGTGAGTAAGAATCACTCAATGCCAAACACCTTAGACAAAATTCTGTCTTCACTAGGCGTTGAAAGTGTTGAGTCCATAACCTCCACTCAACGCTTTTTGCCTTAACCAAATTTCTGCTTCTTCAGCAACTTAAGCGTTGAGTGAGCACGCCTCACTCAACGCTTTCTATCTTAGCCAATTTTCTATAATAAATAAGTACTGGGCTTAGACTGTCTTTATGAGTTTGACGAATGGTGAATTGAGCTCGAAGAACTCTGAACTCAGTTCGACGAAATATCTACTGAGCTCGATGAACTCTGAACTCAAGCTCTGAACTTAGCTCGACTAAATGTGAGCAGAGCTCGACGAACTCAAAACTCAAGCTCTGAACTTAGCTCGACGAAATGTGAGGTGAGCTCGACGAACTCTGAACTCAGTTCGATGAAATCTCAATTGAGCTCGACGAACTAAGAACTCGAGCTTTGAACTTAGCTCGACGAAATGTGAGCTGAGCTCGACGGATTTGAACATGATTCAACTAGTTAAACTTATAGCCTTTTTTTGTATGACGTTGAGTGTGTATTCATCACTCGATGCCAAAACATTTAGCCAAATTTATCTTTAGTAGCATGGCATTGAGTGAGTTGACATCACTCAACGCCTGTGGAATTAGCTGTATTTCAGCTCATTCCAACTTAGGCTATGACAGTATAAGCTACAACACTCTGCGCTATATGTCATCTGGCATTAAGTGATGTTCCTTCACTCAATGCCTATGGACTTAGACAGATTTCTATATTCCCACACCTTAGGTAAGTGTTTACCTGGCTTAGCCACTTAGGCTACTTGACCTATCATAGTCATCTACTTATATATGTATATCATTGATAAGATTGACTTCACTCAAATCCAAGATATTGTGGGCAATAGACCCAACAATCTTCATGAAGTTTGTCAAGCAAATTAAGAATGAGTTTGATAGTACTGTGTTCAAAATTAGAAATAACCTTGGGACTGAATTCCAGTTTGATAGCATGACAAAGTTCTGTGAAGAGCAAGGGATTCATCAAGAATTTTCTTCTCCAAGAACACCCCAGCAAAATAGGATTCTTGAGAGAAAAAAATAGAACTCTCATAGAGGCTGGAAGGACCTTATTGAGTGACACTTCTCTCCCAAAATATTTCTGGGCTTAGGTAATGAATAATGCATGTCATGTCCTTAACAGAGCCTCTATCACCAAGAGCCACAAGAAGACTCCCTATAAGATCTTGAAGGGTAGAAAACCAAACCTGAGTTATCTCAGGATCTTTGATAGCAAGTGCTATGTGCTTCATAATGGGAAGTCCTATGTGACTAAGTTTGCTGCCAAGTCCTTTAATGGGATTTTTGTTGGATACATCAACCACAGTAAAGCCTATTGTATCTACAACTTGAAAAGCCAAGTTATAAAAGAGTTTGTACATGTAGTCTTTTATGTGTCTACCATGATTAACAGTGAGCTGATAAGCTCCTCTTCTAGTACTGCAGGTACAGAGCTGATGGTGGACAAGATAACATCAGGGAAGCTGCTCCAGTAATCTAAGATGGAGTGGGTATTCCAGAAGAACTGCAAGGCACACTTGAAGTGGATTAAGATCAACAAGAAGCTTTTACTGAAGTTGATGATGAAAGGAGATTGCCTCCAACTGTCAGGCATCTTAGATATTATCCAAGACACCAAATAATTGGTGATGCAAACCAAGGGATGGTGATAAGAAGCAAGAGACTTAATACAACAATGTATGTATGTTTCTTGTCACAGGTTGACCCCAAGAGATCTGAAGATACCAACATAGATCAGTTCTATATTATAGTAATGCAAAAGTAATTGAACCAGTTTAAGAGATGTAAGGTCTGTAAGCTGGTTCCCATACAACAAGGACATAATGTAATTGGAGTCAAGTGAATTTATAGGAATAAACTTGATGGAAATGGCATTATAATCAAGAATAAAGCTAGGCTAGTAGCTAAGGGGTACAGACAAGAAGAAGGTATTGACTTTGATCAAACCTTTGCCCCTATAGCAAGATTGAAAGTCATCAGACTCTTCCTTGCATATGCTGCATTCAAAGGATTTAAAGTCTACCATATGGATATGAAGTCAGTATTCCAGAATTGTGACTTAAAGGAAGAAGTCTATGTTGAGCAGCCTCCAGGTTTTGTTGTTCCTAACTCACCTGATTTTGTTTATAGACTTAGGAAAGCTCTATATGGGCTGAAGCAAGCCCCTAGAGCATGGTATGATACATTGTCTAGCTTCCTCATTGAGAACAAATTCTTAAGGGGGAAGATAGACAAGACCCTATTCCTAAGGGAATCTAAGGGCAAGGTCATCCTAGTCCATCTTTATGTAGATGACATAATCTTTGGATCTACTAATGACAACCTTTGCAAGAAGTTTGTCAAACTTATACAAGGGAAGTTTGACATGAGTAGTATAGGTGAACTTAAGTTCTTCTTGGGCCTCTAAGTAAGACATACTGAAGATGGCTTATCCATATCCTAGTCTAAGTTCACCAGGGAGTTGATCCAAAAGTTTGGTATGAAGAATGCCTCCACCATGAAAACTCCCATGGGGTCAAGTATGCTTATAGGAAAAGTTGAGGCCGGGAAACATGTTGATGAAACTTTGTATAGAGGGATAATTGGCTCCCTTCTATATCTTACTGCAAGTAGGCCAGACAATATGTAGGATACATTTGTTTGTGCTAGGTATCAGGCTAGCCCTAAAGAATCTCACTACTCTGTTGTAAAGAGGATTTTGAGGTATCTTAAGGGCACACCATATCTTGGCCTATGGTACCCTAGAAATAGGGATTTTGAACTAACAGGATATTCAGTGCAGATTTTGCAGGCTATAAAGAGGACAGGAAGAGCACTTCAAGCACCTATCAGTTCTTGGGAGGAAGACTAGTGTCTTGGAACAACAAGAAGCAGACTAGTATTGTAATCTTAATAGCTGAGTCAGAATGCATCTCAACAGGTAGCTGATGTGCACAGTTGTTATTGATCTAGCATTAGCGCCAGGAATATAACCTCCAGATAAGTAGAACTCCTTTGTACTATGAATCTACTAGTGCAATCTAAATTGCTAGGAATCCTAGCTCTTGCAGCAGGACTAAGCACATTGAGATTTTGTATCATTTCATTATGGAGCATGTGGAATTTGAAGATATCAGTCTTGCGTTAGTCCCTACAGACAAGCAAGTGGCTGACATATTCACTAAGACACTAGATGAAGCAAAATTCAACACATTCAAGTTTTAGTTGGGTATATTTAACTTGGTATTACTTCAGTTGCTCATTGTATTGTTTTTGTTGCAGGTTGTACTACTTCTTGTAGGTGGAAAAGACCTTAAGTGGTATGAAGATTTTTCAAGTGGTATACCTTCATTGGTATCAAGTTTTTCAAGTGGTTCAAGTGCCATTCATACTGGAATAGACTGAAGTGGCTACCATGAAGGATGATAGAAGATACTTCAGTGGAGGGGGAGCAAGTTCAGCACTTCTAGGTATAGATTCAGCCTTATGTAGAGAAGGAGCAAGCTATTGCAATAGTTGATTATCTGAACTGAAAAAGGGGAGAAGATAATCAGAGGCCAGCACCTCCCTGACTATTTACAGAAGTCAAAAAGGGCGAGAAGATGGAAATGATCAAGACCAGACAATAATAAAACAGGGGGAGCAGGATGTGATGATGATCACCCTGCGGGCAAGGAAAGTGTGGTAACCTATAACTTGATACTCTTGTTCTCTTGTTATAAGTTTTCCAATTTAATGTTTTATTGCTGCATATGTTAGTGTATATCATTGACTCAGAATTTTGTTTGAGGGTTTTTAAATTTTTAAAGAGGAGGAGATTGTTGGGTCAATTGCTCACAATGTCCCAGATTTGTAGAAGTCAAACAAGTCAATGGTATACATATAGTTGTATTTGATGTATGTTCAAGTTCATGCATGCAGGTTGGTCCTTTTCACATTGATTGGATAGGTATTCCAAGTTGCAGTGATAGGTGGTCACAAGGGAGAGAAGTGGTGAGATAGAATTCTGTCTAAGTCCACGGGCATTGAGTGAAACCAGTTCACTCAATGCCAGATATCAAAGAAGAATGCTGCAAAGGTTTAAAATCACTTAAGTCCACAGGCGTTGAGTGAAGCTAGTTCACTCAACACAATATGCCAAAAAGCACTGAGTAAGGTGTGGACAGTCAGAGCCCAACAGTCTGCAAAGCAATTCTGCAACTAAGTCCACATGCATTGAGTGAAGGAAGTTCACTAAACGCCATATATCAAAAGGCGTCGAATATAGCTGAGTCTGTCAAAGCTTCAGCATTGACAAGGAAGAAAATGCAGCTAAGTCCACAGGTGTTGAGTGAAGCCAGTTCACTCAATGCAATATAACAAAAAGCGTTGAGACAAGCTCAAGCAGTCAAAGTAGTTGAAGATCTTTCATGAATTCTTGCTAAGTCCACAAGCATCGAGTAAATACAGCTCACTCAATACCAGAGAAGAAAGCATCGTGTGATGTCAAAGCTCAAGGAAAGATGGACAGAAAAAACATGTCTAAGTTCAGATGTGTTGATTGAGGACATCTCACTTAACGCTCTGAATGCCTCAGCAAGCTGGCAGACTCCAGAGAAGCAGCTTAGTACAAAAGAGTTGAGTGATGGAAGCTCACTCAATACTCTACACGCCTAGCATATAAAGATCATTGCAGCTAAGTCCAGAGGCGTTGAGTGAAGCTAGTTCACTCAACGATCTCAACGTCTAGCAGATAAAGATAGTTGCAGCTAAGTCCAGGGGCGTTAAGTGAAGCCAGTTCACTCAACACTCTCAATGCCTAAGCAAGGCAGAAGAATTTGCTAAGTTCAGAGGCGTTGAGTGAAGGTCATTCACTCAACGCACACAACGCCTGGATTGAATCTGAGAATTTGGCTAAGTCCATAAATGCTGACATCAGCAAAAGACAACAAAAGTCAACATGATTCAAATTAGTTGCGGGAAAGATATAGAACAGGACAAATAGCAACACAGGTCTACAGGAAGACTTTTTTAGTGGGTCCCACGGGTCATATAGCTGTTGGATGGCTAAAGATAAAAGGGACAAGATCGGGAGTTGGGAACTTTAACTTTTAGGGATTTATTCATTTCAAAAAGTTGCGGCTGAACTTCATCTTCATCGTCATTGTTGTCGTGTCTGAAGCAAGAAATCTAATCAACTGGTCTAAAAGTTCCTAAGTTAGTTATAGCTATTTTCATCAGTTACAACAAGTTCAGAAAAGTTTTTTCTGAGAAAGGAGAAGAAGCAGAAACTTCAATTTTCTGTAGTCAAGGTTAGCTATTTGAAGAAGAAAAATAACTGTCTACTTCTTTGTCTTCAACAACAAGTTCAGAGACTTTGGTTTCTGAGATAGTGAATGAGCATAGCTGAATGCTATGAAAAATTCTTCAAAATAATGAATGAGCTAAGGACCTATAAGAGGGTCTTCAACAACTATGAGCTGAATGATAAGTTCCTTAGACCTCTAACCAAAGACTGGGATACCAAGATATGTGTCATCAGATAGGTGACCAAGCTAGCTAAAACTCCACACACATTATTTGGAATGCTGCTCTCTAATGAGATGTAGCTATCTACCAGAAAGGAGGAAGAGACCTCCAGCATAGCTTAAGCAATGGAGAAGACTGTAGCCTTCAAGGCTAATTGCTCTAAGAAGAGCATAGATAGGATTGCCCCTCCCCCAAGAAGGTCTGCTGAATCAGACAGCTCTGAGCCAAGCACATCTGACAGCAACATGTCAGATGGAGAGTTTGGTGCCTTCAAAAGGCAATTACAGAAGATGATGAAGAGGAAGAAGTGGAGGTACAGACCTTCCTCCTCCTCTCATCACAAGAAGGACCACAACATGTTTGAGAAGATATTCTCTAAAGGAGACAGGTATGACACTAAACCCAGTAAACAATTTTCCTCTAATGTTGTTTGTTACTGATGTAGCAAGGCTGGGCATGTCATTAATGATTGTCTAGTTAATAGGAAAGAACAAAAGAAATCTGAGGAGAAGAAGTACCACCACTAGAAGGGCAAGAAGGAAAGGTCCTTCATTGTCAAAAAGGAGAAAAGCTGGAGCCAAAGTGACTCAGCATCTTCAGATTCTGAAGAAGAAGAAGAAGCCTATATTGGGTTGTTTGATGCAGTTGTTGATGAAGAAGATATGGACTATCCTACTGATAGGATAAGAATCAGAGCCCCTCTTTAACTCTCAGACAGTAATACTGAGGAGGACGAAGATTTCAGTGGCTGTTATTTGCTAAGGACCATGTCAGATGAAAAATCCAGCAAGGATTAGCCTGGTCTAGATAAGGTACAATCTCTGTCTTGCTCCTCCTCTGAATCTGACTATGAGACAAGACCTAATTCTGATGCATCTTCATCCAGTGATGAAGATGGCTCAGAATCTGATAAAGATGTCAATTAATTGATTGAGAACTATGGGTTGATCTTGGAAGCTCTGAATAAGTGCAAGTTTCTTGTCAAAAGACAAGCCAAGGTGATTGTTTATTTAAGAAAAGATTTAACTTTGCACTCTGAATCAGACTCACTACTGAGTAAGATGAGCAGAGAGATAGCTCAACTTATAACAATCACCATAATCCAAGGCTCAGCCATAAATAGTAAGTGCTCTTTAATTAAAGGGTTAAAAGAAAAGCTCCTTCAGGAGAAAAAGATAGTGGCTGAATTTAGCAAGCCAAAGACTGTGCTGCCACTAATTGACTCATTTACCTCTTAAAATGGTAAGAGAGGTCTAGGGTTTAAAGGTAACCCTAGAGCTATCCCTTCTAAATGGACAATCCAGGATCCTTTTGTGCCTAACTCAACCTTTCATAAGGTAATCCTCCCATCAAATATGTATGACTAGGATAGAATATATGGTCATTGGATGAATGAGAACTCTTCCTGTAAGTATACAAATGTATCTTACAATGGTGGGAGAAAGGGCATGGGCTTGAGTGCCTTCAAGGCTCTCCATGAAGAAATTCAGATGGCCCATCATGGACCATATGTTTTTGGGACTCCATCCCCTACACTCAAGAATGTGGTAGATGCATATAGTCAGGCTCTTCCAGCAATATCACAGACCAAAGGCAAGTCTATCTCTAAGTCTGACTTAGCCATCTTTGATGCCATCAATAGCATATCTGCTGCTAAGAAGACTGATGTTGGTAGTACTCAAAGCCGGATAAGTTTATCTATTATCAGACTTACTTTTAGTCAGATTCATGCTGAAATAAATATGAAGAGGGATGATAATCTCCCCTTTGAACAGTCTACTGTTAACAGCTTGCAACCTACTGGAACTGTTCAGAAGAGAAGGTATAACATTCATGATTTCTGTTGCTGTGGTAAAGTGGGACACTTTACCATAGATTGTTGGCACAACCCTAGTGTGTCGAGGGCTAAAGTGAGTCTTTCTGGCAGGAGTGCTGGAGGGAGACAAGTTAATTTTCAGACTAACAAGAACCTAGGACCCATACTCTTTTGGGATCCTAAGGTAAACTGAATTATGATTGCAGGTTAGTCCAAGTACCAATGCACCAATATGGTACTTGGACAGTGGATGTTCTAGGCACGTGACTGGAACAAGATGTCTCCTGAAGGACTTCACTCATGTGAAGAATGGACCTAAAGTTAACTTTGGAGGTTCAGGCAGAGGAGTCGCCAATGGATATGGTATGATTACCAATGACATAGTCACAATCTCAAAAGTGGCGTATGTGGAAAGGTTGCAACACAACCTGATAAGCATAAGACAACTATGTGATCTTGGCTATATCATTGTATTCCACAAGGATGAGTGCCACATTAAATGGTCAAGTGACCAAAAGGTCATTTTGACAGGCACTAGGAGTAAGAATGTTTATTGTTTAAACTTTTTATGTTTAATTTCTGACACCCCTATGTGTCTAATTACAAATGAAAAAGTCTCATACTGTGTGCAATGACACAAGAGACTAGCTCACTTGAACTAAAATACCATTAACAAACTCTTTAGTGGAGAGCATGTTAGAAATGGTCCCAATATTAAATGCACCAAAGATGGTATTTGCTCTACTTGCCAAAAGGGTAAGCAGGCCAAAGCTTATTTTAAAAGAATTAGGGCCAAGGACTCTGTGAGGTGCTTATACCTCCGGCATATGGACTTGTTTGGTCCTATTCCAATTCATAGTCTTGGTAGGGAAGTCTACACACTTGTAATAGTTGATGAGTTCTCCAGATTTGTTTGGGTATTCTTCTTGAAGAAAAAGTCTGAAACCCTTGACATCTTCAGGAACTTTATCAAGAAAATTCAAAATTAATTGGACAGTTTTGTGGTCAAAATTAGAAGTGACCATGACACTTAATTTCAATCTGATGGCATGACAAAGCTCTGTGAAGAACAAGGGATTCTCCAAGAATTTTCTTCTCCAAGAACACCCCAGCAAAATGGCATAGCTGAGAGGAAAAATAGAACTCTCATAGAAGCTAGAAGGACACTACTAAGTGACACATCTCTCCTAAAATATTTCTGGGTTGAGACAGTTAATACTGCATGTCATGTCCTGAATAGGGCCTCTGTCAACAAATATCACAAGAAGACTCCCTATGAGATCATGAAGGGTAGAAAACCAAATATTGCCTATCTCAGGATCTTTGGTAGCCAATGCTATGTGCTCAATAATGGGAAGTCATATCTGACTAAGTTTGCTGCCAAATCCTATGAGGGGATATTTGTTGGGTACAACAATCATAGCAAAGCATATACGATCTATAACTTGAAAAATCAAGTTGTTGAAGAGTCTATAAATGTAGCTTTTGATGAATCTTCTATGATTAACAGTGAGCTTCCTAGCTCCTCATATAGATCTGCAGGTATAGAATAGGTGGTGGATAAACTGACTATTGAAATCGAAAATTTGGTCTCAGTGGGGTTCACCCTTAGGGAAGGGGTGATCACACACTTATTTCTCTCTTTCGAGCCGAACAACTAAGGAAAAAGAACAGGGGATAGACCCAAGGGCTCGACATGGAGGACCCACCACCCACCCAGAAGATCTTAGAGCGCTTCCCCTCCCTATCCAAATGCTGAGCTAAGGATCCTCAAAAAGCACAAGAAGACCTGGGCATAAAAAGCATGCCCTTTGAGATACCCCCTTGGGGCTATTTATAGTTTTCTATAAACGGTTTGCCAACAACCAACCTCCACTATTCAAAACAGCTATATACAGCCAAAAGTGGTCTGCCAACAATGTAACTCCGTTGTTCTGAAAGGCTATCTGTACCCCCAGCAAGGGCATCCAGGTAATTTTGCCTCTGGACCCCACAGGGCATGTTTCTTAGACACGAGGTCAACTCGCCAACCTACTGGGTGGACGTGGTCTGGCTACCATAGCTCGCTTTCTATCTCTAGGAGGGCGCGAGCCAGGCCACCATGGCTCGCCTACCCTATATTGAGGTGAGCTTGCTACAAGATTGCCTAAGCAGTCACGGGCTGGATGGGATGGCTTGCATAACTCGCTTGCTTAGCCTTGGCGAGAGCGAGTTGGCCATCTGGACTCGCCCGCCTACTATACTAATGTGGGTCAGCCCCCCTGGCTCGCTCTCCTAATTGGATGGTCCCACTCGACGAACATGGGTTTGTACACTGACCATCAAGGATGCTCCTAAAACTGCCCAAAATGAAGACAATGGTGTGTATGTTCCTGAAGAAGAACAAAGCTCACAAGACATGGGTTAAGATCAGCTGGATCTAGCCATTAAAGTCAATAATGCTGAAAAAAGACTACCTCCTACAGTTAGACATCTAAAAGATTATCCAAGACATCTAATCATTAGTGATTCTAGCCAAGGGATTACAACAAGGAGTAGAAGCCTGAACATAGCCATGTACTCCAGCTTTCTGTCTCAGATTGAGCCCAAAAGGTTTGAAGATGCCAACATAGACAAATTTTGGATTGTGGCAATGCAAGTGGAACTGAATCAGTTCAAGAGATGTAAGGTTTGGAAGCTTGTTCCCAGACCTCAAGGACATAACATCATAGGAATCAAATGGATCTACAAAAATAAATTAGATGAGAATGGTGTTATAATTAAGAACAAAGCAAGACTGGTGGCTAAGGGATATAGATAAGAGGAAGGTATTGATTTTGATCAGACCTTTGCCCCAGTTGTTAGACTAGAAGCCATAAGACTTTTTCTTGCATATGCTGCCCACAAGGGATTCAAGATCTACCAGATGGATGTGAAGTCAGCCTTCCTAAATGGTGACCTAAGAGAGGAGGTCTTTATTGAGCAACCATCATGTTTTGTTAATCCCAACTCTCCTGATTATGTTTATAGGCTTAGGAAAGCATTGTATAGGTTGAAGCAAGCCTATAGGGCATGGTATGAAACCCTGTCTAACTTTATCATTGGGAACAAATTATCATTGGGAACAAATTCCCAAGGGAAAGATAGACAAGACTCTATTCCCAAGGGAATCAAGGGCAAGATCATCCTAGTCTAGATTTATGTAGATGATATAATCTTTGGGTCTACTGATGATAACCTATACAAGAAGTTTTCCAAACTTATGAAAGGAAAGTTTGAGATGAGCAGTATGGGTGAGCTCAAGTACTTCTTGGGCCTCCAAGTAAGATATTCAAAGGATGGATTATCCATCTCTCAGTCTAAATTCACTAGGGAGTTAATTAGAAAATTTTGTATGGAGAGTGCCTCCATAATGAAAACTCCAATGGGGTCTAGTATATCAATAGACAAGGATGAGAGAGGTTTAAACCATGTATAGAGGAATAGTTGGCTCCCTCCTTTATCTTACTGCTAGTAGGCCAGACATCATGGATGTTACATGTATTTATGCTAGATACCAGGCTTACCCTAAAGAGTCTCATTATTCTACTGAAAAAAATTCTGAGATATCTTAAGAGCACACCGGATCTTGGCCTATTGTACCCTATAAATAGTGATTTTGAGCAAACTAGGTATTCAGATGTATATTTTATAGGCTATTGAGAAGACAGGAAAAGCACATCTGACAACTGCCAATTCTTAGGAGGAAGACTTGTATCTTGGAGTAGCAAGAAGTAGACTAATGTTGCCATATCAACATGTGAGTCAGAATATATATCAGCAGGAAGTTGCGGTGCTCAGTTGCTTTGGATCCAGCACCAGCTCTAGGACTATAACCTAAAGCTAAGTAACACTCTAATATATTGTGATTCTACTAGTGCAATCTCTATTGCTAGGAATCCTGTCTCTCACAGCAGGACTAAGCACATAGAGATTAGGTATCACTTTATTAGGGAGCATATGGAATGTGAAGACATCATTCTTGAATTTGTCTCTACTAACAAGCAAGTAGCTGATATCTTCACCAAACCACTAGATGAAGCCAAGTTCAACACCTTCAAATTTGAATTGGGAATGTTGAATTTAGTTCTACTTCAATAGCTCTCCATATATTTGTGTTTGTTGTAGGTAGTGTTAATCTTTATAGGATAAACAAAGGAGAAATGGACTAAGCGTCCAGGCGTCGATTGCGCTGAGACATGATCAAGCATTGAGTCCCCTGAGTCTAAGTGCTCAGGTGTCGAGTGCGTTGAAACAACTGCAAGCCTCGATAGCATCGAGTGCGTCGAGTCCACTCAATGTATGCTCCCAGTGACGTCTATTTATAGCTATATATTGGGATCAATTCTAGACGTTGATCACTTCTTGATCATAAATAGGTATGTGCCTCTCCATCTTCTAAAATAGAAATTACTATAAATAGAAGATTGTGTACACAAAATAAAATACACTGTTCCTCGCCCTTCTCTGCACCTTGCAACAAAATTACGAAAGCTCGCAAAATCTACAGCAACTCACAGAAGAAATGGCGCCAAGAAGATTGGATTTCCTGTTCGAGGGTTCAGAGCTGGTCAGAAATGGATTCAAGGATGCGCTTGAGGAAGTTCAGTTAGTACTCCATCTGCTATAGGTCAATGACCTAGAGTATGTTCTCTCTGAGGCAAGTCTACTTTGGAAGAGAGAAGTACATGAGTTATACTCAACTGCCAATGTAGACTCATCATCCATGAAACTCAAGTCCTTAATAAGTGGAAACAAGGTTAAGATTACCCCCAAGAGACTGAGCAAGGCACTACAACTGTCGAAGTTCAAAGTATCAGATGAAGAAGTTGAAATAGATCAAACTGATGTCAAAGCTGCACTAAAGTGGTGTAGACTCTCAAAGCACACCACTGGATCGATTCTGAGGAAAGAACTGAACCTGAAAAGGAAAATTCCTTGCAGGTGTTGTTGGAAAGGCACTGATGTGTAAGTCTGGCTCCCATGACAAAATTTCCAATAAGATTTTTGAGTTAATGGCAAGGGTGATTTTTTCTAAATGGACAGATTGGGGGAGAGTGCTTTTGATAGAATTGTAGATGGTATCCCAGAGCAAAACTTGGGTAGAATTCTATCCCTATTTCTGCACAATAGTGTTCCAGGAATCCTTAACATAAGGCTAGGAATAATAATCCACCATATGTGAAGGATGGACTCAAAAATGCTTGATAGATGGGAAAGAGTTCTGCAACCACACCAACAGTCAGAAGAAAAAGAAGGCATTTACAGTTCAAGAAGACAGCACTGACAGCAGTTCATCTGAGAGTGAGGAATAACCTCATGATCCATAGCTTTCTGAATCTACTGAAGAAATAGGAGAGATACAAGTGCTCAGGTATTATTTTCCTCTAAAACTATAGGAAGGATTCAAGTGAACAGAACTCAGTCTGAAGTATTCAAGCTGATGCTATGAATATACCTCCAATTGAGGTTGAAGAAAGGGTTGCTGAAGAGATAGTCAACAAGATTTCTACAGATATGGAGGGGGGGGGGGTCCTCTGAGTCACCAGCTCTTACTAAAAAAGAAGTTGCACCTACATACCAAGGTCTACATGGTGGATACAGTCCTCAAAGTGAAGGGGAGCAACTCCTTGCTCAAGTCATGGAAAATGCTTTTGTTGAGGGGGAGCAAACCCAGCTCTTGCAGGAGGATATTCAGATTCGTCTTGAGAGGGAAACATAAATCAACCTTGCTAAAAAACTAGATGTCCATGTGGATAATGCTATGATTGAGGGGGAGATTCACACTAAACTCCCTGCTCAAGGAACAATTTATGATATAGACTCTTCTGAATTAGATAAGGGGAATGTTGTTGCTGATAATAATGCAAATAAACATTCTTCAGAGTTTGAAATTACTAACTCAGATGCAAGAGAAGAACTCAGGTAAGTGCAATAATAAATTTGTGATGAAGGCACATCTAATCAAGCTGATCAGATGTCAAGAACCTTCCTGGGTCAACTAAAAGGGTTGGATGATCGAAGAAGGCAAATAGAGAACTTTGTGGATTACTCCATCAAGAATCTTAGGAATGATCTGACAACAGAGATTAAATTTATAAGATTTGAGGTTAATCTGCTGAAGGCCCAAACTGTCAAATTTTTCTTGAGAGTAGCACTTGTTGTTACCTTCACAGAAAGCAAGCAGACTGAAATCAGTAACACTCAGCATGACATCATGGAGAATCAGAATATCACTTCTGGAAACATGATGGATGTTCACAATGCACAGAAGGAAGTGTTGGATAAACACAAGGTTATTCTTGAAAGAAGAATGGATTGTTGTGCCCAAGTCTTAGATGATCACCTGCTCACGCTAAAGGACCATGTAACTTTATGTGTAAATTACCTAGATGTGCAGTTGTCAAAGGCCAGCTCCACCCTAACTTAAGATGTCTCTAAAGAAGTCAAAAAGGGGGAGAAGGGAGTGATAAAGGCCAACACTAAAAATGTTTTCTTGACTACAAATATGATTAGAGGATCCCTTAGTCTTGAACAGATAATATATGATAGCATCCCGGCTTTTCATTACCAGATTCATAGAGTACTGTAAGATGAGAATCAGTATGGTATCCAATACATTGATCAGCATGCAGAGCATTATAATACTCAGCAGTATGATACTCAAGATGGTGCACAGTGGGTTGAACCTTCTAAAATAGCTGAATTTCCTACATTCTTCCCCATTATTGACCAAATGATAAGGGCCAAAGGAAAGTCTGTTGTTGAGGAAGAGGAAGAAGTTAGATTGAGCAAGAAAAGGTACAGGAAATAAATAGAAACCAGGCTAGATTTTGAATAATGGAGTCCTCAATACATGACAATCATTCTGTCTGTCTGGGTGCTAGTCAAGAACATGAGCACTAAAGGGGGAAAGCTCTACAACTCCCTAGAATGGGCCAAGAATGAGTAGAATGAAGAGACAGAAGGAAGTTCAGAAGGGATAAGTGGTTAGGTAAACTTTTGCCAGATGCTGTGGAACCCAACAAGTACTTCACAAAGCCATATAGCTACTTTGAGAGGCGAAAAGAAAAAGCAACGAGACAAAAATAAAGCTGTCAAGAAGCCTACCAGAGGGTCCAATCATAAGAGAACCTGAAACTTAGAAATGTTTCTTGTTTTACTTAAGCGTTGTAGGAAATGTGTTTTGTATTATGCACACTACCAAAACATTAATCTTTCTGTTAATGAAAATCATATTTCTGGTTGTGTATAATTTATCTCATCTTTCTACTGAAATGTTATATCTACTGCATATGTGTTAGTGTATATCATTGTTTAAGGTTTTGAATTCTTCAAATAGGGGGATATTGTTGGGTCCATTGATCTCAATGTACCAAATTTGAAGAAGTTTTATAGGACAATGGTATACAAATGTTTGTATCTGATAAATTCTATAAGTTCTATGTATGCAGGTGGATCTTTGTTACTTTGATTAGACAGGTTATCCAAGCGACAATGAAAGGAGGACATAGGACAGAATATTGACAAGGCTCAAATTTGTCTAAGTCCAAGTGCATTGAGTGAAGGGAGTTCACTTAACGCCAGATGACCTAAAGTGTTGAGTAAATACTAGATAGTCAAAGCCTCAGCATTGCCAAGGCAGAAATCTAGATAAGTCTAGAAGCGTTAAGTGAAGGTAGTTCACTCAATGCCCAGAGCTGGAAGCGTTGAGTAAAGCTTGAGCAATTAAAGCCGTCGAGAATCTGCCAAGAATTCTGGTCAAGTCCAGAAGCGTTGAGTGAAGGCAGTTCACTCAACACCATGCAGAGAAAGCATTGATAGAACATTGTTCAGTCAGAGGTTCAGTATTATTTGATACAGAATTCCATCTAAGGACAGAAGCATTGAGTAATGTCCACTCACTCAACGCCTATTCAATAAAAAATCTATCTAAGGATAGAAGCATTGAGTGAAGGTCATTCACTCAATGCCTCTTCAACAAAACATGCAAAGGCAGAAAGCGTTGAGTGAAGACAACTCACTCAACGCCTTCATATAGAGAAAATCAGCTAAGTCCAGATGCATTAAGTGATGAAGGCTCACTCAAAGCCTATTCAGTAAGACTACAAAAGTAAATATGCATTGAGTGATGACTGATCACTCAATGCCTAAAAATGCAGAAATTTACCCAAGTGTTTTGGCATTAAGTGACAAGGCATAACTCAACGCCTATGCAGAATTGTGAATTTTGCTAAGTCCATAGGTGTTGTGTCATGATGACGTCAGCAAAAATTCAAATGTTGCAGGAACTCAATAGTAGATGACAAATGGCTCCGCTTGCCTGTTGTACAACATTTAATGCTAAAGAGAAGTTACAGCTACAAACTTTAGGTGGTCCCACTAATCAATGAGCCGTTGGACGGCGAAATAGAAAAGTAAGAGATCAAGGAAGAATAAATTAACTTTTTGATAATAAACTTTTTGCATACAAAGCTTTATCTTCTTCCTCTCGACCTAGTTGCAGAGCTTAAAGAAGTTGAAAGTCTTTTTTTTCATGGTAGCTAGCAACCTAGAGGGGGGTGAATAGGTTTCTTGGTTTCATTGTGATTTTCTTTTATTTTCTTCTTTAAGTGCTTAGTGTGTTAGAAGTTATCTGCTTTTAAGAACCTGCAATAAAGAAATAACACAACAAAAATCACACACATAATATATTATGGCTCCCCAAATTATTGGTATGTCCACCTTTTTAACTTCTAGTTAGATAAGGAACTTCTCCAAAACTCAGCTCAAAGAGCTTACATCTCAGATCCCCCAGGATCTCTCTGTCTCCTCCAAGACATACAACTCAGGCACTAAGCCCTGTAACTTATTGATCAACTGATCACCTACCTCATGCCAAAGGCCCTACCACTCAGGCTTGGAGGACAGCCTTGCCTCAGATCCATAAAGGATCCTACCTCAGAGAGAATGACTCTCCTACATCTCAGGCACAAAGGCCCTACGTCAGATCCAAAGGATCCTATAATTCAGGCACAAGTTTCATACAACTCAGAGAGAATGACTCTCCTACCTCAGGCTCAAAATCCCTATAGCTCAGTGATCAAATGATCACTAACCTCAGATCCAAGCTGGATCCTACACTCAGAGAGTATAACTCTCCTACAGCTCAGGAAAAACTGCCCAACCTCAGGCTCAAGAGCCCTACAACTCAGATATAAAAGGATCCCACAAAAATATAATGGTTTTAATTAATTTAACACAGAGAAATTTATCTGTGCCAGCTACTAGAGCTGAGTTATCTCAGCTCTAACTATCTTTAGAATAGTAGAAAGATGTTTTTCAATAAATGGCTGCCTCTATTGGAAGTATCTCAGAAAATTGGTTCTGAACTTTATTGTAGAAGACTAAAGATCTGCTAGGTCTTGAGTTCTTCAAACAACTACTAAACTTTCAAAAGACTGAAGGCTCTCATCTCTTTCTTTATCAGAAGTGTTTCTAAACTTGCTGTAGTAGAAGAAAATGCTACAGCTAACTAAACTTTTAGTTCAGCTGATCGACTTCAAGCTTTTTCCAGGTAGCAATGGTGAGTAAGATGAAGTCCTGCCGCTCTTTTTCTTTTTTTAAAAAACCCTAAAAGTTGAGTTCAAAATCCAGTAGCTGCCCCTTTATATCTTTCGCCAATTAACGGCTCAAGGAAATAGTGGGGACCACCAGCAGCAAATAACTACACCTTAGTTTAATGGAAGAAGATGTATAGTAGCTCACTGGCAGTATTTGTCGTGTTCTGTAGCTTCCTCGCACTTGATTTGAACTCTGTTGACTTTATCAATTTTGGATGACATCATCAGGTTATAGACTTAGCCAATTTCTCAAATTCTCTCCAAACATTGAGTTTATTGAGTGAGCAAGCTCAACTCAACGCTAAAACCCTTAGTCAACTGTCTAGATTAATCAACACCATAGGCATTGAGAGCATTGAGTGCAATGGCTTCACTCAATGCTTTTACAATTAGTCATTTCTTTACCTGTATGAAGGTGTTGAGTGAGCTTGCCTCACTCAATGCTTTTGAATTTTGCATGTCTTCTTTATTGGGACTTGAGTGAACTGGCTTCACTCAACGCTTCTGGACTTAGCCGATTTTCTTCTTCTTCTTAGGCTTTAACTGCAGCAACAAGAATAAATGCTTTTTGCTTTGGCATTGAGTGAGCTCTGTCCACTCAATGCTTCTGGACTTTATCGAATATTCAGCCAGCAAAGACTTAGGCATTGACAGATTCACCTATACTCAATAATGGCATTGAGTGAACTCTCATCACTCAATACCTGTGGACTTGGCCACAGAATTGCTTTGCTGACTTTATGGCTTTGACTATCCACAACTAACTCAGTGCTTTATGGCATCTGGCATTGAGTTAACTGGCTTCACTCAACTCCTATGGACTCGATTTCCAACCTATCAAGTACTTTCCCTTGCATCAGGTGTTGAGTGAACTGGCTTCACTCAACGCCTATGGACTTAGACAGATTTCTGTCTCTCCACTCCTTTACTTTTTGACCACCTATCACATCACTTGGAATACTTGTCCAATCAATATTACATAGACTAACATGCATGCATGAACTTAAGCATACATCAAATACAATACTGTGTATATCATTGACTTGATTGAGTTCTTCAAATCTTCTTCAAATCTAGGACATTGTGGGTAATAAGCCCAGCAATCTTCTCCTATTTGAAGAAGTCAAAACCCTCAATCAAATGAGTCAATGACATACACTAACTTATGCAGTAATAAAATATTAATTTGGAAAACATATAATAAGAGAACAAGTTATAGTTACCATACTTTCTTGCCTGCAGGGTGAACATCATCACACCTTCTCCCCCTTAATTGATGCTGCCTAGCCTCTTGATCATTTTGATACCCCTTGTATCATTCTCATATATCGTGCTCTGATATCTGATACATACATAGATCTGATACCACCACTTTTCTTAACTTATATCCTTCTCCTCCTCTTTTTTGACTTCGGTGAATAGTCAGGGAGGTACTGATGTTCTGCTCCCCCTTTCTGAGTATAGAAAAGCTACTCTTGCACCAGTTGACCCACTTGTAAGTGCTGGAGGGAATGCTACTTCATCTCTACAGGATATCATTCGAATCTTCCTCTACAAGTACTGTACTAACTCCCCCTTAACTAAAGCATCCTCTATCATTCTTTCTTGTAGACATTCTAGTCTATACCAGTCTGTATAGTACTTGAACATGATACCACTGAAAGTGTACCACTTGAAAAGTCTTCATTCCACTGAAGAACAATTCCACCTGCAAGAAATAATATAACATGCACCAACATGAGGAGCAACTGAAGCTATACTAGGTTCAACATACCCAACTCAAATTTTAATGTGATGAACTTTTCTTCATCTAGTGTCTTAGTGAAGATGTCAGCCACTTGCTTGTCTGTAGGGACAAACTCAAGGTTGATATCTTCATATTCCACATGCTCCCTAATGAAATGATATCTAATCTCAATGTGCTTAGTCCTACTGTGAGAGACAGGATTCCTAGCAATTGAGATGACACTAGTAGAATCATAATATAAGGGACTTCTACATATCTGGAGGTTATAATCCTTGAGCTGATGCTGGATCCACAGTAACTGAGCACAACAGCTACCTGGTGAGATATAATCTGACTCTGCAATTGAAATTACAACACCTATTTTCTTCTTGCTGCTCCAAGACACTAGTCTTCCTTCCAAGAACTGACAAGTGCCAGAAGTGCTACTCATGTACTCTTTGCAGCCTACAAAATTTGCATCTGAATAGCCTGCTAATTCAAACTCCCCATTCCTAGGGTACCATAGGCCAAGATCTGGTGTGCCCTTAAGATACCTCAAAATCCTCTTTGCAGCTGAGTAGTGAGATTCTTTAGGGCAAGCCTGATACCTAGCACAAACACATGTAGTATAAATGATGTTTCGCCTACTTGTAGTTAGATATAGAAGGGAGCCAATTATCCCTTTATGTTGGTACCCCAGTTTGATTTGAGTTTAGTCTTGCCTTTTTTAGTCCCTTGACCCAAGTAACATCTATGGTCAATGGTTAGTAGTCTAGCTGTAGAGTCCTCACTTTTCCAGATTGAGAATTTGGTTAAGTAGTTTTTCGTTCGACTATAGTCGAACGCCGCTCGACTATCGTCTATCGGCTGATCGACGATCGTCTATCAGTTGGTCGACGCTCTGTCTGCGTTGATAGTTCGACTATCTGTTGATAGGTCGACTATCTGTTCCGCTTTGATAGGTCGACTATCTGTTGATAGGTCGACTATCTGTCATCTTTGGTAGTTCGACTATCTGTCCTGATAGTTCAACTATCTGATAGTTCGACTATCTGTTAATAGATCGACTATCTGGTCTGTTTTGATAGTTCGACTATCGGTTGATAGGTCGACTATCTGTTTTCTGAGGTAGGTCGACTATCTGCTTGATAGGTCGACTATCTGTTTGTGCTTGATAGTTCGACTATCTGTCCAGATAGATCGACTATCTGATAGTTCGACTATCTGCTCTAATAGGTCGACTATCTGCCGGGGTAGTTCGACTATCTTCTTCGATAGGTCGACTATCTGGATCGTTCGACTATCTGTCCGATAGTTCGACGATCTCCGTGCGTCGGTCGACGATCTCCGAAGGTCGTTCGACGTTTTCTGTCTGCCTTTATATTTTGTATTTATTTATTTTATTTTATTAATTAATACATTATCTGGCATATCTTTTCAGTTGTTTTATGATAATATTTCCAGGCATATCTGCTCTATTCTTTTTGCCTGTGTAAAATCTTTTTAGATAAAGTTGTTTGTCTTATTAGCTGACATTATAATTTACTTTATCTGCTGTCAGCCCTTTATAGCCGTTAGACTGAAAAGTCTTCTTTTTGCTATAAAGAGTTTGTTTCTGATATGACTTTATTTAGTACGTTATTATCAAATTGCTTCCTGCAGCTTCCTAGAAAAAGGTTTATTCCTTTTATAGAATGTTTCTGCTGCAGAGATTGTTTTTGTCTTCTTGATATTTACAGCCCAGTTCTCAAGACTCAGAAGAAGACAAGTAATTCAAATTGAAGAGAGCCGTTGCTTGATGTTGATATAAAAAGGACCCTTTGAAGAAGGATTCAAGCTAGCTAATAGCTAACTAGTTGTTCACTTAAGCATTCAAGCCTTCATCAAGATCTAGTCTTCTACTCTCAGTAATTTCCATCTAACTGAGAAGTGTTAAGATCTTCTACTCTTCGTCAACCTGAGTTCTCCTGCTTTCAGGAAGTTCAAACTCAGAGTTCTGTTGAAGAAGAAGAAGAAGATAGCTGCTTGAAGATCTTTAATTTTATTATTTTTTATCTTCTTGTAGTTTTTCCTTCAGAGCTTTCTGAAGAGTTTTCTGCACTGAAGCAAGACTTCACCTGGACATCTTTGAGCCAGGGGGAGCCTTGATTCTTTAGATCTTTCTAGCTCAGTGCAAGTTTTTGTGCTTCTCTAATCTTTGTAAAATAGAGAAGACATCTTAACCTTCTTCCCCCTCCTGTACAGGGTTATTACTCCCTTCAAAAGTATCCCTTGGTGGCAGGGCACCTGATCAAAAACCTGTGCTTGGTTTTTAGACACCTGATCAAAAGTCTAAAGGGTTTCTGGATCTACCTGAAGCAGATCCTGTTGGTGGCAGGGCACCTGATCAAAAACCTGAGTGGATTCCTACCGTGTGGGTAGAAGAGTGGACGTACCCAAGTTGTTTGGGGAACCACTATAAATTTCCTTGTGTCGTCTGGTTTTACTTGTTTAATTCCTGCATTGTGGCTGTGAATAGATATAACTAGGATTGCTAGTTACTGATTAGGTTTTCCAAGCCTTAACTGTAATTACAGTTAGCTTGAGTTTGTGCACAACACTTGTTTTAGGCTTTAGGGTTAATTCTATATCTATAATCTTTTCATTCCGCACTTCACTCCAAGGGAGTTGGGTAGACCATTAAGTTTTGTCTAGTGCAAAATTTGATAACTCTATTCACCCCCCCTCTAGAGTAGTATCTATCCCTTCACTTTCAATTAGTATCAGAGGGAGGTTGACTGACTGTATAGGCTAACACCTAAGTCACAAGATCCTGATAGATACCAAGAGCTTATAGATATTCACTATCATGGCCCAGTCCAAGGGTTATTCTAGCACCAGACCTCCAGCATGCAACTTAGCTAAGTTTGGCATCTGGAAGGCAAGGATAAAATTATATATGAATTCTATTGATGAAAGCATTTTTGCTTCTATTTTGTCACGACCCCCAAGAGCACCTGCTGCTGCTACTGCCTCATCATCTGATATGAGTGCAGTGCCTCCTCCAGATTACAACGATGAATACAAGAAGGCCAAAATAGCAGATGCCAAGGCAATGAACATACTGGCTCAGACAATGTCTGATGAGGTATTCCAAAAGGTTGCTGACTGCTCTTCAGCAAAAGCCATGTGGGACACACTGAACCAGATTGTAGCTGGTTCAGCTGATGAAAGGAAGGACAGAAGGTCCAACCTGATCTCACAGTATGAGAACTTCAAGAAAACTGATGCTGAATCAGTTGAAGCCATGTACACCAGGCTCAGCTCAATCATCAATGAGCTGAGGACCCTGGACAAGGACATATCATTGACAGAGGTCAATGATAAGATTCTTATGTGCTTCCCTAGCACATGGAATCTAAGGATCTGGCCCATCAAGGAAGCCAGAAGTACAAATGAGATCTCAACAGAGGCCCTCCTCGGATAGCTCAAGTCTTTTGAGCAAGTGCTGAAGACAAGGGAAGCAGAAGCTGAAGCAAAGACCCCCACTCCAACAAGAAAAGAGCAATCTCTAGTTCTTAAGGCTGCTGATGCTTCTGAAGGTAGCCAATCAAATGAGGAGCTAATGGCATTGTTTGCCAAGAGGTTTCTCAAGATGGGGAGAAAGGAGTTCAGAAAGAAGTCTTCACGCTATGAAGACAAACCAAGGTATGATCGCTCTCCTGCTAAAGAAATTATTTGTTATGGTTGCAGGAAGCCTGGACATATCTTGCCAGAGTGTCCAGAGGAGAAAAACAAAGACAAGAGAAAAGAAAAGGAACAACACAGGAAGCACTCCAAGCCATCCTCCTACAAAAACAAGAAGAAGGAGAGAGGTTTTATTGCTGAAACCTGGAGTGATTCTGATGAAGAATCCTCCTCATCAAGCTCCAGTGAGGATGAGGAAGAGAAGAAGGCAAAAGAAGTTTGCCTGATGGCAATAGATGCCTGCAGCAACCACTCTGCTGTAGAGAGTTCAGATTCTGATGAAGAGATGCCTACAGAAGATGAGGTACTCTCTTCTTATGATTTTACCTCAGCTGAATTTAAATTAGAATTTAAATCTTTATGCTTAGATTTGATTAGCTCAGAAAAGGAGATAAAAGAACTTAGAAATAAGTTAGCTGACTCAGAAGTAATAGCTACATAAAATGTTAGGTTAAAGGAAGATCTCACTACTTGTAGTGAAGAAATTAAATTTCTTAAAATAGAGTTAGCTAAGTCTAAGAGGTTAGAAGAATCACTTAATGGTAGAAGCCTTAAGTTGTTAGAAATTACCAGCATGACTAACACTAGGTCAGGTAATGACAAACTAGGCTTAGGAGCTTCTCCCAGTGAACCCCCAGTTCTACTTAAAAATAATCTTTCAACTCCAGTAAACTTCATTTCAGCTAGTGGAATGAAGAACACTGAGCAAGTAAACCTAGTTAATAAAACTTTAAATAAAGCTAAGAGAGAAAAGAGAAAGAAATTTTTTAAAGAAATGCAAAGAGCGTCGAACGCCGCTCGACGATCGGAAGCTCAATGGTCGAACGAAGCTCGACGATCTGAGCGCCCATCGTCGAACGTCGATCGACGTTTTCAACATGATTTTCAAAATCATAATCTGTACCATAGAAACCTAAATGAAAATAGAAACCCTAGGTTTGTTGACCCATCATCTGCATGGAGAATCCCACCTAGGAGATCTCACCCACTAGGTTATCACCCTCAGCCTGCATTTTCATATATTTCCAGTTTTTCTTATGTGAAAAACAAGGGACCCAAGGTTACCTGGGTCCACACTGTCTAAATAAATGTCTTGCAGGTGAAGGCCTATCCAATCACTCAAAATAAGTGGTATTTGGATAGTGGATGCTCTAAGCATATGACAGGAAATAAAGATCTTCTGTCAAAGTTCAAAGCTAAGCTCGGCCCAAAGGTTATCTTTGGAGACTCCAGCTGTGGTCAGACAGAAGGCTATGGCAAGATCACAATTGGAGCAGTTACTTTCAAGAGAGTTGCATATGTCAATGGACTGAAGCATAATTTGATTTCAGTCAGCCAGCTATGTGATGCTGGCTACCAGGTTTCATTTTCTAACTCCTCTTGCAATATTACTTTAAATAATAATTCTGTTTTAGTAGGTATTAGAATAGGCAATATTTATTTAGTAGATTTCAATTCATCTCATTCTGAAATCTGCCTGTTTAATGAAGTAACAATTAATAATAATTCTTTGTGGCATAAGAGGCTTAGTCATGTTAACCTTAAAAATATATCTAGGTTATCTAAACACAACCTTGTTAGAGGTTTACCTTCTTGCCCCTACAAGAAGGAAAGCCTATGCAAGGCTTGTCAGCTAGGCAAGCAAACCAAAAACTCTTTTAAATCTGTAAATAAGAGTGATTCTCCTAGAATCCTGTATCTATTACACTTGGACCTTTTCGGCCCAATAAATGTACAGAGTTTAGGAGGGAAGTATTACACCTTAGTAATTGTAGATGACTTCTCTAGATTCAGTTGGGTTTTCTTTTTGAGAACTAAGTCTGATAACTTCAAAGCCCTTACAGACTTTCTACTATGTGTGCAGACTGAGTACTCTACTCATGTGGCCTTGATCAGAAGTGATCATGGTACTGAGTTTGACTCTCTTCTCATGCAAGAATTCTGTGAGAGAGAAGGTATCAAACATAGCTTCTCAGCTCCTAGAACTCCTCAACAAAATGGGGTAGTTGAAAGGAAGAATAGAACACTCATTGAAGCTGCTAGTACATTGTTGGCAGATGCTAACATGCCTCTCTCCTATTGGGCAGAAGCTGTTAGTACAGCCAATTATGTCTTGAATAGAAGTTTGATACACAAGCTTAAGTGTAAAACTCCTTATGAGTTGCTTAAAGGAAAGAAACCTAAAATTAATTATTTCAGAATTTTTGGTTGTGTTGTTTATATTCATAATAACAATAAAGAATATCTTAGAAAATTTGAAGCAAAAGCTTCAATGGGAATCATGCTTGGATATTCCCAAGTAAGCAAAGCTTATAAGGTTTATAACAAATCAACCTGTAAGATTGAAGAATCTGTGCATGTGACTTTTGATGAGTCTCAGATGTTTTACAAGGAGAAGGAAAATTCTCCTTCCTCCAGTTCATTGCAGGTACCTGATGCCCCTCAAGAAATTCTTCAACTATCAACTCTTCAGATCACTGAATCAGACAGTGATGAAGACATTGCTGAAGCTGTTGTTGTACCACCAACAGTAGATCAAATTCCTCCTGAGGAATTAATCCCAACTGTTGCTGAAGATCACATCCCACCTGCTGATATTGTCACACTTAGAGATCACCCCACATCTCAAGTGATTGGAGACATATCAGCTGGTGTGCTAACAAGACATCAATTAAGACAGGATGTGATGCACGCTTGTTTCCTCTCACAGGTTGAGCCCCTCACCTTTAAAGATGCAGAGCTAGATCCCCACTGGATCATTGCTATGCAAGAGGAACTCAATCAGTTTGAGAGATGTAAAGTTTGGACTTTGGTTCCAAGACCTAAAGGCCAACTGATCATAGGCACCAAGTGGGTGTATTGAAACAAGTTGGATGCAAATGGAATTATAGTAAGGAATAAAGCAAGGCTTGTAGCTCAGGGCTACAGACAGGAGGAAGGTATAGATTATGACCAAACCTTTGCTCCTGTTGCAAGGCTAGAAGCAATAAGGATCTCCTTGGCCTATGCAGCCTTCATGAAGTTTAAGGTGTTCCAAATGGATGTCAAAAGTGCATTCCTAAATGGTGAGCTTAAGGAAGAGGTGTTTGTTGAACAACCACCAGGGTTTGTTTCTTCAACTCAGCCCTCACATGTGTTTAAGTTGCAGAAAGCTCTATATGGACTAAAGCAAGCTCCCAGAGCCTGGTATGAGACTCTAGCTAGTTTCCTTTTAGAGCACAACTTTACTAGGGGAGTAGTTGATAGAACCCTTTTCGTCAAGCATCACAAGTACACAATCCTGTTAGTTCAGGTGTTTGTAGATGATATTATATTTGGCTCCACTGATCCCAAACTTTGCAAAAGGTTCTCTGACCTGATGCACTCTAAGTTTGAGATGAGTAGTATGGGTGTGCTGTCTTACTTTCTTAGTCTCCAAGTTAAGCAAGATGCTGATGGTATCTTCATCTCCCAATCCAAATATGCCAAGGAATTGGTAAAGAAATTTGGGATGGCTGATGCTTCAGCAATGCCTACACCTATGGCTACTAATATAGTTATTGATTCTGATGATCACGGCAAGCCAGTTGATCAAAAGAATTATAGGGCCATTGTTGGTTCCCTATTATATCTAACTGCAAGTAGGCCTGATATAATGTTTGCTACATGCCTTTGTGCTAGATTCCAGGTCAACCCCAAGGAATCTCATCTGATTCTTCTAAAGAGAATCCTGAGATACTTGAAGGGATGTCCAGATCTAGGACTTTGGTACCCAGCTGAGTCAGAATTTGAATTAATTGGATATTCTGATTCTGATTATGCTGGTTGCAGAGTTGACAGGAAGAGCACCTCAGGAACTTGCCAGTTTCTGGGAGAGAGATTGGTCTCTTGGTTCTGTAAGAAGCAGGCTTCTGTCTCAACTTCAACTGCAGAGGCTGAATATATAGCAGCTGCTAGTTGTTGTTCACAGATCCTGTGGATTCAAAATCAGCTTGTGGATTATGGTTACTCACACAAGAACACCAAAATCATGTGTGATAGTACCAGTGCTATTTCAATTGCACAAAATCCAGTGCACCACTCTAGAACGAAGCACATTGAGATTCGGCACCATTTCCTGAGAGATTGTGTGGAAAAGAACAAGATTTGTCTTGAGTTCATATCCACTGAGTTTCAGAGAGGTGATATATTCACCAAGCCTTTAGATGAACAGAAGCATCTGTTCTTTTTAGTTCAATTAGACATGATTAATGGACGAGACTAAGTGTGACTATATCTGCCTATGTTGAAATCTGCTTGAAGATCGTCGAACGATGATCGAAGATCGTCGAACGGATTAAGCCTATCGTCGACCTCTGGTTAATGATAGCTTATCTGTTTGAAGATCGTCGACCGACGTTCGAAGATCGTCGAACAGGTCGAGCTTATCGTCGATCTCTGAACGACGACAGCTTGTTGTTTGTGAAGCCAGAAATAGTCGAACGATGGATCGACTACTCTGCTTCTGAGCCGATCGTCGAACGGCCGTTCGACTATCGGGTCTAGTATCTTTTTAATAGATCGACTATTTCCGGTCTAATATAAAGCCGATAGTCGACCTAGGTTAAAAGATCTTTTGTTTTATCGTCGACGGAGCGTGACTTTTCGCATTCTGTCTTCCCGCATGCGATTTTCTGCCGCTTCGTCTCCCTCGTCTTCGCCGTCCTTCTCGCGCTTTCTCCAGCAATCAATGGCGGTCTCTCCAGCAGTTCTAGCAGTTGTGAAGTTCGATGCAGGCTTCAGCGTTGATTTTGACGCGTTCAGTAGCTGCGAAGCTGGGATCGTGGAAGTCCTTCAGCTGTGCCGGGATCAAGGACTAGAGAGATTAATGTCATCAAGGATTAAGTTAAATATACCTGAGATCAAGGAATGGGCTTTCACGTCGTCCTCCACCGACGACTCGATGACTGGCACCATCGGCGGAGAAGAGGTAATCTTGACTCCGGCCGTTCTGACTGATATTTTTGGTTTGATAAATGGTGAAGAGGATTATGAGCAATATGCTCAAGAATTTGGAAGAATGTTAGTTGAGCTGGGACATGCAGAGGGCATTCCCACGAAGCTGCTCAAGGTAAATTTCCCTTTCAAGATTAAGTTTCTTGCTGAGTTGGTCGGAAAAGTGCTCCTCGGTAAGCACTCTGCTCATGACAATATAACAAGGCAACAATTTGCACTAATGTGTGCAATTGTTAATCGGAAAAAGATCGATTGGGCAGCAGTAATGTTTGATTTAATAAGGAAAAAGAACGGTAAGAAGGAAGTTACCCTCGGAAGGGTTATTGGAATTTTCCTAAAGGAAAAATATCCCCAGCTGCTGAGTTCAACCGCAACAACAATAAATGCAAGCAAGAAGATGGACCCAAACCTGTTCTCTAAGTGGAAGACAACCTTTGTGAAACCCGCTCTCACAGGGGTTGCTCCAGCGACATCTAAGAGCACCAGGACTGTTTCGGTCGCTCCTCACCCTGTTGAAGCTGGCTCAGCTCTTTCCCTTCCCTCTTCTTCTGCTATGCAGTCTGCTTCAGTTGAAGTTCCATCAACTTCAGCTGAAGTAAGACTTTCCCCTTCTCCTGTTAGAGAAACAACTACGGTTGCTCTTCCTTCCCCTCCAGCATCTCCTCTTCTTTCTCATCAGACTAGGATATCTGCTCCTAGTTTTGATTTGTTAGGATCTGAGAGGATTCCAACTCCTCCTCAGTCTCCCATTCATTCTCCAGTTAACTCTCCGGCTCCTTCTCCACTTCGATCTCCAGTCCACACCATTCTTCATCCCAGCACTACACTGCAGCTCCATCCACTACACTTCCATCATCTTTTGAGATCACCCCAACTTTCATCTCCAGCATTTTGGAGTTGATTACCCCTTCAATCAAAATTATGATTGAAGAGGCAATTACTCCACTTGCCTCCTCCATTGATACCTTAACCGCTACCATCAAATCTCTTTCCAAATCTGTTGAGCCCTCTTCCTCAAGGGGCCTGGTTTCAGTTTCCACTGAAATCAGGCAGGGGGAGATGTTCTGTGAAGATGCCTCAGAGCCTCCTGCCTCCCTTCCAACTATAACAGATACTGTAATGACAGCTCTGGAAGAGTCTGCTCCAGCTGAAAAAGAAGTAGTTCCAGTGTTATCTGACAAGGAATTAGCTGATGGAATTATGCTATCTGAAATTGCTGTAAAAGTCTGCTTAGAAGATCTCACCACTCCCGTGGTTGCTCGATTCCTAGAAGGTATTATAACTTCATATCTAGATGAATCATGGGAGATGGTCAAGTATGAAGGTAATTCACTCATTCGATTTATTGACGAGTCAATTAATTTGCTAGCTAGTGAATACCTAGAAGGAATGATTATTGCTTATTTAGCAGATCTGTGTTCATAATTCTACAGATTTTATTAGAGAAGATTTAGCTGCTCAGATCATAGTAATTGTCTCAGAGGCTGCCCCAAATGTTCCTGATATTCAAGTAGATCCAGAATTGGATTCTTTTTTAGAGGATAGAGAAGATGAGTCTGAAAAACAAGATGAAATCAAAGATGACACTCCTGTTCTGAGTGTGGAAGAAGAAAAAGCAAGAGCTGCCTGGACTCAAAGAGTACAAGATTCTTTAAAAGAGAAAGTAAAAGAGCTGCAAATTGAAAAGTCAACTATTTGGGATGATTCACCAGGGTTGGATTTAGATTTCCTTCTGGCTCAGGATGCCATGGAAGAGGAAAGAGAGAAATCAGATCTGAAGTTAAAAGAAAAGGCTGTTTCTGAAGCCTATGATCCTTATGATAATCCTCCATCATCTCACTCTGATGATGAGGATGATTCTGATTTATCTGAGAATGCTAAGAAAAAGAAAGCTGCTCAAAAGAAAAGGAAAGCAATTGCTCCTCCTCCTCCCAGCCGAGACAATGATACTCCATTCTACATTCTTAAAGGAATTGACCCCAAATCGAAAGAATTTCAGCATTGGATGTGGTTCTCCAAGAACCAGCAGAAGGAGAGAAAAAGATCTAAGAGGTATGATAGTCCTGTTTCAAGATGGACTCCCAGAGGTCCTCCTCCTCCACCTCCCAGTGCAGGAGCCTCTGGGAACCTATCTGCTAATCCATCTGCCTCTTCTGGAAAATCTGCATCTTTTCAGCCTCAGCCAAGGAAAAGCTATCAAAGTTCGCAAGGCAGATCGTATTCTGGTTCTCAAAGACAAGTGAAGGAGGTTGTGTCTCAAAGACCAATTTTTTCCCCTCCTCCTTCTCCAAAGAAAAGAGCTTCTTCTCCAATACCAGTTCAGTCTGAGAAAGTTGTTTCAAAAGGTAAGTAGTTCATTTTGTTTTAAAATTCTAGCAAGAACCTTTTTGCTAAGTCTGCTCCCATGTCTTATCTAGTTAATCAAGATAAAGAATCAGATGCTGCTCCTCCTGAGCCTGTTTATGAAAGTCCAGAGCTTGATCCTAACTTTAGGATGGCTCGTTTTCACGAACTAGTTGGAGCAGCTCAAATAAGAAAAGCAAAAGCAGAAGGAAAAGATACTACTGGTTTAACCACCATGTCTACTTTCAGAAAGAAGGAATTAGAAAAGTTCCAGGTTAATCCTGAGGTTTTTGACCCCTCTAAATATATGGAAAAGCACCCGGAAGCTGTTGTGCCAAGGACTACAGAATTAAAGATCATTGGCTTGCAAGATTTAAAGATGTCTAAGTTAGAGGCCATTGATCCTCTGCGAAAAATTTCTTTTGTTTCTAGTTCTTCTGTATCTAAGCCTGACTCTGTTGATCCTTAGTTTTGTTTGACTGTTATCTATTTGATAATTGCTAGTTAATTGCTATCTATTTCCTGTATGGTTTATATTGTTCTATAGCTAGCTCTGTGTTTTAGTTTTTGAGAGACTTAACTCAAATAGGGGGAGATTGTTGGTACCCCAGTTTGATTTGAGTTTAGTCTTGCCTTTTTTAGTCCCTTGACCCAAGTAATATCTATGGTCAATGGTTAGTAGTCTAGCTGTAGAGTCCTCACTTTTCCAGATTGAGAATTTGGTTAAGTAGTTTTTCGTTCGACTATAGTCGAACGCCGCTCGACTATCGTCTATCGGCTGATCGACGATCGTCTATCAGTTGGTCGACGCTCTGTCTGCGTTGGTAGTTTGACTATCTGTTGATAGGTCGACTATCTGTTCCGCTTTGATAGGTCGACTATCTGTTGATAGGTCGACTATCTGTCGTCTTTGGTAGTTCGACTATCTGTCCTGATAGTTCAACTATCTGATAGTTCGACTATCTGTTGATAGATCGACTATCTAGTCTGTTTTGATAGTTCGACTATCGGTTGATAGGTCGACTATCTGTTTTCTGAGGTAGGTCGACTATCTGCTTGATAGGTCGACTATCTGTTTGTGCTTGATAGTTCGACTATCTGTCCAGATAGATCGACTATCTGATAGTTCGACTATCTGCTCTGATAGGTCGACTATCTGCCGGGGTAGTTCGACTATCTTCTTCGATAGGTCGACTATCTGGATCGTTCGACTATCTGTCCGATAGTTCGACGATCTCCGTGCATCGGTCGACGATCTCCGAAGGTCGTTCGACGTTTTCTGTCTGCCTTTATATTTTGTATTTATTTATTTTATTTAATTAATTAATACATTATCTGGCATATCTTTTCAGTTGTTTTATGATAATATTTCCAGGCATATCTGCTCTATTCTTTTTGCCTGTGTAAAATCTTTTTAGATAAAGTTGTTTGTCTTATTAGCTGACATTATAATTTACTTTATCTGCTGTCAGCCCTTTATAGCCGTTAGACTGAAAAGTCTTCTTTTTGCTATAAAGAGTTTGTTTCTGATATGACTTTATTTAGTACGTTATTATCAAATTGCTTCCTGCAGCTTCCTAGAAAAAGGTTTATTCCTTTTATAGAATGTTTCTGCTGCAGAGATTGTTTTGTCTTCTTGATATTTACAGCCCAGGTCTCAAGACTCAGAAGAAGACAAGTAATTCAAATTGAAGAGAGCCGTTGCTTGATGTTGATATAAAAAGGACCCTTTGAAGAAGGATTCAAGCTAGCTAATAGCTAACCAGTTGTTCACTTAAGCATTCAAGCCTTCATCAAGATCTAGTCTTCTGCTCTCAGCAATTTCCATCTAACTGAGAAGTGTTAAGATCTTCTACTCTTCATCAACCTGAGTTCTCCTGCTTTCAGGAAGTTCAAACTCAGAGTTCTGTTGAAGAAGAAGAAGAAGATAGCTGCTTGAAGATCTTTAATTTTATTATTTTTATCTTCTTGTAGTTTTTCCTTCAGAGCTTTCTGAAGAGTTTTCTGCACTGAAGCAAGACTTCACCTGGACATCTTTGAGCCAGGGGGAGCCTTGATTCTTTAGAGCTTTCTAGCTCAGTGCAAGTTTTTGTGCTTCTCTAATCTTTGTAAAATAGAGAAGACATCTTAACCTTCTTCCCCCTCCTGTACAGGGTTATTACTCCCTTCAAAAGTATCCCTTGGTGGCAAGGCACCTGATCAAAAACCTGTGCTTGGTTTTTAGACACCTGATCAAAAGTCTAAAGGGTTTCTGGATCTACCTGAAGCAGATCCTGTTGGTGGCAGGGCACCTGATCAAAAACCTGAGTGGATTCCTACCGTGTGGGTAGAAGAGTGGACGTACCCAAGTTGTTTGGGAAACCACTATAAATTTCCTTGTGTCGTCTGGTTTCACTTGTTTAATTCCTGCATTGTGGCTGTGAATAGATATAACTAGGATTGCTAGTTGCTGATTAGGTTTTCCAAGCCTTAACTGTAATTACAGTTAGCTTGAGTTTGTGCACAACACTTGTTTTAGGCTTTAGGGTTAATTCTATATCTATAATCTTTTCATTCCGCACTTCACTCCAAGGGAGTTGGGTAGACCATTAAGTTTTGTCTAGTGCAAAATTTGATACCTCTATTCACCCCCCCCCCTCTAGAGTAGTATCTATCCCTTCACTTTATACAAAATTTCATTAACAGGTTTCCCTGCCTCATCTTTGCCTATAGGCATACTTGACCCCATGAGAGTTTCATGGTGGAGGAATTCTCCATACCAAAATTCTTGATTAACTCCCTGGTGAACTTAGATTGGGATATGGACAAGTCATCATCAGTCTGTCTAACTTGGAGACCCAAGAAGAACTTAAGTTCACCCATACTGCTCATCTCAAACTTCCCTTGCATAAGTTTGGCAAACTTCCCACAAAGGTTGTCATCAGTAGATCTAAAGATAATGTCATCTACATATATCTGGACTAGGATGATCTTAATCTTAGATTCCCTTAGGAATAGGTTCTTGTCTATCTTCCCCCTTGAGAATTTGTTCTCAATGAGGAAGCTAAACAAAGTCTCATACCATGCTCTAGGGGCCTTCTTTAGCCCATATAGAGCTTTCTTATGTTTATAAACAGAATCAGGAGAGTTAGGAACAACAAAACCTGGAGGCTGCTCAACATATATTTCTTCTTTCAAGTCACCATTTAGGAATGCTGACTTCATATCCATTTGGTAGACTTTGAATCCCTTATGTGCAGCAAATACAAGGAACAGTCTGATGGCCTCCAATCTTGCTACAGGGGCAAAGGTTTGATCAAAATAATTACCTTCTTCTTGCATGTACCCCTTAGCCACTATCCTTGCCTTTTCTTGATTATAATGCCATTTTCTTAAAGTTTATTCCTATAAATCCACTTGACTCCAATGACAATATATCCTTGTAGTCTGGGAACTAGCTTCCAAACCTTGCATCTCTTAAACTGGTTCAGTTCTTCTTGCATAGCAACAATCCAAAACTGATTTATGTTAGCCTCTTCAAATTTTTATGGCTCAACCTAGGATAGGAAGCTTGAGTATAGTGCTTTGTTGATACTTCTACTCCTATTCACACCTCCTTGGCTGGGGATGCGCGCAAAGAGAAAGGTTTCCACGGGGCGAGATAAGGAGGCAAGTGCACCTGTCGCAAGTAATACAGAATATTTTGCTGGGGAATATCAAGGTTGTATATTTCCCGGGGCCTGTTGACTATTTCTACTCCTTCTGGAGGGACTATTATTTTACCGAATATAACTTGTCGGGTTTTTAATTAACTAAAGCGGTTATAATAGAGAGCTGTAAAAAGACTTTGAAAAATTCGATGAAGGGTTAACGCTCGACATCGAATCAGATCGAAACTAAAATGACTCTTAATAATTATAGAACTTAGTTTTCAAATTAATTAAAGGCAACTTGGCAGTGGAGGTTCCACAGACATGAGCTCACCTATCTCTAGGAATATCGCTTACCTGAACATTAATACTATTCGTCCGAACTCTCGTCTGACGAAGGATTCCTCTTTGTGCCCGCTTTACGCTAAGAACCCCGCTATTGGGTGGGGAACCCAATCCGGTAGAATTATGCTTCTCCTCTCTCGAGGGTCTGCACGCAACTCTTTTTACCCAAGGGTGATAAGTCCATACGCACGACCTATCGGCTAGCTAGCGTATGGATAACGGAAATAGTGCCCACACATCGATATGTGGTTCTACGCATCGTATACCCGGGGCAAACCTTAAGCCCTTTAATTAAAGTGAGAAAAAGATCTTTTATTTATTTATAGTGATTTCATATGTCCCAATGCTCTTCGATGCCGAGGGCTAAAAAGGATTGGCCACTCATCGATATGGGGACGGCTTATGAGGCAAGATGAGGCGCGAGTTCGAAACTAAACGCTAAATGGTTATAAAAAGAAGACATAAAATAATGTAACGTTAGGAAAAAAGGCAAAAACAAATTAATCGCTAACAAAGAACTTACGTGCACATCGAACCCATAATCAAAAAACTAAGTTATAGAAAAGGAAAACATAATTGAAATGACAAGTCCTACTCAAATGAGTAGGCAAGAAATAGCAAGTCCTACTCAAACGAGTAGGCGGGAAATAACAAGTC
Source organism: Platanthera zijinensis (assembly GCA_039513925.1). Lineage (NCBI taxonomy): Eukaryota > Viridiplantae > Streptophyta > Magnoliopsida > Asparagales > Orchidaceae > Platanthera > Platanthera zijinensis. Next base: position 102,208,341 of record CM077095.1, read on the forward strand.
TTACTCAAACAAGTAGGAGGGAAATGAAAGCGAGTCCTACTCGATTGAGTAGGCGGGAAGTAAATGCATACACACACACACACTCTACATAATTGAAAGAAAAATAATGAAAATTATCTCATACACACACACACACACACTACATAATTGAGAAAGCGATAAAGAAAGCAATAAAAGAAAGCAAGAAAAATTGTCTCATACACTCACACACTTTACATGAAGTTGAAAGATCAAAATGAAACTTATTCTCATACACTCACACACAAATAACAAAAAGAGAAAGAAAACAAATTTATCTTTAAAATTAAAATAATAGATTTTTCATTTTTATAATTTTATAAAAGAGTTTAAAAAGTGGAAAAAAGTTGAAAAGAACAAAAGTTTTACAAAAATAAAAAGACTAATTAAAAAAAAGAAGGTAGAAAGACACTTTGAAAACACTTGTGTAAAACCATAAAAATGAAATTAAAGTACTAAAAAAAACTAAACTTAAACAATCATAACGGACAAGAAAATGAAAGTTAACATAACAACTAATAACTATAAAAGAAAACCTAGAACAAAAGCTAAGCAAAATAAAACTATGAAAATATAAAAACATAAAGTTAAATGCATACACACACACACATTTTTAAGACAAAGACAAAGAAAAACAAAGGATAAAAAGAGAATAAAAGTTGGGCACTCACATCCATTCGAAGACAACATAAGGAGAGAAAATCTAACATATTTTATTAAGGAAAAAGTTGATTACAAAGCTAAAACAAACAAAAAAGAAGGGGAGAGAAAATTCTCCTTACATAGCAAGAAGTGCACCCAAGCAGCCCACAAACAATAAAATTGGCCCCAAACTTTGAATCCATGGTCATTATAGAATTTTTACATTTATAGACAAAAAATTTCAGGAGGTGGCAAGCTTGTGTGCAGGGAAAGCTTGAAACAATGATGACTAGCCAGGTTCTCGAAGCATCGGGAACGGGACAACACATTTTAATTCTTCACTGGAATCGTAGAATGCATCTGGCAAATTTTGTCGAGCGGAGAAGTCTGGAAGAATTTCGTCGAGCGGAGCTCGACGAAAGTCGAGTGGAGAAGCGCTGACAATGGTTGTTGGAAGCAAAGCTTCGAGTAGAGGTAATTTCACAAGCACGACTGAGTTCGTCGAGAGCTGCATTTGGAATTTCGTCGAGTGCTACATTTATAAATCTCGTCGAGCGCTGCTCGACGAACGTGTAGCTGCAATCGACGAAAGTCTGGCAAAGCGTCGAGCGCTCAGGTCTTCAAATCGTCGAGCTGGTTCTGGACTCAATTCATCGAGCGGAGAAGGCAGGAAGTTTCGTCGGATAGAGCGCGACGAACTTCGAGTTCTGTTCGAGGCATTTTCCATATGTTGAATGTTCCCACCGGGTCAAGAGTCAAATCGTCGAGCTAAGCTCGACGAAATTCAAGCTGAGTTCGACGAAATTTTTGACAAACGCTTTTTTGTAGAATGCAGATTTTTGCTGAAATAAGAAAGAAAATAAGTTAGAAAATAAAAAAAAGAGGATATTATTTACTAAAAATAACAAAAAGACTATAAAAATACCCTAAAATTACTTATCTAAAGTACAAACAAAAATATTTACAACTTATCAAATACCCTCATACTTAAGCTTTTGTTATTCCAGAGCAAAAGTTTGAGGTGAATTTATAAGGAATAAAAAATCCTAAATTTAGCTACCGCTTAAATCAATTATAAGAGAGATCAAAATAAACATACGGGGCATAAGAGTTAAGTCCTAAAATTATGAACATGATTTAAATAGAGAAAACGTTTTGGCCAAAAGACTTCTTGATGTAATCAAATAGAAGCAAAATTTTGTAATCGTTAGCTTAACAAAAATAGTTTGGAATTATAGAAACTTTAGCTTGTGGAAGTTTTACGGGAAATAATGCAATTTAAAAATTATGCTCTCAAAACGATTTTAAATTAAGTCTAGAATCATTGAAATTGACTAGGGGGGTTATTTTGGTTTATGAAGAGGGCTTAGATTTAGAGGTAAGGTAATTTTTTCTCAAACCTCTAATATTTTTTTTTTGCATTTAGATGTTTTAGGAAAATGAAATCTTATTTTCCTTAACATATAAAATTTTTTTTAAAGAACTTCATATTAACCCAATGTATATGTATAGAAGTAATGAATTTTATCCTCTTACTCTTTGACATATAATCTTTTTTTTTAAATATTGGATGCCTATGTTTACGGAACAAAATTTTGTTCCCATAGTCATAGGTTCTTTTTGGGATAAAATTTTGTTATCATGCCAAGTAAGGCATGATAAATATGAGGAGAAAGGGTTTTCAAAAAGAAAACTAGATTTTAATAAAAAAAAAGTTTGAGTACAACCTTTATAAATTGAACGTTACTGTGTTTCAGAAAGCTAGAAGTAAACATAATTGAATCCTATAGTTGTTTATTTCTAACATAATACACGTGCTCTATTTATGATAAATTAGAAGTAGTGCCGAAAATGAGTCCCCTATCTTAAAAACAAAGTATAATAAATTCTTTAAAACTTAACCCTGGATATTTTAATTTATCAATCTATAATTAATAAACGAATAGTAAAAAAAGAATTAATGAAATTCACTTATAAATAAACTTGCAACTATATTTTTGGAGAGCAAAAAGGGTTAAGAATGGAATATTCGATTTATTTGTTTTATAATTTTTTTGGATTTTTAAATTTTTTATTTTTTAAAAATTTATTTCTTTAATATATACATACTAAAAATGCGAAAAAGATATATATATATATATATCTTTTTTTTTGAAATATTTTATGTTTGTTTTCTAAATTTTTTTGAGATTTTTAAGATTTTTAAGCAAATATTTACAAGAGAGGAAAAAGTGAAAAGTTTTTTACAAAGAGGAGGAAGAAAGGAAGAGGGGAGAGAGAAAAGAATATTTACAAAAATATTTACAAAAAATATATACAGAAAATCTTTACAAAGAATATTTACAAAGTAAAACTAAAAATATTTTTTTGAATTTTTTTGTTTTGTAATTTTAATTTTATTTTGAAGATTTTGATGAAAAAAAGAGTATTTTTGGAGTTTTCATTTTGTAAATTTTTTGTATTTTGTTTTCGTTTTTATATTTTTTAAAAGTTTTTAAGTGCGGAAAATGGAAGTGCAGAAAGGAAAGCACGAAAACACCCTCATACTTAATTCCAACATTTTCCCCAATGTTATAATATAAGTATGCGGAACAAAAAAGAAATGAAATATAATATGTACAAAAAGAAAAGGGAGGGTAGGAACTTCCCTGGAACGTGTTCGGGGAGGCCCAATTAGAAACCTTGCATTATTAGAACAAGTAGGAAACAAAATAAGGAAAGAGCGAAAAAGGTAGACATGGGGTGCCTCCTAGGAGCGCTTTGTTTACAGTCGTGTAGCTTGACTATATTGGCAGGGTTATAAAGTCAAGGAGGATTATGGTTTCGTTGACACCGATCACAGGATCACCAGCTATATAAAACTTTAACCGATGACCATTTACTTTGAAAGAACCTCTTTCAGGGTGGGAGACGAGTACGGTCCTATATGGACAAACCTCTTCAACTTTGAAAGGGCAGGACCATCGCAATTTTTGCTTACCCGGAAAAAGTCTAAGACGAGAATTGTAAAGAAGGACAAGATCGCCCAGAGAAAAATTTTTGGGGGACTTGACTTTTCGATCGTGATAGAACTTAGAACTCTCCTTATAGAACTTATTGCTCTCGTAAGCGCTCGCACCCCATTCATCGAGCTCGTTTAGTTACAGTTTTCTATCCTGAGCGACTAAGTTAGTGTCGAGATTTATGAGTTTTAAAGCCCAAAGTGCACGATATTCTAATTCTACGGGTAGATGGAACGCTTTGTCATAGACAAATCGAAACGGAGTACAACTGATTGTGGTTTTGTGTGTTGTACGATATGCTCATAACGCATCATCAAGTTTAACGGACCAATCTTGCCTATTAATCGAAACGGTTTTTTTCTAATATACGCTTAATCTCTCGATTTACTACCTCAACTCGGTCACTTATTTGCGGGTGGTAGGGGGTGGCAAGTTTGTGTGTGACTCCATATTTAGCTAACATCTTAGCCATTTGGGCATTACAAAAATTGGTTCCCATATCACTTAGAATAAGGCGAGATGTGCCGAAGCGAGAAAATAGTTTTTTAAGGAAGGTAAAGACGACTCGCGCATCATTGGTGGGGAGAGCTTGCGCTTCCGCCCACCTTGATACGTAGACAACCGCCACTAAAATAAAAATATTTTTAAAATACGGAGGTAGGGGGCCAACAAAATCGAGGCCCCATAAATCGAAGACTTCACACTCTAAAAAAAAATTTTGGGGCATCTCGTCGCGATGAGAGTTGTTACCTGATCGCTGACAGTTATCGCATGAGCGCACATTATTGTGAGCGTCTTTAAAGAGAGTGGGCCAAAAGAAGCCCACCTCTAGCGCCTTTCGAGGGGTCTGGTTGGCTTGATAGTTGTAACACCCCTATCCGTCACATAACATATAACAGTAGGTCAGGCCGGAGCCCAAAAACATATACCACGGCAAACCGGTGGGTTACTAAATGAAACCATTCTTCCAATCACACGTCCTACACAGAGTATATTCTAGCGGAAGAAATTTAATAAGTTGCAAAGAAAGAACCCTGCCAAAAGCATGAATGTTCACTAACAAACCCAAATAGGAATGAACGTACAAATACACCAAGTACTGGGCCTTATGGCCTTACAAAAGTTCACTTAAATAAAATGTGTTTTCCATACAACAGCACGCATGCCGGTCACACATAAGAATAAAGTAAACAATACAATTCGGCCTTCGAGGGCCAGCACTGCAACAAGGGCTTTAGTCTGCTATTTGCCACTCGGCTCCGCAGCACCTGCAAGCAACCTTCCACCGCACGGTGGCAAACAAAAGCAATGGTCAGCTAAAGCTGACCAAATTATAACGACCCCACCCCTTTACTTGGGGTGACGGTGCTCCTTCCCTGCAATGTGTTAGTATAAACAAATGGGATAGCGAAAGTACAATTTAAGCACACTTCACCACTAGCGTAGGCATACACGGCCGCACGCCCCGTGCTCTTTGGGCACATACACGGTGAACTCAGTCCACCACCGCCTTTAGGACGGCAAATCTCGTGAGCATTTTGGTCCTTCTGGCCTAAGCCTAAGACCATTCATCTATATCAACAGTAAGTTCCACGTACATTTGGTCTCTTTAACTGAACCACATAGAGCGGGTACGGTTCCGCCTAACCCGTTGCTCACACCGCAACGTCAATTTAAGCCATATATGCGGGTCAAGCTTCCCCGAGTCCCAAAGAGATTACACAAATCTTACATAACCCAGTAATGTACAAGTTGGCACCCGGGCCACCAAGTAGGCAGAATCACGCTTCTACCCAATTTTACAAGTGCACCTTGGAGATAATCCCCAAGATTCCCTGATGCAATCTGCCGCATAAAAAACCCGAAAATAACTATCGACACGGAGTCTTCTCCACCCATTCATGCATAATGAAACATCACCTATCCAGACCATGTCCGGGTAGGCTTCACACACCATGCCTATGTCCGTACTTCGATTCCGGACTCTACATGCAAAACAACGGGGACAATTCATGTCTACCCGAAGGAACACCTCAAACTCACCGCATAGTCGCGAGAGAGGGCTTCCTATGCAAAAAGGGAAGGGGACTTCACATATTTAAGAAGAGATTCGTTACCCTAGCATTTATCTTCGGCGCCATGAAGATCTAGTCGGATGGAAAGCACCGTATCGGCCTCGCCTCGAAGATCTGGACTCAGATTGAGAATTGGGGCTCCGAAGCTTCTCCGATGGCCGTATTTCCTCTTCCTATTCCTCCTTGCTCTCCCCTCTCTCTAAAGACTTAAAAAGAGAATGCCCTCTGGAAATGAGGGTTTAGAAACACTATTCCCGGCCTAAATCCCAACATAGACCAACCTGAGACCTTGGATCCCAAAATAAGGAAATGAACTGCCATGATTCACACTGAAAGACTTATTACTGGGCCAAACACGACTTGCGACACGCTTGTATCCAAGGCTGTGTTCCACACTCATTGTAAACCAAGAAATCCAGAATAGGACACGTCTTGTGACACGGCCTGTGACACGCCTGTATCACCCATGGACACGCCCGTGTCATGGGCCGTGTGCCTCAATCGACGTTGAAACCGTCACGTCCCGAACAGGATATGGGCTTAGACACGCCCGTATCAACTTCGAAATGCCCGTGTCAATCAGTACAAGCTTGTGTTCCGGGTCATGTACCTCAATCGATACAGGACCAAAACTTCCAAAAGAGGACACGACCATGTGACACGCCCGTGTCATAGGACGTGTGCTTGACATGCCCTGGGATACGCCCGTGTACCAGCTGTATTCCCAGCACTCAACGCTTGTCGACCTCGTCTCGATGACCAGAGCACGACACGACAATGTGACACGCCCGTGTCACAAGCCGTGTTCACCTTACCAAGACCCAAACTTGGCTCAAATGCCGCCCGTTCCTCTTTTGAGTTTTGGGGCATTACAATTCTCCCCCTTAAATGAATTTCGTTCCGAAATTACAGAAAGTAAAACTAAGTACTCAAACTTAAACGGTACCTGAGAAGAAAAGTTTGGGATACTCCTCGAGCATGGTCTGCTCTCGCTCCCACGAAATCTCCTCACGACCGCAGTTGTCCCATCGTACTTTGACCATCCTGATGTCCTTATTACGCAGTTGCTTGACTTCTGAATCCTCAATGTATACGGGCTTGACCTTCATCGTCAACCCAACATCAACCGGTACTTGATCGACCGCGATCACTTGCGAAGGCTCTTGCATCGCCTTGCGCAACGCCGATATGTGGAATACGTCATGCAGACCACTAAGTTCAGCTGATAGCTTCATTCGGTTGGCTAATTCGCCAATCCGCTCTAGAACCTCAAACGGTCCAAGGTACCTCAGGCTTAGCTTCTTCAAGCGCCATACCCATGAGACACCCTTGAACGACTTGATCTTCAAATACACCCAGTCGCCAATAACGAACTCCACATTCTGATGCTTGGCATTATAGTATTTAGCTTGCCGGTCCTGAGTGATTAGCAACCGTTCTCAAATGGTTCGTACCAATGATGTTGTATCTTCCACCTCCTGCCTCTTGAAAAGCTTCGTCTCACCTGTTTCTAACCATGACAACGGTATGCGACATTTTATACCATAAAGGGCCTCGAAGGGCGCCATTTGAATGCTCGCTTGATAGCTGTTGTTGTACGCAAATTCCACCAAGTATAGGTTATCTTGCCACTGCTTCCCGAAATCCAGGAAGCATATGCGGAGCATGTCCTCCATCGTCTTGTTTACTCTCTCGGTCTCATCATCCGTTTGCGGATGAAAGGCTGTGCTGAAACTCAACTTGGTTCCCAAAATTTGTTGTACCAACCTCAAGTTGTTGGACGTGAACCATCCATCTCAGTCGCTCATGATGTTGCGGTGCACACTGTGTAGTCGAACAATGTTATCCACATACAGTTTCGCAAGTTTCTCCACCGAATCATCCTTCCTATTTGGAATAAAGTGTGACACCTTCGTCAAACAATCTACGATCACCAAGATGACATCGTTCCCCTTCTGGGATCTTGGCAAACCATGCACAAAATCCATAGAAATATCATCAAACTTCCACTCCGAGATAGGCAAAGACTTCAAGAAACCTCCGGGCTTCTGGCACTCCGCCTTGACAAAGGCGCACGTTTGACACTTTGCCACGTAAAGTGCCACGTCCTTCTTCAGTCCGTGCCACCAGAACAACTTCTTCATATCCTGATACATCTTCGTGCTCCCTGGGTGAATCGAGTACTTGGTATGCTGCGCCTCGTACATAATTCATCCCGCAATTTACCCACATCAGGGACGCACAAACAACTATCCTTCCATAATAGTCCATCAACAACATTAAACAAGGAATTTGACCCATCCAAAGCCTCATCCAAGATTTGCTTCATGTTGCTATCAAACTCTAGCGCCTACCAAATCCAATCAGCAAGGTCATACTGCACCTCTGTCAAGTTCAGCTGTGCTTTGGCACTTGTCTGCTTGTCCACACAAGAGATCTCTAATGCCTCCAGCTCCCGAATCAACCGCTCATCATGAACCGACAACTAGTTGGCCCATGCAGGGGCCCTAGAATTCAATTCGTCCGTAACTGCATTGCCTTTCTCATGTATATAGTGAATCTTGATTGTGTAGTCTCCTAGGAACTCCATCCATCTCCGTTTACGCAAGTTTAGATCTTTTTGATCTGATAAGTATTTCAGAATCTTGTGGTCGGTATAGATATCGACCTTAACCCCGTACAGGTAATGTCTCCATAGCTTAAGAGCAAATATCACGGCCGCTAACTCCAAGTCATTGACCGGATAATTTGTCTCATGCACATTCAGCTGGCGCGAGCCATAAACTATCACTCTCCCGTGCTGCAGTAGAACACAACCCAAACCACTGACTGAAGCATCACTGTAGATCTCAAAGCCTTTGGTCCCAACCGACGAACCTAGAACAGGAGTTGTGGTCAACCGTATCTTTAGCTCCTCGAAAGCTTCCTCGCACTCTGGAGACCACACAAACTTTTGATCTTTCCTTGTCAAAGTCGTGAAGGGTAACGCAATCTATGAGAAGTTTTCTATGAAGCGCTTGTAGTAGTTGGCAAGCCCCAAAAAACTCCAGACTTCCACAATCGAACACAACACAGGCCACTCCCGTGTCGCAACTATCTTCGCTGGATCCACCGCAATCCCTTCTCCACTAACTATATGACCAAAGAACGCCACCGAGGATAACCAAAACTCGCATTTGGAGAACTTGACGTATAGTTGGTTCCTCCTCAGCGTCTACATCACCAAATGCAAATGCTTATAGTCATCCTCTTCGCACTGTGAGTACACCAATATGTCGTCGATGAAGACGATCATAAAGTGCTCCAAGTACTCTCTGAACGTTCTATTCATCAGATCCATGAACACTAATGGCACATTCTTCAGCCCAAATGGCATGACAGTAAACTCATAATGCCCATATCTCGTGCTGAACGCTGTCTTGGGGATATCACTTTCCCTTTTTCTAAGCTGATAATACCCGGACTTAAGATCCAATTTAGAGTACATCGATGACCCAACCAACTGATCGAACAAATCATCAATCCTTGGGATCGGGTACTTGTTCTTCTTCGTTAACTTATTCAGCTCTCTGTAATCGATATAGAGCCGCAAACTTCTGTCCATCTTCTTAACAAAGAGGACCGGTGCGCTCCAAGGCGACGAACTTGGATGCACATAACCTTGCTCCAAAAGCTCTTCCAGTTGAACCTTCAGTTCCTCCATCTCCTTAGGGCAAACTGATACGGAGAGTGCGACATAGGTTTGGCACCTGGTACTAGCACAATTATGAAGTCAATCTCTCGCTGCGGTGGAGCTCCAGGGAATACAGCAGGGTACTCGAATACCACTAAGATATTGTCCAAAGTAGTCTTAGGCTTCAAAGCCTCCACTAGCGAGAAGAACAGCTCTGAACCGTCATGAACTACCTTAACCACCTGAATAGGAGACATCAACGTCTTGCTCGACCCTTTCAAGCCTGCAAAAGTCATCTCACGACAAGTTCCCAACTTGACCTCCTTGCAATTGCAATCAATGTATGCCTGCTACTCTGAGAGCAAGTCAATACCAAATATTATGTCGAACTCTCCCAGGGGTAGTAATGATGGTTGCAAGTCAAACTCCTGACCCCCAATCCGTATCTTTATGCAACAGATTCTATCCGCACACATCGAACACCCGTTAGGCAACAACACATCCAGTTTGTCCTTCGCCATCGAAGAAGGTACTCCGATGCGCGATATAAATCGTTCGAAAAAAAAGGAGTGCGAAGATCCAGTATCAAAGAGTGCTCTCGCCGGGTTATCAAAAATCAACACAAAGCCTAGTACAAACAGTAGTAAGCTAACATGCGCAAGGTAACAAGTATTTAAAGCTAACTTTCTATAAATTTAAACCATACCTATTACCACATCTGCTTGTTTTATGGCCTCCTACTGGCCAAGGTTGTAGACTCTCAGTTGAGTTGGAGCATAATGGGATGCGGTTGACTCCACCACCTTCCCCATTTCCTCGTAGGTTGCTCCCGGCTTCCTCTCGGACATTGGACGTCCGCTCCAATAGTCACGGGAAAAATGCCTCGGCTTCCCATAAAATGTAGCATGCACCCGGGTTTGTTGCCCCCGAAGCACCAGAAGAAGGGGATGGACCCGAAGTCCTAGCCTTCTTACCGAACTTACGATAACCAGACTTTGAGGTAGTCGGCACCTTGAACTCTGTCCTCTTAGCACCAAATTACTTCTTCTCCTGCACATTCTTCATATCTTTTTCCAAAGACCGGGCCGTGTTGACCAAGGTTAGAAAACCCTGCGTCATAGGCCCCGAGAGTAGTAGCCTTAAGTCATCCCTCAAGCCTTCATCGAATTAGTTTGTCTTTCGCTCCTCATCGGCGAATGTAGCGCTTGCATACCGACCCAAGTGTGTAAATTCGTGGAGGTACTCGTCCACGCTACTCTCTCCATGCACCAGCTTCTGAAACTTGTTCTCCATCGCAATCCTCTGAGCCAAGGGAAGGTACCTTGCCAAGAATAGTCTCGAAAACTCCTCCATCGAGACATCCGTGAATTGCCTCCCTACTAAGTGGTGTAGTTCCAGACCTTCCCACCACAGCCTTGCATCGCCGTCCAATAAGAAAGTGGTTATAGTCGACTTCTGCCACTTCTCCATCTCCGTAGCTGTCAGGACTCTCTTTATCTTGGAGAGCTAATCTTTAGCTTGGGTTGGGGTTCCCGTCCTAAAGAACACCGGAGGTTTGAAGCACATAACATGCTTAAGCTACTTTTCAGTTGCTCTCCTGGGCATTACTGGCTCCACTACCACTTGCTCTACCCTCCTCGGTTTTGCCGCTTGAAGCGGTACTTGCTCCACAGCAGGGGCAGGCTACTGCACTTATCTTGAAGGCTGAGCATTGATCATAGCGAACACCGCTTCAGCCACCAATCGTATGGTTTCTGCCGAGGGAGGTGTTGTAGGCTCAACATTTGGTGCGCTACTTGCCTCAGAAACCGGATGTTCTGACGGCCCTACACCACTCCTGGTCACCTATAGTCATACAAAACACCAATAAGTTACCGAACAATATTGCAAAAAGCAATTATAGGAACACACAGGTTCCTCAAACATGTGTATTTTCATTCCTAAGTGGACATTCATGGGTTCTTTTTATGTTATAACAATGATGTACACACATGTGCTTACCACCCCTAAAAAGAATTTGCCCATGAATTCATTTAAGCATGAACAAAACTTGTAGTCTGATACCAAATTATAACACCCATATCCGTCACATAGCATATAGCAATAGGTCCGGCCGGGACCCGACGCCATATACTACGGACAGACTGGTGGGTTACTAAATGAAACCATTCTTTCAATCACACGTCCTACAAAGAGTATATTCTAGCGAAAGCAATTTAATAAGTTACAAAGAAAGAACCCAGCCAAAAAGCATGAATGTCCACTAACAAACCCAAATAGGAATGAACGTACAAATACACCAAGTATTAGGCCTTATGGCCTTACAAAAGTTCACTTACATAAAATGTGTCTTCCATACAACGGCACGCAGGCCAGCCACACATGAGAATAAAATAAACAATACACTTCGGCCTTCAAGGGACAGCACTATAATAAGGGCTTTAGCCCGCTATTTGCCACTCGGCTCCACAACACCTGCAAGCAACATTCCACCGCATGGTGGCAAACAAAAGCAACGGTCAGCTAAAGCTGAACAAATTATAATGACCCCACCCCTTTACTTGGGGTGGCGGTGCTCTTTCCCTGCAATGTGTTAGAATAAACAAACGGGATAACGAAAGTACAATTTAAGCACACTTCACCACAGACATAGGCATACATGGCCGCATGCCCTGTGCTCTCAGGGCACTTACACGATGAACTCGGTCCACCACCTCCTCTAGGATAGAAAACCTCGTGAGCATTTTGGTCCTTACGGCCTAAGACTAAGACCCTCCATCTATGCCAACGGTAAGTGCCACGTACATTAGGTCTCTTTAACCGAACCACATAGAGCTGGTACGGTTCTGCCTAACTTGTCGCTCACACCGCAATGTCAATTTAAGCCATATGCGCGGGTCAAGCTTCCCCGAGTCCCAAAGCAATTACACAAATCTTACATAACCCAGTTATGTACGAGTTGGCTCCCGGGTCACCAAGTTGGCAGAATCATGCTTCTGCCCAGTTTTCCGGGTGCACCTTGGAGTTAATCCCCAAGATTCCCTGATGTAATCTACCGCATAGAAAACTCGAAAACAATAATCGGCACGGAGTCTTCTCCGACCATTCATGCATAATGAAACATCACCAATCAAGACCAACTTGTTCGGGTAGGCTTCACACACCATGCCAATGTTCGTACTTCGATTCCAGACTCTACATGCAAAACAATGGGGAATATTCATGTCTACCAGAAGGAACACCTCAAACTCACCGCATACTCGCGAGAGCGGGCTTCCTATGCAAAAATTTTAGGGGACTTCACATGCACAAGAAGAGAATTGTTACCCTAGCATTTCTAATCAGCGCCATGAAGATCAAGTTGGATGGAAAGCACCGTATCGGCCTGGCCTTCGCAGATCTCGACTCGGATCGAGAATCATGGCTCCGAAGCTTCTCCGGTGGCCGGATTTTCTCTTCCTCTTTCTCCTTGCTCTCCCCTCTCTCTAAGACTTAGAAAGAGAATGCTCTCTTTAAATGAGGGTTTAGAAACCCTATTCCCAGCCTAAATCCCAACATAGACCAACCTGAGCCCTTGGATCCAAAAATAAGGAAACGAACGACCACGATTCACACTTAAAGTCAAATTACTGGGCCGAACATGGCTTGCGGCACACCTGTGTCCAAGTCCGTGTTCCACACTCGCCGTAAACCAAGAAATCCAAAATAGGACATGGCCTGTGACACGTCTTGGTATACGCCCATGTCATCCAAGGACATGCCCGTGTCATGGGCCATGTGCCTCAATCGACGCTGATACCGTCGCGTCCCAAACAGGACATGGGCTTAGACACGCCCATGTCAACTTCCACACGCCCATGTCAATCAATATACGCCCGTGTTTCGGGTCGTGTCCCTCAATCGACTTATGGCCAAAAATTCCATAAGAGGACACCGCCATGTGACACGCCCGTGTCACAGGCCGTGTGCATGCCATGCCCTGGGACACGCCCGTGTCCCATACCGTGTTCCCAGCCCCCAACGTTCATCTACCTTATCTCGATGAACCGAGCATGACACGACCATATGGCACGCCCGTGTCATGGGCTGTGTTCACCTACCAAGACCCAAACTTTGCTCAAACGCCGCCCGTTCCTCTTTTGAGTTTCGGGGCATTACATACCGGTTGGAGTTACCACCAGAGCTGGAGAACCTTCATGACGTGTTCCATGTGTCGTCTCTACGGAAGGCGCTGTTGCGACCCGATCAACATATCCCCACCACTGATGGAGCAGTAGCCACTAATAGATCTGTGCGATAGGAGTCGGTGCGGATAGTAGACAACGCGACAAGAATTTTGCGTCGCAAGAGGGTTCCATTGGTAAAGGTGTTGTGGTCTAACCATGGGAAAGATGAGTATACATGGGAGCCGGTGGACTTGATGCAAAAGCGTTACCCGGAGTTCTTTCATCAAGGTAATATTTAAAAAGCACATGTCTATTTTATTTCATGCTTTTCTCTCCCCATAGCTTTAGCCTGATTTCGGGGAAGAAATCTTTTACTTTGTTTATAGGATTTGTAACGCCCTGGTTCGCGCTAGACCCCTCATATGCATTTTTAAGTCAGGGGAGCTTGCTTTGGATCAGGGAGTGCTGGCAACTAGGCTTACACTTGTGTAAGGGAGGTGAAATGATGTCTAGACTAGGACACGGGTAGTGACACGGGCCATGTGACACGCCCATGTCACAGGCCATGTGCTTGACATGCCCTGGGAAATGCCCATGTCCTAGGCCGTGTTCCCAGCACTCAATGCTCGTCGACCTCGCCTCGATGACCCGAGCATGACACGACCATGTGACATGCCCGTATCACAGGCCGTGTTCACCTTACCAAGACCCAAACTTGGCTCAAACGCCACCCGTTCCTCTTTTGAGTTTTGGGGCATTATAATAGTGCCCACCGACTGGACCCTCATGGCAGTGCCTATGTATTTTCAAGCACTCCACACTCGCGACGCATCTTTAGACCGCCTGGTCCGCGCAGATACGAAAAAGAAAATGGTCTTCCCAAAAGAAATTTTTCAAGTCAGAAAAAAATTTCTTCTTTTTTGCTGGCTTGAAAAGTCTTTTGGGAGCACCCACGCAACTAAATAGTTCGCAAAATCTGCGAACCAAGGCGGGGAAGATGAAATGGTATTAATGGCTAGGAGGCATTCCTCTGGGAATCTGTCATTTATGTCAGATTCGACGAGCGCTTCTGCAGTCGGATTTCTAAACGGGAGAGGTGATCGGCTGCTAAATATTCCGCGCCCTTCTTATCCCGGATCTCCAAATAAAATTCTTGGAGGAGGAGAACCCATCGAAGAAGGCGGGGCTTGGCGTCCGTTTTGGCTAGTAAATATTTTAAGGCGGAGTGGTCGGTGAATACGATAACTTTATATAGCATTATATACGAGCGAAACTTATCAAATGCGAAAATGACGGCTTAGAGTTCTTTTATCGTCGTCGTGTAATTACCTTGTGCGGAAGTGAGCATCATGCTAGCATAATAAATTGGTTGAAAATATTTGTTTATGCGTTGGACAAGAACGACAACACCTAAGGCAATATCACTAGCGTCGCACATAATCTCGAACTGAAGGTACCGATTGGGCGCCACTAAAATGGGTGAATTGATAAGTTTTTGTTTTATGAAATTAAACGTGGACTCACATTCGCTACTAAAGACAAAATGTGATTCCTTTTCTAGGAGGCGAGTAAGCAGCTTTGTGATCTTAGAAAATTCTTGAATAAAGCGCCGATAAAAGCTCGCGTGGACTAAGAAACTCCTAATGGATTTTATGTTGGAAGGCGGGGGAAGTTTTTCTATAATTTCTACCTTGGCCTTATCGACCTCCATCCCCTTAGACAAAATCTTATGGCCGAGAACCAAACCTTTTCAAACCATAAAGTTACACTTTTCCCAATTTAAAACAAGATGCGTGTCCTCGCATCGCTGGAGGACATGATCTAGATTTCAAAGACAATCTGGGAAAGAGCATCTGAAAATAGAAAAATCATCCATAAAGACTTTCATGCTGTCTCCTACCAGCTCACCAAAGATTGCCAGCATACATCTTTGGAATGTGGCTGGCGCATTGCAGAGGCCAATTGCATTCTTCAGTAGGCAAAGGTGACAAACGGTCAAGAAAAAGTTATTTTCTCTTGGTCATCGGGGGAAATGGGGATTTAGAAAAACACTGATAAACTATCAAGAAAAAAATAATACGGATGACCGGACAAACGCTCCAGAATTTGGTCTAAAAATGGTAGTGGAAAATGGTCCTTACGGGTTGAATCATTAAGTTTCCAATAATCGATGCACACCCGCCAACCCGTAACAGTATGAGTTGGGACGAGTTCATTGTGCTCATTTACCACTACGGTTAGACCGCCCTTCTTGGGCACGAAAAGAACGAGACTAACCTATGCACTATCGGAAATGGGATAAATAATCCCCGCCTCTAATAATTAAATTATTTCAGCTTTAACGATGTCTTGCATGTTTGGGTTAAGACGTCGCTGCAGCTAAATGGTTTTGTGGCAATTATCATTTAGGAAAATCTTATGGTTGCAAAAAGAGGGGTTAATCCCCTTAAGATCAAAAATTCGCCACGCAATTGCGTGGCGATGTTTAAGTAAAACTTCCAATAAATCGAAAGTCTCCGAATCGCTCAAATGCGAAGAAATGATAACGGGAAGGGTATCTTCTTTTCCCAAAAGGCGTATTTGAGTGATTTGGGTAGGGGTTTGAGGTCTAGGATGGGCGGTTCTTCTAACGAGGTTTTAATTCTAATGTCGTTTGAATCAATTAATTCGAAAGGCAAACCTATAGAGGAATCCCCTTCGTAATTAAAATTTTTGAGCGCAAAAATATCGTCGTTAAGTAAAATTTACTCAAAAACAGGAGAAGAACGATCTCCGAAAAAAGTATCTAAATTATAACAGAAATCATCGCTCGATGATGAGTCCTCCATCGAGGGATTAATAGAGAATGTAACCTCATCATCTCCCACCCGAAGGAGGAAACGTCCATTACTCACATCAATTAATGTGCGGGAGGTGGCGAGAAAAGGGTGACCGAGTATAATTGGTACATCGGTCTCCTCCTCGATGTCCAAGATGACGAAGTCTACCGGAAAGATAAACTTATCAACTCGGATAAGGATGTCCTCCACTACCCCGATGGGGAACTTAACCGAGCGATCTGCTAATTGGATACGCATATTAGTAGGGGCCAGAGTGCCCAAACCTAATTTTTGAAAGAGCGAGAATGACATCAAATTAATGCTCGCGCCTAAATCTGCTAGAGCGTATTTTACTAATATATTGCCAAAAAGGCACGAGATAGAAAACCGTCCCGGGTCATTTTGTTTTGGGGGCAATTTATTAGTAAGTGTCATTGAGCAGTCTTCTTCAGAGATATATGCGAAATATTTTCTAATTTTGTTTACTAGAAAGAAGTTCTTTCAAATATTTCGCATACTTAGGCATCTGCGTGATTGCCTCGCAGAATGCAACATTAATATGAATTTTTTTAATAGTAAAATAATTTTTTTGTATTGCGGGTCCTTACACTCACTATCTAACCTATGTGGATACGGCAAGGCCTTATTTAAAATAATTTTTTCGTTTAGAATCGTTAAAGACGGCATAATTGAAGAAGGGGAAGAGGGGTCGGAGGAGAAATATGTACCTGCGGATCGATCCGTTTTGATCGAAGACCTCCTTACCGCTACGAAGGGTTATAGTGTTGGCATTCTCCCGAGGGTTGGGCTCCGTATTCCCCGGTAGTGTCCCGAGCGCGCGCTCGGAAATCATTCGCGCTAGCTATCCAACCTGTTGTTCAAGGGTTTTAGCGATCCGGTGATGTTCATGATATTTGACTCGTTGGAAGCTATGTATTTATAAAAAATTTCCTCAAGCGGAGAAGGTTTCGGAGGAGGAGGCGGAAAAAAATGCGGGTGCAAAAGATTTAGGGGGGCACTGCACGTTTAAAGCATTGCTCCAACAGAAATTGGGGTGATTCCTCCAACCTGGATTATAGTTGTTACTATAAGGGTTGTTGTTGGGGTTGAAGAAAGGATAACCCGAATTTCCCACAAAGTCCACGAACTCTTCAGCCACGCAGACGTTAGGGGGAATAAAATAAGGTGGAGTGGAGGAGGCATTAGTCATCTCCGCCACCTGCTATGTTAACCTTTCAACTTGAAGGGTTAAGAGAGCAGTTGCGTTCACTTCAAGAAGGTCGGTCGCCTGCTTGGCGCATCCCCGGGGGACATTCCATTGGTAGGCGTTCATAGCCATCTCTTCGATAAGCACTTGGGCAGCCTTGGGGATTTTATTATTTAAAGTGCCTCCTGCAGCCGCGTCAATCATTTGACACGTCTGATAGTTAAGCCCATTGTAAAAGATTTGGACCTGCAACCACGCAGGCAGCGCGTGGTGCAGACACTTGAGGAGGAATTCTTTAAACATCTCCCAAGTCTCAAATAGAGACTCTGAATCGTTCTGCACAAACGCAGAAATGTCCGCACGCAACTTTGCAGTTTTTGCGGGTGGAAAATACTTCGTTAAGAACCATTCCACAAGCTCGGCCCAGGTGGTGATGCATCCTCGCGGGAGGGAATTCAACCATGCCTTCGCTTTGGATTTAAGGGGAAAAAAATAAGCGCAAGAGAATAACGTCATCAGTGACGCCATTAATCTTAAAGGTGTCAAAAATTTCTAAAAAATTAGACAAGTGAACATTAAGGTCCTTATCCGGCAGTCCATCAAACTGCATGGCGTTTTGAATCATTTGAATGACACTCGATTTTACTTCAAAATAATTATTGTCCACCGTAGGGCGAATAATGCTAGACCCAGTATCATTTAGGTTAGGCCGGGCGTAATAAGACATAGTACGCTCGACCGTTTGGGCAGGGTTAGGGTCGACCATAACTATGGCAGAGGGTTCTCCGATAGATTCTTCGGGGTCTAAAAAAGGATTTCGGCGTTGAGATCGAATACGCGCAAGCGAGCGTTCGATCTCAGGATCAAAATCAAAATTTTCAGACTCTGAGGGTTGTCCACGGGTCATACACCCTAAAATATATACTAAAAAACCTTTTTTTTGGTTTTAAGTAGAGTTTTTAATTATTCTCTTTTTTGATTTCTTAGAAAAAAGGTAAAATTAATAGACTCGGGAAATTGAAAATAGCAACACGAAGGTACCCCAGCAATGCTGCTAAAAACTTGATGCGCGTGGAGAGAAAGGGTTCCACGTGGCGAGATAAGGAGCAAGTGCACCTGTCGCAAGTAATACATGATATTCCGGTGGGGAATATCGAGGTCGTATATTTCCCGGGGCCTGCTGACTATTTCTACTCCTTCCGAAGGGACTATTATTTTACCAAAAATAACTTGTCAGGTTTTTAATTAACTAAAGCGGTTATAAAAGAGAGCTGTAAAAAGACTTAGAAAAATTCGATGAAGGTTTAACGCTCGGCATCGAATCAGATCAAAACTAAAACGACTCTTAATAATTATAGAACTTAGTTTTCAAATTAATAAAAGGCAACTTGGCCATGGAGGTTTCACAAACATGAGCTCACCTATCTCTAGGAATATCGCTCACCTGATCATTAAGACTATTCGACCGAACTCTCGTCCGACGAAGGATTCCTCTTAATGCCCGCTTTACGCTAAGAACCCCGCTATTTGGTGGGGAACCCAATCTGGTAGAATTACGCTTCTCCTCTCTCGAGGGTATGCACGCAACTCTTTTTATCCAATGTTGATCATTCCATATGCACGGCCTCTCGGCTAGCTAGCGTATGGATATCGAAAATAGAGCCCACACATCGATATGTGGTTCTACGCGTCGTATACCTAAGGCAAACCTTAAGCCCTTTAATTAAAGTGAGAAAAAGATCCTTTAATTATTTAGAGTGATTTCATATGTTCCAATGCTTTTCGATGCCGAGGGCTTAGAACGATTAGCCACTCATCAGTATGGGGACGGCTTATGAGGCAAGATGAGGCGCGAGTTCGAATCTAAATGCTAAATGGTTATAAAAAGAAGACATAAAAATAACGTAATGTTAGGAACAAAAGGCAAAAACAAATTAATCGCTAAGAAAGAACTTACGCGCACATCGAACCCCTAATAAAAAAAAACTAAGTTACAAAAAAAGAAAACATAATTGAAATGGCAAGTCCTACTCAAGCGAGTAGGCAGGAAATAACAAGTCCTACTCAAACGAGTTGATGGAAAATGACAAGTTATACTCAAACGAGTAGGCTGGAAATGAAAGCGAGTCCTACTCGAAAGAGTAAGCGGGAAGTAAATGCACACACAAACACACACACACACACTCTACATAATTGAAAGAAAAATAATGAAAATTATCTTATACACACACACACTCTACATAATTGAGAAAGCGATAAGGAAAACAATAAAAGAAAGCAAGAAAAATTATCTCATACACTCACACACTCTATATGAAGTTGAAATATCAAAATGAAACTTATTCTCATACACTCACACACACACAACAAAAAGAGAAAGAAAACAAACTTATCTTTAAAATTAAAATAACAACTTTTTCATTTTTATAATTTTATTAAAGAGTTTAAAAAGTGGAAAAAAAAGTTGAAAAGAACAAAAGTTTTACAAAAATAAAAAGACTAAGTAAAAAAAAGGTAGAAAGCCACTTCTAAAATGCTTGTGTAAAACCATAAAAATAAAATTAAAGTACTAAAAAACTAAACTTAAACAATCTTAACGGACAAGAAAATAAAAGTTAACATAACAACTAATAATTATAAAAGAAAACCTAGAACAAAAGCTAAGCAAAACAAAACTATGAAAACATAAAAACATGAAGTTAAACTCATACACACACATTTTTAAGAGAAAGACAAATAAAAACAAAGGATAAAAAGAGAAAAAAGTGGAGCACTCACATCAATTCCAAGACGACATAAGGAGAGAAAATCTAACATATTTTATTAAGGAAAAAGTTTATTACAAAGCTAAAACAAACATAAAAGAGAGGGGGAGAAAATTAACCTTATATAGCAATAAAGGGCACCCAAGCAGCCCACAAACAACAAAATTGGACCAAAAGTTTGAACCCATGGTCATTACAGAATTTTTACATTTATAGACAAAAAAATTCAGGAGGTGGAAAGCTGGCGTGCAGGGGAAGCTTGAAACACTTATGCCTGGCCAGGTTCTTGAAGCATCGGGAATGGGACATCTCATTTTAATTCTTCACTGGAATCATCGAACGCAGTAGGAAAATTTTTGTCGAGCGGAGAAGTCTGGCTGAATTTCATCGAGCGGAGCTCGATGAAAGTCGAGCAGAGAAGCGCTGGCAATGGTTGCTAGAAGCAAAGCATCGAGTGGAGGCAATTTCGTTGAGCGCGACTGAGTTGGTCGAGCGCTGCATTTGGAATTTTATCGTATGCTATATTTGGAAATCTCGTTGAGCGCTGCTTGACGATCGTCGAGATGCGATCGACGAAAGGCTGGGGAAGCGTCGAGCTCTGAGATTGTCTTCAAATCGTCGAGCTAGTTCTGGATTCAATTTGTCGAGTGGAGAAGGCAGGCAATTTAGTTGGGCGAAGCGCGACGAATGTCGAGCTCTGTTCAACGCATTTTCCATATGTTGAATTTTTCCCACCGAGTTAAGAGTACAATCTTCGAGCTCAGCTCGACGAAATTTGAGCTAAGTTCGACTAAATTTTTGACATGCGCTTTTTTGCAGAATACAGAATTTTGCTGAAATAAAAAATAAAAAAGTTAGAAAATAAAAAGGAGCATATTATTTAATAAAAATAACAAAAAGACTATAAAAATACCCTAAAATTACTTATCTATAGTACAGAAAAAATATATTTACAACTTATCAGCTAACATCACCAATGATCTAATGTCTTGGATGATCCCTTAGATGCCTGATTACTGGAGGCAATCTTGCTTCAGCATTAGCTACTAGGACAGCTTCTTGCTGATCTTCATCTATTTAGAGTGAGCATGTTAGTTCTTCAAGAATATGCACTTTATCTTGGATAATTGGAGCTATTTCCTTGATGGTCAGCTTGTCCATCATCTGTTCTATACTTGTAGTACTAGAAGAGGAGCTTGGCAGCTCACTATTAATCATAGTAGACTCATCAAAGACCACATGACCAGATTCTTCTACAACTTGGCTTTTCAAGTTGTACACCATATAGGCTTTACTATAATTGGTGTACCCAACAAAGATCTCATCAAAGGGCTTGGCAGCAAACTAAGTCACATAGGATTTCCCATTATGAAACACATAACACTTACTACCAAAGATTTTGAGATAGCCCAGGTTTGGTTTTTTGCCTTTTAAGATTTCATAGGGAGTCTTCTTGTGGCTCTTGGTGATAGAGGCCCTGTTGAGGACATGACATGCAGTATTCACTACCTCAACCCAGAAATATTCTGAGAGAGATGTATCCCTCAATAATATTCTTCCAGCCTCTATGAGAGTCATATTTTTCCTCTCAACAATCCCATTTTGCTAGGAAGTTCTTGGAGAAGAGAATTCTTGATGAATACCTTACTATTCACAGAACTTTTTCATGCTTTCAGACTGAAATTTAGTTCCATGGTCACTTCTTATTTTGACTACTGTACTGTCAAACTCATTCTAAATTTGCTTGACAAACTTTATGAACTTGTCTACCAGCAACATTTTTCACTAGTGGACTAATAGCTACTCTTGGCACACTTGGATTATGCCAATAGTCTTTGGAAAAGTGGCCCACTTTGCCACAACACCAACATTCATGAATATTGTATCTTCTCTTCTATGCAGGCCTTGGAGCTTGGTTAACTGCTGAATGAAGAGTAAGAAGAGGAGCAACACCCTTCTTCAGATTCCTTTCAGCAAGGATCTGACTGAAGGTAAGTCTTATAGTTGGCTAGTTTGGCCTGCTCTGTGTGCCAGCAATAACAAGCTTCTTTTTAGAAAGCATGCTCTTGATAGCATCAGACACACCCAAACCAGGCTTGCTGGAAGACTGACCCTTAGTCTGAGTTTTTACTGAATGATCTTGAACCTTTGATGTAGCCACATTCTTGAGAGTAGGGGCTGGAGCACTACAGACAAATAGTCCAGGATGGGCCATTTGAATTTCTTCATGGGCAGCCTTAAAGGCACTCACCCTGCTATACCTTCCATCATGACTGTGAACATCTTTGTTCACACCAGTGGATCTACCATTCATCCAGTGACCATAGATGCTTTCTTGGTATACATGTTTGAAGGCAACTGAACTTTCCTAAAAGGAATGGGATGCTTACAAGCAAAAGGCTGAGCTAGAGCATGAGCTTTGCTCTTCCCATTGGAAGGAGCAACTCTTGTGCTTCCCTTGAATCCCAACCCCTTCTTACCCTTCGAAAGGAGAAAGAGTCTATCAAGGGCAACACAGTACTTGTCTTAGAATAGCTAGCCACTATTCTTTTCTCCCTCTCTAGTCTCTCTTCAAGATCCCTGATGAGACTATTATTGAACTTGATGGAGCCTATCTGGATGAGATTCAAGACCCTAAGTTGGCTAAGTTCCCTATCCTTCAAATCCAATAAAAATACTGCCTCAGTCAGCTGGGAAGCAGCTAGTTGCAGAGAGGCAATCTCCATAACTTGCATTCTTAGATAACTTCTTGCACTTTTTGAAAGCATCCAGATGTTCTCCATACCTATCAATCAATTGATTGACATCTCCTTCTAATTTAGAATCATCTTCACCACTGGATGAAGAGGCTTCTGTATAGGGACTAGTCTCATATCCAGACTCAGAATAAGATATTAATAGAGAATTTACCTTGCTTTGACTAGGCTGATTCTGGCTAGATTCCTCATCAGTCATTGTCATCAGCCCATAGCAGTTATAGGCATCTTCATCATCTTCATCATCCACCTCTGAATCAATGTCTGAGTGTGATAGAGGGGCCCTGATACCGATACTGGCAGCAGGATAGTCTTCATCTGCTGCTACAGCTTCTTATTCAGCAATAGTAGCAACCATCCCAATATAGGCTTCTTCCTCTTCAGACTCTGGTGAAGATGAGTTTGTCCATCTCTTCTCCTTCTTAGCAATGAAGGATTTCTCCTTCTTCCCCTTATGCTGGTGTTGTTTCTTCTCACTAGCCTCCTTCCTCTTCACTGGGCAATCAGCTATGACATGCCCTGGTTTGCTGTAACATTAGCATACAACTTTAGAGGAATTATATTTACTAGATTTAGAATCATACTTGTCAGTCTTGGAATGATTCCTACCATGATGAGAAGAGGTGGAAGGTCTGCTCTTCCACTCTTTCTTCTTCATCAGCTTCTGAAAGTGCCTGGAGAAGACAGCAAAATCCTCATCAAACATACTGCAGTCTGATGCATCTGACTCTGAGCTGTCTGAATCAGCTGGTCTTATTGGAGGAGAAGGAATCCTCTGCTTACCCTTCCAGATGTTGTCTG
Source organism: Platanthera zijinensis (assembly GCA_039513925.1). Classification (NCBI taxonomy): domain Eukaryota; kingdom Viridiplantae; phylum Streptophyta; class Magnoliopsida; order Asparagales; family Orchidaceae; genus Platanthera; species Platanthera zijinensis. Next base: position 102,232,265 of record CM077095.1, read on the forward strand.
CCTTGAATTCCAAGGACTTTTCCTTGGCTTGGGATCTACTGGTGGCCTCTTCCTCTTTTCTGGTATTCAGTTGCATCTCATAAGAGAGCAGCTTCCCGAATAATGTTTGGGGAGGAGTTTCAGCAAGCTTGGCCACTTCTCTTATGGCACATATCTTGGAATCCCAGTCTCTAGTGAGGGATTAGAGGAACTTGTCATTTATTTCATAATGACTAAAGACCCTCCCATAGGTCCTCAGTTAATTTATGATCCTGAAAAATCTTTTACAGCAAGTAGCTATGTTTTCTTTCAGGGATTGCCTGAAAGACTCATACTACTAGTTCATCATGAACTTTATAACATCTCTTTCCTCTTCAGTACCCTTCATGTATACCATAATGGTGCCCCATATATCTTTGGAGGTTTGGAAGTGGACCATGTTCTGGAAGGTTGAGTCATCTATGACACTAACAATAATTTTTTGTGCCCTATTATCCAATGTAGCTAAGATGACTTCATCCTTTATCATCTATGAATAGGTCTTATGTGTCTGGACATTGGCATCCAGAATAGAGACCTTCATAGGGATGAAGGGTCCCTCCTTGACTATCACAAAGATTTTAGGGTCATAGGATTCCATAAATAACCTAACCCTCTCCTTCCAGTTTCCAAAATTCTTCTTTCTACAGATGTAGAGTTTCATGGAACCTAGCTCCTTATGGATCTCTCCAGAACCTTTAAGTGCAGAATTGTAGTTACCCTTGGAGATCACTCAGATTGTTAAATACTTTTTGAGCAACCTCCCTATGATACCACTTGAAAGTCTTTATTTTCAAGGTAGCGAGCAACCTAGAGGGGGGTGAATAGGTTTCTTTGTTTCTTTTTGATTTTCTTTTATTTTCTTCTTTAAGTGCTTAGTGTGTTAGAAGTTATCTACTTTTAAGAACCTGCAATAGAGAAACAACACAACAAAAAGCACACACAGAATATATAGTGGTTCCCCAGATTATGGGTACGTCCACTTTCCTCCCACCTTTCTAACTTCAAGTTAGACACGACACTTCTCCAAAACTCAGCTCAAAGAGCTTACACATTAGATCCCTCAGGATCACTCAGTCTCGTGAAAGACTTACAACTCAGGCATTAAGCCCTACAACTCAGTGATCAATTAATCATTTACCTCAGTCCAAAGGCCCTACCACTCAGGCTGGGAGGACAGCCCCACCTCAGATCCATGAAGGATCCTACCTCAGAGAGAATCACTCTCCTATAGCTCAGGTACAAAGGCCCTACCTCAGATCTAAAGGATCCAATAGCTCAGGCACATGTGCCCTACAACTCAAAGAGAATGACTCTCCTACCTCAGGCTTAAAATCCCTACAGATCAGTGATCAAATGATCACCTACCTCAGATCCAAGCTGGATCCTATACTCAGAGAGTATAACTCTCCTGCAGCTCGGGAAAAACTGCCCTACCTCAGGCTCAAGATCCCTACGGCTCATATCTAAAAGGATCCTATAAAAATACAATGGTTTTAATTAATTTGACACAGAGAAATTTCTCTTTGTCGGCTACTAGAGCTGAGTTATCTCAACTCTAACTATCTTCACAGCAGTAGAAAGATGTTCTTCAATAAATGGCTGCCTCTATTGGAAGTATTTCAGAAAATTGGTTTTGAACTTTGATGTAGAAGACTGAAGATCTTCTAGGTCTTAAGTTCTTTAAACAGCTAATGAACTTGCAGAATACTGAAGGCTCTCCTCTCTTTCTTTATCAGAAGTGTTTCTGAACTTGCTGTAACAAAAGAAAATGCTACAGATAAATGAACTTTTAGTTCAGCTGATCGACTGCAAGCTTTTTCCAGGCAGCAATGGTGAGGAAGATGAAGTCCAACCGCTCTTTTTTTGAAACAAAACCCTAAAAGTGGAGTTCAACACCCAGTAGATGCCCCATTATATCTTCTATCGATTAACGGCTCCAAGAAGTAGTGGGGACAACCTGCAGTAAATAGCTGGACCTTTCTTTAATGGAAGAAGACATACAGTAGCCCTCCGGTAGTATTTGTCATGTTCTGTAGCTTCCCTTCACTTGATTTGAACTCTGTTGACTTTGTCAATTTTGGCTGATGTCATCAGATTATTGACTTAGCCAATTTATCAAATTCACTCCAGGCATTGAGTACGTTAAGTGAGCAAGCTCCACTCAATGCAAAAACCCTTAGTCAATTGTCTGGATCATTTTGCACCATAGGCGTTGAGATCGTTGAGTGTAATGGCTTCACTCAACGGTTTTACACTTAGTCATTTCTTCACCTGTCTGAAGGCATTTAGTGTGCTGGCCTCACTCAATGTATTCTTGCTTTTACCTGCCTTTTTATTAGGTGTTGAGTGAATTGTCTTCACTCAATGCTTCTGTACTTTGCCGATTTCTGTCTTCTTCTTAGGTTTTGACTGCAATAGTAAGATTCAACTCTTTTTGCTTTGGCATTGAGTGAGTTCTGTCCTCTCGATGCTTCTGGACTTTATCGAATATTCAGCAATCCAATACTAAGGAATTCACAGATTCAGCTATACTCGATGATGGCATTATGAAAGTCTTGTTTTCAAGGTTAGCTAAACATTTAGATGGGGTGAATAGGTTTTTTAGTCTCTATTTAAATTTTCTAACTTATTATTACATTTTTGTGCATGTGATTAGGTTAGTTATCAGCTTTCAAGAACATTCACAGATGACACAACAATTTTATAGTGGTTCCCCAATCTTGGGTACATCCACCATCCCTCTGCGCCTATCTAACAGTGTGTTAGATTCAGCTCTCCCTCGAAAACTCAGTTACTTAATAGCTTACAGCAAATATCCCGCAGGACCACACAGGTCATAAAGACCTAACACATAGGCACTAAGCCAACCCAAGGTCATAAAGACCTTTCACCCGGTATAAAGCCAAACACAGGTCACAAATACCTTTCACCCGACACAAAGCCAAACACAGGTCACAAAGACCTTTCACCCGGCACAAAGCAAAACACAGGTCATAAAGACCTTAGCCTTTATAATATAGGCTTACAACTCCAGATTCACCAAGAATCTTTACACAAGAAGAAATAAAGAATTAGGTGATTAGACACCAGATCAAGATCTTTTTGACTCCTTCTTGGACTGAGCAGACATCAGTACAACCAATTTCTGTTGAAGACGATGAAGTAGGTAGTAGATTCTTTCTTCAACCATCTTTCTTTTTCTCTACAGAACTTGTAGATCTGCTACCTCAAAATGGATTCTAATTCTGCTATAGCAGATGGTAATTACTTAAGCTATCTCCTTCCCAACAAGATTCTCTGTACAGAACCACTTCTTCAGGCTCGACAAAAATGGCGAGGAAGAAGATGAAGTTCAGCTGCCCCTTTTTTTCTCGTTTTCCAGAAAACCTAGACGGGGAATTGATTGTTGTTGTTTTTTGTTCTGGCCGATTTGCTTCCTTTTATATTCTGAAGGCCAATTGAGTAGTGGGTCCACCTCTAGGATTGATGGCTGAGATTAAGCCATCCAGCGCATGCTTTCCATTTAATCTTGATTTAATGGCTCCTTGTTGTGTGTGGGCCCCATCACTTTATGATGGAAATATTCCTTGGAAAGTGCAGAAGATGATGATAGCTGGCCGCCAACATCTCTGGCAGCAATTCCGCACCATTTGAATTTTTGTTGACTATTTGACTTTGCTGACGTTAGCATGACTCAGCATCTCTGCACTTAGACAAAATTCAATCATCAGAACCAAAAGCATTGAGTGAGTAGGTATCACTCAACGCCACAACAGTTAGACAAAATTCTAAGTATTTAGGTCAATGAAAGCTGAGCTCCGTTCGACGAACGTCGTGCTCAGCTCGATGAAAGTATAAGTTCAGTTCGACAAACTGTGGACTTAGTTCGACGAAAGGCTGAACTGAGTTCGACGAACTCCAGGCTAAACTAAGTAATTTGGCTCAGGTCGACAAACTCTTAGCTTAGTTTGACGAAGCTGAGCTCGACGAAATTCAAGAATTCCACGTTTTTGGACTTAGCAAAATTTTTTCTACAAGGCATTGAGAGTATTGAGAGCGTTGAGTGAGCTTGCCTCACTCAATGCTATTTGCCTTAGCAAATATTTCTGCATCTTGGCATTGAGAGAGTAAGCTCCACTAAATGCCAAACTACTTAACAGAATTTTTTTATTAACTGGCATTAAGTGAGTAAGCTACACTCAATGCCTGTAGGCTTAATGAAAATTTTGCCCAACTTTTCTGTGGAGTTGACTGGTACAACAACACTCAACAATAAAGTTGTATGGCATTGAGTGAGTAGACCACACTCAACGCTTGTGGACTTGGCCACATTTTTAGCCAATTTCTCTAGGCTTAGACTGACTCGGCCTGACTCATAGCCTTTTTAGTGTATGGTGTTGAGTGAGTAGACTACACTCAACATCTGTGTACTTAGCCATATTTTTGGCTATCTTTCGGTTAGGCTGAGACAGAATCAATGTTATATGTTATATAGCGTTGAGTGAGTAGACTACACTCAATTCTTTTGTACTTAGTCAAATTTTTGTCTATTTGCCAGGTAGGCTGATATAGACTCAACGCTATATGTTATATGGCGTTGAGTGAGTAGACTACACTCAACGATTTTTTACTTAGCCAAATTTTTGGCTCTTTGCCAGTTAGGCTGAGATAGACTCAACGCTATATGTTATATGGCGTTGATTGAGCTGTCCTCACTCAACGCCTGTGGACTTAGGAAAATTTTTACTAGACAATATTGACTCCATACCTCTGGCGTTGAGTGAGCTTACTCCACTCAATGCTTGTGGACTTAGCTGTATTATCAACTACTCCTTGACTTCTAGCATTGATTGAGCTTACCTCACTCAAATCCTGTGGACTTAGGAAAATTCCTGCGTTTCCAGTATCTTCCCTTAGTGTCCACCTTTCTGCCTTATGACCACCTGCCATATCACTTAGACAATCTGTCTAGACTTATTCCATGGAACTCCTGCACATGATGAGCTTAAACAACATCAAATATGACTATGCTCTTAATGTTGATGGAGATTCCTATTTAAATCCAATCTAGGTAACATTGTGGGCAATGGACACAACAATATCCCCCTATTTAAAGAAGGCAGAAAACCCAACAATACTAAGAGGCATTAACATAATAGGCAGAATAAATTCATGCAGCTGTAGGTTATAATCTGCTAAAACTGCTAGCTTAAGCTCTATTAATACAATGTGCTCAAAATAATTGTATTGACTTAAGAAGTTAAGTCAATGCATCCTCATACTACTTGAGCAATTGCTCAAGTAATATAAACTCTCCTTTATACCACTTAATAATTTAAGTGGAGCACCATTAGGAGCATTGCCCCTTATGTATTACCACACATGTCTCCCCCTTTCTGTCCTCTCCAATTGGTATATCTATTGAGTGAGTAGAAAATATCATGGGAGATATTATCTCTTGATCCTAGACAAAGTCCTATGTTTATACTATTAAGGAAATCATCCTAGTGATCAGTCTACTAGATTAGGAGTCATACCTTCTGTGTTTATACAATAATACAACACAACACTGTAGTAATTGAGCGAGCTGCTAACATAGTTCTACTTGCTGATGTTGTATCTTCAGAATCAGCATCCACTTGTAGTGATATCATTGATGTACCACATCACTATAGCCCCTAGACTCTTGAGTGAACCATGGATCCACTTGAGCTGGCTGCTAGCCGTTTCCCTTCTTATAATCTCCCCCTTGGTCTGTGCAATGTCCTTAAAAAAATTGATCAGCAGTTATGACAGCTGATCTACTGCAGCAGCTACTTGATCCTTCTTAACAGGAGGTTGATCCTATTCTAGCAAGTGCTGGACATGCTCCCCCTTAATAGGAGCATTTCATGTCATCGTTTCTGCAGGTGCTGAGCTTGCTCCCCCTTAACTGGTGCATCCCTGTCACTCCCTCTTCTTCACACTTGAGTGCATCTAAGTCTTAATACCACTTAATGATCTTTATAGTTTTGATATCACATCAAGAACTTATATACCTGCAAGGGAAGTGAATCTTGCAACACAAGTATAACATGGAGCAACTGAAGTTATACCAAGTTCAACATACCCAATCTCAATCTAGATGGTGTTGAAACTAGACTTCATATAGTGGCATGGTAAACATGTCAGCCACTTGTCAGCCAGGACAGACTCAGGATTGAGTCCTTCCTTATGCTCCCTAATTTATTGAAACTTAATCTACATGTGCATAGTCCTGCTATGATAGATAGGATTCCTAGCAACTTAAATTACACTAGTAGAATGTCAAAATAAAAAGATTCTACTTATCTGGAGATTATGGTTCTAGAGTTGTGGCTGGATTCTCATCAGTTAAGCACAGTAGCTCCCTTGCATCATGATCACTTCTTGCTGAGACAGATCTTCTCCTTGTCTTTAGCAACAGACTTTCCTTTGTCTTCAGCTTCTTGGTTAACAGTAAAAGAGTGTTCAGCCCACTTAGTACTATCTTGATCATTACATTGATCAATCCCTTCTTGGTTTTTGAATAGATAGGGAAAAGCTGGTCTACTGTGATTCTCTTCTCCCCCTAGCTGATTGCAGATAATACCATTGGTGCAGCTGCCAGCTTTATCTTCTCATGATGCTGAATTTTCTCCTGCAGCTGATGGACTTTAAGACTATTTGAGCCTTGAATGATCTTTCCATGAATCATCCTATCATTTTGATTTCAAATCATTCTTTACACTGTTATTTCAATAGGAGTGTGCTGACTTGTATCACCAATAGCTGGAGCAATCTAGTTATTCTTGTGAGCTGATTGACTTTTCTTCTTCCAATAGGTTCCATCACTTGGGTAGTTTCCCACTCAGCTTTTGCAATGTCCTGCAACCTTGATTGATCATACTCCACATCAACATTTACATAGATCCTATCCTTATGTCTGTCTGTCATCATTTTAGCTGATGATATCACTTGATAGTTTTACCCTTCTATATAGTGAGTCTGATCATCTAAGCACAGTGTGCCTCTTCCTTGCTTCTCATTAAGGAGCTACTTATGCTTTCCTCATAGATGAGTACAACCTACTTGTCCTTCCTAAACTTGTTGGTGTGGCAGTAAGACTTTGTCCAACCAGTCATTCCTATTGGCTGGATCCATCTGATCTTTGCCTAAGACTTGAGCACTTTATCCTTCTTTAGGAATGCACACAACATTCTGTTGCTTGGGGTATGAACCATAGGATAACTTCCTTGTTCCCGTCCAAATTCTGGAACATCTTCTGTCCAAGTGCCACATGGGGGATGTGCACTTAGACCAACCTACAAAACAAATTACTTTACCTTAGGACCCCAACAGGAATTGGGTCCTAGGTTCCTATTAACCTGAAATCTGACTTGCCTATCTGTAGAATTTCTGGCAAAGGTAGGCTAACTCTTGCCCTAGACATAGAAGGATTATACCAGCAATCTAGGGCAAAATGCCCCACCATACCACAACCCCAACACTCATGAATATTATATCTTCTTTTCTGAGAAGGTCTTGAAGTGTGGTTAACTGCTGACTGAATAGAAGGAAGAGGAGCAACAACTTTCTTCAGGTTCCTTTCAGCAAGGCTCTGATTGAAGGTCATTCTTCCTGCAGGCTTCCTTTGCTTGTCCTGAATGGAATTTACAATTGTCTTCTTTGTAGAAGACATGTTGTTTATAACATCAGAGCTAGCCAAGTTAGACTTACTATTAGACTAATCGTTGGCCTGAGTCCTTGTTGGATGGGCTTTAGTGAAAGTCACTACCTTTCCCTTATGAGTTGGGGCTGAGACACCAAATATAAATGGTCCAACATGGGCCATTTGTACTTTTTCAAGGGGAGCCATAAAGGCATTCATTCCCCTACCCTTTCTTCTCCCATTATAAGATACACTTGTATTCTTACAAGAAGAATTTCTATTCTTACAGTGACCAGACATGGAGTCCTAATCATACCTATTAGAGGGAAAGATTGTCTTATGAAAGGTTGATTGTGGCACAATAGGAGCTTGGCCTCTCCTTAGATATTGGATAACTTTTGTAATCCACTCAGATTCAGATTTTCTCTTGAAGGCATCTATCTTAGAGAAATTGGCCACTATCCTCTTCTCCCTCTCATGTTTCTCTTCAAGAACCTTGATCTTAGAGTCCTAATATTTGATGGACTCAACATGGACATCTACGATGATCTTCAGATGAGCTACTTCCCTCTCTTTCAAAGATAGCAAGGATGAGGTCTCATCTTGCTGAGAAGCTGCTAACTGGAGGGATGCAATTTCCTCTGCTTGTTCCTTAACAAGCAACTTGCTTTCCTTGAAAGCTTTCAGAAGTGCAGCATGATTCTCAATCAATTTATTGATATCATCTTCACATAGAGGACTCTCATCACCACTTGATGAGGAAGCATCAGAGTCAGAGCAGGACTCATGACCTGACCGATAAGAAGAACTAGACAAAAATTATACCTGATCTGGACTAGGCTGATCCTGGTAGGATTCTTCTTCTTCTGTTATGGAAATTAGCCTATGACAACTGCAGTAATCCTCTTCTTCATCATCCACCTCTGAATCACTTCCTGATTATGATAGAGGGACCCTGATCTCTATCCCTGCATCTGGACTGTCTTCTACTTTATCTGAAAGACTGACTTTCTCTGTCCCTTCTAGATAACAAGTGAGAGAGTCCCATATATCTTTGGCTGTCTTGTAATGGACAAACATCAGGAAGGTGGAGTGATCTATGCCACTTCCCATAATGTATTGTGCCCTCTTGTCCATAGATACCAAGATCATTTCATCTTCAGACATCTCTGCATAACTCTTTGGGGTCTGGATACATGCCTCTGATGTAGAGACCCTCATAGGAATAAAGGGTCCTTCTTGAATTGAAGCCAACATTCTAGGTTCACTGGCTTCCATGATCTGTCTGATCCTTACTTTTCATATCCCAAAGTTCTCCTTGTTGCAGACTTGAAGCTCCATTGAGCTCCACTCCATATGGTTCGCTTTTGAACCCACCAATACAAACCTTTTAGCTATCCTTTGAGGTCTACTCAGACTGTTAAGTTCTTTTTGAGTAACCTACCTCTGATACCACTTGAAAGTCTTATTTTCAAGATTAGCTAAACACCTATATGGGGTGAATATGTTTCTTAGTCTCTATTTAAGTTTTCTAACTTGTTATTATATTTCTGTGCTTGTGATTAGGTTAGTTATCAGCTTTCAAGAACATTCACAGATGACACAACAATTTTATAGTGGTTCCCCAATCTTTGGTACATCCACTGTCCCTCAACGCCTATCTAATAGTGTGTTAGATTCGGCTCTCCCTCCAATACTCAGCTACTTAATAGCTTATAGCAAAGATCCTGCAGGACCACACAGGTTACACTGACCTAACACTTAGGCATTAAGCCAACCCCAGGTCATAAAGACCTTTCACCCGGCACAAAGACAAACACAGGTCACAAAGACCTTTCACCCGACACAAAGCCAAACACATGTCACAAAGACCTTTCACCTGACACAAAGCCAAACACAGGTCACAAAGACCTTAGCGTTTATAATATAGGCTTACAACTCCAGATTCACCAAGAATCTTTACACAAGAATAAATAAAGAATGAGATGATTAAATACAAGAGAAAGATCTCTGTGTCTCCTTCTTCTTAGACTGAGCAAACATCAGTCCAACAAATTTCTGTTGAAGACAATGAAGTAGGTAGTAGATTCTTTCTTCAACCATCTTTCTTTTTCTCTGCAGAATTTGTAGATCTGCTACCTCAAAATCGATTCTGATTCTGCTGTAGTAGATGGTAATTGCTTCAGTTATCTCCTTCCCAGCAAGGTTCTCTGTACAGAACCACTTCTTCAGGCTCGATGAAAATAGTGAGGAAGAAGATGAAGTTCGGCCGCCCCTTTTTTTCTCGTTTTTCAGAAAACCTAGATGGGGAATTGATTGTTGTTGTTTTTTGTTCTTGTAAGACCCCCCTCCCGGAACACAACACACGGCACGAGGGGAGTCTTATGCCCGAAATAGCCGCCTTGCGGTAGCACTAACACACGGGTTAGCCTTTACCACAAGACGCCTATTCCGCCGGCTACAATCCATATCACAACAATTATGCCAACCCAACCATAACAGAAAAGTAAAGCTAAAAGCAGTTCAGTTCACAGCTAAGTTAAAGTCCAAAAATAGCGGAAGATAACAAGCACAACAGGCTTGTACAAATAAACAAGAGTCTAGAAATGTTTTGCCAAACGGCTACATGAAAACACTCACTACTGTCACTGACGGTGCCGATGGCACCACCACCTCAGGTCCTATCATCCGGGCCTGGCTGTCCTGCTGCGTAGTCCGTTGCCGCTCTACCTGCGGGGTTTCCTCCTAAAAAGGAAGACGTAGCAACCGTTAGTCATAAGACTAAGTGGCTTCACATCCGCTCCCCCGGCGACTCCTCGGCACCGGGCGGAGAAAGGAATACAGGTACAATATATATACATAAGCAAGTAAACAAGCAGGTGACAGTAAATATGGTGAAGTATAAACTACGCTACACAACTAGCAGTTCTACAAATATCCATGTAAATGACAGCAGGTATAATTAATCAGAATAGTAACTTAACTTATAAGAGTGCCCATACAAACTTATAAGTTAAGGATCGGCTTAACAGTAAAGTAACTCATCGTATAAGAGTGCCCATACAAACTTATACGAGGAGGATCTTGTGTATGCAATGAATGACATGTTATGAATGTTATGTTATGACCGACTCATGCGCACGCACATGCAAGTTGCTATGTCGACACAGACTAGAAGTTCCCACTTTTCGAGCAGGTAGCTAACCTCTCAGGCGTCGTCCGTCGTGGCCAGACGGCGACAGTGGAGCGGGCGTCTCCACTACTAGGTGGTATCACACTACCTATCCTAGGCCCCCGTACGCCTCAACGCTAAGAACACAACAGCGGAGCTCACATGCGTACTACGGCTCAGAAGGGGTCTTGGGTAAATGTGCACCAAGAACACAGCCCAACCTGGCCTTTGATTTCGAACCGGATGGAACCTCGGAAACGCACGAGGTGCAAGCCCAACCGTTCTCATGGCACGGAGGAGATCTCGGGTTATGGACACCAAGTATCTAACCCTACCGCCCAAGGTCTACCTCTTGGCTCCCATCGGTGTGACGACTGGCGAACCCGTAGACCTGCCACAATCATCATCTCAACATCGCGACACGGTGAATCGTCGCACATCACATGTCCCAAAACAACTCACTCGATGCTACCCGTAGGGAGACTTCAACTCTAAGCATCGGTTGTTAATAAACCCCTTGGGCTCGGATTACAGTTACAAAATATTCTTCACATAGTGTTCATCATGTTCACGCCCACCTATTCAATGATTTCACCTTAACACTACGTACATTAGATATGTTCAACACCAATTTGTATAAATATATCCTTTACCAATAGCAACTCCTAATATCTAGCCTTCCCATCCAATCCATTTCTCTACCATTACATGATTATTCCCCAATACACAACCAAATGAGTAACCATGCTAAATTATAGCAACAACAACATTATAGATATATGGGAGCAAGATATCAAATGAGCAAATCACAATCATTGCAAGAGTGCTAACATTATAACTTAACAAGTGCATTAACATAGGATAGTCCAATACTAAAACTGGGATTCCCGGAGCTACAGGAATCCGATCACAATGCACAACCCCTCGTTGGAAAGGTATTCGCGAGGGCTACGACTTTCGTGTTGAGTCGATCGCCCAGATCTGGTCGCAACATACCAGAAATTCAACTCGAATACGTACAGGAAACAGTTTCCTGTACAGGAATTTTCCCGAACGCAGCGGACTCGAACCAGCTTTCCCGTGGCTACAGGTATCGCATGGAAACGAGCAACCCCTCGTTGGAAAGGTAATTTCAAGGGCTACGACTTTCGTGTTGAGTCGATCACCCAGATTTGGCCAGAACACCTCCGAAATTGGCCACGAAGGTCGCCGCGTGCAGAAATCAGATTTCTGCACGCATCTTAAGGCGAGATGAACGGCATCCGTTCATCTTCTTCCTTGCAACGACCTCGCATAAACTTCTCCAAAAATCACACCCAACCTTATTTCTCCTTTCAAAGCCAAACCCCCAACGAAAACCCCTCTCATCTCCACTTTGAAGGATGAGAAGGTTGAGGGAGACTAAGCCTAAAACCTAGGCATGGCTTATCCTAAGAACTCTCCTCCTCACCATCAAGACTCTATGGAGTCGATGTCTCTCCTATAATAACTATAGATCTAGCACCAAGGGAGAGGGGAGGAAGCTCACCTCAAGTCCAGCGGTACCACCATGGCCGGCCATGAGCCTCGCACTCCTTCGCGGCGACATTGTTTTTCCCTTGACGGTGGCGGCGTTTTGATTCCTCCAAGGATGGCTCCGGCAAGCTCTTCCTCCTCCTCCAGCCAAGAACCCTCTCAGGAATTTCGGGGCAGAAGAAAGGAGATGAAATGCTAGGGTTTCCCAACTTTTTCCTTTTTATACATCGCAGACACGGGTAGGCACACGACCGTGTTCCTACCCGTGTTCAGGTGACACGGCCGTGTGGCATGCCGTGTCTAGGGCCGTGTTCCTCCCAGAACCACTTTCTGCCGGGTCAGGGTTGCGGCACACGGGTAGAGACACGGCCGTGTCCCGACCCGTGTCCTTGGCACACGGCTAGGGACACGCCCGTGTCCAATGCCCGTGTACCTCTCTGACTGGTAAACCTATTTTTATGAGGCACACGGGTATGGACACGGCCGTGTCCATACCCGTGTCAGCCAAAAATGCTGTTTTGCCTTGTTTTCCTCATTTCCCGCACGTCCGCACCTGTTCACCCACATCCCCCATTGGGCTCACCACAGCCCCCTTGACTCAAATACGCAATCAAGGGGCCTAGCGCGAATTGGGACGTTACAAATCCTATAAACAAAATAAAAGATTTCGTCCCCGAAATCAGGGTAAGGCTATGGGAGTGAAACACATAAAAAGGGAACTATGCTTTCAAATAAAATTTTTACCTGGAGTAAATAATTCCGGGTAGCGCTCTTGCATCAAATCCCTTGGCTCCCATGTGCACTCTTCCTTCCCGTGATTAGACCATAGCACCTTCACCAAGGGAACACTTTTGCGGCGCAAGGTCCTTGTCTCGTTATCAACGATCCGCACCGGCTCCAGTCGCACAGACCTATCAGACGCCACGGCACCATCCGCCGTGGGGATATACTGTTCAGGTCGCAACAAAGCCTTCCGAAGCGACGATACATGGAACACGTCGTGAAGGTTCTCCAGCTCCGGTGGTAACTCCAATCGATAGGCCAGAGGGCCAATCCTTTCCACTACAACATAGGGCCCAACATACCTTGGGCTGAGCTTCTTGACTCCACGTACTCGTGACACTCCGTGCATCGGTCGAATCTTCAGGAACACCTTATCACCCACTTGAAACTCTACCATACGGTGCCTTGCGTTGTAATATTTCGCCTGTCGGCTTTGAGCCTCTAGCATTCGATTCCGGATCAACCTAACCACCGCGTCCGTGTCATCAATATACTCATTTCCCAATGTCTTCGGATCTTCGTCTTGCACCCAGGACAAGGGTGTTCTACACCTCCTTCCATACAAAGCTTCATGAGGTGCCATTCCAATACTAGCTTGATGACTGTTATTATAAGAGAACTCCACGAGAGGTAAGAGTCTCTCCCATGGTTCTCCTTTATCTAGCACACACAACCTCAATAGGTCCTCCAATGTTCGGATGGTTCGTTCAGATTGCCCGTCCGTTTGTGGGTGAAAGGCTGTGCTAAAGGCGAGGCGCGAGCCCAAATAAGCCTGTACAGCCCTCCATTCTCTTGAAGTAAACCGACCATCCCGGTCGGAGACGATCGTCTTTGGCACACCATGGTACCGCACAAATTGTTCCACAAAGAGACGCACTAAGACGCCCACTTGCGCCTCCTTCTTCATTGGGATAAATCGGGATACCTTGGTCAACCGGTCAACTATCACCCACACAGAATCATTCCCCGAGCGCGAGCGAGGTAACCCGTGGACGAAGTCCATGGAGATGTCCTCAAATTTCCATTCGGGGATGGGCAACGACTGTAGCATTCCACCGGGGCTTCGGCACTCTGCCTTCACCATTTGGCAGGCCACACAATGAGTAACAAAGTACTTGACATCCCTCTTCATGCCCGGCCAACACATCGTCTTTCTCAAATCGGTGTACATCTTCGCGATCCCCGGGTGCACCGAGTACTTGGAGCAATGGGCCTCCTTTAGAATATCCTCCCGAATGTTGTCACCTTCGGGGATGTAAAGCCGGCCACGAAAATGGACGAGGCCGTCTTTTAGGGAGTATTCTTCCGTAGTCCCATCCTCCATTGACTTGAAAGCCGGGGTTAAAGCCGCATCCTTCTTTTGTTCCGTACGGATCCGGTCTCGTATGTTGCAAACTATACTCATCGCGGCCAAATATTCGGTATACTCTTCCGGTTGATTCTTAAAGACCAAAGTGATTTCCATCTCTTGCAACGTCCGGATTAACTCCGTCCTCATCAAGCGGGATTCCGTGCTCGCTTCCGGCGCTTTCCGGCTCAAGGCATCAGCTACGGAATTAACCTTCCCGGGGTGGTAGTTCAAGGTGAAATCATAGTCGCACAAGAACTCCAACCACCGCCGCTGTCTCAAGTTTAACTCCTTTTGGGTGTGAACGTACTTCAGATTTTTGTGATCCGAGTAGATCTCGCAGTGGACGCCGTATAAATAATGCCTCCACATCTTCAAGGCGAATACCACCGCTCCCAACTCTAGATCATGCACCGGGTAGCTGGCTTCATGCTTCTTCAACTGTCTTGAAGCATAAGCGATCACATGCCCATTCTGCATCAACACAGCTCCCATCCCTTGATACGACGCATCCGTGTAAACTTGAAAGCCCTCCTTCCCAGATGGAAGAGCTAGGATGGGTGCAGTCGTCAATCTGTCTTTCAACTCTTGGAATGCAGCTTCGCACTGGGGTGTCCATTCAAACGGTACACCCTTCTTGGTCAGCGTAGTAAGGGGAAGGGCGATCTTCGAGAAGCCTTTCACGAACTTGCGATAGTACCCGGCAAGTCCAAGAAAGCTTCGTATGTCGGCCGCTGAATTCAATGGCGACCACTCCTTCACGGCCCGCACCTTGGCCGGATCTACTGCTAGCCCCGCCCCACTAATCACATGGCCCAAGAACGCGACCTCTCGAAGCCAAAACTCACATTTGCTGAACTTGGCAAACAAAGTGTGCTCCTTTAGTTTCCTCAGCACTAAAGTTAGATGTTCGGCGTGTTCTGCTTCAGTCTTGGAGTAGACTAGGATATCATCGATGAACACGATGACAAAGATGTCCAAATAAGGGCCGAACACCTTGTTCATCAAGCTCATAAAGGCGGAAGGGGCGTTTGTGAGCCCAAACGGCATCACGGTGAATTCATACAAACCATATCTCGAACTGAACGCCGTCTTCTGAATGTCATCTTCTTGTATTCTCAGCTGATAATATCCCGAACGCAGATCTAACTTGGAGAACGAATACGATCCCACCAATTGATCGAATAATTCATCAATGCGCGGTAGGGGATAGGTGTTCCGCACCGTTAACCGGTTCAACTCTCGATAATCAATACATAACCGCAAGGTGCCATCCTTCTTTTTGACGAACAAAACGGGCGCTCCCCAAGGCGACGAGCTTGGGCGAACGAACCCTGTTTCCACCAATTCCTGAAGCTGGACTCTAAACTCTGCAAGTTCCTTCGGAGCCATTCGGTATGGAGCTCGCGAGACGGGCTTGGCACCCGGAATTAGCTTGATTTGGAAGTCCACTTCCCTATGCGGGGGTAGTCCTGGCAATTTCTCGGGAAATACCTCGGGAAATTCTCGCACCACCCGCACATCCTTGACCTCTAATGTCAATTTCTTCAACTCGAAGCAAATTACATAGACCTCGTCCCCTTCCATATGAGATTTCATAACTTGGATTGAAGATAATAATTTACGGGGTGCGAATTTAATACCTTGGAAGATGACTTCCGAGTCTCCATGCCTCAACATAACTTGCTTCTCCGCACAATTGATCCTGGCGTGGTGCCAGTCCAACCACTTCATGCCCAGGATGAGATCGAACTCCGGGATTCTTAACACTGTAGCCGGAGTTTCAAAGAACTTTCCTCCAATAAGGGTGTCGAAGTCGCAACTTGCTGACGACGTCATCTCAGAGCCGTCCGGAAGGCGCACCCTTTGAGTAATGCCCGTGAAGTGTTGCACTCCCTCCAAGTCCTTCACGAAGTCCTCCGAAATGAACGAGTGAGACGCACCCGTGTCAAATAACGTATAGGCGGGTCTCCCGCTAACCACGACAGTGCCTAGGTTCCAAAAGGGGTAATCACTATTCAGAATAGCGCGTATCATTTGTATCATAAATCCAACAAGTCATATAATATTAAAACAACTTTGCACGTACCGGTGATGACTTCCTGCGGATTTCTCTCCTGAGTCATATCCAATGCGAATACATGCTCCCGTGCATGTCCTTGATTTCTCCCTGGTGGTCCTCTTCCTCGGCCACGCATGTGCTCTCGTCCCCGTGGAGCTACTGGAGGGGGAGCAATAGGGGCACCCCCGATCAGTCGCGGGCAAACTCGTCGGACATGCCCCGGTTGGTTGCACTCAAAACATATCATCTCACGCCGGCCCCCAGGTTGTTGATAATATTGCTGCTGCGGTGGTGGTGGTAAAGGTAGTGGTTGCGGAATTGGGTACTCCACCCGATAGTTCCGGTTGACCCACCGACCGCCTCTGTGGTTTCCCCTTCCTCTGCCATGATCATTCCGCCTTCTATTACTAGGGCCGACTTCAATTACACCTTCCGCAGGTCTCTTGCCACATCCCATGTGGTCCGCCTCCAGTCTCTTTGCCATGTCAATGATTTCTGCCAGGCTTCCATCGGCTATAAACAAAAGGGCCTGCCTCAGGGGGTCCCTTAACCCTTTGTAGAAGCGCTTCGCGTAGCCTCTATCGTCCAACTCATAGGAATCGGCAAACCTAGCGAGGTGTTGGAACTCCCTCTGGTACTCCGTTACCGAATTCGATCCCTGCTTCAGCTGCAGAAATTTTTCTTCAAGTCCATCCCGAGCAGAAGAAGGGATGAAGTGCTCCAGAAAAGCCTCGGTGAACTCGTTCCAACTGATGTCCGTATACAACCGCCCTTGGAAGGTGGAGCCCATGAGGGACTTCCACCACCTTTTGGCGTGTAGCTCTAGCAGCGTCACTACCAATGTCACCGCCATGTTGTTCGGACATCTTATGCCAGCCATCAATTCCTGCACGGTATCAAGCCATTCCTCGGTGCGCACCGGCGATTCTGTCCCAAGATAGGCAGGAGGGGACAGGGCACGGAAGGTGCTCACCCAGTTGGAGCTTGGCGCTTGTTGCTGCACCGGAGCTTGCTGGGCTTTAAATGCATCCAATATGGCTGACAGCGTTTGTCCCAGTTCCGACTGCTGGAATTGTGAAGGGACGGAAGGGGTAGGAGTGCCCCCAACCGGCTCCACCTGCGCTGGGACCTATACGCAAGGTACAAACTAGGGTCAGGTTGGCTAAAACTAATGTCAAAGTTGGACAACTTAGTGTGAATTACAGATGGGCACACCACTGCTTCCGCTAAGTCGGTTTGTCCCCAAACCGACTAATCGAACGGGAGTGGCCCATTGTTACCTGACTGCTGTAGGTGAAGATCGGCTTAGTCTGATACCATTTGTAAGACCCCCCTCCCGAAACACAACACAC
The DNA here is from genome assembly GCA_039513925.1 of Platanthera zijinensis. Lineage (NCBI taxonomy): Eukaryota > Viridiplantae > Streptophyta > Magnoliopsida > Asparagales > Orchidaceae > Platanthera > Platanthera zijinensis. The sequence continues at coordinate 102,250,187 of CM077095.1, forward strand.
GGCACGAGGGGAGTCTTATGCCCGAAATAGCCGCCTTGCGGTAGCACTAACACACGGGTTAGCCTTTACCACAAGACGCCTATTCCGCCGGCTACAATCCATATCACAACAATTATGCCAACCCAACCATAACAGAAAAGTAAAGCTAAAAGCAGTTCAGTTCACAGCTAAGTTAAAGTCCAAAAATAGCGGAAGATAACAAGCACAACAGGCTTGTACAAATAAACAAGAGTCTAGAAATGTTTTGCCAAACGGCTACATGAAAACACTCACTACTGTCACTGACGGTGCCGATGGCACCACCACCTCAGGTCCTATCATCCGGGCCTGGCTGTCCTGCTGCGTAGTCCGTTGCCGCTCTACCTGCGGGGTTTCCTCCTAAAAAGGAAGACGTAGCAACCGTTAGTCATAAGACTAAGTGGCTTCACATCCGCTCCCCCGGCGACTCCTCGGCACCGGGCGGAGAAAGGAATACAGGTACAATATATATACATAAGCAAGTAAACAAGCAGGTGACAGTAAATATGGTGAAGTATAAACTACGCTACACAACTAGCAGTTCTACAAATATCCATGTAAATGACAGCAGGTATAATTAATCAGAATAGTAACTTAACTTATAAGAGTGCCCATACAAACTTATAAGTTAAGGATCGGCTTAACAGTAAAGTAACTCATCGTATAAGAGTGCCCATACAAACTTATACGAGGAGGATCTTGTGTATGCAATGAATGACATGTTATGAATGTTATGTTATGACCGACTCATGCGCACGCACATGCAAGTTGCTATGTCGACACAGACTAGAAGTTCCCACTTTTCGAGCAGGTAGCTAACCTCTCAGGCGTCGTCCGTCGTGGCCAGACGGCGACAGTGGAGCGGGCGTCTCCACTACTAGGTGGTATCACACTACCTATCCTAGGCCCCCGTACGCCTCAACGCTAAGAACACAACAGCGGAGCTCACATGCGTACTACGGCTCAGAAGGGGTCTTGGGTAAATGTGCACCAAGAACACAGCCCAACCTGGCCTTTGATTTCGAACCGGATGGAACCTCGGAAACGCACGAGGTGCAAGCCCAACCGTTTTCATGGCACGGAGGAGATCTCGGGTTATGGACACCAAGTATCTAACCCTACCGCCCAAGGTCTACCTCTTGGCTCCCATCGGTGTGACGACTGGCGAACCCGTAGACCTGCCACAATCATCATCTCAACATCGCGACACGGTGAATCGTCGCACATCACATGTCCCAAAACAACTCACTCGATGCTACCCGTAGGGAGACTTCAACTCTAAGCATCGGTTGTTAATAAACCCCTTGGGCTCGGATTACAGTTACAAAATATTCTTCACATAGTGTTCATCATGTTCACGCCCACCTATTCAATGATTTCACCTTAACACTACGTACATTAGATATGTTCAACACCAATTTGTATAAATATATCCTTTACCAATAGCAACTCCTAATATCTAGCCTTCCCATCCAATCCATTTCTCTACCATTACATGATTATTCCCCAATACACAACCAAATGAGTAACCATGCTAAATTATAGCAACAACAACATTATAGATATATGGGAGCAAGATATCAAATGAGCAAATCACAATCATTGCAAGAGTGCTAACATTATAACTTAACAAGTGCATTAACATAGGATAGTCCAATACTAAAACTGGGATTCCCGGAGCTACAGGAATCCGATCACAATGCACAACCTCTCGTTGGAAAGGTATTCGCGAGGGCTACGACTTTCGTGTTGAGTCGATCGCCCAGATCTGGTCGCAACATACCAGAAATTCAACTCGAATACGTACAGGAAACAGTTTCCTGTACAGGAATTTTCCCGAACGCAGCGGACTCGAACCAGCTTTCCCGTGGCTACAGGTATCGCATGGAAACGAGCAACCCCTCGTTGGAAAGGTAATTTCAAGGGCTACGACTTTCGTGTTGAGTCGATCACCCAGATTTGGCCAGAACACCTCCGAAATTGGCCACGAAGGTCGCCGCGTGCAGAAATCAGATTTCTGCACGCATCTTAAGGCGAGATGAACGACATCCGTTCATCTTCTTCCTTGCAACGACCTCGCATAAACTTCTCCAAAAATCACACCCAACCTTATTTCTCCTTTCAAAGCCAAACCCCCAACAAAAACCCCTCTCATCTCCACTTTGAAGGATGAGAAGGTTGAGGGAGACTAAGCCTAAAACCTAGGCATGGCTTATCCTAAGAACTCTCCTCCTCACCATCAAGACTCTATGGAGTCGATGTCTCTCCTATAATAACTATAGATCTAGCACCAAGGGAGAGGGGAGAAAGCTCACCTCAAGTCCAGCGGTACCACCATGGCCGGCCATGAGCCTCGCACTCCTTCGCGGCGGCATTGTTTTTCCCTTGACGGTGGCGGCGTTTTGATTCCTCCAAGGATGGCTCCGGCAAGCTCTTCCTCCTCCTCCAGCCAAGAACCCTCTCAGGAATTTCGGGGCAGAAGAAAGGAGATGAAATGCTAGGGTTTCCCAACTTTTTCCTTTTTATACATCGCAGACACGGGTAGGCACACGACCGTGTTCCTACCCGTGTTCAGGTGACACGGCCGTGTGGCATGCCGTGTCTAGGGCCGTGTTCCTCCCAGAACCACTTTCTGCCGGGTCAGGGTTGCGGCACACGGGTAGAGACACGGCCGTGTCCCGACCCGTGTCCTTGGCACACGGCTAGGGACACGCCCGTGTCCAATGCCCGTGTACCTCTCTGACTGGTAAACCTATTTTTATGAGGCACACGGGTATGGACACGGCCGTGTCCATACCCGTGTCAGCCAAAAATGCTGTTTTGCCTTGTTTTCCTCATTTCCCGCACGTCCGCACCTGTTCACCCACATCCCCCATTGGGCTCACCACAGCCCCCTTGACTCAAATACGCAATCAAGGGGCCTAGCGCGAATTGGGACGTTACAGTTCTGGCCGATTTGCTTCCTTTTATATTCTTAAGTCCAATTGAGTAGTGGGTCCCACCACCAGGATTGATGGTTGAGATTAATCCATCCAGCGCATGCTTTCCATTTAATCTTGATTTAATGGCTCCTTATTGTGTGTGGGCCCCATCACTTTATGATGAAAATATTCCTTGGAAAGTGCAGAAGATGATGATAGCTGGCCGCCAACATATCTGGCAGCAATTCCGCACCATTTGAATTTTGGTTGACTATTTGACTTTGCTGACATTAGCATGACTCAACATCTCTGCACTTAGACAAAATTCAATCATCAGAACCAAAGGCGTTGAGTGAGTAGGTATCACACAGCGCCACAACACTTAGACAAAATTCTAAGTATTGAGCTTGACGCAAGCTGAGCTCCATTCGACGAACGTCGTGCTCAGCTCGATGAAAGTATAAGTTCAGTTCGACGAACTGTGGACTTAGTTCGACGAAAGGCTGAACTGAGTTCGACGAAATCGAGGCTAAACTGAGTAATTTGGCTCAGTTCGACAAACTCTAAGCTCAGTTCGACGAAGCTAAGCTCGACGAAAGTCAAGGAGTCCACGCTTTTGAACTTAGCTAAATTTTTGCTACAAGACATTGAGAGCATTTAGAGCATTGAGAGCGTTGAGTGAGCTTGCATCACTAAACACTATTTGCCTTAGCAAATATTTCTGGGTCTTGGCATTGAAAGAGTAAGCTCCACTAAACGCCAAACTACTTAACAGAATTTTTCTGTTATCTAGCGTTGAGTGAGTAAGCTAAACTCAACGCCTGTAGACTTAGTGAAAATTTTTCCCAACTTTTCTGTGGAGTTGACTGGCACAGCAACGCTCAATGCTAAAGTTGTATGAAATTGAGTGAGTAGACCACACTCAATGCATGTGGACTTGGCCACATTTTCAGCCGATTTCTCTAGGCTTTGAATGACTCAGCCTGACTCACAGCCTTTTTGCTATATGGCGTTGAGTGAGTAGACTACACTCAATGCCTGTAGACTTAGCCACATTTTTTGCTATCTTCCAGTTAGGCTGAGACAGACTCAATGCTATATGTTATATGGCGTTGAGTGAGTAGACTACACTCAATGCTTTTGTACTTAGCCAAATTTTTTTGCTATTTGCCAGTTTGGCAGAGATTGACTCAACGCTATATGTTATATGGTGTTGAATGAGTAGACTACACTCAACGCTTTTGTACTTATCCAAATTTATGGCTATTTACCAGTTAGGCTGAGATAAACTAAACACGATATGTTATATGGCGTTGAATGAGCTATCCTCACTCAACGTCTGTAGACTTAGGAAAATTTCTAATAGATAATATTGACTTCATACCTCTGGCGTTGAGTGAGCTTGCTCCATTCAACGCCTGTGTACTTAGCTGCATTGTCAACTGCTCCTTGACTTCTGGCATTGAGTGAGCATACCTCACTCAATGCCTGTGGACTTAGGTAAATTCCTTCCTTTCCAGTATCTTCCCTTGTTGTTCACCTTTTTGCCTTATGACCACCTGTCATATCACTTAGACAATCTGTCTAGACTTGTTCCATGGAACTCCTACACATGATGAGTTTAAACAACATCAAATACGACTATGCTCTTAGTGTTGATGGAGTTGCCTCTTCAAATCCAATCTAGGGAACATTGTGGGTAATGGACCCAACACATTAGGTGAACTGTCATCACTCAATGCATGTTGACTTAGCCATAGAATTTATTTGCTGACTTCATGGCTTTGACTGTCCACAACTAACTCGACGCTTTATTGCATCTGGCATTGAGTGAACTGGCTTCACTCAATGCATGTGGACTTAGGAGATTTCAAGCCTATCCAGCATATTCCCTTGCATCTAGCGTTGAGTGAACTGGCTTCACTCAACGCTTGTGGACTTAGATAGATTTCTGTCTCTCCACTCCTATACTTTGTGACCACCTATCACATCACTTGGAATACTTGTTCTATCAATGTTACAAGGACTAACCTGCATGCATGAACTTTATCATGCATCAAATACAACACTGTGTATATCATTGATATGTTTGACTTCTTCAAATCATATTCAAATCTGGGATATTGTGGGCAATGGACCCAATAGAAGTTGCTCATTCTATTGATCTAAAAGTACAATAAAGTTAGTTTTTGACCTATATAACTTCAACAACAAGTACAGAGAGCTTTCTCTCTGAGGTAGAAGAAGTAACAAAGCAAGCACTAGCTGTAGTGACTTCACAGCTCAAGCAGAACTAATCTTGAAGATCGATTCTTGGAGCTGTGAAGAAGAAAGGACTGAATCACTTCATTTCAGGAAAAGGAAGACTCAGATATTATTTCTCTACAATCATTCAACAACACCAACTAACCTTTTATTTGTATGATCATTACTAAACTGAGTGTAAGCCTGATCCATAAAGGCTGAGGTAGGATCTTTCTGTAAATCTGAGTTGTAGGATCCCAGTTGGGAATCTGAGTGGTAGGATCCTTGTGTAGATCTGTGGTTGGGCCAAATGCCTGAGCAATAGGAGGTTTATACTCTGAGGTAGGATCTAGTGTTGGATCTGAGTGTAGGGCTTTCCTCCAAGCCTGAGTGTAGGACTTTGCCTAAAGTCCGAGATAGGTAGTCTGGTGCAGATTACTGAGTTGTAGGAGATTATATTTCTGAGTGTAGGGCCTTGGTCCTGAGTGTAGGACTTGGAGGAGTCTGAGAAATCCTGAGAGATTTGTGTTGTAAGCTTTTGGAGTCGAGTTTGGAGAAGTTGGCCATGTCTAGCAAACTGTTAGAAAGGTGAGAGGGATAATGGATGTACTCATACTCTGGGAAACCACTATAAACCATTTGTGTGCTGATTATGTGTTCTTGAAAGCAAAGATAAACTAATCACAACTCACCAAAGTCAAAAGAAATCACTTAAAGGAAGAGAAACCTATTCTACCCCCCCCCCCACCTCCAGGTGTTTTTCTACTCTTGAATCTAAATACTTTTAAATTCTTTTAAGGAGTGGTGAGCACATGTATGTGCATTACTGTTATAACATATAAGAACCCATGAATGTCCACATAGGAATGAAAGTACACAAGTTTAGGAACCTGCGTGTTCCTATAATTGTTTTTTGGAAATATATTTGGTCACCTAATTGAATGTTTCACGATTATAGATGACTAAGAGTGGTGCATAGCAGTCCCAACGTCATCACTCTGCGGAGAGGAGTGTGCCTAATGACATGCCTGTGACCCCTCTTTTTGCCGAAACCATAAATTTGGTAGATTAAGCATTGTTCTCCATGATTAATGCTCAGCCAGTAAGGAAGGTACAACATCCTGCCCCTAAAGTAGGCCAGGTGACTCTTGGTGTAGCTGAACCGATACTTGTGGATCAAATGGCTGTAGAGCCATTTGTGCCAAGAAGAGCGGTAGAGAAATAACTGAAGCATGTTATGAGCTTCAACCCGCCAATGTTCATGGGGACTGAAACCCCAACACAAGCTGAAAACTGGCTCTCTCTGGTTAAGAGACTCATGTTGGCAATGGAGATAGAGGAGTGGAAGAAGGTCACCATATAAACGTTCCTCTTGAATAGTAAAGTAAGGTTGTTGTGGGATGAACTAGAATTACATCACTTTGCTGGTAGACAACTCACCAATATTCCAATAGATAAGTTTTTAAGATTGTTTCTGTCGTGATTTCTCCCATCAGCGTAGAAAATTGCTATGGAAAATCAGTTTCATAGATTAACCCAGGGAGAGAGTAGTGTTGACGACTACCTGTATGAGTTTACGAGATTGGGGCGATATACAGGTGCTATCTTTACTGATGAGGAGCGCAAGATTAACCGATTCTACGAAGGACTACGTGACAATCTGAGGTTGCTTCTCTAAGGTCCAATGACGCAGGGTTTTTTGATGTTTTTCAATACTGTTAGATCCCTAGAGTAGGATCTGAAGAGGGTCCAAAGTAAGAAGTAATTGGCTATGAAGAATCAAAAGTTCAAAGTACTGAGTTCATCGAAGACTGGGTACCGAAGGAGGAATAAGAAGCCCAGATTTGTTAGACCTGCTTCTTTATCTATGACATCTGGGGTATCATCTGGGCGAGGAGGCCCAAATCACTATTATACTTGCAGCAAGCCTGGGAACATAGCCCAAGAATGTCAAAGTGGCCCTCCAAGAATGGAGAATAAGCTAGGAGCATCTTATGCTGAGAAAGGGAAGGCGGTGGAGTCAACCGTGTCCCACCATGCTCCATTCTAACCCAGAGTCTATAACTTGGGCCAGTAGGAGGCCATTAAGCAAGGCGATGTGATTATAAGTATGAGTTAGATTTTAGCTGTAATGATTTTTATACCTTACTCCTTATGCATTGGTCGTATTATTGTCGTAGTTTAGGCTTTGTCTTTATCTTAGATTATTCGGCGAGAGCACTATTTGATACAGGAGATTTACACTCCTTTTTGTCCGCAGCTTTCACAACACGTATCAGAGTGCCTTCCTCTATTGTGAAGGATAGATTGGATATGTAGCTTCTTAATGGGTATTCGATGTGTGTGGATAGAGTCTATTACGTTAAGCTATTGATAGGAAGTCAAGAGTTTGAATTGGAAGCATCACTAATGCCTATAGTAGAGTTTGACGTGATCTTTGGCATGGATTAGCTCTAAGAACAACGTGCATACATCGACTATAGTCTAAGGACGGTCAAACTGGGTCTGAATACAGGTCATGAAACTACTTTTTGGTATGAAAGGATCGATCAAGACGCTGATGTCTGCTCTTCATGAAGTTAAAGCAGTTCATGAGGGTGCAGAATTGTACTTCACTCTACTAGAGGCTTAGAGGCCCAAGCCTTGTTTGGTCAGTATTCCCATGGTGTCAGAGTTCACGGACATTTTCCCTGAAGATCTCCTTTGAGCTCCACCTCAAAGAGAGATCGATTTCACCATCGAGTTGGTGCTAGGTGCCAAGCCTGTGTCGTGACCTCCGTACCGCTTAACATTGAGGGAAATGGCAGAGTTGAACGTACAAATTCAAGAACTGTTAAAACAAGGGTATGTGCTTATGAGTCCGATTAATAAAGGGTTTTTCAGACTCATCTGGGCTAGTTTTAACACACTTGTACTTCACTTTTAGTATGTTATCGTTGATATTTCATTTATTCTGCTTATCACGCTAAGTGCACTATTTTGGCACAAGGGTGTGAAATTGCGCATCCTTTTGTTGGGGGTAAGCACATGGTGCCCCCCATGATTATTTTTGTTTATTTTATGCTTTGCTTTGTTGCTGGGAGCTTGTGTTTCTGTTGGATTTATTACTGTGTGGGTAGTCAGGACGTCCCGGTTTCGATTGCAGTTTCTTTGTAAAACTCACGGTCGTGCGAATTTCTTCTCGCACGAATTCAGTGTAATCGTGCATTTTATAAAGAATTTCTTGGGACTTCTATTTCTACCCGTGCATTTTGTTCCCGCACAGTTTAGGACAAACCGTGCGAGAACGAATCGCACAGTCTGCACATTTTCTCTTTATTCTTGCATTCAGGGGCAAATCGTGTGTTTCCTTCACGCACGGGCAAACGCGCCCGTGCACGAGTAAAACACAATGTTCCCCTGTTTTACCCGTTTTTCTGCGCTCTGGGTTTACCCGTGCGATTTCCTTCACGCACGGGAAGAATCGCCCGTGCACGAGTAAAATGCACGGGTCAACGCATCTTCTTCCGCAATCAAGATCTGAAAGTTAATAACGCACGGTTAGCGCACGGTCGTGCGCGAGACCGTGCGTGACTATTTTTCTGATCTTATTCTATTTAAGTGCAGATTTTTCTCCGGATCGGGACATCACTTTTTCCACCCGCCATTTTCATCCAGCCCTGAGGGTTCCGCCGCCCTTCTTCCTCCTCACCATCGGAGAGGCTTCAGGCAAGCTTTCAACGCCATATTCTAGCCGGAGTTTCCTCATGGCCATCTCCTTTAACCCATAAGATCTATTGAAAGCTTTTGTTTTATAGACAAACAACGAAGGGAAGCTTGCAACCTTCTTCCGGCATCGTGACATGAAGAAGATGGGTCCATTGGAAGGTAGTGACAGCCTTCTCTACCCCGGACATAGTTGAGGACCGAGCTTGGACGCGGATTGACAACCCGGCATTTCCTTCCGCGAGCCCTCAGCAAGACTTTGGATTCAGTCGAACTCTTGCCTTGTACTTCCTTTGTTGTTATTTATGTGTACTTAGGACTTTATTTTAGATGTTGATGTGCTCTTTAGTGTAAACTTTGTTAGGTTTATGTCTATGTAAATCTTGCCTTGTTTTACCGCTTTAGTAGCTTGAGTTGCGCCTTTATATCCATCAGCCATCCATTTGTTCTTGCCGCACTAGCAATTACTAGTGGCGTGAGTAGCGAAGAGGTGCTTACGACCCTCAAATTCTGGTTCTTACGCTTGCCTACTCGTCCATCCACTTAGCGATTCGGTGCATAGTGGCCCGTGTAGTCTTCCATCCAGCCTGGCGAAGTGATGCATAACGACATTGCATAGGAGTAGTTGTTAGAGTTTTATTTTCTGTTTCCACAAATATCAAACCCACTTTAGTTAATTCTGACCTAAGGACTTCAATCTCAAGTCCTCCTCAAAATTAACTCCACCTTACAGTGTTCCTTGAGAGATCGATACTTGGGGAAATTCGCCCATTTTATATTACTTGTGTGACTGGTACACTTGTCGTCCAACGCATCATGTGCGTCCAAATTTGTCACCTTGGAGTGCACCGGTCCTCTTCGTAAAGAAGAAGGATGGTAGTCTACGGCTGTGTATCGATTATCGGGAACTGAATAAGCTAACAAAGAAGAATAAGTATCCAATTTTGAGGATTGATGATCTGTTCAACCAGCTGGTTGGATAAAATGTCTACTCAAAACTTAATCTGAAATCTAGTTATTATCAGCTGAGAATCAGGGAATGTGACATTCCCAAGGTGGCATTTAGTACGCACTATGGGCACAATGAGTTCACTGTCATGTCGTTTGGGCTGACGAATGTGTCTTCTGTATTTATGGACTTAATGAATTAGACGTTCAGGGAGTATTTGGACCGGTTTGTGATAGTCTTTATCGACGATATCCTGGTTACTCCCAGTCTGAGGAAGATCATGCGGATCATTTATGCATAGTGTTGGAGACCCTGAGGAGAAATCAGTTGTACGCCAAGTTCTTGAAGTGTGAGTTTTGGTGGTCTTCAGTAGCATTCCTTGGTCATATTGTTAGTGGAGAGGGAATCACGATAGATCCGGCAAAGATTGTTGTGATATGGGAGTGGCCTGCGTTGTCTTCTATGGTGGAAGTCTGGAGTTTTATGGGACTTGCCGGCTACTACAGGCGCTTCACAGAGAACTTCTCGTGGATAGCGTTACCCCTCACGACCTTGACGAGGAAGGATCAGAAGTTTGTTTGGTCACCAGCGTGCGCACATGCTTTTGAAGAATTGAAAATTCAATTGACCATGATGCCTGTTCTATGCTCGCCATGTGGTGAGGAGGGCTATGAAGTCTACAGTGATTCCTCAGGGAGCGGCTTAGGCTGTGTTTTGCTATAACATAGTAAGGTGATAGCGTATAGCTCACGCTAGTTGAAAGTGCACGGGAGGAATTATCCAGTTCACAATTTGGAGTTAGCGGTCGTGATATTTGCTCTGAAGCTTTTGAGGCAATACTTGTTTGTCGTGAAAGTCGATATTTATACAGACCATAAGAGCTTGAAATACCTTCTAGTTCAGAAGGACTTGAATATGCGTCAGTGGAGGTAGATGGAGTTCCCTGGGGACTACACATTCAATATATATTATGTTACTGGCTAGGGTAACGATGTTGCGGATGCGTTAAGTCGTAGGGTTCCTACATAGTCTTGTTGGATACGGATGCTTGAAAAGCATCTTATTCAAGATTTGGAGGTCCTGGAGATCTCTTGTGTTGATAGGAGGTCTAGTGCTGAAGCACGTTTGAACTGGACAGAGGTGCAATATGACCTTGCTTACCAGATTCGGCAGGTGATAGAGCTAGATGACAGTATGAAATGATACATGATAGAGCCTTTGGATCGGTCAAATTCCCAGTTTATCGTTGATGTGGCCTATTATGGAGGAACAATCGATTGTGTGTCCCAAAGGTGGGGAAATTACGGGAAGAGTTGATGTATAAGGCACATTTCACCAAGTACTCGCTTCACTCGGGGAACACAAAAATGTTTAAACATATGAAAAAGCTGTTCTAGTCACAAGGGTTGAAGAAAGATGTAGCTTTATATGTTGTAAAGTGTCAGACATATGTCTTAGTGAAGACCGAATGTCAAAAGCCCGGTGGATTTTTGAAGTCCCTACCTATACCGGAATGGAAGTTCGGCGAAATATCTATGGATTTCGTGCATGGTTTGCCGAGATCGTAGAAGGGGAATGACGTCATCTGGGTGATCATTGATCGTTTAACAAAGGTATTGCACTTCATTCTGAATAGTAAGGATGATTCGGTGGAAAAGCTGGCAAAGCTTTACGTGGATAATATTGTATGATTGCATGGTGTGCCCCGTAGAATCGTTAGTGACCGAGATGTGCACTTCACATCAAATGATTGAAGGCTTGTACATCAACTATTGGGCACCAAATTAAAGTTCAGTACGGCCTTTCATCTACAGACAGATGGTTAGACTGAGAGGGTAAACAGGATGATGGAGGACATTCTTCGCGTGTGCTGATGCGTGTAAATATGGCAAGCACACCGGTCGCAACAAGTAATAAAGTTTGGGAATAAATCCCCGAGTGTCGGTCTCTTGAGGAATGCAGTTGGCGTGAAACGACGAATAATCCGAAATTATTGTTATTAGAGTTTGTGAAATAAAAGAAAGAACAAAGGGGCTTTGAGATTTGTGTTCTTACAACCAATTAAACTAAAAGGAAAAATGCGGGTCGCACTCACCGCTTCGCAAGGCGAGATGGGTATATCGGCCGCTATGCCGAACTTTGGTAGGGAGAATGGACGGTGAGCCAGTAAGTGAGGTGTTTAGTGTGGAGTGCAATCAAGTGGAATGATGGAAGTGAGATGGGGCGAGGCGCATCACAACACAAATCTCACAAACAAGTTCAAACAACAAGAATCCAATTACAAATAATTAGACATTGAAGTTCACAACAAGCATGAGTCATTCATACAAAACAAGAAAGATAGAGGAAGAGTAAACCAAGAGAGTGAAGATCCACCGCGGTTGTTGGCCGGAGGTGCGGGTTGTCAATCCGCTTCCACGCGCAGCCCGAGGAGGCTTCCGGTACCGACGAGCTGTCACCTCGAGGGCCTTTGAGTCCATTCTCTAGGTCGTCACCAACATCTTCTTCTTCGGTAGAAAGCTCGGAGAAGAGGTCATTAATGGCCGAAAGTGTCACCGGAGGATGCGGAATGCTTTAGAATCGCCGGAAATCACCTCCCGATGGTAGGGATGAAGGTGGAGATGGATGGAGCGTCTGAAATGCGAAAGAGCGAAGTGGCGGCCAAGTTCGATCAAGGTCCGTTGACCTAATTCGCGGAGCAGGCCAATTTATAGAAGCAGGATTAAATAGCACGCACGACCACCGGCGCACGACCAGTGGTCGTGTGCGAACAATGTCAGCGCCCGTGCGGCAACAACCTATAGAACCTGCACCAGGAAATTTAATCATGCGCACGATCAGCAGCGCACGATCAGTGATCGTGCGCGGCAAGGGTGGTGATCGTGCGATATGGGACAGAAAAGTGGAAAAAGATGGCATGACTGCGCACGACCGGCAGCGCACGAGCGGTGATCGTCCGCGGTATAGCTGGTGATCGTGCGATATGGTGGGACAGGACAATAAGATGAGAGCCTAGACTACGCACGACCAGCAGTCGTGCGCCAAAGAGGTCGATGGTCGTGCGTGGGTAAAAATGCACGACCATTGACTCCTTTGCCAAAAATGGAGAAAGTCCTACGTCGGACGCCCACACGATCCCCGAACCTGCAGGAAAACAGCACGCGCTGTCGATCATGGTAGTCACAGATATAATTGAAATGCATCACACGAGGGGAATACACACACGCACAGAAATAGGCTAAAAGAGTGCACAAGACGTGTAATGTCGAAGCGAACCAAAAGGAATGCTAATGGCGCAAAATGATAGTGCAAAGACAAGAAAACGAGCCCAGATGAGTCCGGAAATAGATATGAAATGGGGACTCATCTCACCCCCAGTCTTAACCATTTGCACATCCCGGGCAAATAATCATCCCGCGAACTCTAAAAAAGCAAGCTGACAAAGTAACTTCGATCTAAAGTAGAACGAGAAATCGAAGACTCAAGCGTACAGAAAATATAATAGAAGAAATTTTTAATTATACTATGAATTTATAATTTTTGACAAACGTAAAAAGATATTGTCACTACTCAAAAGTTAAATGCCTTATAATCGCTCGGTCATGTGTAGGAAGAAAGTAGGCAAGTCGCTCGGCTAAGCATTGCCAAAGATCGGGGCTCGTGATCACCTCCAAAGGAATCCACCAATGTCGGGGACCATATGCTTGCCCGTTCACACTCTCTCCACGGCACTAGTTTGACTCTAGCGTGAGTCCGTAGGACTTCGGGTAATAATGAGGCTTGGGTTACGGTGAGGTAAACAATGATAAAAAAGAAATGCTAAGCACCTAACCCAAAGAGCTCGCCTAATAGAATCCCTCGGCAAACCACAAAACGCGCGAGTGCACCACACCCCCAGACTTAACTTTTGCAACATGGGTGTGTGCACCGCCTACTCCAAATCAAAATCATTTTCAATAAGAATTTCAAACAATTTTTATTTTTCTTTTCACTCTTCATTTTCCCTTTTTTTTCTTTTTTTTCTTTTACATCTCTTTATTTTCAACAATTCAGTCGATTTAACTTGTGCGCACTTCCACTTTTTCACAATTAAAACACCACATCACAACCCAAAATGAAAATATGAAATACTAAAGCTCGATTTGGGTGTGCGACTAGGATAGGCTATGAGGCTTTGGTGAAATAACGGTGGAGCTGAATGAAAAGGAAGGGTAGGCACAAAGGGGCTAGCGAGAGCGACGTTAGGAAGGGTACAAAGCTCAACCGGGCCAATATGATGGCCTACATCATTCTCACGCTAGACTAACCATGCACCAATGCTTCGAAAGTAGCTTGGGGCAAGTTCTTAGCCACCGAGAAAAATGATCCTTCCTCCCGACTCGAGCAATACGAAGCTAGAGACGCCTACACACATTCCTACGCTACCGATAGATTGCTCCGGATTCACAATTTGGAGTAGGACAAACATCATTTACGAATGCAGAAAAAATAGAAATTTGCAAGTATAAAGAAAAATTAAATCTATACAATTTCTACACCACGAGAGTACTTGATTAGGAGCACTGCACGAGTTTCGAACTACTCTAAATTAAAATCCTGAGTCAGCACCGCCATTTTAAAATTGACACAAAACGATAACATTGACTCGAGCTGTACGCGTGGTCAAGTGCGCGCTCGTGTGGGTGGCAAGGTGTGTGCAGCAGGATTCTACAAGAATGAAATATAAAATAAAACTGCTGGCATGCTATCAGTGTGCTCGTGGAGTGCATAAGCGGCTCTTCCCCCCAGACTTGAATGAAAACACAGGCAGAAATGAAAATGAGCATCTAAAATAAAAAGAAGGCTGAGGAGAGAGGGTACCCATGCTCCAAAGAAGGAGCATACCAGAAGGCGGAGGTTGCTAGATCGCACAAAAATATGCTGTACCTGCGAATTAGGTGGAACAGACAAAACAAAAAAAAGACAAATAACAACAAATAAAATAGACAAGCGAATTAAAAAGCACAAAAAGAAGAAGGACCAAAGAGGTCCAAGCTTGGGTTGTCTCCCGAATAGCTCTTTTGTTTACCGTCCTTAAGGTGGACCAAATACCTGTATTAGCAGTTTATAAATTGTTTTTGCAGTAAATAGAAAGTTGTAGAAAAAATAAGTACGCAGAAGCATAAGTAATCAATGAAAGGGGCGGAGCAATCAGCTAAATGCGGACTTGTGATAAATCTCTCCGGTGGGACGCGAGGGAACAGTAGAGTGCCTTTTTGCATTGGGAGAAAGGACTTTCCCTTTACTCCGAATGTGCACTTCCTCGCGCCGAAGGGCGGCATAACGCTCATCGCGTATACGCTTGGCCTTTTTCAGCTTCTCCACCGTGGGAGATTTCCAAATGTTGCAGTCCGTGGTGGGTTCCAATTTTGCGGTTGGCGGCTTCATTTCCGGTACCAAAACGGCAACCGGATCAGCCCAAGCTACTGATCGCTTAGCAGAGTTTGAAACAATATTACAAAATTCAATGTCCAGGGATTTCTCCCGAATAAAACTAGTTTTGCCGTGCTCAAAAATTGAAGCGACGGGAAACGGGTAGGTGGCCCTTGCATCAGCGCACTCGGTCTCTTCCTTGAACTCCTTCTCATCATTCTTGATCATCTCCTCGGAAAGTACTTCCTTAATAATCTCTTTCGTCTGAGCATCACTCACCAAGGGGAGTTCCAAACCAATCTTAATATCTGCAGCACTTTGAAAATTGTCATTATGGGGAAGAGGGTCATGTACAGAAGTGACATCCAAGGTTGAAGCAACAACTGGCCAAGTTACGCATCCTTTGGAGAAATCAAGAGATGCGCCACTAGCCTTCAGGAATGGAACCCCCACTATAGGAATCGAATTGTTTTCCTTGGGTCCCAAAACCTGGAAATCAGTGGTTATGCACTTTCCATTAACCACGATTTCAACTTCTTGCACACCTCCCTCGGTGTCAACCAAAATACCATTAGCTAAAACTAGCGAATTCCGGTTTGCTGGATCAACATGCAGGTTCATCTTCGCAACATCCTACATGGCGAGGATGTTGCTAGACGCTCCGGAATCGCACAAAGCAGTAGTTTCAACATTACTGATTTTACACTCTACCACGAGCTCATGAGTCTTTTCTTTATTTTCTTCCCCAAGGCTTTTTCTTTGCTCATGGGGGTTTTTCTCAGTATTGCTCGGTAAAGTGCCCTGAGTCCGCTCAGAGACCATTTGGGCCAATTGGCCCAATTATGCCTCTAGCTTACGCATTGAGGCAGCTTGGTTTGTCATATTAGTCTGGGAGACCTCAACAAACTTTTAAAACATCTCAGCTAAAGAATTTGTTTTTATAGTAGGGGGCCCTTGGGGTTAATTTGGTTGAGGCGGCCGCGGTTGGCTTCCGGAGGCATACACATCATTTTGATGCTGTCCCGGCTGCCATCGTTGGCCTAGTGCGTTTTGATTCCAAGAAAAATTTGGATGATTTCTCCCCCCCCGGATTATACGTGTTCCCATAAGGTGCTCCCCTATTTTGGTTCGCAATATAATTAACTGATTCATCAAAGAAGGTAGTTTCATCACGTACCTCGCCTGCTTGACAATCAAAACTGTGGTGGTCGGAACCTCCACAACCCTGGCATGAGATTACCATAACTGGGGCAGCAGTAACGGCGGGCCTGGATGCTTCCATAGCAAAAACTCCGCTAGTACCTCGTGGAATATTTCTTCCTGCAGTCCAATATGCACTGTGGATGGCGGTATCTTACAAGATTCTCAATGCATCATCAGGCGCAAGATTCATTATCGTTCCACCAGAGGCGGCATCAATCATAGCTCGGTGCTGTGGTTCAATAGCGAAATAAAAGCTTTCAACAAGATTCCAAGTTTGGAATCCGTGGTTTGGACACTTCCTCAACAACTCGTTGAAGCGTTCCCACACCTCAGCTAGGCTTTCTTGATCATTTTGCCGAAAGTTGGCAATAGCACGCTGCATACTCACAATCCGGTCCACCAGATGGAACTTGGCTAAGAACTTCATTGTCAACGCCTCCTAAGTGGTGGCTGTTCCAGGCGGAAGAGAGTGAGACAAGTCTTAGCTTTGTCTCTGAGGGAGAAGGGGAAAAGGCGGAGCTTGACTGTATCATCCGAGATCCCAGCATAGCGAAACGTGGCGCAGATCTCGGAGAATTCAGCCAAGTGAAGATGAGCGTCTTCAGTGGCCATTCTAGAGAACTGTGCGTTGTTCAGGATTATGTTCAGAATGGTTGGTTTGATCTCAAATTGCTGGTTGGTGATCGTCGGTCTGAAGCCAGGGTAAATACTCCCAACAGTCGGTGTGGTGTAGTCCCTCATGGTGCGGACCTGGGGCGGGTTTACTTCATTCTCATCACCAATTCGATCATCATGAAGAATCCCTCCAACACGGTTTCCGGCATCAATGTTCAGCTGGTCCCCCATTGGGTCTTGATTGATGGCAGCAGCACGTCTTTGTGCATGAAGGGTTCATTCGATCTCGGGGTCGTAAGCTACAAGATCACTTGCAGCACGTCCCTGCATTCACTGCGGCAGCTAAACAAAGAAAAAACGGTCAAAAACACTAACTCTTACAACAATATTTTCAAACGTCATGGTCGTTCTACAATTGCATACCCCGGCAACGGCGCCAAAAACTTGATGCGTGTAAATACGGCAAGCGCACCGGTCGCACAAGTAATAAAGTTTGGGAATAAATCCCCGAGTGTCGGTCTCTTGAGGAATGCAGTTGGCGTGAAACGACGAATAATCCGAAATTATTGTTATTAGAGTTTGTGAAATAAAAGAAAGAATAAAGGGGCTTTGAGATTTGTGCTCTTACAACCAATTAAACTAAAAGGAAAAATGTGGGTCGCACTCACCGCTTCGCAAGGCGAGATGGGTGTATCGGCCGCTATGCCGTACTTCGGTAGGGCGAATGGACGGTGAGCCAGTGAGTGAGGTGTTTAGTGCGGAGTGCAATCAAGTGGAACGATGGAAGTGAGATGGGGCGAGGCGCATCAAAACACAAATCTCACAAACAAGTTCAAACAACAAGAATCCAATTACAAATAATTAGATATTGAAGTTCACAACAAGCATGAGTCATTCATACAAAACAAGAAAGATAGAGGAAGAGTAAACCAAGAGAGTGAAGATCCACTGCGGTTGTTGGCCGGAGGTGCAGGTTGTCAATCCGCTTCCACGCGCAGTCCGAGGAGGCTTCCGGTACCGACGAGCTGTCACCTCGAGGGCCTTTGAGTCCGTTCTCTAGGTCGTCTCCGTCATCTTCTTCATCGGTAGAAAGCTCGGAGAAGAGGTCATTAATGGCCGGAAGGGTCACCGGAGGATGCAGAATGCTTTAGAATCGCCGGAAATCACCTCCCGATGGTAGGGATGAAGGTGGAGATGGATGGAGCGTCTGAAATGCGGAAGGGCGAAGTGGCGGCCAAGTTCGATCAAGGTCCGTTGACCTAATTCGCGGAGCAGGCCAATTTATAGAAGCAGGATTAAATAGCGCTCACGACCACCGGCGCACGACCACCGGCGCACGACCAGTGGTCGTGCGCGAACAATATCAGCGCCCGTGCGGCAACAACCTGTAGAACCTGCACCAGGAAATTTAAGCATGCGCACGATCAGCAGCACACGATCAGTGATCGTGCGCGGCAAGGGTGGTGATCGTGCGATATGGGACAGAAAAGTGGAAAAAGATGGCATGACTGCGCACGACCGGCAGCGCACGAGCGGTGATCATGCGCGGTATAGCTGGTGATCGTGCGATATGGCGGGACAGGACAATAAGATGAGAGCCCAGACTGCGCACGACCAGCGGTCATGCGCCAAAGAGGTCGATGGTCGTGCGTGGGTAAAAACGCACGACCATTGACTCCTTTGCCAAAAATGGAGAAAGTCCTATGCCGGACGCCCACACGATCCCCGAACCTGCAGGAAAACTGCACGCATTGTCGATCATGGCAGTCACAGATATAATTGAAATGCATCATACGAGGGGAATACACACACGCACAAAAATAGGCTAAAAGAGTGCACAAGATGTGTAATGTCGAAGCGAACCAAAAGGAGTGCTAATGGCGCAAAATGATAGTGCAAAGACAAGACAACGAGCCCAGATGAGTCCGGAAATAGATATGAAATGGGGACTCATCATGTGCTCCCTAGATTTTGGGAAGAGGTGGGAGGATAACCTGTATATGATCGAGTTAACCTCTAACAACAGCTACCAGACAAATATTTAAATGGTGTCCTTTGAGACCCTTTATGGTAGGAAGTCTCGTACTCCCATGTCGCGTTCGGAGGCGGGCAAATCAAAGCTTTTAAGCGGAAGGAAGTCAAAGATGTGATTTAAATTATTCGTACAATCCGGGAGCAGTTGTTGATCGCTTAGGATAGACAGGCTAAGTATTATAACACCAAGCACAAAAATGTTGAGTTTGCCTTAAGAGATTGGGTGTATTTCAAGATCAAACCGTTCAAGGGCATATCAAGGGTTCAACACTTGAAAAAGCTAAGTCTTAGATACCTTGGTCCATTTAAGATATTGGAGTGCATTGGTGAAGCCGCATATTGATTAAATCTTTCAACAAGAACTAAGTGGTCTGCATGACGTATTATACAAAATGATATTGCGGAAGACAGTGCTGGAACCAACGCAGGTGATTGCTGTGGATTAGGTGTCGATTGATGGTCAGTTGACAATGAAGGTCAAGCCCATTCACATCGAAGACATGGAAGTCAAGCAACTTCGGAATAAGTCTATCAGGATGGTCAAGGTTTGTTGGGACAACTGTGTCTGTAAGGAAGTATCGTGGGAGCGGGAGCAAACGATGAGGGCGGAGTTTCCCAAGCTATTCATTTAAGTTACACATTGTAAAATTATTACTTCTATAATTTCTTGCATGATGTAATTTCGGGATGAAATTCTTTAAGTGGGGGGAGATTTGTAATGCCCCAAGTTTCCTGAAGCAGGAAACTATTTCTATGAGGTATCGCATTGCGGTAGCGATACCGCATGGAAGTAGCGTCAGGCGTCGAGAGCACCGTATTGATACGACGTATCGTCTACCACATGGCAATAGTGATACCTCCGACGGTAGCAGGGCTGATTTATTTGGCAAGGCTCTCGGTGAGCTTCCGCTCGGCAGTAGGGTTAGAGCTGGTGGTAGCTATTCTTTTGTCATTCTGTGTTTGTTATGAGACGAACCAACTATTGCCCGGCGATAGCAAGATATCCCAGAGCAGTAGTATATTAGTTATGACGCAGACACGTGTTAGCGTGCGATTGAAGGTTTTGGGTGGTGGTTTGCGGAATAAGTCATTGTTTGAGGGTACCACGCGGTGTTAGCTAGCTACCGTGCGGTGGTAGCTCAGTTTAAAGCATAGGAAGTGGCGTTTTCACTTCATTTATTTTGAGGCTTAGTTTTGAGCGGCTGGATCGGGGAGGAGGAGAGTCAGGCGAAGGAGATATCGCCACCATTGGAGTTTCAGAGATCTGATTTGCGAGATGAGTTCAGATCTACGGAGACAAAGCCATAATGGTCATTTCCATCCGGCTAGAATCTCTCCCATTGCACTGAAATGACCTTTATGGGTAATGATCCTCTTCCTTGGACATGTGAAGTCCTTTGTTCTAGCATATGAGGGTACATGCTCCACAAACTTATGGAAGCGATTCTTATGACGGGTCGATTAGTGTATCTCCGTTAATTTTGCATTTAGAATCCATAATCAAATTACGGAATATGCATGTTGTGTAAAGCCCACCCGAACAAGTTGGTCTGTATTGGTGATGGTTGTTTGTGTGTCGGAGAAGACTCCATGGTAATCAGGTATATTTCAGAGTCACAGGGTGTGCAGATGGCTGTAGTGAGAGTACTCTAATAGGACTCCAGGAAAATGCCCTTTCGGGGGAAGAAATGATAGTCTGTCCCCCTACTGCGCGGCGGTAGCGCTACTACCGGCGGTAGATCCCAGTAAGCACTGTTTGTGAGGCCTACCTCGCGAAGACCCGGGGGCCTGTATTGTGAGTCGTGAGCTTATACTGCTCTGCTTTAGTGGGCGTGTGAGCCAGCCTTTGACATAACGTGGTTATGCAATGTGTGATTGGGCAAGGGGAGGCTGACCCATATCGTGGCTTGTGAGCCTGACAGTTTGAGAAATGGGATATGGCTAACCTGTACCCACTCTATGGTGATCACCTTGGAGTGAGTTAGTGGCATGAATCCAATGCAGTGAGCACCTTGACTTTGTCATAGCATAAGAAGGATTGAGTCTCAGGCTACGGGCTGAAAAGACTAAAAATGCTCAAAGGTACCATCTTGAGCACGGAGGTGGGGCTTGAATCTTAATACACTATTTATATGCCATGAGGGCACGGGGTGTATGGCCGTTCGTGCCAACATCTTTGGTGAATGGTGCTTAAACTATACATTATTGTTGCCATTATGTACATTTATGTTGAATGCCTCCAGGGAAGGAGCACTGCCACCCCAAGTGAGGGGTAGGGTCATTATAATCTGGTGAGCTAATGTCGACTGTTGTCTTGTTCTCCACCTTTTGGGTGGATTGTCTTCGTACAGGTGCAGCTGAGCCGAGCGAGAAATAACGAGCTAAAGCCAATGATTGCTAAGTCGGCCCTTGAAGGACAAAGCAAAGTGTGTTTCCTTTTATTAGTCATGTGTGGCCGACCTGCGTGCTGAAGTATATAAAACAATATTATTTTAGGAAACCTTGTAAGGCCTTACGGCCAAAACTATTTCGTGTATTTGTATCATCATTCCTACTTAGTTTAGTGGACATTCAAATGGTTGGGTTCTAAGCAATTAATTTATTTTCGCTAGAATGCACTCTGAATTAGGATGCATGTTTATGAATTATGGTTTCAATACGTAACTCCACTAACTGTACGTAGAATATGGCGTGGGGCCCCGGTCGGACCTCTATTATATCCTATATGATGGATGGGGGTGTAACACTAGCGGATAGCATCATTGCACCTGTGCCCTATTCCCGTCCCCATCATGGCATCTCCTGTCTCAATGTAACATAACATTTTGGCGGTACTGAATGCTCAAAGCCTCCCGCCGACATTGATTAAGGTCAATCCTCCAGATTTTACAACTCTTCCTTTGTCATCTTCCCCTTCACTATTCCTCAACTCCTTGTCATTTCTATGTTACGATCATCCGATTAAATTTAGTCAATCCTCTATATTTTTGTGTTAGGATCACCCGTGGTTCTTCCTTCCCTGACTATGGCCAACATTCTGACCTTCGACTCTGATTTGGGGTTTGTAGAACTATTTTGTTGCGGCTTCTCTCTTTCACTTCCATATTTGCGCTGTAAGCCTTCTTCCCTCTAGCTTCTCTATATTTTTCCTTCTTTTGTGTGAACCTGTGTCCAGTGATATGCAGTTTTAGTTTTAGATAATAAATTACGCAAGAATGCATACAATGCATTTAGTTTAGTTTGTTTTCAGATAATTAGTTTTAGTTTTATTTAAATATTTGACATATCATAACAGTACATTTACTTGAATAAATTGAAAATGTTTGTCATGCACGTTGCGCTATAATGTTGTGTGTATGTGCTCAAGTATCATAATAGTTTTAGTTCTTTTTGTAATGTTGTAATATCTCAAGTATTTAAGTAAATGCATACACAAATGTCAATTATTCAACAATGCATCAAAACTAAAACTGATGTAGTGTTATAATATTATGTGTATATGTGCTCAGATTTTTTGTTTTTGTTTGCATATTAGGCCCTTAAAATGTCCAGTGTGGGAGACACAAATGAAGTTATTACCACAGCATGTGTTTTGATTGATACTGATGAGCCCACTAAAATTGTAAATGGGAGTACTATTCCTAGCACATCTAATGCGCAAAAAAGAGTTTACAAGTCTAAGTCCCATATATGGGGTCATTTTTCTAAGATTAAGAAGAAAGAGGGTGAGAAGTCTAAGAAAGACGTATGTAACTATTGCAGTAAAGTGTATGGATGTGCAAGTGCCAATGATACTAGTAATATGTGGAAACATCTAAAGAATTGTAGCAAATATCCATATAATGCAGTTGACAAAAACAAAAGTTGATAAGCTTTGAGATGAAATGCAGGGAAGAGGGAAATGACTTAACTTCTATTGAGTATTTACATTCTTGGAAGTTCGACCAGGAGTCATGTCGAATTGCCCTTGCTAGATGTGTTATCACAAATGTGTTGCCTTTTAAAATTAACGAAATAGAAGGATTTCTTTATCTAATGAGGATTTTGCAACCAAGGTTTAAGTTGATCGCTCGCACTACACTAACAAGCGATTGCATGAAATTATATGTTGCTGAGTAGACAAAATTAAAGAAGACACTTGTAAACATGAAATCTATCATAAGCTTAACTACGGATTTTTTGACATCCTTACAAAATATCTTGTACTTATGTTTGATTGCTCAGTTTATTGATGATGATTGGAAGCTGTAAAAAAGAATTCTTAATTTTTTTTGTTATCTCCAGTCATAAAGGAAAAGAGCTTGGCAAGGTCTTAGAATCATGTATATTAGATTGGGAGATAAATAGAGTTTGTAATCTAATTGTAGATAATGACACTGCAAACACAGTTGCAATTGATCATTTGAGAATAAAATTAAATGAAAAATAATATTTGCCTTTGGGGAAGCATTTTTCCATATGTGATCAGCATGTCATATTCTAAATTTAATTATGAAAAATGGTATGAATGAGAAGATAGATACAATTGCAAGAGTTTGAGACACGGTGAAATATATTAGAAGTTCTCCTATGAGATCACATCAATTTAAAATTTGTTGTGAAAAAGGAAAAAATAGAGTATAAAGGTTCAATTTGAATGGATGTCCCAACTAGATGGAACTCTACATATCAAATGTTACAAGTAACCCTCAAGTTTCAGAAAGCTTTTGAAAGATTCGAAGATGAAGTCACTGAATTTGCAATTGATTTAGAAAATGGACCTCCTCAAAATTTTGATTGGGAAAATGCTAAGTTATTGGTCACTTTTTTAGAGAAATTTTTTATTTCAAGTAATTTATTCTCCGGTTCATCATACATTACATCTAGTGTGTATTTTGAACAAGTTTTTTTATTGGACATGCATTAAATGAATGGATCGCATCGTCAAATACTAATCACCAAGTAATGACAATAAAAATGAAGGCTGAATTTGAAAAATATTTGGGGAACATTGATGAAGTGAGTATATTACTCATGATTGCATCAGTGCTAGATCCGTGAAACAAACTTGAGTTTATGCGACATTGTTATGAATTTTTCTTCTGGAATGAATAAGTTAATGAGTTGATGAAAAAGGTTCTAAGAGTTTTTAATGAATTATTTGAGTATTATAAGAAACTTGATGTTATGCTTGCACATTCAAACTTTTCTAGTGGTGAGACCATGGAATTGGATCAACCACATAATCCTCCCAATATTAGTTCCTTGAATGAAATGAGACAACTGCGAGCAGTATTTATTGAGAGAAAGAAGGCATTTCAAACTTCCTCTAATCAATCAGAGCTAGATAAATATTTGAAAGAAGAATGTAATTTGGATGATCTATCTTCTGAATTTGATATATTAAATTTGTGGAAAGTAAATTCAAGCAAATATAAAATTCTTTCAGCATTGGCTAGAGATATCCTGGCAATACCTATTTCTACCATTACAACAGAGTCAGCTTTTAGTACAGGTGGACGTGTTCTCGATCAATTTCGTAGTTTGCTCTCACTAGAGATTGTTGAAGGGTTTGTTTTTACTCAAGATTGGTTACGAGTGTCTCCATTTCCTTTGTAAATTGAGGAAGAATTGCATCAAATTAAGGAGATTGAGAGTGGTAATTATAATGCACTTTGATTTTTTTTTCTCACGTTATAATTTAGATTTTTATAATTTATTTTGTATCAATATTAACCCAATAATGTTCTTTTTTATAGTTATTTGAGGTGAGCAAGAGCCATTTGAAAGAGATTACCAAACAATTACCTTGATTGAGGTACTTAATGTGTATATAAATTTACATATACATGTAATAGTTAGAATTCATGTTTAATTTAAATTATTCAGTGTTTTTGTGATGTCAACATATAGGTTACTTCACTTGAATAGTATGGGACTAAACATTGGTATCATCAAGTTCAATAACAATGGAAATTAGAGTGATGGGTGTTTATGATTTGCTGCTCTTTGAATATTTGTTCGTTTTATCAACATTTTCTAATTTTTTTTCGTGGATTAGTTCAGCCATAAGTGATGGGTGTTTATGATTTGCTTCTCTTTGAATCTTTGTTTGATCTGTAATTTTTGTTTTTTATGCTCTGGACTAGATCAAAGTTTTTGTGAGTGATGCATGCATTGTAGTTTATGCTCTGGACTTGTTCAGCCCTAAAATTGATGGATTATGTTGTATTTATGTATGATTTTAGTGTCTAGAGGGATTTATTCAAGCTTTCTACATCTAATTTTATTTTTAAAATAATGTGTGACTTTGATTAAAATATCTTTTTTATTGTTTGGGAAATACAGGAAGGCTATAAAGTGATTCTTTTATAAGACAACTGATATCTCTCTATTGATAATAGTCCATTTTCATTCAGTCATCTAATAAAATGAGAAGGAAACTGTTGATATCTCATGGGGATGTGATTACTGCTTCTTCTACTCACATTTTTGGCATCTTGGGCCAACAAAGGTATGATTCAAATATCTTTAATCTTGGTACAAATTTCTTTAAAATTCTGTTTGAGTCTACTTTTACTTTATCAATGTGCCTTCTGCTCATCTAGTAATCCATCCAATCTTAATTTCGTAGAAGTCTAGCTCCTCTTCACCAATTATAAACCGGTTTTGGACTTTTATTGAAGGCAATTTGTTGTCCATGAAATGTAATTTAAGGAACCGAGAACTGAACCAGAACCGAATCGATATTTCTGGTTCGGTTCCAGTTCTAAATTGTAGAACTGTGTGTCGGTTCTGGTTCCAAAAATTTGGAACCGAACCTTTACGGGTTGGTTCTTAGTTTTGAGCGGAACTGAACCAAAATGATTAGAGTTGCACCCATATCTATCAATGTGCCTCCTGCCCGAGGACCAAACTTAGCCAGAAGGTCTGCTAGGGCACTCTCCTCCCTTGGCGCATGCTGAAATAAGAAAGTGTGGGACTGTCCTATGAGTCCTTTGACCTTCACAAGGTAGCGTTGGAGATTTAGTTCTCTAACCTCTCTCCCCTCTGACCTTACAATCCACCATTATTGAGTCTGTCGAGACCCTCACATCATGCACCGCCAACTCCTTGGCCAGGCGAAGTCCCACGATCATAGCTGTTGGAACACCCTATTACTAATTTGGGTAAAGATCACTATGTTTTTCTTAGGAAACCAGTTTGACCAAGATGTATAGTTGAAAAGGTCAACATTAGAATGTGTCTAGGGCTTAGAACTTAGGTTTGAAGCTTCCCCCAGGACCATTCCAAGATCAAGGAAATAGAGCCAAGTCTAAGACAATTATCATCGAGCTTAGGTCGACGAAACGTCGAACTCCGTTCGACGCTCTCTGAGCTCAACTATGTTAAATCGTCGAACTCCGGTCGACGATCTTCGAGCTCAAATCGACGATCTTTCTTCACTTATTTCTTCAGGTCGCTGAGCTCAGTTCGACGATCTTCGAGCTCAGTTCGACATTTTCTGTCTAATGATCAGTTTCAGTCTCTGAGCTCAGCTCAACGATCTTCTAGCTCAGATCGACGTTTTTCTTGAGAGATCGACGTTTTTGAGGATTCAAATTCAGTCAGACTTTGGAAGGTTTTTCAAATTCTCTCATCATTTATATCAAGAGATCTGCCAGCCGTTTTCATTTATTCTGGAGCAAGTTTCAAGGAATTCTTTTTGAGAATGCTTTATTAGACTTTCCTCTAGAAGACAAAATTTTATGGAAGGCATTTAATGTCTGTTAACGGCTATCTTGGATATAGAATCTTCAGAGAACAAAAACCCCTTCTCTTCTTCTCTCTACATACACAGACAGAGACAAATATAGTGAAATACACAGATAAGAAAGAAAAAAAACAAGTGATTCTCAGGACAGTCTGATCAACACATGAAAAATCAAGTAATCAACCCTGGAGAATCAGTTGAACATTTTGGCATACTGAAAAAGTGATCTTAGCTTCATCTCAAGGACTCCAGACAACTCATCTTTCAGCATCTACTGAAACCATCTTCAGCAGGAGATCTGAAGCTTCTGAAGACCTATCACCCTTAAGCAAAGCTTCCACTCCTGAACTAGTCAACATCTCAGGGGGAGCTTTGACAACACAAATCCACTTGTGCTTCTCTCTTTGATTGAGACAGAGAAGACAACTTCACTCCTTTTCTTTTCCCTTTCCCTCTGTAAAAGGGTTTTCAAAACTCTCTTCAAAAGTTTTGATTCTAGTTCTGAGAATCTTGTCAAAACTCAGTGGTGGCAAGACACCTGATCAAAAAGCTAGTTTGGTTTTTTAGCACCTTATCAAAAGCTCATTGGTGCCAGGACACCTGATCAACCCTTCCTGCAGTGGATTCCTACCAAGGGTGGTAGAAGAGTGGATGTACCCAGGTTTTTGGGGAACCACTATAGCTCCTTGTGTTTCCTGGTCTGCTTGTGTGTTTTCTTTGCTGTGTGTTGTGCTCTTCTTTTTACTGTCTTGTTAATTCTATAGCAGGCACATTACACCTATATATAAGTTAAATCTTAAAAGTTTTGCTAGTTTAAAATTGTGGATTTACATTTAATAAACTCTATTCACCCCCCCTCTAGAGTTGAGATAGATCTTGTTCCCACTTTCAATTGGTATCAGAGCCAGGTTGGTTGTTCATACAGGCTAACACCTGAACCAAAAGATCCTTGATAAGATCAATCTTTTAAGAGGGTTATTTTCATTATATTTAATTTTATATAAAGACATGGCACAGAACAAAGATTATGCAAGCACCAGGCCTCCAGTGTGCAATCTATCCAAGTTTGCACTTTGGAAAGCAAGGATTAGACTTTACATGAACTCTATTGATGAAGACATATTTAATTCTGTTTTGACAGTGTGCCCAAGTCCACCAGCAAGCTCAAGTACAAATGCTGTTCCACCTCCTTCAAGAACAGATGCTGAAATAAAAAAGTGGAAGACTACAGATGCCAAGGCCATGAACATCTTAGCTCAGACAATGTCTGATGAGATATTTCAGAAGGTAGCTGAATACAACTCAGCCAAAGGAATTTGGGACAAGCTCTCTGAAATTATCTCAGGATCTGGTGATGAAAGGAAAGACAGGAGATCCCATCTTATAAGCCAATATAAGAATTTCAAAAAGGGAGAAGCTGAATCAGTGGCTGACATGTACAATAGACTAAGTCTGATTGTCAATTAGTTAAAGACTCTGGATAAAGAAGTCTCATTGACTGAGCTGAATGACAAAATCCTAATGTGCTTCCCCAACACTTGGGATTCAAGAATCTGGCCAATCAAAGATGCCAGAAGTCTAAATGATATTACCACTGAAGCTCTCTTGGGCAAGCTCAAATCTTATGAGTTGCTTATCAAAAATATAGAAGAAGAACAGAAGGATGCATCACCAGCCACAAGGAAAGAGAAGACCATAGCCTTCAAAGCTACAGAAGAGGAGACTGAAGATAAAGCTACAGGAAATGATGAGCTCCTAAGTCTACTGGCCAAAAGATTCTACAAGATGGCCAGAAAAGACTTCAGAAAGAGATCATACAAGGGACATGATAAACCAAGGTATGATAAATCAAATAACAATAAAGAAATTATATGTTTTGGTTGCAGGAAACCAGGCCATATTGTGCCTGACTGTCCAGAAAACAAGAACAAGGACAAGAAAGATAGAAGAGAAAGAAGAAAGGAGAAAGACTTCAGAAAGAACAGCTCAGACAAACCTTCCTCCAGGAAGAACAAACATACAAGGAAGGGATTTGTTGCTGAGACATGGAGTGAAACTGAAGAGGACTCTGAAGCCTCATCCAGCTCCAGTGATGATGAGGATGATGCTGATGAAAAGGAATTTTGCATGATGGCTATCAATGCCTCTCAAACAGATTCAGAAGCAGAAGAGTCAGAATCAGATTCAGAAGCTCAACTAGAAGAAGATTAGGTAATCAATTCATTTGATTTCAATTCTGAGGACTTTAAACATGAGTTTAAAGTACTATGCCTAGATCTGTTGGAGTCTGAGAAGGAAATCACTTCCCTCAGAAAACAACTATCTGAGTATAGCACTGTAAAATCAGAGAACCTCAAACTCTCTAAAGAGTTAGAATGCTACAGAGAGGAGATAGCTTCACTGAAAAGTGAACTATCCAAGGCCAAGCAATTTGAAGAATCCCTTAATGGGAGAAGTATCAAATTAATGGACATCACAAGCACAGTGAACTCAAGATTAAATAGTACACTGGGCTTGGGTGCTTCATCTAGCCAACCCATAGTATTAACCACCCCAATCAAATTTATTTCTGATAAAGGGAAGGGTGTTGTAGAGGTAGCTAGGAAGAATTCAGATCTATCTAAGAAAAGCAAAGTTCGACAGAAAATGTCGAGCAGAGTCGACGATCGTCGAACAAAGATCGACGATCTCAGGCTGAAACGTCGAACTCAGCTCAACGATTCCTGAACTTTGAACTCCCTCACAGTCGATCTTCGAATGGAGCTCGATGATCTTACCCAAGATCGTCGAACTCAGATCGACGATCGTCGAACGGAGCTCAGAGCTTTGAACCTTCTTTCAGAGGCAAATCTCAATTCAATCCTAGAAGTGCTTCATCCCAATGCTTTAATCCTTATACTAAATGGATAATACCTCCTAGGAGATACCATCCTGAAGGTTATAAGAATCAACCTGGGATGTCTTTTATTTCTGAATTTAAGGGATATCAACCTAGGCTCAAGGTTAACTGGGTCAAAAACATATAAGCTGTTTATGTGTAGGTGAAGACCTATCCAACATCAAACCAGCTATGGTATCTGGATAGTGGGTGCTCAAAGAACATGACAGGGAATAAGGACAACTTCACATCCTTTAAAGACAAGCTTGGACCCAAAGTAATTTTTGGTGATTCAAACTTTGGAACTACAAAAGGATATGGTGCAGTCCAAATTGGGACAGTCACCTTCAAGAAAGTAGCCTATGTTGAAGGACTCAAGCACAACCTGATAAGCATTAGTCAGCTGTGTGATGAAGGATATCAAGTGACTTTCAACAAAGAAATATGCAAGATCAAGTCAGAAGACAACACAACTGTGTTGACAGGTAACAGGAAAGGTAATATTTACTTGGTAGATTTTCATTCATCTAAGGTAGATATTTGCATGTTTAATTCCATATCTATACCTAATATTCTATGGCATAAGAGACTAGGACATATTAACCTTAGAACCATTGCTAGGCTATCCAAGGACAACCTTGTCAGAGGACTGCCTTCTGGCCCATACAAGAAGGAAGGACTTTGCAAGGCTTGTCAATTAGGCAAGCAAACTAAAAATAGCTTTAAATCAATTAACAAGAGTGATTCACCTAGAATTTTGTATCTGTTACACATAGATCTTTTTGGACCCATTACAGTACAAAGCTTAGGAGGGAAATCCTATACTTTAGTGGTTGTAGATTACTTCTCAAGATTCACATGGGTATTCTTTCTGAGGAAGAAGTCTGATAACTTTAAGTGTTTAACAGATTTTCTCAAATGCATTCAGATTGAGTTCAACACTCACATTGCCCTGATCAGAAGTGATCATGGGACAGAGTTTGATTCTCTTCTCATGCAAGAGTTCTGTCAAAGTGAAGGGATCAGGCATACTTTCTCAGCTCCTAGAACTCCTCAACAAAATGGGGTAGCTGAAAGGAAAAATAGAACCCTCATTGAATCTGCAACTACATTATTGGCAGATGCTCACCTACCTCTATCCTTTTGGGCTGAGGCAGTGAACACCTCCAACTATGTGTTGAATAGAATTCTGATACATAAACTGAAGGGCAAGACTCCCTATGAATTGCTCAAAGGGAGGAAACCTAAAGTAGACTATTTTAAAGTTTTTGGTTGCACTTGTTACATTCACAATAATGACAAGAAATATTTAGCAAAATTCCAAGCTAAAGCTGATGAAGGAGTGTTTCTGGGATACTCCATGATCAGTAAAGCCTATAGGGTTTATAATAAAACTACTCTAAAAATAGAAGAATCTGTCCACATTACTTTTGATGAAGCTAACATGTCTTTCAAGGAGAAGAATACTTCTACAATAGAACATTTGCAGGTGCATTCTCTAGCTAAAGACTTGGACAGATTACAAGTTACTCAAAAGGATGACAGTAGTGAAGATGAAGAAGCTGCTCAACATCAGGAAGAAAATCTTCTTGAAGAGCCAGTTGTTGTCCCACAAGAGGAAACAACAACACAGGTTGGTGAACCATCAACACCCCCTGTTGATCTAGTAACAACAAGAGATCATCCAATCTCCCAAGTAATTTGAAACATCTCAGTTGGTGTGCAAACTAGAAATCAGGTCAACCAGAACCTGATGCACACTTGCTTCCTCTCTCAAATTGAACCTCAAACCATTCAAGATGCAGAGCAAGATCCACACTAGATCATTGCAATGCAAGAGGAGTTGCATCAATTTGAAAGAAACAAAGTTTGGGAACTAGTGCCTAAGCCAAAGGATCATTCCATTGTTGGAACCAAATGGGTGTTCAGAAATAAGCTGGATGATCAAGGAATTATTGTAAGAAACAAGGCAAGGCTAGTTGCTCAAGGGTATTCACAAGAAGAAGGGATAGACTATGACCAGACCTTTGCACCAGTTGCAAGGTTAGAGGCCATAAGAATATTCCTGGCTTATGATGCTTACAAGGGATTCAAGGTCTACCAAATGGATGTCAAGAGTGCCTTTCTCAATGGGGAGATCAAAGAAGAAGTCTATGTCAGACAACCTCCAGGTTTTATCTCTCTAACCCATCCTGATTATGTTTTTAATCTACATAAAGCATTATATGGTCTCAAGCAAGCTCCTAGAGCATGGTATGAGACTCTAGCATGCTTTCTACTAAAGAATGATTTTGTTAGGGGGAGAGTAGACCAAACTCTTTTTATTAGAACCCATAAGTCTCATACCCTACTAGTGCAGATTTATGTAGATGATATTATATTTGGGTCTACTAATTCAAATTTGTGCAAAAAGTTTTCCAAGTTTATGCACTCTAAATTTGAAATGAGTAGCATGGGTGAGCTATCCTTCTTCTTAGGATTGCAAGTCAAACAACATGTTGAAGGCATGTTTATTTCTCAAACCAAGTATGCAAAAGAATTGGTTAAGAAATTTGGGATGTCTGATGCATCATGTATGAAAACACCCATGCCTACTAATGTTGTATTGGATGCTGATGAACATGGAAAACTAGTTGATCAGACAATATATAGAGCAATTATTGGCTCTCTATTGTACCTTACAGCCAGTAGGCCTGACATAATGTTTGCTACATGTATATGTGCTAGATTCCAAGTCAGCCCTAGAGAGTCACACTTAACTTTAGTAAAGAGGATTCTTAGGTATGTTAAAAGCTGTCCAAATCTAGGACTCTGGTATCCAAAAGATTCAGCATTTGACTTAACTGGATTTTCAGATGCTGATTATGCTGGATGCAGAATAGACAGGAAAAGCACTAGTGGAACTTGTCAGTTTCTTGGTGATAGACTTGTCTCATGGTATTATAAGAAACAAACATCTGTGTCAACCTCAACTGCTGAAGCTGAATATATGGCTGCAGGCAGTTGTTGTTCACAAATATTGTGGATACAAAACCAACTCCTAGACTATGGTTACAACTTAGAGAAATCTAAAATATTTTGTGATAACACCAGTGCTATTTCCATTGCACAAAATCCAGTCCTCCATAGTAGGACAAAACACATAGAAATTAGGCATCATTTTCTAAGGGATAATGTTGAGAAAAACAAAATTGAACTTGAATACATCCCATTTGATTTGCAAAGGGAGATATTTTCACCAAGCCTTTGGATGAAAAGAAGCATAACTTCTTCCTCAATCAGTTAAGAATGCTAGATGGAGGCTGTTTAAAATAAACTCCAAGATTTTGAAAAGCTAAAAACAGACCAAGATTAGGCTAAAAACTCATCTCTTTTTTGTGTCTGTAGGATAGTTTTCTGACTCTGAACTACGCTCGACGTTTTCCCCAGAAAGCATCGAACGGAGCTCGACGTTTTCCCAGAAAGCGTCGAATGGAGATCGACGTTTTCCCAAAAACGTCGACCTGAGTTCAGAGCATGTCAAATAGTTGTACACTATCTCTTTCAGGCCTTCGATCGTCGACCTGAGCTCGACGTTCTCCCTAGATCGTCGAACTGAGATCTACGATATTGAAGCCCTTTCAGCTTCCATCAGGAGTCCTGATTGTCGAACGGAGATCGACGATCCTTCCTTTTTCGCGTCGAACCCTAATATAAAATCATTTTTCGGCCGCCGCTCGTCGTTTACGCCTTCATACTCTCTGCAACTCTTTCCCTCCAAACCTTCTACACTTGGTCGTGTTTGTCTCATCTTTGCAGGTACAGATGGCTGTGTCAAGTGCTGCTATTTCAAAGATGAAATTTGATGCAGGTTTCGACATTGATATAAATTCTTTCGATGGAAGTGATCAGAGATTCAAGGATATTCTAAACCTTTTTCGAGAACAGCAACTGTTTTAGATCATGTCCACCAGAATGAAGATTGCAGTAGAAGAGATAAAGGAATGGTGTTTTACCGCCACGAATGAGAATGAGAATTCTGTAATCGGCTCAATCAAAGGGACTCAGGTACCGTTGTCCGCAACCCTTCTAACAGAGGTATTCCTTCTTAGTACTGGAGATGACTCCATAGATTTGTCTGGAGAAGAGTATGACTCTATGCTGGATAGAATGGGTCACACTGCTGTGAACCCTAACAAACTGCTGAAAAAGAACCTTTCCATTGAATTCCAATTTCTTGCTGATGTTGGAAAAGTGCTTCTGGCAAAGCACTCAGCCCATGATACAATATCAAGATACAAATTCTGTTTAATGGGAGCTCTGGTTGACAAGAAACATTTAGATTGGGGATCCATCTTTTTCAATCTGATCAAGAAGAAGCTTAACAAAAGCTATGTAAGCTATGGGAGGATATTAGGCGTTTACCTGCACTCCAAGTGCCCTGAACTGCTGACCTCTAGTGGGATGTAAATCAATCCATCCAAGAGGCTAACCTGTGCCCTCTTCAGCAGATGGGACAGGCAGATCATCAACCCCAGCAGGGCTGCTGCAGGACCACTTGCTTCAGGCACCAGGACTATATCAGTCACTCCTCCTCAGGTATCTACCCCAGCAGAAGAATTGCCTGTTTCTTCTTCTCCTCCTCCAGCTGTTTCTATCCCAGTCACCACCTCAACTTCTTCACCAATCTTAACCTCTATCATCTTATCCCCCATTACAATCTCTTCACCAATTTCACCTCCTCCGGCCTCTACCTCAGAATAATTCCACCCTTTGTTCTCTTATCCATCTTTCACCACTCCATCATTTTCTCTTATAGATGACTCCTTCATGGATGATTCTCCTCCCTCTCCTCCTGAGCTTCCCTCTACATCCTCTTACCAACAACTTCTTCAAGACATACTTTCTCAACCATCCTTCACCCCATCCTTTACCTCTTCCATCTCATCCATCTCCACCTCAGTAACATCTATCTCCACTATTCCTCCTTCAGAGCCATCCATCCCTACACCTCCTATCTCCACACTCTCCATTACATCAGCTCCAGCCACCCTCATTCCAGTCTCTTCAACTCCTACCTCTGCTCAAGCCAATCTTGAGCATGTAGATCTTTCAGCCCTGACAGACAAGCTCTATGTGTTGCTAGCCCCCAGGCTAACCTCACTGCTGGAGACCTCCTTGGCTCCACTCCTGAAACATGTTCAGGAGTTGTCTACCAAGTTTTCTTCCTTCCTCTCCTCCCAGGCAATCCCTTCATCTGGGTGCCTTGATTCAGTTTCCACTGAACCCAGGTAGGGGGAGATGCCTTATGAAGCATTGGACGTGCCTGAGACTACTGAAGGTTCAAGTCTTGCTCCTGTTTTTGCAGTGGACTTTCAGAGTCTGCTTTCTATATTTGATTCTGTTTATTTCAGTTCTCTGCCAGTGCATCAAGCTGAAGACCTCACTAAGGCCATTATGCCTATCTCTGTATGTGATCCCAGCCTAATTGCCTCATATGTCAATTCTTTCAAGGCTATGGATGTTCATGCTTTCAGTTCTGCTACTGCTGCTGTTTCTACAATTGTATCAGAAGATATTGACATGATTTCTGTTGTTGAGGATACTGCTGCTAAAGAACTTGCTACATATCTGGAAGGATCTGAACCTGCTGCCTCTGTTACTTCTGCCCCTACTGCTTCTCTAATTCCTGTTGTTGCTGCTACTACTCCTGCTCTGACCCCTGATCAAGTAAAACAACAAGAAAAGTATATAAAGAGTATTGATGACTTATATGATAGACCTCAAAGTTCAGACAGTGATCAGTTTCACACTGAATCTGATGACTCTTCTAATACTATTGCCAAGAAAAGGAAGGCCAGAAGCAAGGCCATGATGAAGGTTCCTCCTGCTCAAGCTAAAGATTCAAATGACATTCCATACTATATTTTGCATGATTGCCAAATTACTGAACATTGGATGCAATATTCTAAAAATCAACTCAAGGCCTTGAGAAAGAAGAGAAAGTTTGAAAAGTATGAGAAAGGTTCATCTCAATTTCAGCCTCCTCCTCCTCCTCCTCCAGATTCAGGAACAGGTGGAGGCTCAGCTTCTCAAACCCCAGCTTCAAAGCATAGTTCCTCCCAGTCCTCACAAAGATACCATCCTAGGGGACAACACCAAAGGGGTTCTCAGTCCAGAAGGAGACAGTATAGAGGAAGTCAAAGAGAACATAAATTTCATGCAAGGGAAGGACAAAGACACATGGACTCTGCTCAAGGTCCTTTCCCTTATAAACTCAGAGAAAAAGTTAAGACTAGAACTCCTATTGCTTTAGAAACTGTAAATAGATATGAGCCTGTAGTGCCTTTTGAAGATCAAGAGAACAATCCATTGTCATGGACTGCAAGGATGAAAGAACTGGCTGTCTTAGATCATTTGAAGAAAGCCAGAGAACAAGGGAAAGACACCTCTAATATTACTACTCTATTAGATCAAAGAAAAGCTGAACTGGAAAGGTATTCTTCAAGAAAATTCTTTGACCCAGTGGACTACATGAAGTTGCATCCTGAGGCTGTGGTTCCTAGGCCAAGAGCTCAAACCTCCTTAGGTGCAGATGATGATAGAAGGTCAAAGAAGGAAGCCCTTAATCCTAACAGAGAAATTATATTTAAGAAAGGAATTGAAAAGAAGTAATTTCTGTAAGCAGACAACACAATCTCTCTGAACATTTACTGAAATTCCATTTGATTGCTGCTATGATTGCTTGCTCTGCTATTTTGTTTGAGTTTATTGCTCTTCTATATGTTGTTGCAGTTTTTATTTCTGAAATATGTAAATAGTAATCCTAACCCAAATAGGGGGAGATTGTTGGAACACCCTATTACTAATTTGGGTAAGGATCACTATGTTTTTCTTAGGAAACTAGTTTGACCTAGATGTATAGTTGAAAAGGTCAACATTAGAATGTGTCTAGGGCTTAGAACTTAGGGTTAAAGCTGCCCCCAGGACCATTCCAAGATCAAGGAAATAGAGCCAAGTCTAAGACAATTATCGTCGAGCTTAGGTCGACGAAAACGTCGAACTCTGTTCGACGCTCTCTGAGCTCAACTATGTTAAATCGTCGAACTCCGGTCGACGATCTTCGAGCTCAGATCGACGATCTTTCTTCACTTATTTCTTCAGGTCGCTGAGCTCAGTTCGATGATCTTCAAGCTCAGTTCGACGTTTTCTGTCTGATGATCAGTTTCAGTCTCTGAGCTCAGCTCAACGATCTTCTAGCTCAGATCGACATTTTTCTTGAGAGATCGACGTTTTTGAGGATTCAAATTCAGTCAGACTTTGGAAGGTTTTTCAAATTCTCTCAGCATTTATGTCAAGAGATCTGCCAGCCGTTTTCATTTATTCTGGAGCAAGTTTCAAGGAATTCTTTTTGAGAATGTTTTATTGGACTTTCCTCTAGAAGACAAAATTTTATGGAAGGCATTTAATGTCTGTTAACGGCTATCTTGGATATAGAATCTTCAGAGAACAAAACCCCCTTCTCTTCTTCTCTCTACATACACAGACAGAGACAGATATAGTGAAATACACATATAAGAAAGAAAAAGAACAAGTGATTCTCAGGACAGTCTGATCAACACAAGAAAACTCAAGTAATCAACCCTAGAGAATCAGTTGAACATTTTGGCATACTGAAAAAGTGATCTTAGCTTCATCTCAAGGACTCCAGACAACTCATCTTTCAGCATCTGCTGAAACCATCTTCTGCTGGAGATCTGAAGCTTCTGAAGACCTATCACCTTGAAGCAAAGCTTCCACTCCTGAACTAGTCAACATCTCAGGGGGAGCTTTGACAACACAAATCCACTTGTGCTTCTCTCTTTGATTGAGACAGAGAAGATAACTTCACTCTTTTTCTTTTCCCTTTCCCCTTGTAAAAGGGTTTTCAAAACTCCCTTCAAAAGTTTTGATTCTGATTCTGAGAACCTTGTCAAAACTCAGTGGTGGCAAGACACCTGATCAAAAAATCTTGTTTGGTTTTTGAGCACCTTATCAAAAGCTCATTGGTGCCAGGACACCTGATCAACCCTTCCTGCAGTGGATTCCTACCAAGGGTGGTAGAAGAGTGGATGTACCCAGGTTTTTGGGGAACCACTATAGCTCCTTGTGTTTCCTGGTCTGCTTGTGTGTTTTCTTTGTTGTGTGCTGTGCTCTTCTTTTTACTGTCTTGTTAATTCTATAGCAAGCACATTACACCTATATATAAGTTAAATCTTAAAAGTTTTGCTAGTTTAAAATTGTGGATTTACTTTAAATAAACTCTATTCACCCCCCCTCTAGAGTTGAGATAGATCTTGTTCCCACTTTCAATAGCCTTGTACTCAGCCTGGTTGTTGGTGAATGGGAAGTGAATATCTATTTCCTGCTCGATCCTCATCCCTTGTGGGCATACTAGGATCACCAATCCCCCAAAGGAATGCTTCCCCAATGTTCCATCGACCAACATTTCCCACACCACTGGTTGGAGAGACTCAACCTCCTTTACCTCGGCCACGTAATCTGCTGAGAAATTTGCCACTACTTGCGCCTTCATTGACAACTTGAGGATGAATGAGATGTCGAACTCGCTCAGCTTTATCGACCATTTTTCCAATCTCCTCGAGTGCTCCACCCCCTCCATAATGTGGCGAAGGGGGTGATTTGTCACAAGCTAGATTGAATGAGCCTGGAAGTAAGGTCGGAGCTTCCTATCCAAAACAACAAGGGAAAACGCCATCTTTTCAAGGATAGGGTACCTGATCTCCGCCTTCCTAAGGATCCTACTGACATAGTAAACTGTGAGTTACCTTCTCCCTTCCTCTAATACCAAGAAGGAGCTTACTGCCTCTGCTCCCACTCCTATATATAGGGATAGGTATTCTCCCTCCTTCAGACCTTAAAGCAATGGGGCTTGGGTAAGTTGCTTCTTCAAAGCTTGGATACCACCCTCACACCCGTGGGTCCACTTGAACTTTTTGTTCCCGCACACTACCTTGAAGAAGGGTGAGCACTCCCCCCCCCTCACCGGGAGATGAACCTGCTTAGCCCCACCAGCTTCCTCGTAAAGTGCTGGATCTCTTTCGCATTCTTTGGAAACTCCAGTACCAATATCGCTTTCAGTTTGTCAGGGATGGGCTCTACCCCTGCTAAGGTGAGGAGATGGCCTAAAAACTTCCCCTGCTAGCCCCAAAGACACATTTATGGGGGTTGAGCCTCATTTTGTACTTCCTCAAGGTGCTAAAAGTTTTTGCCAAGTCTTGAGGTGAGACCTGATGTCCCTGCTTTTGACCATAAGGTCATCTACATAGACCTTCAGGTTCCTACCCTTCTGCTCCTGGAAGACCCGGTCCATAATCCTTTGATATGTGGATTATGAATTCTTCAACCCGGAGGGCATCATCCGGTAGTAGTAACACTCATCCCCTGGGATGAAGGAGACATTATATATATCGGGCGGGTGTATGCGGATTTGATTGTAACCTGAAAAAGCATCTAAGAAACTCATTAGAGAAAAAATGACGGCTTAATCTACCAGCGCATCAACTCATGGCAAGGGATATCAATCCTTGGGGCATGCTTTATTATGTAAAGAGAAGTCCGCACACATCCTCCACCTTCTGTCACCTTTTTAACCATCACTACATTGGAGACCTAGTCTGGATACTAGATATCCTATACAAACCCGGCCTTGAGTAACCCACCTCATCTCGGGTGGGCTCGGTCAAGTTGTCTACGACAGAACTTTTCTTTATCGGATGGGGTGGGCATTTGAGACGAGGTTGAGTCAGTGGCACTCCATATCTACATCGATCCCTAGCATGGTTGCCGCTCTCTAGGTGAAGATGTCCTCATTCTACTGGATGCATGCTAGGATGCTCTCTCGGTCCTATAGGATGAGCTCCCGGCTAATCTTCACATTCTCCACACTACCCCCTGGGTGAGGACCTCCATCTCCACTACCTCCTCTACTATCTCCAACCGAGACTGCTCCACATGCTCACTTTTCATCCCCCTTCCACGAGCTGGCATCCCCTCTTCTTCTCTTCCCTCATCGGTCTCCATCACCACTTCCATCTCCACCAGATCCTCCATCTCCACCCCCTACACCACTTCCACTACACCTTCCTTTCTTGTCTGTTCCTCCATTTCCTTCTCCACTTCCTCAGCTTTTTCCATCCAAGAGATGGTTTTGATGGTTGTAATATAGCATTGCCTCTCCATCTTTGGGTATCCTCGTACCCTGATCTAGACACCTCCAATACTGAACTTCAGGCACTGGAGGAATGAGTAGGGGACGTACCACAAAGCACAAAAGAGAGTGTTGGGGCCATTGATCCCAATGTACTAGATTTGTAAGAAGTCAAACAGATCAATGGTATACACATAGTTGTATTTGATGTATATTTAAGTTCATGCATACAGGTTGGTCTTTGTCACAATGATTGGACATATAGTTCAAGAGACAATGATAGGTGCACTCAAAGTGATTGGCTGGAAATTTAGAAAAATGCTTTAGTTTAGAAGCGTTGAGTGCGGCAAGATCACTCAACGCCATACAGCTAATAGCGCTGAGAGAAGGCTGGCAGTCAATGTTATAGTATTAAAAAGGCAGAAATGTGGCTAAGTCCACAGGCGTTGAGTGAGCTCAACTCACTCAATGCCATATGGCCAGAATTGTTGAGTCAATGATATTCTGTCAATGCCAAAGTATAAGGAGACAAAAAATTTGACTAAGTACAGAAGCATTGAGTGAAGCTCATTCACTCAACGCCAAGTCAAAAGGCTTTGAGTCTAGTCTTCTTGTGAAGAAACAAGAAATCGGCTAATTCTAGAATCATTGAGTGAAACCAGTTCACTCAACGCACTCAATGCCAAACTTCAGTAAGAAGGCAAGATTGCAGAAAATCAGGCTAAGTATAAAAGCGTTGAGTGAGCTTATACACTCAATGATCTCAACGCTTTTAAGCAGAAAGGGCAGAAGAATATGGCTAAGACAAAAAGCGTTGAGTGAGGCATATACACCTAACGCTCTCTACAGAGATGAAATATTTCTATGTCCAAATTCATTGAGTATGGCTTATTAACTCAACGCCACTCAATGCCTAGCAGAGCTAAAGAAAATTTTAAGTCCAGAATCGTTGAGTATTGCTTATCCACTTTTTGTCAAGCTAAGCTCTGAGTTTG
The DNA here is from genome assembly GCA_039513925.1 of Platanthera zijinensis. Classification (NCBI taxonomy): domain Eukaryota; kingdom Viridiplantae; phylum Streptophyta; class Magnoliopsida; order Asparagales; family Orchidaceae; genus Platanthera; species Platanthera zijinensis. The sequence goes on from CM077095.1 coordinate 102,291,082, forward strand.
TTGAACTGAGTTCAGAGTTCGTCAAACTCAGCTTTCACTTTTTCGTCGAGCTGAGCTCTAGGTTCGTCAAGCTGAGCTCTAGGTTCGTCGAATTTAGTTTTGAGTTCATCAAACTGAGGATTTCTGGAATGAGGTTTCATTTTGCTAAGTCCAGAATGATGCTGACGTCAGCAAAGTCAACAAGTCAACGAATTTCAGGTTCGTTATTTAAATGCTGCAAATCGACATTAACGTCGTCATCAGTCTACAGTGAATCTCAATTTGGTTAAGCTGAGGTTTTAACTGCATTAAAACTGGGACACGTGCCAATCATCCCGCAAATCGACGAGATTATAAATAGCAATTGAGATCGAGATCAAATTAACTTTTCTTATTAACATTAATTCATTTTGAAAATGAGAAGAGGGAGTTCGCCTTATTCATCCACCATTATCACATAGCAAAGAACTTAAAATTGATAAATTAGAAGGGTTTCTGAGTTTGCTGGTGCAATCAACATCTTCTATAGCAAGTACATAGGATATCTCTGAGGAAGACGAATCAGTCTAGGCTAGCCCTAGTTGAAATTGCTTCACGATTCAAGCTGAGCCAAATCTGAAGATCATTTTCTAAATCGAAGAAGAAGAAGATATTTGTGCCAAATTCTGACTATATAGAAGAATAAGGCAGAGGAATTGCAATCTGCCTTACAGGTTAGCTATTTAAAGATCGTCTTCCCCTCTTTCATCAGCAAGAACAGAATCAAGATTTTGAGAAATTTTCAGCACAAGCCGCAGACCATTGAAGATAAATGTTCTTATTGCTGGGAAGCATATAGGGCTGAGATTTTCTTAACCCAGGAAGAAATTGACTCAGGGAGCAATTTCTCTTGAGTCGAATCAACATTCCTCTTTCAAAATCTGTGGATCTGTGATAGATCAATGTTGAGGCCAAGATTAAATAGTTGTGTGAGAGATCTGTGTGATCTTATTGTAAAGCCTAAATTATAAAGGCTGTGAGAAGGATTTGTGAGATATGTATTAGGGTCATGGGCCTGTGATTGGATCCTTGTGTGGATCTGTGTGGGGTTGTTTCTCCCAGCCTGTGTTAAGGGAAGTTGTGCATGTGTTTGGTAGTCAGGAGATTACTGTGTGGAGGGCTGTGAGCCTGTGTTTTAAGTCTCAGTGGAGACTGACTGATCAAGTTGGATCATGCTGTAATCTCTCAGGAGCCATAGTTTTTGTAGAAGAGCCTTGTCTAACATACTGTTAGAAAGGCAGGAGAGGGATAATGGATGTACCCATACACTGGGGAACCACTATAAAATCTGGTGTGTTGTGTCTTGTGTTTTGTTGTGCTGAGTATTGTGTTCTTGAAAGCTGAATTATGTATACACAGTAGGACATAAGTCATAGAAGATTTTAAAGAACTATAAAAGACTGCAATAACCTATTCACCCCCCCCCCTCTAGGTGATTAGCTACTGTTGTAATCAAACACTTTAAAGTGGTATCAGAGGGAGGTTACTCAAGAAAAGACTTAATAGTCTGAATAGATCTTCAGGGTAGCTGTCAAAAGGTTAAGATGGGTTTAGGAGAGAATCACAAAGAGCTTGGATCTATGAAACTTCCTCTCTATAGGAAAGAGACTTTTGGCATATGGAAGGAAAGGGTCAGATTATTTATGGAAGCATCTGATCCTAGGATCTATATTACAGTTCAAGAAGGACCCTTCATCCTAATGAAGACATTTGCCCTTGATGCAAATCTTAAGACTCCAAAGAAATACACTGAAATGGCTAAGGCTGAAGTCATCTTAGAAACAATGGATAAGAGGGCACAAAAAATTATAGTTAGTGTCATAGATGACTCCACCTTTCAAAACCTGGTGCACTACAAGACCTCAAAGGAAATGTGGGACACCTTGATAGTGTAAATGGAAAGTACTGAAGAAGTGAGAGGTGATAAAAAGTCAATGCTAAATCAAGAGTATGAAGCTTTCAAATAGATCAGGGAGGAGACCATAACTAGCTGTTATTAAAGGTTCTCCAGGACAGTTAATAAGCTAAAGACCTATGGCAGTGCCTTTAGTAATTATGAGCTAAATGATAAGTTTCTTAGGTCTCTTACTAGAGAATGGGACACTGAGATATATATCATTAGAGAAGTTGAAAAGCTAGCAGTTACTCCACCATCCACACTGTTTGGTAAGCTGCTTTCATATGAGATGCAGCTGACATTAAGGAAGGAGGAAGAGAAGACTAACAGAGGCTAGGCCAAAGAAACTATTGTGGCCTTCAAGGCAGATAGCTCCAAGAGGAGCAAGTAGAAGAATCCTTCTCCCCTAAGAAGGCCAGCTTGAGTCAGAAGATTCAGATCAAGATGAATTAGGCTGTAATATGTATGATGAGGAGTTTGTTACTTTCTCAAGGCAGTTTATGAAGATGATGAAGAAGAAGGGGTGGATGATCAAACCTATCTCTTCCAGCACAAAGAGGACTACTACAGAAATAAGAAGAAACTCTCCAAAGAGGGCAGGTATGATCCAAGACCTAGTAAACATTTTTCTAAAAAGGTTGTTTGTTTCTGTTGCAGCAAGCCAGGTCATGTTGTGGCTAATTGTCCTGAGAAGAAAGAGGCTAGTGAAAATAATCATCACCACAAGAGAAGCAAGAAGGATAAAACCTTCATTGCTAAGAGGGAGAAAAGCTGGACTGAGGCTTCCTCATCAGAATCAGAAGAGGATGATGAAGCCTATATTGGGATGATGGCAAGATCACATAAGGAATCCTGCCAAGATCAACCTGGACCATATAAGGTACACTCTTCATCCAGCTCTTCATCTAAGTCTAAGTATGTGATTGGTCCAGATTCAAGTTCTTCTTCATCAAGAGATGAAGATTGATCTGAATATGAGGAAGACAGAAATCAAATGATTGAAAGATATGGTGAACTTCTGGAAGCATTTAGAAGGAGTAAGCTGCTGACCAAACAGCAGGCTTAGGAGATTGCATCTCTAAATCTTGCTGCTTCCGATCATTCTAAAAATGCAACTTTGCTAGATTAGAAAACTAGGGAAGTTAGCTAGCTGAAGAACATTAATGTTATTCAAATGAGCACCATAACCTTTAAGAATAATTATATCAGGAATCTTGAAGTTAAACTCCAAAAGGAGAATGAGCTAGTGGCTAAGTTTTCAAAGCCATGTACTGTATTGCCTTTGATAGATTCCTTCTCCTCCCAAAACGATAAGAATGGGTTAGGCTTCAAAGGGAACACTAGAGCTGCCAATTCCAAAAGTAAGGTCAAAGCTCCAATACAGCAACTAGCCTCCAAGCCTCCTATTCCTTTCAAGAGAGTGCTGCTACCATCTAACAAGTATGACCAATAGAGCATCTATGATCACTAGGAGAATTTTGGATCCACAAATGAGAACAAAGCTGTTCACCACTATGGTGGTAGGAATGGAAAGGGTGCTAGTTGCTAAATGGCAGTCCATGAAGAAATTCAAATGCCCCATGCTGGACCTTTTGTGTTTGGTGTACCAGCCCCTTCTCAAAATTTGTCAGTCCACAATCAGACCAAAGGAAATTTTGTCAAGAAACTAGCCTATGAAATATCTGAAGCCATCAGGAGCTTGCTTTCTGAAAAGAAGGCAGTTGCTGGTAGGGTTCAAGATACCCCAAGTACCTCTACTTCCAAACAGATCCCAAATCAGATTGTTGCTGGAAGACATAAGAAAAAGGCTGCTGCTGTACCTGTTGGACTGAGAGCTGATGTCAGCAATACTGTTAAACCATCCCTTAAAAGATGGTACAACATCTATGAGTGATGGTGAAGTGGCAAAGAGGGCCACTATGCCATTGATTTCTGGCACAATAATAGTGTACAGAGAGCTAATTTTAGCTTACCTGTCAGAAGAGCTACAGGCAGGCATATTCATTTATCAGCCTAACATGCATCTAAGACCCAAAAAGAATTGAGGTCCTAAGGTTAAATGATTTATTTCTTGCAGGTGAGTCCAAGTTGTCATACTCTTGTATGGTACTTGGATAGTGGTTGTTCCACGCACATGACTGGAACAAAGTGCATCCTGAAAGATTTCATTCCAATAAAGGATTGACCTAAGGTGATATTTGGTGGATCAGATAGAGGGATCACCAAAGGTTATGGTAAGATCACTAATGGCTTAGTCACTTTCACAAAAGTGGCTTATGTGGAAGGGTTAAAACACAACCTTATAAGCATAAAACAATTATGTGATCTTGACTATGTCATTTCTTTCCACAAAGAAAAGTTCCATATAAGAAGATCAAGTGACCAAGATATCACTATGACTAGTACTAGGAGTGTGAATGTCTATTGTCTTAATTTTCTTTATTTATCATTAGACTCTCCCATTTGTCTAGTTACAAATGAGAAAGCCTCACATTGTGTCAAATGGCACAAGAGGCTAGCTCATTTGATTTATAAGACTATAGGAATGCTCTATAGGAAAGAGTTAGTTAGGAATGGTCCTAACATGAAATGCTCTAAGGAAGGTATTTGCTCTGCATGCCAAAAGGGTAAGTGATAATACGTTTTGTAGCCTAAACTATTATCGTATTTTTCTAGTTTATAATGTACAAATCATGTCTTTTTAGTTTATCTTTTATCCTTTTTATGTAAATATTATTGCCACTAACATTTTCTTGTTCTTTTGCAGGTTTTCAGAAAATTTGTCAAAAATGACCTGACACGCCCCCCTCTCACGCCTTCCCTGGGCGTGACCTAGGGCGTGTCACCCGATCCCGAGGACTCCTGCTGGAAGGGACAGAAAAATGAACAAAACGGCTGTCACGCCCCTCTGACACGCCCTTCCCGGGCGTGTCTCCAGGCCTGACCAAGGGCGTGTCGCCCTCTGCCGCAAAGCCTGCCGCCGCATTGAATGCAGGTTGCGCCACAGCACGCAATAGTACTGTCACGCCCCAAGTCACGGGCGTGACCTGGGGCGTGACATCAACTTTTTCGACGACTAACAGATTTCCGACCAATGATTTCGACGCGACGTACGTGTCACGCCCCACCAACACGGGCGTGACCTAGGACGTGTCAACCAACGTACAGAAGCAATCATCCCTCCCGCCAGAATCCAGAGCCCGAGGTCAACTTCATATATGTCACGCCACCTGACACGCCCCCCCTAGGGCGTGTCGGAGGGCGTGACCAACCCGAGAATTTTTCCTATAAATTCAGACCCCCCTTCCATTTCAACAAGCTTTGGTTGAGAGGGGGAGGTGCTTCCCCTTTGTTTCTTGATCTTTTTTATGCTTTTCTCTCTCTCTCTCTCTCTCTTTGTAATTTTTGTTTAACCATAGTTTAGTTTTTAGTTTGCCTTAGCTTTTGTTATAATCTTGCTTTTTCTTATTGCTTAATATAGGGCTAGAATAGGACTTTAATTCATGCACTTGTAATTTCAATTTCATTAGTGTAACTTGCTCCTTTTAATTAATATAAGTGCTCTTCCTTTACTAGTGTTCCTTTTATATGCTTTACTACTCATCCCCCCTCCTCCACTCCATTATGATTAACTAATCCTCCGTGTACTCGATCTTGATGATCCGAGGTTAGAGCGATTAAGTTATGATGTTTTAATTATTCTTTTCTTTTTAGGTTAGGGCCTTGAATTACTCTTGATTAATCATGGGTTGGAGGTATATTATCGATATATACCCTCCACCTTTGCTTTCATTCTGGGCTAGCCGAGAGGCCGATAGAATGAAGTGAGCATTCAAGAGTAAAGGGAGTTGTACGCACCCGTCGAGAGAGGCAGACGTCCAAATCTCCCGGATTGGAGTAAAATCCAATAGTGGGGTTCACCGCGTAAAGCGAGTTTTAGGCCTCCGATTTTGACAAGAATCGGTCGGACCTTCCTAAACTCAGTTGGGCACGACTTCGAGAGAAGCGTGTTTAAGCTTTAGGAACCTCCACGGTCAAGGACCTTTATCTTATTAAGTTTAGATTTTTACGCATTTTCTTAATCGTCTTTAGCCAAGGTGATTCTTGATCGAGTGCATTTCCATTTCATATTTTCAACCTTTCGTAGTAATCGATTTTCTTATGCTCTTTAATTAACTGTAATAGCTCTCTTTCTAGCTTTAGCTTTACTTCCTTCCTTGCAATTAGATTCTCTAAAACCCTAGTTTTTCCGTCGATAAGATAATAGTCTTCGTGTGACTAAGCATACTCAACAGTTCCCGGATTTCAATACGACACTTATGTCCCCTAGCTATAATTCGATCGGTATACTTGCCTCATTGGATTGCTAGTACAGTTGCATTTATTTTCTTCGAACCCTAGCACGCAACAAGTTTTTGGCATCGTTGCCGGGGAACCAACTTTCGTTGATATATTGAAAACACGAACCTATTAATTTTTTCTTTTCTCTTTCTCATCCTCTTTCTTTAAAAGTTTTAAAAATAAAAAAAATTTATCACCGCTCTTAATAGTAATCAACTTCACAATTTTTCTACGCCACCTAATTCTCTCGAAAAGGGCAAAGGGCTTTAAGCGCCACTATCTTGTCTAGTACCTTGCGAACCCTTCACGGGGTAGTCCTTGGGAAGTTCGGGAGTTAATCTATAAAAAAAATCTATTTCAAAAACAAAATTTCTAGTCTAGTTTTTTTTTCTAGTTTATCCTTTTTCTCTTTCTTTTCTTCTTTTCTGTTCTTTTAGTGCATGACCCGCGGGAGTCCGTCGGTTATTTTGGACTTGGACCACGAAATTGAGCGTACTCTTCGAAGAGGATCGCGATTTCAAGGTCCTACTATCCAAGTGCCGGTTGAGGACTCCGAGTCATTTGCTACTTTAAGAATGGAAGAACCCAATATAGATGAGGTCGTGCAAAGGACTATGTCCTATTATGCACGACCGAACCTCGAGGGAATAGAATCTAGTATAGTCCGCCCTACTATAGCAAACAATAACTTCGAATTAAAGCCTAGCATAATTCAAATGGTGCAGCAATATGTGCAATTTGACGGACTTGAAGATGAAGATCCGAACGCACATATAGCTAGCTATCTTGAAATTTGCGACACCTTCAAGATAAATGGTGTCATAAATGATGCAATCAGGCTGAGACTCTTCCCCTTCTCTTTAAGAACTAAAGCTAAGCAGTGGCTGAACACACTTCCTAAGAATAGCATAACCACTTGGAATGAATTAACTGAAAAAATTTTGGCGAAGTATTTTCCGCCAGCTAAAACTGCAAAACTTAGGAACGATATCTCTGCCTTCGGACAAATAGACTCTGAAACCCTATATAAAACCTGGGAGAGATTTAAAGAATTATTAAGACGATGCCCACATCACGCGCTGCCTGTATGGTTACAAGTGCAGACGTTCTATAACGGGCTAAATCAAAGCACGAAGCAAATGATAGACGCAGCTTCTGGCGGTACTTTAAATCATAAGACCTCAGAAGCAGCTTTTGAGCTTTTTGAGGACATGGCCATGAACACTTATCAGTGGAATGTGCCTAGGTCCCACTCGAACAAGACTGCAGGTATCTATGAAGTGGACAACGTCTCCCAGCTCGCTCTGCAAGTAGAAATCCTAAGCAAAAAATCACGGAGATGACTGCTGCCTCCGCCCCTCAGGTATGGGAATCTGAAACCCGTACTCCAAAACATTTAGATTATGTTAATAATATGCCTAGAACTGCTTTTAATAATTTTTCTGCTACGAATTTTCATCCTCCTGGTTTTAATTTTCCGAATAGTTATAACCCTGCTTTAATAAATCATCCGAACTTTTCATGGAGTAATACATCAAATGTGATGCGCCCACCACCGCAAAATGATTTTTCTGCACCACCACCACCACCACCTCTTCAAAATTATCCAAAACCTCCAAGCTTGGTGGAATTACTTTCTAAATATATCACCACAAATGACGTTACTATAAGATCTTTAACCGGAAGTGTAAAAAGTCTAGAAAATCAGGTAGGACAGCTCGCGAAAATAATTTCTGAGCGACCCGCAGGGTCTCTTCCTTCCAATACCGAACCCAACCTGAGAGAGCAAGCGAAAGCTATAACTCTTCGGAGTGGGAAGTAAGTCACTGGTATGGTAAGTGAAGAGCCCGAGGCAAGCTCCGCTCCCACCTTTAAAAATCAAAGCTCCGCTCCCGTTTTAAAAATTCCACCCTCTGTTGAAGAAGTTATCACCCCTGTTTTAGAAAAAAATCTCACTCCACCACCCATCTTCAAAAATAATTCAACTCCTTCATACCCCTCCAAACTTAATAGACAACGTCAAGATGATCAGTACTCCCGCTTCTTAGAGATCTTCAAGCAAATCCACATTAATCTTCCCTTCTACGAGGCTATTTCGCAGATGTCGAAATACGCCAAGTATCTTAAGGACCTCCTCACCAATAAGAAGAATTTAGAGAATCTTTCGCACGTCACGCTAAACACCGAGTGCTCCGCTGTTTTAACAAACGGTTTGCCGAAGAAAATCAGTGACCCGGGTAGTTTTTCTATCCCGTGTGTCTTCGGTGATCTTTTTGTTAAACACGCATTAGCCGACTTAGGCGCGAGTATAAACCTGCTGCCCTTTTCGTTGTTTAAAAAGTTAGGGATTGGTAGCCTTAACCCCACGCGTTTGAGTATCCAGCTAGCCGATAGATCCGTTAAGTACCCGTTAGGAATAGTGGAGGACGTTCTACTGAAAGTCGACAAGTTCATCTTCCCGGTGGACTTTGTCATTTTGGACATCGAAGAAGACGTTGAGGTTCCCCTGATCCTTGGCCGACCCTTCCTTGCCACCTTCAGAGCCATCATTGATGTAAGCAATGGTAAGCTCTTCCTTCGAGTAGGCGACGACGAAGTCACTTTTTCTATCACACCTTCGATGAAGAACACCCTAGCAAATGATGACTCATGTTTTTTCATAGACGTCGTGAGTGATGAATCTTCCTGCTGCCTCTCCGACTTTGAAAAGGACTTTCTGATTTTTATTTTTCTTCTTCTCTTCCCACTGAATCGCTGCAAGGAAGTGATGAACCTTCTGATTGTCTTTCTGTGTTTGAAAAAGAATTTTCTGATTTTTGTTCTTCCTATTTTCTTCCAACTGAATCACTGCAAGAAGCCTTCTTGGCTGCTAGCCCCACCCCTTATTACGTTCCTTATAAAAAAGTTTATGAAGATATTATTTTTGAAAAGGAAAGAATCTCTAAATCCTCTTATGAAGAACCCCCTACCCTAGAACTTAAAGAACGTCCTGAACACCTTAAGTATGCTTTCTAAGAAAAAGATTCCAAGTTACAAGTTATCGTTTCGGCCTACCTCACGGATACGCAAAACGATAAACTTCTTCTAGTTCTACGTAAGCATCGCCGGGATATTGCTTGGCAAATTTCTGATATCAAGGGCATAAGCCCATCTTTCTGTACCCATAAAATTTTAATGGAAGATAATTCGCGTAACTCTATTCAACCTCAGCGCCGTATAAACCCGAATATAAAAGAAGTAGTTAAGGGCGAGGTTATGAAATTATTAGACGCAGGAATTATCTACCCTATTTCGGACAGTAAGTGGGTTAGCCCCGTTCAGGTAGTTCCAAAGAAGGGAGGGATAACCGTAGTTAGTAATGAGAATAATGAATTAATCCCGACACGGACGGTGACGGGTTGGCTTATGTGTATAGATTATCGTAAGTTGAATGACGCCACCCGCAAGGACCACATTCCTTTGCCGTTTATCGACCAGATTTAAGAACGTCTCTCCGGCCATAGCTTTTATTGTTTTCTCGATGGCCTCTCGGGGTACTTTCAAATACCCATCTCTCCCGAGGACCAAGAGAAAACTACGTTTACTTGTCCCTTCGGCACCTTCGCTTACCGAACAATGTCATTTGGATTGTGCAATGCGCCAGCTACATTCCAGTGATGTATGCTCGCAATATTTGACAAGTACGTAGAAAGCATTATGGAGGTATTTATGGACGATTTCTCCGTGTTCGGCGATTCCTTCGATAGATGTTTAGAAAACCTTGAAAAAGTCTTAGAGCGATGCGAAGAAACTAACCTTGCCCTAAATTGGGAAAAATGCCATTTTATGGTGAGGGAAGGGTATGTTTTGGGTCATAAAATTTCTGCTAAAGGTATTGAGGTAGACGTTGACAAGATAGAAGTTATTGAGAAGTTGTCGCCGCCTACAAACATAAAAGCTATAAGAAGTTTCCTAGGCCACACTGGCTTTTACCGTCGTTTTATAAAGGACTTCTCCAAGATCACTAAGCCCCTCACCCATCTCTTAGAAAAAGACGCTCCATTCATTTTTGATGACTCTTGTATCTCTGCCATTGAATCAATTAAAGAAAAGTTAATTAACGCACCGATTATGATAGCTCCGGTGTGGGACCTTCCTTTCGAGATTATGTGCGATGCGAGTAGTTTTGCGGTGGGAGCCATATTAGGTCAACGCATATCTAAAAACTTCCACCCCATCTATTACGCTAGTAAAACCCTCACATCTGCACAAGAAAATTACACCACAACCGAGAAGGAGCTCTTAGCTGTAGTATTCGCATTTGATAAATTCCGCCCTTACATTACACTTTCAAAAATCATTGTTTTTACGGACCACTCGGCCCTCAAGTACCTTCTTGCCAAAACAGATGCCAAGCCTCGCTTGATTCGCTGGGTCTTACTCATCCAGGAGTTTGACTTAGAGATCCGTGATAAGCGAGGAGTCGAGAACTTGGCCGCTGACCATCTATCCAGATTAGATAACCCCTTTATAGAAAAATTAAATGAAAAATCTTTTAATGATTATTTTCCTGATTAGAAGCTGCTTTTAGTTAACACATCTACTTCTCCTTGGTTCGCGCACATCGCCAACTATCTAGTGGCCCGGGTGCTCCCAATAGAGTTCACCTCTCAGCAAAAAAGAAATTCTTTTCTGAGCTGAAGAACTACTTTTGGGAAGACCCGCATCTTTTCATAATTTGTGCGGATCAAGTGATAAGGAGATATGTTTCTTATGATGAAGGAATTGATATTCTAAAACATTTGCATGAAGGTCCGACAGGTGGGCACTATCAAGCTACTCGCACTGCTCACAAGGTGCTTTGCGTGGGTTTTTACTGGCCTAGCCTGTTTAAAGATGCGCAAGCCTTTGTGAGTAGGTGTGATAGTTGCCAACGGTCGGGCAACATTTCTAATAAAAATGAAATGCCGCAAAATTATTTCTTAGAGTGTGAAATTTTCGACCTATGGGGAATTGATTTTGTTGGCCTCCTTCCTGCTAGCTTCGGAAAAAAATTTATTTTAGTTGCTGTTGATTATGTTTCACGATGGGCTGAGGCCCAAGCTCTTCCTACGAACGACTCCCGAGTTGTAGTCACATTTTTAAAAAGATTATTTTCTAGATTCGGTACGCCACGCGCGATCGTTAGCGATAGGGGTTCCCATTTCTGTAACGCACAATTTTCAAAAATCCTTACCAAATACAGCGTTACACTTAAGCTTTCCACTGCCTACCACCCCCAAACTAACGGACAAGTCGAAGTAGTTAATAGAGAAATAAAAAGAATATTAGAAAAGACTGTTTCAACTTCTAGGAAAGACTGGTCAGCCAAACTTGACGATGCTCTATGGGCCTACCAAACAGCGTACAAAACCGCCCTCGGATGTACGCCGTATCGGCTGGTCTATGGAAAATTGTGCCATCTGCCCGTAGAGTTAGAGCACCGCGCCTTTTGGACCTTAAAATTTTTAAACTTCGATCCCCACTCAGTCGGTGACCTTCGAAAATTTCAACTAAATGAACTCGATGAGTGGCGCTCTTATGCTTATGAAAATAATAAACTTTATAAAGAGCGGACGAAGCGTTTACACGATAAACACTTAAGGCACCCTAAAAACTTTAAGTCGGGCGACCAAGTCCTTTTATATAATTATCGTTTATGTTTATTTCCGGCCAATTAAAATCTCGCTGGTCTGGCCCGTTTTCTGTTTTAGAAGTATTTCCTTATGGAACTGTTTTAATTTCTCATCCTGATAAGGGTAATTTCAAAGTGAATGGTCAGCGTCTTAAACTGTATTTTTCTGGTGATGATGATGTCAGTCAAAACATTATTAAGTTTCTGCTTCACGAACTCTAACTTTGAACTTTTAATTTTTGCTAAAAACAATTTTATTTCTGGACAACAACATTTTTGGACAATATTATTTTTTTGATGCGTCGAGCTCAACGACGCTTTAACCAAAGGGCGCTCTTGGGAGGCAACCCAAGTTATCTTTTTCTGTTTCCTTTATTTTACAATTTTTGGCCTCGGACGGCTCCGACAAGCTGAAGCTTCTGCGATCGCCTGCTACAACGTTGCTGAATCCATCACGAAGTCCAAAGAAGACATTCGGGGGAGCGGCATCACTCAGATTTCGCAGTGAATAAATCCGCGGAAGTACCTGTCTTTCAATTCTATCTTTCAATTATGTACTTTACTTTTCTCTTCTTCTCAAATCTCCTTCTTTAGCCATTGAGGACAATGTCTATTTTAAGCTTAGGGGAGGACCTCCTCCTTCATTTTTGCTTAGTGTAAAATTTTTTTTTTTGTATATTTTTAAATATTTCCAAAATAAAAAAATGAATATCTTTAAATTCCAAAAAAAAAGAGAAAAAAATTTCCAAAATCCAAAAAAAAGATAATATTTCACAAAATTAAAAATATATATATGTGTTTTTGAATAGTTTAGACATTTTGGTATTTCAATAGTACCCCTAGTTTTTGTTTTTGTTTTACTCAAAAATTTTTATAAACAACGTAGTTAATTATAATATTTCTAATCGTCCTTTTTAATTATGTTTCACAAGTAAAATGTTGGTCATGTCGTGTTTCTAATTCACGGTAGCATGTTAAGGTGAAATATTTTTCTAAAACTCACATTTCTATTATGGTTTTTTGTTTTTTATTTCCTTTACTTTCTCAAAAATTCATCATCTACTATTTTCTTTTTCATTTTTGAATAATTTTTGTAAAGTCAACTTTTGAATAACGTAGTAGATGTGAACGATCCAAGTCACCTATTATCTCTATTTTCAAGTTAATTTCATCAATCTTCTTTTATTATCTAGGACTTGCTTTTTGAAATTTTTCAAACCTTTGTTTTAAATAAATTCAAAAGCGTGAAAATGATTTAGGCCGTTTTTGTTTTCGTTTGAGCTTTCCTGCCAACCAAAAAACTTTTACCATTAGTTAGCCGTTTTTGATCCTTTTTCCGATTTCATTTGATAGCTCCTCCCTTCATTTCATTTTCACCAAAGCCAAAATTTCCAACATATCGAATCACACTAGCCTTTTTGAGTTTCATAAAATATTTTGACAATTTTGATAGGATATTTTGTTATTTTTGTGGGAGAAAGGTTTTTGAAAAAAAAGTATGCTCAAAAGTTATGTTTATTTCTATTTGGCCAATTCAAAAGGAAAATAAAAATATTTATGGCCTTCGTTTTGAAAAAAAGAAAAAAAAATTGAAAAAAAAAGAATAAAAAGAAAAAAAATGTATATATATTTTTATGAAAGTTTTTGAAACTCTTTGCTTTGGTTTAGTGTGATTTTAAACCTTCACGTTTATCTTTGAATTCCACTCCCAATCATATTCCTAAATCAAACGTTTCTGTCCTATTTAAGTCCTTTTGATTCACGCTTTTTGATTTTTATTTAACAACTAAGAAAAGAAAAAAGTAAATCAGTTTTAGTTTTGGATTTAAACCTAAATTTTTGTTAATTAAATTGATATAATTATAATGCGTTGCTTGGATCTAGTAACAACTCAATGCGTGTTTTTCATTTTCGTTGCTTTGCTTAAGTCTATTTAAAGAATTTCGTTAAAATTTTGGATGATTTGCTTTTATTGAGTAAAGTTTATAAAAGTTTTACCATATCTAAATAATTGTTTTAGACTTACATTTCACGTTTTTCCTACTTAGAATTTCGCATAGTACTTGTGTAGGCATAATTAAAACTTTTTGATTAGTCCTTTTTATAAATATCTAGTTTTTATATTTTTGCTTAGGGACAAGCAAAGCTTAAGCTTGGGGGAATTTGATAATACGTTTTGTAGCCTAAACTATTATCATATTTTTCTAGTTTATAATGTACAAATCATGTCTTTTTAGTTTATCTTTTATCCTTTTTATGTAAATATTATTGCCACTAACATTTTCTTATTCTTTTGCAGGTTTTCAGAAAATTGGTCAAAAATGACCTGACACGCCCCCTGTCACGCCCTCCCTGGGCGTGACCTAGGGCGTGTCACCCAATCCCGAGGACTCCTACTGGAAGGGACAGAAAAACGAATAAAATGGCTGTCACGCACCCCTAACACGCCCTTCCCGGGCATGTCTCCTAGCGTGACCAAGGGCGTGTAGCCCTCTGCCGCAAAGCCTGCCGCCGTATTGAATGCAGGTTCCGCCACAGCACGCAACAGTACTGTCACGCCCCAAGTCAAGGGCGTAACCTCGGGCGTGACATCAACTTTTCCGACGACTGACGGATTTCTGACCAATGATTTCGATGCGACGTACGTGTCACGCCCCACCAACATGGACATGACCTAGGGCGTGTCAACCGACGTACAGAAGCAATCATCCCTCCCGCCAGAATCTAGAGCCCGAGGTCAACTTTGTGCATGTCACGCCCCTTGACACGCCCCCCCTAAGGCGTTTTGGAGGGTGTGACCAACCCGAGAATTTTTCCTATAAATTCAGACCCCCCCTTCCATTTCAGCAAGCTTTGGTTGAGAGGGGGAGGTGCTGCCCCTTTGTTTCTTGATCTTTTTTATGCTTTTCTCTCTCTCTCTCTCTCTCTCTCTCTCTCTTTATAATTTTTGTTTAACCATAGTTTAGTTTTTAGTTTGCCTTAGCTTTTGTTGTAATCTTGCTTTTTCTTATTGCTTAATATAGGGCTAGAATAGGACTTTAATTCATGCACTTGTAATTTAAATTTCATTAGTGTAACTTGCTCCTTTTAATTAATATAAGTGCTCTTCATTTACTAGTATTCCTTTTATATGCTTTACTACTCATCCCCCCTCCTCCACTCCATTATGATTAATTAATCCTCCTTGTACTCGATCTTGATGATCCGAGGTTAGAGCGATTAAGTTATGATGTTTTAATTAATCTTTTCTTTTTTAGGTTAGGGCCTTGAATTACTCTTGATTAATCATGGGTTGGAGGTATATTATCGATATATACCCTCCACCTTTGCTTTCATTCTGGGCTAGCCGAGAGGCCGATAGAATGAAGTGAGCATTCAAGAGTAAAGGGAGTTGTACGCACCCCTCGAGAGAGGCAGACGTCCAAATCTCCCGGATTGGAGTAAAATCCAATAGTGGGGTTCACCGCGTAAAGCGAGTTTTAGGCCTCCGATTTTGACGAGAGTCGGTCGGACCTTCCTAAACTCAGTTGGGCACGACTTCGAGAGAAGCGTGTTTAAGCTTTAGGAACCTCCACGGTCAAGGACCTTTATCTTATTAAGTTTAGATTTTTATCGCATTTTCTTAAGCGTCTTTAGCCGAGGTGATTCTTGATCGAGTGCATTTCCATTTCATATTTTCAACCTTTCGTAGTAATCGATTTTCTTATGCTCTTTAATTAACTGTAATAGCTCTCTTTCTAGCTTTAGCTTTACTTCCTTCCTTGCAATTAGATTCTCTAAAACCCTAGTTTTTCCGTCGATAAGATAATAGTCTTCGTGTAAGTAAGCATACTAAACAGTTCCCGGATTTCAATACGACACATGTGTCCCCTAGCTACAATTCGATAGGTATACTTGCCTCATTGGATTGCTAGTTCGGTTGCGTTTATTTTCTTCGAACCCTATCGCGCAACAGTAAGCAGACAAAAGCTTCTTTCAAAAGCATTGAGACTAAAGATTCTTTGAGTTATTTATACCTCTTATATATCGACTTATTTGGTCCAATTCCAGTTCATAGTCTAGGTAGGAAGGTCTACACCTTTGTGGTGGTTGATGGCTTTTCCAGATTTATTTGGGTATTCTTTTTGAATAAAAAGTTTGAAACCCCAGATGTTTTCAAGAAATTTGTCATGCAAATACAGAATGAGCTTAACAGTACTGTGTTCAAAATCAGAAGTGACCATAGGACTGAGTTTCAGTCTGAATGCATGAAAAGAATCTGTGAACATCATGGGATTCAGCAAGAGTTTTCCTCTCCAAGAACACCCCAACAAAATGAGATAGCTAAGAGGAAGAATAGAACTCTCATAGAGGCTAGTAGAACTCTACTAAATGACACTTCTCTCCCAGAATATTTCTTGTCTGTGGCTGTAAATATAGCTTGTCATGTCCTTAACAGGGCTTCTATCACCAAGAGCCACAATAAGACTCCCTATGAGATTATGAAGGGTAGGAAACCAAACCTTGCATATCTCAGAATTTTTGGGAGCAAATGCTTTGTGCTCAACAATGGGAAATCGTATAAAACTAAGTTTGCTACCAAATCCTATGAGGGGATATTTGTTGGGTACATCAATCATAGTATGGCTTATAGGATCTACAAGTTGATTATTCAAGTTGTATAGGAGTCAGTAAATGCAGTGTTTGATGAAACAATATGATAAACAATGAGCTGTCAAGCTCTTTTTCTAGGTCTACAAGTACTGAACTAGTATTGAAAAAGCTCAATCTCAAGGAAGCTTCTCCAACAATGCAAGACCAAGTAGAGGGTGTGTGCATTCTAGAGGAAGCACAAGGCTTACAGGAAGTGGATGAAGATCAATATCATGAAGAACATGATGTTGAAGCAATAATACCTCCAGCAGTAAGACATCTGAGGGATCATCAAGATCATCAGATTATTGGTGATGCAAAATAAGGAGTAGTGACAAGGAGCAAATATCTCAACACAGCAATGTACTCTTGCTTCCAGTCACAGGTAAAACTTAAGAAATTTGAAGAGCCTAACAAAGACCAGTTTTGGATTGGAGCTATGTAAGAGGAATTGAACCAGTTTAAAAGATGTATGGTCTGAAAGCTGGTTCCCAGACCTCAAGGACATAATGTTATTTGAACCAAGTAGATCTACAAGAATAAACTTGATGAAAATGACATTATAGTTAAGAATAAAGCTAGACTGGTGGCTCAGGGGTTCAGATAAGAGGAAGGTATTGACTTTGATCAAACCTTTGCCCCTGAAGAAAGACTAGAAGCTATTAGGTTATTCCTTTCATATGCTACATTCCAAGGGTTCAGAGTCTATCAGATGGATGTGAAATCATCATTTCTGAATGGAGATTTGAAAGAAGAACTCTATGTGGAATAACCTCCAGGTTTTGTTATTCCTTATTATACTGATTTTGTTTTTAAACTAAGGAAAGCTCTATATGGGCTAAAGTAAGCCCCTAGAGCATGGTATGAAACATTGTCTAGCTTCCACATTGAAAATAAATTCTCAAGGGGGAAGATAGACAAGACCCTATTCCTTAGGGAATCTAAGGGCAAGATCATCCTAGTCCAGATATATGTTGATGATATTATCTTTAGGTCTACTAATGATAACCTTTGTAGGAAGTTTGTTAAACTTATGCAAGGGAAGTTTGAGATGAGTAGCATGGATGAACTTAAGTTCTTCTTGGGTCTCCAAGTAAGACTAACTGACAATGTAATATCCATATCACAGTCTAAGTTTACCAGGGAGTTAATTAAGAAATTGGGGATGGAAAATGCTTCCACCATGAAAACTCCCATGGGATCAAATATGTCTTTAGATAAAGATAAGGCAAGGAAACCTGTGGATCAAACTTTGTATAGAGGGATAATTGATTCTCTTTTATACCTCACTGCTAGTAGGACAGAAATCATGTATGATACATGTCTCTTTGCTAGATATCAGGCATGCCCAAAAGTGACTCATTTCTCTGCTGCTTAGAGAATTTTGAGATATCTAAAGGGTGCACCAGATCTTAGCCTATAGTACCCTAGGTATAGGGAATTTGAGCTAATTGGCTATTCAGATGCAGACCTTGCAGGCTACAGAGAGGACAGTACATTAAGTTCATGTCAGTTTCTGGGTAGAAGGCTAATGCCTTGGAGCAGTAAGAAGCATACTAGTGTATCTATTTCTACTGCAGAATCAAAATACAATGCTGCAGGAAGCTATTGTGCATAGTTGTTGTAGATTCAGCATCAACTCCAGGATTATAACCTCTAGATAAGTAAAAGCCCTTTATTTTATGATTCTACAAGTGCAATCTCTATAGCTAGGAATCCTGTATCATATAGCAGGACTAAGCACATAGAGATTAGATATCATTTTATAAGAGAGCATATGGATTGTGAGGATATTAGTCTTGAGTTTGTCCCAACAGACAAGCAAGTGGCTGATATTTTCACCAAGCCACTAGATGAAGTAAAGTTCAACACCTTCAAATTTGAATTGGGTATGTTGAATTTGGTATTGCTTCAGTTGCTCTTTATGACTGTTTATAGCAGGAAAATTTAATCTTGTAGATTAGAGTGGACTAAAAAATTTATCAAGAGGATTGATAGTAGTTGTTCTTACTGAGGGGGAGCAAGTTCAGCTCTAGGTGTTTCTCTTATCTCAAATAGGGGGAGTAGTTAGCATGCTACTCCTAAGCTATTTCATAGAAGTCAAAAAGGGGGAGAAGTAGTGCAGGAAGAATAGTAGCAAGGGGGAGTAGCAGCAATAAAGAATCAGCTACAGGAAAGGCATCACAGGTGAAGTAGCTTGTAGCAGTAGGATGCAGCAAATAAGGGGGAGCATAAGGGAAAATGTGGTAACAAGGGAAAATGTGGTAACTCTTGCTGCTATTAGATTAATACAATATTAATCTTTTTGCTGCTTATGTTAGTGTATATCATTGACAAAGAATTCTCAAGTGGTGTTTTGACTTCTTCAAATAGGGGGAGATTGTTGGGTCCATTGATCCCAATATCCTAGATTTGTAAGAATGCAAACAGGTCAATGGTATACACATATTTGTATTTGATATATGTTTAAGTTCATGTATACAGGTTGGTCTTTATCACAATGATTGGATATATAGTTCAAGAGATAATGACAGGTGGACTCAAAGTGATAGGCTGGAAATTCAGAAAAATGCCTAAGTCCAGAAGTGTTGAGTGCGGCAAGCTCACTCAATTCCATATAGCTAATAGCGCTAAGAGAAGGCGTGCAGTCAAAGCTTATAGTATTGAAAAGGCAGAAATGTGGCTAAGTCCATAGGAGTTGAGTGAGCTCAACTCACTCAACGCCATATGGCTAGAATCATTGAGTCAAGGATATTCTGTCAATGCCAAAGTATAAGGAGACAAAAAATTCGACTAAGTACAGAAGCGTTGAGTGAAGCTCATTCACTCAATGCCAAGTCAAAAGGCTTTGAGTCTAGTCTTCCTGTGAAGAAACAATAATTAAGCTAAGTACAGAATCAATGAGTGAAGCCAGTTCACTCAACGCACTCAACGCCAAACTTCAGCAAGAAGGCAAGATTGCAGAAAATCAGGCTAAGTATAAAAGCGTTGAGTGAAGCTTATACACTCAACGCTCTTAACGCTTTTAAGAAAAAAGGGCAGAAGAATATGGCTAAGGCAAAAAGCGTTGAGTGAGGCATATACACTCAACGCTCTCAACAGAGCTGAAATATTTCTAAGTCCAAATTCATTGAGTATGGCCTATTCACTCAACGCCACTCAATGCCTAAGAGAGCTTAATAAAATTCTAAGTCTAGAATAGTTGAGTATTGCTTACCCACTTTTCGTCGAGCTAAGCTCTGAGTTCATTGAACTGAGTTCAGAGTTCGTCGAACACAACTTTCACTTTTTTGTCGAGCTGAGCTCTTGGTTCGTCGAACTGAGGATTTCTTAAATAATGCTTGATTTTGCTAAATCTAGAATGATGCTAACATCAGCAAAGTCAATAAGTCAACTAATTTCATATTCGTTATTTAAATGCTGCAAATTAACATTAACGTCGTTGTCAGTCTACAGTGAATCTCAATTTGATTAAGCTGAGGTTTTAACTGCCGTTAAAACTGGTATATGTGTCAATCATCCCGCAAATCACGGGATTATAAATAGCAGCTTAGATCGAGATCAAATTAACTTTTTTGATTAACATTAATTCATTTTTAAAATGAGAAGCGGGAGTTCGTCGTCTTCATCCTCCATTGTCATAGAGCCAAGAACCTCAAATTGATAAATCTGAAGAGTTTCTCAGTTCACTGGTGCAATCAACATCTTCTATAGCAAGTATAGAGGATATCTCTGAGGAAGACAAATCATTTTAGGCAAGCCCTAGCTTAAATTGCTTCACGATTCAACTTGAGCAAAATCTAAAGATCATTTTCTAAATCGAAGAAGAAGATGATATCTGTGCCAAATTCTGACTGGATAGAAGAATAAGGCAAAGGAATTGCAATCTGCCTTACAGGTTAGATGTTTAAAGATCGTTTTCCCCTCTTTCATCAGCAAGAACGGAATTAAGATTTTGAGGAATTTCCAGCACAAGCCGCAAACCATTGAAGATCAATTTTCTTGTTGTTGGGAAGCAGATAGGGCTGAGATTTTCTTAGCCCAGGAAGAAATCGACACAGGGAGCAATTTCTCTTGAGTCGAATCAACATTCCTCTTTCAAAATCTGTGGATCTATGATAGATCTGTGTTGAGGCCTAGATTGAATAGGATGTGTGAGAAATCTGTGCGATCTTATTGTAAAGCCTAAATTATAAAGGCTATGAGAAAGATCTGTGAGATCTGTGTTAGGGTCGTGGGCCTATGATTAGATCCTTTTGTGGATCTTTGTGGGGCTGTTTCTCCAAGCCTGTGTTAAGGGCAGTTGTGTCTGTGTTTGGTAGTCAGGAGATTACTATGTGGAGGGTTGTGAGCCTGTGTTGTAAGTCTCAGAGGAGACTGACTGATCTAGTGGGATCGTGCTTTAATCTCTGAGGAGCCATAGTTTTTGAGAAGATCCTTGTCTAATATACTATTAGAAAGGCGGAAAGGGATACTGGGTATACCCATACACTGGGTAACCACTATAAAATTTGGTGTGTTGTGTCTTGTGTTTTGTTGTGCTGAGTATTGTGTTCTCTAAAGCTGAATTATATATACAAGTAGTTCATAAGTCATAGAAGATTTTAAAGAACTATAAAAGACTTCAATAACCTATTCACCCCCCCCCCCTCTAGGTGCTTAGTGTTGGGTACATTGGAAAATGTGTACCAGATTTGGAGAAGCCTCACTTAACTCAATGATATTCATCAATGTGTATTTGATGGTATTTTAAGTTACTTTGTGCAGGTTAAGAAATTGCAAAGGAAATGTTCTAAGTACAAGTGTCAACACTTGTAGAAAGCTGTGTCGACACCAGAAGACAGATAGTATCGACACACAGGACTTGTGTCAACACACATAAAATCTATCAACAACAATTGTGTCGACACACAGGACTACTATCGACACACATCTGGATTATGTCTACTGTAATTGTGTCGACACACAGGACTTGTGTCGACATATTCCAGAACTCAATCAAGACCAGAAGCTGTGTCGACACACAGCACTTGTGTCGACACACAGGACTTGTGTCGATATATTCCAGAACTCAATCAAGACTAGAAGCTGTGTTGACACACAGGACTTGTGTCGACACATTATACAGAAGCCATGTCAAGAAGCTGTGTCGACACTATGGGAGCAATGTCGACTTCACCAGGGATTGTGTCGACACTTAATCTATTTGTGTCGACACATATGAAGCAATGACTCGACACTTTGCTGACTGAGACAAAGACTCATGAAATGACTAGTGACTTGACAGGTGTCATGATCAATAAGGTTGTTGCAAGTGTCAGAGTTTTTAGAAGTTTGTTATAAACCTGATCAACCGGTAACCTTGGAAAAAGTCTATATAAAGACATATTCTATCATCTGATAGGGTAGAGAACCTTTTGGGAAACAAAAAGGACAGAGAGCTGGAAGTATCCAAGTGAAGAAAGAGATAATCATCAGCAAGTCTCTAAGAGCAAATCAAGATCAAGTTTGCAAGGAGAATTCAGATTAAATTTTGAAGAGAAGAAGGAAGCTGATTGAAGATCAACTTCAAGAAGATCAACCTTACTTTGTTCAGATTCAAGAAGCTTTGAAGAAAGCTAAGACAGGTTGAAACTAAAAGTTGTCAGATCTATCAAGAACTGACCAAGAAATCTTCTACCCTTTCTCTCTCTACTTGGGTGAAGGTTTCATACATCTTATTATCATTTTACTGTATGGTCTTTTATAGATCTTAGTTGTTGGCCTGGGTAAAGGCTGAGGTAGGGCTGTGTGGCTGAGGTAGGAGAGTTGTCTCTCTGAGTTATAAGCCTAAATCTATAAAGGCTAAGGTAGGGTAAGGGCCTGAGGTAGGAGTGTGGATTCACTCTGAGGTGTAGGAACAGTCTTAGGGTTCTGAGCTGTAAGATCTGAGGATCTTAGAAAGAAAAAGGGAGTTAGGCCGAATCTAGTTCACTGCTAGATAGGCGAAGGGGGAAAGTGGATGTACCCATCATTTGGGCAACCACTATAAATCTGTGTGCATTCTGTGATTGGTTGTGGTAATTTAAATGTTGTGCTGTGATAGTTACTGATGATATAATCTAACTTGCATGAGTTATCTGCCTAAGTATTAAAAAGAATTGAACCTATTCACCCCCCCTCTAGGTGTTTAGGACATCTTGAAAACCAATTCTTTTAATTGGTATCAGAGGGAGGTTGCTCAAATAATTAGACTTAACAGTCTGAGCTGATATCCAAGGCAAAAATAAGTTAGTCAAAATGGGTTCAGGAGAAAATCACAAGGAACTTGGATCCATGAAGCTACCTATTTGCAGGAAACAAATTTTTGGTATATGGAAGGAGAGGATCAGATTGTTTATGGAAGCATCTTATCCAAGAATCTATATTACAGTTCAAGAAGGGCCATTTATTCCAATGAAAATCTCAGTTCTTGATGCAAATCTTAGGACACCAAAAGATTATTCTGAAATGTCCAAGGATGAGATCATCTTAGCTACCATGTATAAAAGAGCACAAAATATAATAGTCAGTGCTATAGATGACTCAACCTTCCAAAACTTGATTCACTTTAAAACCTCCAAAGAGATGTCGGACACCTTGATTGTCTACATGGAGGGATTAGAAGAAGTGAGACAAGACAGGAAATCTATGCTTAAGCAGGAATATGAAAGTTTTAGACAAGGCAAAACTGATAGCATTACTGAGTGCTACAAGAATTTCTTTAGAATTGTCAATGAACTGATGTCATATGGAAGAGTTTTCAGTACATATGAACTAAACGATAAATTTCTTAGATCCCTAACCAAGGACTGAGACACCAAGATATGTGCAATCAGGGAGGTGGCCAGACTTATAGAAATTTCTCCTCCTATTCTATTTAGAAAACTGCTATCATATGAAATGCAGCGGATGGTCAGAAAAGAGGAAGAGAAATATAATAAGGTTGAACACAGAGAAAAGTCTGTGGCCTTCAAGGCTGAAGCCACAAGGAAAGTCAGGAGGATGTCTCCATCTTCTCCTAAGAAAGTTGTTGAAGTTGTCTCAGAAAGTTCTGATAATCACACATCAGACACCCATAATTCTGATGAGCATTTTGCTGCCTTCACAAGGCAATTTCAAAGATTCTTAAAGAAAAAACAGTGGAGATCCAAGCCATACTCCTCACAGTCCATGGATGATTATTATCAGAACAGGAAATCATCTAGAAAGGACAGGTATGGCACTAAACCTAGCAAATCAACTTCAACTAAGATTGTTTGTTATTGTTGCAACAGACCTGGACATATAGTTGCGGAGTGTCCTGACAAAAGAAAGGAATCTTTTGACAAAAAGAAACCTCAATACAAGAGCAAGAAGGAGAAATCCTTTGTTGATAAGAAACAAAAAAGCTGGACAGATTTCTCAACATCAGATTCTGATGCTGAAGTTGAAGTTGAAGCATACATTGGTATGTTTACAACTGAAGAGGATTCAGAAGAGACTGAGTTCTTGCAGATGCTGGATTCAATAAATAAGAATGAAGATAATCATTGCAAATGGCTGATGGCCATGACTGATGAAGATCACTGCAAGGATCAGCCTTGCCCCAATAAGGTAAATAGCCTATCTGCAGATTCTGATTATTATACTGGATCAGAATCAGAAGCATCTACATCAAAAGATGTGGATGAATCTGAATCTGAAGGAGATGTTCATCAACTCATTGATGAATATTGTGACTTGTTGTATGCACTTAAGAGAAGCAGAAACCTTATCAAAAGTCAGACTAAGGAAATTACTGCGCTTAAGTTGACTGTATCTGATTCAGAAAAATTGCTGGATCAGAAGATGAATGAGATTGTCAAGCTGAAAAATATAACATTTATTCAGATGGGTACAATTACATTCAAGAATGATCAAATCAAAAGTCTGGATATAAGACTTCAGAAAGAGAAGGATCTGGTGGCTAGATTCTCTAAGCCAAAATCAGTCTTACCCTTGATTGATAACTTCATTCCTCAAAAGGGTAAGACAGTATTGGGCTTTATGGGAAATGCAAGGGCTGCAAATTCTAAAAGAAAAGGAAAAGCCCAGTTTAGTCTTTGGTCTTCAAACCCCCTATTTCATTCAGGAAAGTTATGTAGCCAACTAACAGATTTGATCATAATATGACACATGGTCATCATGAGTCATCAGTTTTTGATGCTCAAGCCCCAGCTCTCAAGAAAAGGACCACTCAACCTACAATTTTAAAGACTACTGACAGCAATGCTGTTAAAACTGTATTGAAAAGAAGATATAATATATATGAGTGCTGGTGTTGTGTCAAGGTGGGTCATTATGCCATAGACTGTTGGTACAACATAACTGTTAGGAAGAATGTCAGCTTACCTGTCAGTAAGACTGCTGGTAAGTTTGATAGGTTTCAGTCTAACCTGAACCTAGAACCCAATAGTTATTGGGGTTCTAAGGTTAATTAATTTTATTTGATGCAAGTGAGTCCAAGTGTCCATACTCCTATATGGTACTTGGACAGTGGATGTTCCAGGCACATGACTGGAACCAGGAGAATGTTGAATGACTACTCTCCTATAGAGAATGGACCCAAAGTAATCTTTGGTGGGTCTAAAAAAGGATTTATCAAAGGGTTTGGTAACATTTCTAACAGTTCTATTACAATCACCCAAGTAGTTTATGTGAAGAGTATGAAACATAACCTGATAAGCATAAGACAATTGAGTGATCTTGGTTATGACATTTCATTTATTAAGAATGGGTATCAGATTAAAAGGACAAGTGGTCAGCAGGTCATCTTATCTGGTTATAGAAAAAGAAATGTTTATTTCCTAGACTTAGTAAGTAATAAGAATGATTCTCCTGTTTGTCTTGTTGTTGATGAGAAAGCCTCTCATTGTGTCAAATGGCACAAGAGGCTAGCTCATCTAAACTACAAGACTATTGGACAGCTCTTTAGTAAAGAGTTAGTGAGGAATGTTCCTCAAGTTAAGTGCATTAAAGGTGGCATATGCTTAGCTTGTCAAAAAGGCAAGCAGATCAAATACTCCTTTCACACTCTTGATACCAAAGACTCAGTGAGGTGTCTGTACCTTTTGCATATGGATCTATTTGGTCCTATGTCAGTTCATAGTCTAGGTAGGAAAGTCTATACCTTTGTGGTTGTGGATGACTATTCTAGATTTATATGGGTTTTCTTCTTGAGGCAGAAATCTGAAACTCCAACAATCTTCCACAATTTTGTTAAACAAATTCAGAATGAACTTAACAATTTAGTGGTCAAAATCAGAAGTGACCATGGAACTGAATTTCAGTCTGAAAGTATGACAAACTTGTGTGAAGAATTTGGGATTCATCAATAATTCTCCTTGCCTAGAACTCCTCAGCAAAATTGTATTGCTGAAAGAAAGAATAGAACACTCATTGAGGCTGGAAGAACACTACTAAGTGACACTTCTCTCCCAGAATATTTCTGGGCTGAGGAAGTAAATACTGCATGTCATGTTCTCAATAGAGCATTCATAACCAAAAGCCTGAAGAAGACACCCTATGAGATTATGAAAGGCAGAAAACCAAATATATCAAATTTAGGATCTTTGGTAGCAAGTGCTATGTACTTACCATTGACAAGACTTACCTAACTAAGTTTGCTGCCAAATCCCAAGATGGGATATTGGTTGGGTACAACAACATGAGTATGGCATACAGGGTCTATAACTTGACTACACAAGTTGTAGAAGAGTATGTTCATGTAGTGTTTGATGAATCTAAGCTTATTAACTATGAGTTGTCTAGAAATTCTTACAGTTCTACATGTTTAAACGAAAAGCTTGACATGCTAACTATTAGAGAAGACCAGATTGCAAGGCAGAATGAAGAAAATGGTGGCTGCTGTCTAGGGGGAGTACAAGACCCACTAGATGTTGATGAATACAATGAAGTACAACAAGATGGGGAGATTGAAGAAGCTTAACTAGTAGACAGATTGCCTTCAGCAATTAGATATCTAAAGGATCATCCAGCACATCAAATTATTGGTGATCCTAGACATGGTGTTCAAACCAGAAGCAGGAACATGAACACTGTTCTATGTTCAAGCTTCCTGTCTCAGTTTGAACCCAAGAAATTTGAAGAAGCCATATAGGATTCAAACTGGATTGATGCAATGCAAGAGGAGCTAAATCAGTTCGGGAGATGTAAAGTATGGAAGCTGGTTCCAAAACCAAAGAATCACAATGTGATTGAGACTAAGTGGATCTACAGGAATAAACTAGATGAAAATGACATCATAGTCAAGAACAAAGCTAGACTTGTTTCCAAAGTTTATAGGCAGGAAGAAGGAATAGACTTTGATCAGACATTTGCTCCAGTGGTAAGATTGGAAGCAATAAGGCTATTCCTTGCCTATGCAGCTTATCAAGGGTTCAAGGTATTTCAAATGGATATAAAGTCAGCATTTCTAAATGTTGACTTAAAAGAGGAAGTCTATGTTGAACATCCCTCAAGTTTTGTAGATCCTCTTTATCCTAAGTATGTTTATAGGTTGAAGAAAGCCACATATGGATTAAAACAAGCCCCCATGGCTTGGTATGAAACATTGTCTACTTTCCTCATTGAGAACAAATTTTCAAGGGGGAAAATAGACAAGACTCTATTTCTTAGGGAATCTAAAGGCAAGATTTTCCTAGTCCAAATATATGTTGATGATATTGTACAACCCCATATTTGCTGGGGAGGCCCGAGAGGACTAAGACCTCAGTAGTCAGGTTTGGGTCAGGCCCGGGTTAGCCCCCAGGGCGGACCGACAGAGTTCTCGCCCTTAAGGTGCTCCCGCCCATTGGTAGGCGAGATCGTTCGCGCCAGGGCTCAGGTCTTCACATCCAGCGGTAATGACGCAAAAACCACCAAGGGAGAGAACCCTCTCGGCGGAAGGCCTCGCCAAGGTGAGCTCAGCTAAGGCTCAGCGAGAGCCTTCTCGCCTGGGGTTCTCGTCAGAGTAGGTTCATGTGGTGGGGCCTGGCGCCCAGGAAAAAGGATGATTTTATTACTATTATTTCATTATCCTCGGTTTAAATTACCTGTATACCCCTGGGAGGACAGCGGGATTTGGCTATTAGCAGACCCATCAGGGGTATTTTAGTATTTTCAGAACAGGAGAAGACTATAAAAAGACCCATAGGGGCTCTTTGGAAGGCACGCTTTTCATTATTCTCTAACTCCAGTGCTTTCTGAAGAGCTCCCAGTCCAGCTATTGGTTTTGGAGGGGAAGCTCTCAGAGATCTTCCGGGTGTGAGGTGGGACCTCCCAGCTGAGGCTTTGGGCCAGTCTTAGGACCTTAGCAGCTAGTCAGGGGTCGAGATTTGAGAGAAGTAGGTGTCGGCTGCACTTTGGTTTGCGAACATTCGTTGAGGTCAATTTTGGCTTCAATAGTTCTGGTGCGGTGAGCGTGGAAGCAGTCGGTGCAAGAAAATCTTGAGTCGAATCCCATGGCGGGAGGTGAAGGTGAAGGATCTGGCGCAGGAGAATCACCCACCCAGGGAGAAGAAGTGACGAGGAAGATGTTAGAGGATTTCAGTCGGGAGGTCATGTAGACGATCAGCCTGGCCTTCTCGGCAAGAAATGAGTGGGAACGCCGCGGGCTCCTGTGGAGGCGGTCCCGGTGTTAGGCGAGAATGCCCCGGGGCAGCGCCCCAAGAAGGAAGTCCCGGTGGAGGCAGGCGAGAGGGATGTGGCTGCGCGGGAGCATTTCCCAGGCCAGCGTCCCAGGCAGGAGGTTCCGGTGGATCTGGGCGAGAAGGAGGCGGTAGTGCGGGAGCTCTTCCCCGGGCATGGTCTCGCGAATCGGTCCAGCCAGCCGAGGTCGCGGGACGGGCCCTCTCGCCAGGCAGGGGCCGAGACCCCTTTTAGTGAGCTCATCGTCTCGGCCCCAGTGCCGGAGGGGTTTAGGGAGCCGGATATGACCTACTACACCGGAAAGGATGACCCGGTTCAGCACGTGCAATGGTTTGAGGATGTGGTGTCGATAAGGCTGATGTCGGATGCCTTCAAGTGCAGGCTTTTCGCCATCACTCTGAAGGAAAAGGCCAGGGACTTGTTCCACCAGTTGCCGGCGAGTTCGATCTACAGTTTTGAGGACCTGCGCAGGGGTTTTCTGCTGAGGTTCTCGACTTCGAAGAAGCGAAAGAAGGAGGCTGAGTGCCTGTTTGCGGTGAGGCAGAAGCCGGAGGAGACGTTGGGTCATTACGTTGACCGGTTCCAAGAGGAGATCCTCCTAGTCCAGGAGGTCCCGGGGTATGCACTGATGCTTGCCTTCACCCTGGGGCTGAGGCCGGGATTTTTCAGCATGGAGCTAAAGAGAGTGCCCCCTCTCTCTTTTGAGGAGCTCATGGAGAGGGCGGCAAAGGAGATAGACTTCAAGAGGGCAAACCCTGCATTTGCAAGGAAGCTGGCAAGGTTGGCGGAGGATGATGTGAAGGAGCCGACAGCAGGGAGGCAGAGAGAAGTGAGAGAGCAGAGGGAGCCAAGGGAAGATAGGAGAAGGGAAGAACCCCGAGGGCAGGGACAGCAGCAGGGGGGGCCAGGGAGCTGAACAACCGATTTGGTTGGAGGCCTCAGGAAGGTCGCCCCCAAGGCCAATGCGGTTTTCAAGGAAGAGACAACCTCCGGGAGCCGAGGAGACTCGAGCAGGGAGGATGGAGGCAGGGACCGAGAGGTCACTTCCACCACCGCAGGAGGACATGGAGGTGGGGAGAGGAAGAGGAAGAAGAATTCGAGGAGCAGGGAGAAGGGGAGGAGGAGAAGGAAGAGGGGGCAGGGTGGCGTTGCCCTATTGTGACTTCCATCAGGAGGAAGGTCACGCAACGGCCACCTGCCCAGAGTTTCTGGAGATGAGGGAGGCCAGAGGAGTTGGAAGGCAAGATTCGCCTACAAGGATCGTCGAGGTGCAGCACGGAGAGGCTGAGGATAGATGTGAAGATAAGGTCGATGTGGGGACCCGAGGGGGGATCAGAGTGATCCATGGGGGAGTAGGGATCGAGGCAACCCGCAAGGGGAGCCTTCAAACCATGTTCCGCAGAGGGGTCGCCTCGACCTCCCTAGCTCCCCCCCCAGAAGAAAAAATCACCTTCTCATCCGCGGATATGCCAGACTACGAAGACCCGTTCTGCGACGCACTAGTGATCCAGACAGCCGTGGAGAACTTCACAGTCTCCCGGATACTGGTGGATAATGGGAGCTCCATGAACGTGATCTTCAAGAAGGCCTTCGATGAGATGAGGGTGGAAGGAAAAAGGGTCCTGGCTTCTGATGGACCGCTTTTTGGTTTTTCTGGAGAGAGGAAGGAGGTAGAAGGGGGAGTGGGCCTGCATGTGAATCTTGGGGGCGTCTCGCGGAACTGTAGGTTCGTGATTATAGACGCCCCAAGTAGCTACAACGCCATCTTTGGGCGTCCTCTCATCAGCGCCTTTCGCTGTGTCCCCTCCTCATTTCATCAATGCCTCAAGTTCAGCAACGGAGGTGTGCAGGTTAGGATCAGGGGGGACCCGAAGGTGGCAAGGCAGTGCTATGTGACGACGGTAAACACCGTGTCGTGGATGGCTGAGGCGGAGGAGCTGGAGAAAGAGATGGCAGGTTAGGAAGGAGGTATGGAAGTAGAGGAGGCGAGCCCGCAGGAGGCTGGGGACTTGATGATGGAGGAAGTGGCGGAGATGGGAGAGATGAGCCTAGGAGAGGCAGGGTAAGGAGAGCAGAGGCAAGAAGAAGGCCTGGTGGAAGCAATGGGGGTCGAAGAGGTCGGAGGAGAGGAAGTTGAGCAGGAGGAGGCAAGGGCAGGATGGGATCAGTCAAGGCTGGAGCCGGCCGAGGAAGTGGTGGAGATGGAGGTACTCACCAGAGCGGGGCAAGTGCAGAAGGTGCGAGTCAGCGGAGGCTTAAGCCTCGAGGACCAGGCCCAGATGCTAGGCTGCATCCAGAGCAACATTGACATCTTCGCGTGGAGCGCGGCAGACATGTCGGGTATCGATGCGGACGTAGCATGTCATTGCCTGAACCTGGACCCGAGGGCTCGCCCCATTTGCCAGAAGATGAGGGCCATCGCCACTAAGATGGAGGAGCCCATCCGAGAGGAGGTCAGGAAGCTTCTGGATGCAGGCTTCATCTCGGAGATCCAGTATCCAGGCTGGATCTCCAATGTGGTAATGGTAAAGAAGGGGGGAGGAAAGTGGCGTATGTGTATCGATTTTTCCCTGTTAAATAAATCATGCCCCAAGGATTGCTATCCCCTGCCTCGAATCGACGAGCTGGTTGATTCAGCCATCGGTTTTTATGTTATGAGTTTTTTGGATGCTTTTTCAGGTTACCACCAGATCCGGATGCACCCTCCCGATGTCAAGGATGTCTCCTTCATCACGAGAGAGGGATGCTTCAGCTATAAGATGGTGCCATTTTGATTGAAAAACGCAGGGGCAACATACCAACGCATGATGGATCGAGTCTTTCGAGACCAAAGGGGGAAGAATCTAGAGGTCTACGTCGATGACCTACTGGTCAAAAGCAAATGCGCGGATTCCCATTTGCGGGACTTGGAAGAAACGTTTGCTACCCTGTGGAGGTTCAAGATGAGGTTGAACCCATTGAAGTGTGTCTTCGGGGCCAGTCGCGGGAAGTTTCTCGGACACCTCTTGACTCCGTCAGGGGTAGAACCAAACCCGGATAAGGTGAAGGCTATATTGGACTTGGAGTCACCTCGCAACGCCAAGGAGGTCCAGCGCTTGACGGGAAAGTTGGCCGGGCTAAGCAGGTTCCTCTCCCGGTTCGGGGATAGGTGTTCTTTTTTCTTAAAAGTGCTCCATAGTAATCAGGTGTTCGACTGGACAAATGAATGCGAAGAGGCCTTTCAGGGGCTGAAGAGACAACTCTCCCAGGCCCCGCTGCTCTAGAGCCCCAAAGAAGGGGAAGACCTGGCCTTATATCTCGGGTAGGGTGGAAGCTGTGTGCTCCGTCTTGGTCAGGGAAGAGGGGAAGAAGCAGCTGCCCGTCTATTACGTAAGCCGAATCCTGAAAAAGGCAGAACTGCGCTACCCCATCCTGGAGAAGCTAGCTTATGCCTTGGTTGTTTCGGCAAGCAAGCTCCGTCCATACTTTCAAGCACACTCCATTAGTGTGGTCACCAACCATCCTCTTCGCAAGATATTCGAAGGGGTAGAGCACTCGGGAAGGCTGGTAAAGTGGTCTATCGAACTAAGCGAGTTCGACATCTCGTTCATCCCGAGGCTCTCCATCAAGGCTCAGGCCGTGGCAGACCTTCTGGAAGACTATGTCACTGAGGCTGAGAATGAGGAGCCGAAGTCCCACGAAGCATGGAAGATGATGGTCGATGGGGCCTCGGGAAGGCACTCCCTGGGAGGGGGTGTAGTGTTGGTGAGTCCTCAAGGGGTTACCATAGAACAGGCAGTGATTTTCCACTTCCCTATCACCAATAATCAGGCGGAGTATGAGGCTGTGATAGCCGGCCTTCGATTGGCAAGGGAACTGGAAATTCGGGATGTGGAGACTTTCACTGACTCGATGGTGGTAGCATCACAGATCAGAGGGGAGTTTGAGGCTCGGGAGCCTACCCTCGTGAAGTATTTGTCCAGGGTAAGGGCAATCATCGGAGTGTTCCGTTCCTTCTCCATTCAACACATTCCCAGGGAAGAAAGCGCAGCAGCTGATCGGTTGGCAAAGTTTGGGCCTCGGGGAGGAGGGACCGTAACTGAACTTTTCCGACCAGCAATTGAAGAGGAGGAATCGATGGAGGTGGGTCGGCGATCCTCATGGGTGGACCCATTGGTGACCTTCCTTACCACAGGCAAGCTGTCAGAGGGGGTTAAGGAGGCGAAAAGCTTTAGGCGAAAGGCAGCCCACTACCTGATGTTGGAAGGGGGCTTGCACCGAAAAATGTTATCAGGGCTCCTCGCGAGATGTGTGACCGAGGAGGAGGTCCCGAGAATCCTGGAAGAGGTGCATTCAGGAGAGTGCGGCAGCCACTCGGGAGGAAGAACGTTGGAGGCAAGGGTGATAAGACAAGGATATTTCTGGCAGACCTTGAGGAAGGACACAGTCGAGTTTGCAAAGAGATGTCTGAAATGTCAGGTACACGCCCCCCTCCAGCTCTTGCCCGCACAAAGGCTTCGGAGCATCACGGCCCCATGGCCCTTCGCCATTTGGGGAATGGATCTAGTTGGACCCTTTCCTCCAGCTAGCGGGCAAAGGAGGTTCCTCCTAGTCATGATCGATTACTTCTCAAAGTGGCTGGAAATCAAGGCCCTAGCCAAGGTTACCTCCCAGGTCATCAGGAACTTCGTTTGGGGGGAGATCATATGCAGGCATGGGCTTCCCCAAGCGATAGTGATGGATAACGGTCCTCAGTTTGCCAGTGAAGAGTTCATCAGCTTCTGCGCCCAATTGGGGATTGACCTCAGGTTTGCCTCTGTCCATCACCCCCGGAGCAATGGCCAGGTGGAAGCGGCGAACAAGATCATCGTGAACTTGCTCAAGAAGAAGGTGGAGAACCTGAAGGGCAACTGGGTGGAGCAGCTCCCTTCCGTCCTGTGGGCCTTGCGAACAACTCCGAACACGGCCACAGGGGAGACCCCCTTCAAGCTCTCTCATGGGTGTGAGGCTGTCCTCCTAGTGGAGTTCGAGGTTCGGTCTCCACGGGTTTCAGCCGCGGGTGAGAGAAGTGAAGCTTGGAGGTCGGAGAATGAGGAGGGATTGCGCCTCTCGTTGGATATGGTGGAAGAGCTACGGAATGTTGCTGTCCATCAGACAAGAAGAGATAAAAAGGCGAATGGCCAGGTACTTCGATAAGTACATTAGGGTTAAGCAATTCGCCGAGGGGGACCTAGTGCTAAAAAAGGTCGACGCAGCAGGAAGGTCGGCCCCTGTGGGCAAGCTCAACCCCAGCTGGGAAGGGCCTTACATAGTAGAGAAGGCTCTGGCTAATGGGGATTACTACCTCCAGGATGTGGAAGGAAGGACCTTGAGCCACACCTGGAACGGTGATGACTTAAAACGTTTCTACCCTTAAAGGGAGAGAAGGATTGTAATATGGTGAATAAATATTATCATTTCAAAGTAGTCTTTTCAGGATGTTGACTCTCTAAAAAATGTTATCATAAGAATGAGTCATTTCTACCCTAAAATGCTTTTGATTTAACCAACTATGTCTTCCCATCTTGATTATAGAATGGGCCTGTTTGAAGGAATCTTCATCAACATCCCGAGCTCGGCCTCGGCCCCAGGTAGACCCGCTGCGCAGGCTCTCATCTAGCTGGCAGGTCCGAAGGCTCGCCTGTGGGGGAGAGGTTTGGCTTGATCTTCATCGACACCCCGAGCTCGGCTCGGCCCCAGGTAGACCCGCTGCACAGGCTCTCATCTAGCTGGCAGGTCCGAAGGCTCGCCTGTGGGGGAGAGGTTTGGCTTGATCTTCATCGACATCCCGAGCTCGGCTCGGCCCCAGGTAGACCCGCTATGCAGGCTCTCATCTAGCTGGCAGGTCCGAAGGCTCGCCTGTGGGGGAGAGGTTTGGCTTGATCTTCATCAACACC
Source organism: Platanthera zijinensis (assembly GCA_039513925.1). Classification (NCBI taxonomy): domain Eukaryota; kingdom Viridiplantae; phylum Streptophyta; class Magnoliopsida; order Asparagales; family Orchidaceae; genus Platanthera; species Platanthera zijinensis. The sequence continues at coordinate 102,325,226 of CM077095.1, forward strand.
CCGAGCTCGGCTCGGCCCCAGGTAGACCCGCTGCGCAAGCTCTCATCTAGCTGGCAGGTCCGAAGGCTCGCCTGTGGGGGAGAGGTTTGGCTTGATCTTCATCGACACCACGAGCTCGGCTCGGCCCCAGGTAGACCCGCTGCGCAGGCTCTCATCTAGCTGGCAGGTCCGAAGGCTCGCCTGTGGGGGAGAGGTTTGGCTTGATCTTCATTGACACCCCGAGCTCGGCTCGGCCCCAGGTAGACCCGCTGCGCAGGCTCTCATCTAGCTGGCAAGTCCGAAGGCTCGCCTGTGGGGGAGAGGTTTGGCTTGATCTTCATCAACACCCCGAGCTCGGCTCGGCCCCAGGTAGACCCGCTGCGCAGGCTCTCATCTAGCTGGCAGGTCTGAAGGCTCGCCTGTGGGGGAGAGGTTTGGCTTGATCTTCATCGACACCCCGAGCTCAGCTCGGCCCCAGGTAAACCCGCTACGCAGGCTCTCATCTAGCTGGCAGGTCCGAAGGCTCGCCTGTGGGGGAGAGGTTTGGCTTGATCTTCATCGACACCCCAAGCTCGGCTCGGCCCTAGGTAGACCCGCAGCGCAGGCTCTCATCTAGCTGGCAGGTCCGAAGGCTCGCCTGTGGGGGAGAGGTTTGGCTTGATCTTCATCAACACCCCGAGCTCGGCTCAGCCCCAGGCAGACCCGCTGCGCAGGCTCTCATCCAGCTGGCAGGTCCGAAGGCTCGCCTGTGGGGGATAGGTTGAGTCCTTGACTTGTGGTCCTTGGTTCTTGATTTATGGTTACTCAGTGTTACAACAAGCCCGGCTCAGCCCCCGGTAGACCCGCTGCGCAGGCTCCCATCTAGCTGGTATGTCCGAAGGCTCGCCGGTGGAGCATAGATCCAGTTTGTGGAAAGGTATCTTGGCATGACACTGGCCTAGAACAGAGAAAGACCTAAAGGTCTCGGCCAGTAGAGGTCTCGGCCAGTTAGGGTCTCGGCCAACAGAGGTCTCTGCCAGTTAGGGTCTCGGCCAGCAGAGGTCTCGGTCAATAGGGGTCTTGGCCAAAAGGTCTCGGCTGGGGGTTCTCATTGAAGAAGGCTCCCGACAGACCTAGGCAGGACGACCTAATCGATGGCGCAAGGCTCCCGCCTAATCAATCTCTAAGGAAGGTTACCCTAAGGAGACTAAGGGTCTCGGCGGAGGCTCACGCGAGAGCCACTTGGCTTACTAACCTATTCATTCAAGCAAACACCGGCAGTGAAAAATGAAACATTGCATTATATTTAATAAGTACAGAGGTTTGGAGCTTCTCGCTCATTACAAAAATGTATCAAAAGAAAAAAAAAGAGCACTTCAAGGGGACGCACTGTAATCCCCGCTGGTACTCTCGCCCGAGTCCTCGCCGGAGTCCTCGCCCGAGCTCGCCTCAGACGTCTCGCTTGGCAGCGGAGTAGGACTTCTGGGTATCCGAAGGAGGAGAGTCAGGCGCGCCGGGAGGCTTCGGTATGGGATCGAATAGCCAAGGGAGGAGTTGGCGGGCGTCAATGGTTACGCCGTCCTCTCGGAGCAGCTTCGCGTCTCGCAGCGTCTCGACCGTCAGCCTGACGGTAGCCTGGGTGTTCTCCTGGAGCAGCTTGTCGATGTCATACACCGAGAAGTGCTGACTCTTTAGTCTCTCATCAAGCGTCGGAGGTGGGTCTTTCGCCTCTTCCGCGCGCCGGAGTTGGTCCCTTAGCAGGACATTCTTGCAAAGTACGTCAACCAACTCCGCGCGGAGCGCCATGTCCTGGGCAGAATCCTGTAGAGAAGATATCAATTCACTAAATATGGCGCAAGCGAAACTTCGAGTAGCGAGAGCAAGGGTCCAGGAAGATCCCGCTTACCTCGGCCGCGGGGCGTAGGAACAGTGCTTATTGAGCATCCGCCAACTCTTGTCGAGCACCCACGAGCTCTGTCTCCGAAGAGCGTGCTCTGGCCACCACTTCTTCCCTCTCCTTGTACATATCGGCGAAGTTCTTGTCGATGTTGATGCTTCGACGCGCGCACATATGCGCAAGCTCGAACCCGCGAAGCAGGGCCCGGGTAGCATCGAAAGCCAGGAGCCGGGTGGGCGTCTGGTCGAAGACACTGGCGCCCTCTCGACTATAGAGGCCATAGCCCAGTGAGAAGGCCTCGTCGGTAACCTCATCCCGCTCCGACTAGCTAGGGAGGAGCGTTGAAACTGCAACCCTATTGGATTCGGGATCCCATTAGAGCAGAGGCTTCCCTTCCGCATCGACGTGCTTCACGCCGAGGCCATACTTTCTATGCCCTTTCGGTACTTCCCTGGGCGGGGTTCGGGCGGAGGTCTCGGCGATGACTCCCTCTCCTCCCGCCCTGTTGGCGGCCGGAGGGTTCTCGGCAGTAGTCTCGGCATGCCTCCTGGCGGAAGCACCCATGTCGCTGGCCATCTGGAGCAGCCCTTCGAAGGACTTGCCCAGAGCAGGATGTCGGGCAGGCGAGATGGCCAAGTCCTTGCCCTTGTCTGCAGCAGATGGCTTTGGCCTCTTCAGCGATCGCGAGGCGGGAGCGGCGCCTTTTTGCTTCTTACCTTCAGGCGCCGAAGGCTGAACAGGCTCTTCCCGGCAGGCGCGAGCGCTGGCCTCCGCGAGAGCGAGAGAGCCTCTCGCGACCCGATCCTCGACGCCCGGGGCCACAGAAAAAGGTTGGTGTAGGGGGACATCCCGCTCTCCTGCAAAGATGGCGCTGTTCAACACAGGAAGATCCTAAGCGAAAGATCAAATCTAAGGCGGGACCATACCTTCGCCCGGGTGAACGGGAGGCAGGGAGTCGACGTCTCGGCGGAGGAAGAGAACGTCAAACTCCTTTGTTCCGAAAAACTCCAGGAGTGCGCTCTCGCGCGACCCCAGAACGGGCGGCTTGTAAACAACATTCTCGTACTGGACGGGTCGGAGCGGGACGTTGCCGAAGTCCCCGGTGACGTAGACAAACTTCTCGCCCCAATGGTGATGTTTATTGGCGAGGTCGGTGGTCTTGAGCAGCTGCCCGGAGAAGAAGACCACGCCGCCTTTGGCGCGGAAGTTGAACAACTTGCGGAAGATCGGCAGACTAAACTCGATCCTCTCGGATCGCATGTAGCAAATGAATGCCACAAGGATCGCGACAGAGTTCGAGTTCAGCTGGGCGGGAACCACCCCATAGTAGCGGAGGGCTTGCCGAATCTCCGGCCAGAGGGGTAGGCGGAAGCCCACCTCGAAATGTTCGAGGGGGATGGCGAGCTCTCCCGCTTCCGGGGTATTCACCTTGTCGTGATTACCCGGGATCCGCGCCGAGAAGCCAGCGGGAATGAAGCGGTTGACGATCAGATTGTATTCATCCAAGGTGAGCGTGCAGGAGGGGAAGAGATGCTTGCAGAATGCTTCCGCGCAATGAGCGCGACCCTCGTTCTCGCCCGACATTTTGAGCTTGGTGGTAATAGCGAGAACAGTAGAGAGGAAGAGGCGGAAGCAATTGAGTGAAAGCAAGGAAGGGGAGTTGAGGTTCCGGATCAGAGAAATAAATGCGGTTGGTGGACTTCTCTATTTATAGGGAACCGTGGTCGTTACGGCTCCATCCGATGGAAAGAGAAAATGACGGCGGGGTACAGCTGTCACGATCTGGGCCGGCGACGCCTCAGTTTTTCCCCCGCGGGATGACGACAGTCGACGATCATCTCTAGTTTTGGCGCAAGCCGTTTAGTTTTGGCGCAAGCATCCTAATTTCAACACATGAAAGAAGAAACGGATAATAATTTCCTCTCGCCGCCAAGAGCTGAATAAAATTAATAACAATTATTACAAAGGCATAAAGGTACATGGTGGAAGAGAAGGCTAACGGGGGAGAAGGGGCGAGACCTAGAAGAACTAATACGGTTCCCAGCGCCATCGCCCTCGCTCCCGCCGCCTGGTTCTCGGAAGCACCAACGGATTGAAGTAAGATGACAGGGTGGTACACCCTAGGTTGAACCGCCTAGCATGATCCCGGATCTGCGCGATGCACCTCCCAGGCGAAGACTCAGCGGTAGGCTCTCCCGGTCGGTCAATCTCGCCCAAGAAGAAATCACGCTCCAGGGCCTCCAGCCTTTGTTCCACGGATTCGCGGAACGCTCTCGCCGCGGAAGCATGGGCGCGGTCTCGCCGGATGAGCTTGGCCAGAATGGCCGAGATCTTCCTCCTTCGCTCCTTCGCGTTCCCGGCGCCGTTCAAGGTTTCTTCTATCTCGCCAGGCGAAGGAGGAAGGGAATCTTCTTCTTCTTCGTCTTCTTCTTCTTCTTCCCTCTTCTTCTCTCTCCTCGTTGGCTTCCGACCGAGAGGTGGGATCCCCTGCGAAAGGTGCGCCCAAGGTTTTTTAAGACATAACGACCAGCCGACAAGAATGTCTCGCATACCTGCAATCTAGCGAGAGCCATTGACTGGCGTCGGGTGAGAAGGCCCGACCCCTCCATCTGTTCCATAACGGAGGTGGAGAGGCTTTCCACGCCCTGGGCGGAAGGGCTCGCGCTCAATAGTCCCAGCCTGGCTAGAAGCAGGGAGAGAGTTGTCATCTCTCAAAGGAGGATCAGCCTCCTTAGTAATGGAAGGGTCAAAGGCCACCCCTCTCGCCTGCAGGGCGGGATCTGCTTTGGACGGAAGCATCTCGCTGGTTCTCGCTTCATCCCCTCGAATGACAAGACCCGGGATGGCGGAAGCTGGATCTGTGAGAAGATAGCTCAGACAAGGAAAAGTACGGTTGAAATATTGAGAAGTGGCGAAAAAGATACCTGTCACCCGGGTCTCGGCTGGAGGAATTGTCTCCGAGACCCTCGTTCGATCCTCAGGAAGGAGGGCTGACGAATCCGGGGGAATCGGGGAGGACCCGGCAACGTCGTTTGGAGCAGATTCCTGCGAAAGGTCACGTTAACTATCGGGCCTATGGCGTAATCAGCTCGGTAAGCATGGTCGGAAGGCATACCTTTAGAGGGGAGGGGTCCCCCGCAGGAATGGGAGTAGGAGAAGGTGAATCCCTGTTCTCGCGAGCAAGGTCTCGCCGGACCACCTTCGCTTTCCTCTTCCCCTTTCTCTTCTTCGGCTCAGAGGGGCCGGTGTCTGAAGATTTCCTCGATAGCCAGGGCGCTACCGCAGCACTATTCGCTAAGGCTTGCGCTTGAGCCGCGAGTAACCGATCTTGAAGGTACTGCGGAAGTGGCTTGCCAGCACGCTTAGCAGACATCTTGGTATCGCGCATAGAATCCCGGGCAAGAGCTCAGTGAAGAAGCAACAGTTCGGAGGCAAGACTTATGGTCATCCGTCGGCGTGTATTTATAGCCGCAGTAGGGCCCGCCAAAAGATTCTCTTGGCTGACGGGCACGTGTCCAGCGAATATTTTGGGGTTGGACTTGTCTTGTCGAGCGCAGGGCTAGCTCGAAAAGAGCGGGGATTGTGTACAACCCCATATTCGCTGGGGAGGCCCGGGAGGACTAAGACCTCAGTAGTCAGGTTTGGGTCAGGCCCGGGTTAGCCCCCAGGGCGGACCGGCAGAGTTCTCGCCCTTAATGTGCTCCCGCCCATTGATATGCGAGATCGTTCGCGCCAGGGCTCAGGTCTTCACGTCCAGCGGTAATGACGCAAAAACCACCAAGGGCGAGAACCCTCTCGGCGGAAGGCCTCGCCAAGGTGAGCTCAGCTAAGGCTCAGCGAGAGCCTTCTCGCCTGGGGTTCTCGCCATAGTAGGTTCATGTGGTGGGGCCTGGCGTCCAGGAAAAAGGATGATTTTATTACTATTATTTCATTATCCTCGGTTTAAATTACCTGTATACCCCTGGGAGGACAGCGGGATTTGGCTATTAGCAGACCCATCAGGGGTATTTTAGTATTTTCAGAACAGGAGAAGACTATAAAAAGACCCATAGGGGCCCTTTGGAAGGCAGGCTTTTCATTATTCTCTAACTCCAGTGCTTTCTGAAGAGCTCCCAGTCCAGCTATTGGTTTTGGAGGGGAAGCGCTCAGAGATCTTTCGGGTGTGAGGTGGGACCTCCCAGCTGAGGCTTTGGGTCAGTCTTAGGACCTTAGTAGATAGTCAGGGGTCGAGATTTGAGAGAAGTAGGTGTCGGCTGCACTTTGGTTTGCAAACATTCGTTGAGGTCAATTTTGGCTTCAATAGATATTATATTTGGTTCAACAGAAAACAACCTTTGTAGGAAGTTTGCAAAACTTATGCAAGGGAAGTTTGAGATGAGCAGTATGGGTGAACTGAAATTCTTCTTGGGACTCCAAGTTAGACAGACTGATGATGGCATGTCCATATCCAAGTCTAAGTTCACTAAAGAGTTAATTAAGAAGTATGGCATGGAGTCATCCTCCACCATGAGAACTACAATGGGGACAAGTATGCCTATAGGCAAAGATGATGCAGGAAAACCTGTAGATGAGTCTTTGTATAGAGGGATGATTTGCTCCCTTTTATACTTAACTTCTAGTAGAACAGACATAATGTATGCTACATGTGTCTGTGCTAGGTATCAAGCAAGCCCTAAAGAATCTCATTATACTACAGTTAAAAGGATTTTGAGATATCTTAAGGGAACACCTAATCTTGGGCTTTGGTACCCTAAGAATAGAGACTTTCTACTAACAGTGTATTTAGATGCAGATTTTGCAGGTTGCAAAGAAGACAGGAAAAGCACTACTGGCACATTTCAGTTTCTAGGTGGTAGATTGGTGTCATGGAGCAGTAAAAAGCAGACTAGTGTGGCAATTTCAACTGCTGAGTCCGAATATGTTGTTGTAGGCAGTTGTTGTGCTCAGCTATTATGGATTCAACATCAACTTGAAGACTATGGTCTCAAGGTAAGTAGAACTCCATTATTTTGTTATTCTACAAGTGTTATTTCTATTGCAAAAAATCCTGTTTCACATAGCAGAACTAAGCATAAAGAAATTAGATTTCACTTCATTAGAAATCATGTTGAAAAACAAGATATAGGTTTAGAATTTGTCAATACTAATTATCAATATGCTGACATATTCACAAAACCCCTAGATGAAACCAAATTAAATAATTTCAAAATTGAATTAGGAATGCTGAACATATAATAGAATGTAAAAATTGACTAAGTAATTCTGTGTCGACACACAAAGTAATCTGTGTCGACACATAGTTGTCTGTGTCGACACATAGTAGTCTGTGTCGACATATAGTAGTCTGTGTCGACACATAGTAGTCTGTGTCGTCACATAGTATTCCGTGTCGACACATAGTAGTATGTGTCATCAAATAGTAGTCCGTATCGACACATAGTAGTTTGGTATCGACACCATTTCAACTGTGTAGACACATTATGTTTCTTTAAGTCCTCCTTTTCACCTTCTTTGTTTTAGAAACATATAAATAGGTCGCAAACAAACCCTGTCGACACGCTCTCCATATTCTCGAGACCAAATCCCTGTGTGGACTAGCTCTTCTTCTTCCTAATACCAACCTTCCTGCAATCCCAATGACGCCCAAACATGACGATAACATTAACGAGGGTTATGAACTCGTTCGTACCGCCTTTGACAGTGCAGATCAAGAAATCAAAACTGTGATTACCCTAATCACCGAAAATGGATTAGAATACCTTGTGTCAGAACCAAAAAAATTTGGAAGAAGGAAGTTCTGGAGTTCTATGCTGCCGCAACACTGGATTTGACTGCATTAAAGATAAAATCCTCCATTCAAGGAACAAAGGTCAAAATCACCTTGAAGAGTTTACGAAAGACTCTACACCTGCCGCGAGTTCTAGAAGAAGATGAAGTCCAATCTTCCAATACCAGGGAAGCTCCCCAATGGTGTGGACTGGATCCCACCACTAAGATTGGATCTTCCATAAACAGGAAAGGGATGAATTCCAAAGGAAAATTTCTTTCAGAAATAATAGGAAAGGTAATATTGTGCAAAACAGGGGGACATGATAGGATCTCTACCTACATGTTCAGCCTAATGACCAGAGTCATCTTCAAGATCAACACCAATTAGTCTGCAGTTATCTTTAAACAATAAAAGAAAGCATCAAGAAACCAAACCTAGGGAGAATACTAAGTCTCTATCTCGTTGAGACCATGCCTGAAGTGATGCACAAGAGTGCAGGATCAAAAATCAATCACATGAGAAGGATGGATTTAAGAATTCTCTCTAGATGGGAAAGGGTGCTCACAAAATACATTTCTACATCTCCAAAGCAACTGCCCCAGCAAAAGAAGAAACCAACACCAAAAATACCTGAATCTTCTAGTGATTTAGAAGAACAAGTGATCTTCGGCTCAGATGAAGAACATCGAGAGACTGCTAAAGACAATACAGATGGTGGTCAGGTGCAGGGGGATCAAATATTTGAAAGCACTATCCTCCTGGATCAATTTCAGGGGGAGCCTCATCCTGTGCAAGAGCCCACTCAGCTAGAGAGTGAAGTGGCTACTGCGACAATTCTTGAGGTATTGTATGATCTTAATCAAGCAGCTATACAAACTAAGTCTAATACACTATCTGTGCATTTAACTGATGTTGAACAGACAAACCAAGACAACATCCAAGCACAGGATCTAGGAATGAAAAACACATCAGCACCTGCTGTTGTTCCATCCACTGCTCAAGAAACTGGTGCTCCATCTGTCCACACTCAAACAGAATTCACTCTTGAAGTGTTGTTTCCCGAGGTTCAGGAAGTTAGGACTGAGGGGGAGCTTACTAAGACTGAGAAGGAGCTGCCCTCTAGTCCTAAAGAGACAGTTGATATAGCAAGATCCACAGCATCCTATGATGAAGAACCATCTGATGAAAAAAGAAGGAAATTGATGGTTTTAAGAAAAGAAGCCTAAGCTATAAGAAGTCCTTGAAGACTATTACTCCTCCACAAGCCCCAGGAGTTGACTACAGCTCACTGCTGGTGGCTCTGTAGGTTAAATTGGATGAATAGAGAGTTGCAATGGAGAAATATATAGATGAAAGCCAAAAAGAACTTCAGTTCACCTTGGCTCAAGACATCAAGTCCATCAGATTTGAAGTCAATCAGAGTAAGAAGGAAATGACATATTGCTTCCATAAGGGAGGCAATGCTGTAGTCTATCTAGCACAGCAGCAACAGGAGGCGAGGACACAGATGGATTATCTCGTGGTCAAGCAAGGATATGTTCTGGAAAATCAACTAAGGATGAATGATAATCTAACTGAATCACATCATGTGATACTTACTGAATTACAGAAGACATCCATAGCATTAACTGAAGAAAGGGCTAAAGAGAAATCAGAATTTGATTAGATACTTAAGGAAGATTTAGCCTCCTTCAAGACTGCTCTTTAAACATGTCAAAGTATAATCTCTTATCAGCTAACAAAGTTCAAGGCTTACTATAAAGAGGGCACTAATTACTTGGCTGATCAAGTTAGATTTCAGAAAAATGATCTTAGGGATCATATGGAGAGAGAAGTCTTAAAGGGGGAGAGGTTATTAGTCAATGCAGGCTCTGATCATGCTAAATAGATCACTAATGCCATCAGAGCAAATCTTGGCTATCCTCCTTTATGTGATGATAATAATACAGCTGCATCTGGCATCCAAGTTGCAGGTCATGAAGGGGGTCAGCAAAAGGTGGCTCAAATCATATACCCCCTTCTAACTTTGAGGGTATTCAACAAATGGTACAACAGATGTATAACCCTCCATCAGATGCTCAGAATATAATAATTGAGACAGTGGAAATGTTTGAGGCTGCTTTGAAGAAAGAACAAGAAGCTCAGCTTTTCAAGAGAAGATTTAGAGAGCAGGCTGAGTCAAAGCAATATTTGGAAAGATAGAGTCCTACATCAAGGAACATTTTACTTACTGCCTGGCAAGCTGTCAAAGACAATATGCATGATAGAGGCAAGTGGTATTTTGAACAAGAATGGACTAAGTATCAATAGAGATAAGAGGCTATATATCAGTTCAGGAAGAATCACAAAGCTGGAAAGGTACCATCTACTGCTGTTAAGCCAAGCAAATACTTCCCTAAGCCTTATCACTATTTTGAAAGACAAAAGATTAAGGCTGAAGAGCTCAAGAAAAGAGACCTGAAAGGAAAGAAGCCAGCTGAAGACACTGAACCAAGTGTACAAGCTAAAATTCTATCTGGCAAAGGAATAGTTATCAAGGAGCATGACCAGCCTTAGAATAGTTTTACTAGATTTTAAATATGTGTAAATCTATGTAATGTCTTGAACTAAATCTTTGTAATTCTGAACATTGATTGACTTAGTCTTAAATATGTTTTTGTATACTTAGAATCTGTTGATGCATGTTCATTATGTTTTAATATATTCTATGAGATTAATGTTACATCCAATGTTTTTATTATTACTCTTGTCTCTTAAATTATATTGACATCATAATCTTTGTTGTTATTATAAGTGATGTATATCATTGACTAAGGGTTATGACTTCTCCAAATAGGGGGAGATTGTTGGGTACATTGGATAATATGTACCAGATTTTGAGAAGCCTCACTTAACTAAATGATATTCATCAATGTGTATTTGATGGTATTTTAAGTTACTTTGTGCAGGTTAAGAAATTGCAAAGGAAATGTTCTAAGTACAAGTGTTGACACTTGTAGAAAGTTGTGTCGACACAAGAAGACAGATAGTTTCGACACACAGGACTTGTGTCGACACACAGAAAATCTGTCAACAACAATTATGTCGATACACAGGATTAATGTCGACACACATCTGGATTATGTCTACAACAATTGTTTCGACACATAGTGTACAACCTCGGGCTCGCGGACGAGAGGGCCCAGGTAAGGAGAGCCAGGCGAGAGGGCCCGGGTAAGGAGAGCCAGGCGAGAGGGCCTAGGTAAGGAGAGCCAGGAGAGAGGTGTTATGCGAGACGGCCCAAGTGCCATATGGCAGGAGATTGGCAAGTGAGTGCCGAGAGGGGAGGCTTTCCCGACGAGTGGCCAGTTCGCCACGCGAGAGGACTCCAGGGGTGGAGCTCTCGCCAAAAGGCGGTCCTCTCGTCAGGCGAGAGGACCCTATAGGGGAGTTCTCGCTAGGTGCCATTTTGGTTCAAGGCCGGTTCAGATAGGGCCGGGCCCACCCTTTTGGGCCCCAGGGGTGTTTTACTCTATTACCCCGGGTGGTCTGCATTTAGCCCTTTAGAACAGCGGAGTTTGGTTGTTGGCAGGCCTAGCCAAGGGTATTCTAGTAATTTCAGGACGGTTTAAGTGGGTTATTTGCAGTACCAGTTCAGAAGCCTATAAATAGACCGGAAGGTGCCTTAGAAGGGCAAGCCTTCTTGACTCTTTTCACTTCTTCTAAGGAACCTAGCTCAGCATTGGCAAGGGAGGGGGAGAGATTTAGCCTCTTCCGGGTACGAGGTGGGACCTCCTCGCTGAAGCCTCCGGTCTAGTTCTTGGACCTGAGTGTAATCCTAAGGGAGTAAGCGTGAGCTGCCTCTTTAGTTTCGAGCTTTAGGAGGAATCGACCTTGTTGGTTCCAACATTTTTGGTGCGGTGAGCGTGGAAAAGCAGCTTGTGCGGAAGAATGTAGGGTTACCTCATGGCGGGAGATATAGGAGGAGAAGATGAGGCGTCCCCAAGCCGGGGGGGGGGGGGGGGGGTACATCGGGAGGGCAGAGTTCATGACGTCCATCGGCGGGATCATGGACATGCTGAAGCAGATCGCACAGGGAGGGGAGTGCGAGACCCCCCCCCCCCCCCCCCCCGCCCCAGGTGTCGGGCCTCACGCTCAGCGAGGGGGCCGACCCCGCAAGGGTAGGCAAGGATGCACCCAGGAGGCGACCGGGAAAGGAAGTGGCGGCGGAAGGGAGTCGGCGAGAGGTAGAAGGAAGGGAGCTTTTCCCCGGCCCAGCGAGTGCCGTCTCGCCCGCGGGGCTAGTCGCGCGAGTTGATATGTCGAGACCACTCGCGAGAGGGTCCCCTTTATGCGAGTTGGTCCTCTCGGCACCCGTTCTAGAGGGGTTCCGCGAGCCAGAGATGACCTACTATGTGGGGAAGGATGATCCCCTCCAACATCTGCAATGGTTTGAAGATGCGGTCTCCATCAGACCAATGACAGACGCCTTCAAGTGCCGCCTCTTCGCCATCACTTGAAAGACAACGCCAGGGACTGGTTCCATCAACTCCCGGCATGATTGATATATTACTTCGAAGACCTGAGCAGAAGCTTCCAGTTGTGATTCTCGACCTCTAAGAAGAGGAAGAAGAATTCGGAGTCTATCTTTTTGATCAAGCAGAAGGCGGACGAGTCCTTGACTCAGTACGTGGATCGCTTCCAGGAGGAGATTCTGGACATCCAGGAGGTGCCTGGTTTTGCCCTCCAGATGGCCTTCACCATGGGGTTGAGGGAAGGCTTCTTCAAGATGAGCCTAACCCGGAAGGCACCGTTGTCCTTTGAGGGGTTGATGGAAAAGGCAGCGAAGGAGATAGCCATGGAGGCAGCGAACCTGGCATTTTCTAAGAAGTTGGCAAGGTTGACGGAGGTTGAGCAGAGAGAGCTAGGAGGAACGAGGCAGCAAGAGGGAAGGAGAAGGGAGGAGCCAAGGGGGCCCGTGCACCAAGAGTTTGGCTGGCGGCAACCGGGGGGTCCAGTTGCGGGACCAGGAAGAGGTCCTGCTCAGGGGGGAAGAAACTATTATCCGGGACCAGGGAGGTTTCATCCGCTAGGGTGGGGGCATGGTCCGAGGCCACTCCCACCCCCGCCTCAGCAAGCTATGGCCATTTGTTGAGGGAGAGGAAGAGGGAGAGAGCGTGGGAGAGAAGGAGTTGGGAGGAGGAGGAACCCCCAAGAAGGGAGATGTGGGGGGGGGGAGTTTTGCCATACTGTGACTTCCATGAGGAGGAGGGTCATGTGACAGCCACTTGTCCGGAAATTCTTGGAGTTGAAGAGGGGGAAAGGAGGAGAAGATCATCAGCTACCGGAGCGGATAGTGGAGATGTCAGGAGCCGCAGAGGAGGATCGATGCGTGGATCGGTCGGACACGGGAGATCGAGGAGGGATCAGGGTGATTCATGGAGGGGTGGGGATCGAGGCCACTCGGAAGGCCAGTCTTCATACCATGTACTGTCGGAGCGTTGCCTCGACGTCGCAAGCCCCGCCCCCAGACGTGAAGATCACCTTTTCCAGAAGGGACCTACCAGATCATGAGGACACTTTCTGCGATGCCTTGGTGATCAGGACCGCCATTGAGAACTTCACGGTGTCCCGGATATTGGTGGACAACAAGAGTTCCGTCAATGTAATTATTGGGTATTGTATCCACAATGTACCTGATTTGAAGAAGCCCCTGGACCAGCTAAGGTGATTTGACAATGTATTTGATGATATATCTTTAATTTGTGCTTACAGTTACTCCACTCTAAGTACACACCAATGTCAGGATGCAGTAGGTCAATATACACGGGTCTGCGCAACGTATCTCTCGTTGAGCAGATCACTGTGTTGGCTTACGTGTACTCTCTCTATTGGAGTGTACTTATTTTCAAGTACAGGGCTAAGACAGATCAAGAGCAGACAAGGAGCAAGGATGGGTCAAAGCAACTCACGGGAAGATAGACGAAAATTCGTCTAAGTAAGATTCGACGAGAATCACTAAGTGATTCTCTCCGATTCGACGAGAATCACTAGTGATTCTCGCCGAATCGTCGAGAATCACTAGCTGATTCTCGCCGAATGCATCCGGCTGACTGAACGCCTTCAACGCCTTCAAGGATTCTGCCAAGTCAGAATCGGCGAGAATCACCAGGCTGAGTCAACGCCTTTAAGGAATCTGTTAAGTCAGAATCATCGAGAATGACTCTGCATTCTCGACGATTCGTGGAGATTGGATGATGACTCTCAGCGATTCTTTCCGGCTGGCAAGCAATTCAACTAAGAATTCTTCTAAGCAGAATTCGACGGGAATCATTAGTGATTCTCGTCGATTCGTCGAGAATCACCAATGATTCCCACCGAATTTGCCTTAGGCGAATTTCTGCTGCCCGCTGGACCGGGCCAAGTATACACGTGCTGTTTTGAACCGGAGTTAGGGTTTCTACTGGTAGGGCCCACAATGGTCATAATATATGACCTACTGTATAAATACTGTTGTATTTTGAACATCACCAAGAATCGATACATACGAAAAGAAAGAGCCTCCGGATTTGATCTAGCGGATCATGTCTTCTCTTCTGCCTCCGTCTTCGCGCCTCAAGTTGTCCCCGCCGATCGTGGGTTCTTCCTGATCTCCCGGCGACAGAAGCTTAGCCAAGCAATGCATCTCACGTGTCTATCTTGAGATCCTTTGTCTCTTGATTTGTTGAACGGGAATACCTTCACCTTCCGAATCAATTGAGATGATCGATCCAAATAAGATCGTTGGTAGACCTTGCTAGCTTTGCTACGAAGGTTGGATCTACAAAGCTCGCCGCCGCAAACCTTGCCGCCGCCGATCCCGAAAGCTCCACCGCCACACTTCTTGCCGTCGCCGATTTCGGGGAGATCCTCTCTAAGTGAGCGCTTAGGTCGTGTACTCTTCGTATTTGTCGAGAAAGCTACATCGAATGAAGAGGGACACCAAGCAGTCCATAAGTAGTTTGTATTTTATACATTCTAATTTTTCTTTAGTTGTAAGGAACGTTGGTTCCGCGTTGTAAGGGTTGGGTGCAACCCGTGGTGGAGGAGTGGTGACTCCTTCGGTTGGAAGGGTTCCTTCCATTAGTGTGAGGATTGGATTTCAATCCGGTTGGTGAAGTGACCGAGTCGTCCCTGGTTGGGAGATAGGTCGAAGGGTGAAAGTGGACATACCCAAGTCGGGGAACCATTATAACTGCCTGTGTCTTTTTGTGCTATGTTGTTTTGTTTAATTGTGCAGGTATAATATGAATTCCGCTAAAAGACTGTGCAAGACACCTATTCCCCCCACCCCCCTAGGTGAAGGTAGTGGACACTAGTGTGAATTTCAAGTGGTATCAGAGGGAGGTTACTAATCAAAAGGGTTAACTCCTTGAGTAAGTTCCAGCCACTAGTGTCAAGAAGAAGGCAGATATCTACTATGGACGGACTCAAGTACTCAGGCAAGATCCCAGTGTGTACCAGGCTAAACTTTCCTATCTTGAAAGGAAAGGATTAGATTTTACATGGAAGCTGTCGACCCTCGACTCTTCAAGATCGTGGAGGAGGGACCTTATATTCCCACTAAGGCCTCCACCATTGATCCTACCAAAATGGTGCCAAAGAAGCTTTCTGAAATGGACAAGGACGAGATGGTGCTAGTTAGACTTGACAAGAATGCACAGAACATACTAATCAGCGCAGTCGATGACTCCATGATGCAGAACTTTTGCAACTATAGGATAACCAAGGATATCTGGCACAGCCTGATTATTCTGATGGAGGGCACAGATGAAGTGAGGGATGATCGGAGATCCCTCCTGAACCAGAAATATGAGGCCTTCAGACAGGGGCCCAAGGAAGAGATCGGAGTTACCTTCGAGAATTTCCTCAAGATCGTCAATGCTCTCAAGGGATATGGAAGAGTGTTCACTGATGGTGAACTTAATGATAAATTCCTTAGGTCCCTTACTAAGGAATGAGACACGAAGATCTGCGCCATCCGAGAGTTTGGCAGATTAGCAGAAACTGATCCTCAGATACTCTTTGGGAAGCTCATGTCCTATGAGCTCCATTTGAACACGAGGAAAGCAGAAGAAGAAGTAGAGAAAGCCGCTGCCAAGGAAAATACAGTGGCCCTAAAAGCCATTCACTCCAGGAAGGGCAAGGGTGCGGCTTCATCCCGTGGGGGGAAAAAGGATGAGGAGGAAGACTCCGAGCCATGCTCCTCCGACTCTGAGTTGTCTGAAGAAGACTTCTCCCTCATCACCGGAGAATTCAAGAAGTTCCTCAAGATGAGGAATCAAAGAAAGAGAGATGGCTCCTCCTCAAGAAACCAAAGAAGAATTATTCTTCTGAAAGGTATGAATCAAAACCGAACAAACATCGTCATACTGACATCATTTGTTTTGGGTGCAATACGCCAGGACACGTCGTGGCTGACTGCCATCAAGGCAAGAGAGAGAAGGGGAAGGGAGAAGAACACAGAACCTCTAGAGATAAAAAGAAGGAGAGGAGCTACATCGCCAAAAAGTCAAAGACGCTGAGTGAGTCTGATTCCTCAGACTCCAGTGATGTTGAGGAAGCCTACTTCGGGCTGGTGGGTTGCTCTGACTCAGAAGGAGAATGCCCACCCATTCACTGGGAAGGTAAAGGCTCGTACCACCCTCTCTGACTCTGACTATGAGTCTCCTGATGATGATCTCGAGGACAGCCCATCTGCCCGAGAAGCTGAGCTCCTCGAAAAGTATGAGCTTCTGCTGAACACCTTCGAGGAATGCCGCAAGAGATTAAGGGATCGGAAAAAGGAAGTCAAATTCCTTAAGGTCGAGGGTATCTCCCTAAGGGAAGAGATCACTAGCTTGATTTCTCTCCGACAGGAGCACCTGGACTTGATCTCTAATCACTCAGAGTCTCTAAGTCTCCTTGACCTTAAACAGGAAGAAATCAATAAGTTGGAAGAACAACATGCGGTAGAAAGGAAGATTGTCCAAAATTTCTCTATGCCAAAGACTGTTCTTCCACTGGTTGATACCTTCTCTGCTCAGGCTAAGGGGGCTAGCTTGGGGCATGTGGGTGTGCCTGGTAAATCCTCCAGGAGAAACAAAAAGCAGAGGAAAAATAAGGCATCTAAGAAGGCCTCTGCTGCAGAAAAGGGAAAGGCCCCACTCAACCCTGTTGTATTCAGGAAGCCTGGCTTTCCCTTCAATGAACAGGACTTTGAGTCAACCTATGGCCACTTCTTCCGGCCCTCAGTTGAAAAGCCCAAGAGCCGGTATGATGGTTGGGCCTTCCCCCGTAACTTTGGAGAGAGTCTCTTCAAGGCACCTTATGAGGAAATCCAAGTGGAGGATTATGGCCACTTCTCTAGCGGCCATAATAGGAAGCAGGCACCAAAAGCCAAGCCTGTTATACTGAAGGAACAGGAGGTGAAGAAATCATGTGACTGCAGTCATCATGATGGCTCCACCTCCAGATCTAAGGCCCCGGCTGGACCCACCGTTCCCAGGGTGAAGCAGGAGCCTAGGAAAAGGTACAACAGATTTGACTGTTGGTGCTGTGGTAAAGTTGGTCACTTTGCCGTTGATTGCTGGTTTAATCCGAGATATAACGAGACTCCTCATATTAGCAATGCGAGACAGACAACTCGTAGGGTTAACCATCCGAGGGGGAGTATGCTAACAAGGAATCTAGGACCCAAGTTCGATTGGGTTCCTAAGGGAAACTGATTTTATTTTGCAAGTATGTCCAAAGGCTACCAAAACTCCTATATGGTACTTGGACAGTGGATGCTCCCGACATATGACTGGGACAAGAAGCCTGATGCGTGATTACTCTCCAGTCGAAAATGCACCCAAAGTCATCATTGGAGGATCAGATCGAGGAGTCACCAGAGGTTACAGTATGATTTACAACGGTATAGTCTCTATCACCGATGTGATAAAGGTTATGACGTTAAGTTCTGCAAGGATAAATGCCTGATAATATGGTGTGCCTCTTCAGAGATGGTATTAACAGGCATTAGGAGCAGAAACATCTTCTGTTTATATTTTCTTAGTTTAGATTCATCTACCCCCATGTGCCTAGTAGCAACAGGCAGTGCATCTCTTTGTGAACAATGACAAAAGAGATTGGCACATATTAATTTCAAGACAATTAGTATGCTGTTTTCTAACAACTTAGTAAGGGATGCTCCCATCATTAAGTGCATCAAAGATAGCCCCTGTCCTGCATGCCAGAAGGGCAAACAGACTCGGGCTACCTTTAAGGGCATTGCAGACAAAGACTCCTCCAGATGTCTTTATCTTCGGCATATGGACTTGTTTGGTCCAATGCAATTTCATAGCTTGGGAGACAAGTCTTATACGCTAGTGATTGTTGATGATCACTCTCGGTTTACTTGGGTGTTCTTCTTAAAACGCAAGTCTGATACGTTTGACATCTTCACTAGTTTTGTCAAGCAAATTCAGAACGAACTTAACTGCTCGGTGGTCAAAATCAGAAGTGACCATGTAACAGAGTTCGAGTTTGGTACTATGACAGAGTTCTGTGAAGAACTTGGTATCTTTCATGAGTTTTCTTCCCCGCATACTCCTCAGCAGAATTGAGTTGCGGAGAGGAGAAATAGAACACTCATTGAAGCTTGCACGATAATGTTGAATGACGCTTCTCTCCCAGAATACTTCTGGGCAGAGGCTGTCAACACAGCCTGTCATGTACAAAACCGGGCCTTGATCAACAAGAGCCATCATAAGACGCCTTATGAGCTACTGAAAGGCAGGAAACCAACCATGTCCTATTTTATGATCTTTGGCTGCAGATGCTATGTACTAAATGACAGGAAGTACTCGCGTACTAAGTTTGGTGAAAAATGCTTCGAAGGCATATATATGGGCTATAGTAGCCATAGCCGGGCATATAGGGTTTTCAATAAGAAAACCCTAGTGGTAGAGGAATCCATAAAGGTTGTATTTAATAAAGGAAGCTTGCTTAACAGCAAATCTTCTAGTGGTCTTCTTGAAGATGCAGGTACAAGAATTGAACATCTTAGTCTCGATGAGACCGCTAAAGATGCAACTCCCAAGTACGTCAAAGTCTCCACCACAACGCATATCGGAGATGATGATGGTCAGAATGGAGTTATCCTCCCTGAAGAAGGAGAAGCCCAAGAATACGTCAGAGCTCAAGATTCCAGACTCCTAGAGCTCCGACACGTGAGGGATCATCCTAGAGATCAGATCATCTGAGATCCCCGTGACAGTGTCAGAACTCGCCGAGGTACAATTAATGAGATTCTGCATTTTAGCTTTCTGTCACAGGTTAAGCCAAAGAAGTTCGATGAAGCGAACAAGGATGTATCTTGGATCTTGGCCATGCAAGATGAACTGGATCAATTTGAACGATGCAATGTCTGGACGTTGGTTACCAAACCAAAGGGGCAGAACGTGATTGGCATAAAGTGGATCTTTAGAAACAAACTGGATGAACACGGTGTCATCATAAAGAACAAGGCCAGGCTGGTGGCTCAAGGTTACAGACAGGAGGAGGGGATTGACTTCAACCAGACCTTTGCACCAATGGCAAGGCTCGAGGCAATCAGATTGTTCCTGGCGTATGCTTCTCATAAAGGATTCACAGTCTATCAGATGGACGTGAAATCGGCCTTCTTAAATGACAACCTGAAAGAGGAAGTATATGTCGCACAACCCCCAGGTTTTGTTAATCCGACTTATCCCAATCATGTATATTTTCTTAATAAAGCTTTGTATGGCTTAAAACAAGCTCCTCGAGCTTGGTATGAGACTCTGTCTAGTTTTCTTTTTGAGAACAAGTTCTCTAGAGGAAAAATAGATAAGACATTATTTTTTAGGGAAGTCAAAGGCAAGATTTTGCTAGTGCAAATCTATGTCGATGACATAATATTCGGGTCAACGGATAACAACCTTTGCAAGAAGTTTTCCAAACTTATGCAAGGGAAGTTTGAAATGAGTAGTATGGGAGAGCTGAAGTATTTCTTGGGACTTCAAGTAAAACAGTCTGAGGATGGGATTTTCATCTCTCAGACGAAGTTCACAAATGAACTCCTCAAGAAATTCGGTATGGAGAATGCAACCTCTATGAGGACTCCAATGGGATCTACAATGTCTCTGGATAAGGATGAGAAAGGGAAACCTTTTGATGAAACCAAATATAGAAGCATTATTGGATCCCTGCTCTACCTTACTGCAAGTAGACCGGATATTATGTTCTCCACATGCGTTTGTGCCAGATATAAGGTGAACACTAAGGAATCTCACTATGTCGCTCCAAAGCGAATTCTTTGATACCTTAAGGGTACACCTAATCTTGGCTTGTGGTACCTGAGAAACAATGATGTCGAGCTAATAGGCTTTTCATATGCTGATTTTGCAGGAAGCAGGGATGATAGGAAAAGCACTTTCGGGACGTGTCAATTCCTCGGAAGAAGGCTTATATCATGGAATAGTAAGAAGCAGAATTATGTTGCAACCTCCACAGCTGAATCTGAGTACATCTCAGCAGGCAGCTGTTGCGCACAACTTCTATGGATCAGAAATCAGCTAGCAGACTATGACCTTCAGTTCAAAGAAATACCAATGTACTGCGACTCCTCAAGTGCTATAGCCATTGTGAACAATCCCGTGTCGCACAGCAGGACGAAGCATATTGAAGTGCGCTACCACTTCATTCGGGAGCATGTGGAAAAAGGACATCTCTCTCTGTGCTATGTCCCCACGGATAAGCAGATTACAGATATTTTTACAAAGCCCCTAGATGAAGCCAAGTTCAGTCTCTTCAAAACTGAACTGGGTATGCTAAACCTTGAGGAATGAAGAATACAGAGGCTCCCGGCTCTTGGATAAAGGGGGAGCATCCGCAAGAAACTCAAGAGTAAGCACAGATGCAAGAACTGAGGGGGAGCATTGTGGCAAGTGCTAAAGTCCCAGATTTGTAGAAGCCGAAAATGGGGAGATTACCCTCTCGGCTAAGGTGCTAAGGTGCTCACGCAAAGTATGCTCCAAATGCTCAAAAGGTAAAGGTATGGAAATTCATTCTCAACTGATTATTCAGTTTATGTTTTTCTTCCATCCGTTATATTCACCTTAGCTTGTAGGGTTTAGGCTTCTTCAAATAGGGGGAGATTGTTGGGTATTGTATCCACAATGTACCTGATTTGAAGAAGCCCCTGGACAACCTAAGGTGAATTGACAATGTATTTGATGATATATCTTTAAGTTGTGCTTGCAGTTACTCCACTCTAAGTACACACCAATGTCAGGGTGCAGTAGGTCAATATACACGGGTCTGCGCAACGTAATACCTTGTTGAGCAGATCAGTGTGTTGGATTACGTGTACTCTCTCTATTGGAGTGTACTTATTTTCAAATACAGGGCTGAGACAGATCAAGAGCAGACAAGGAGCAAGGATGGGTCAAAGAACCTCACGGGAAGATAGACAAAAATTCGTCTAAGTATGATTCGACGAGAATCACTAAGTGATTCTCGCCGATTCGACTAGTGATTCTCGCCGAATCGTCGAGAATCACTAGCTGATTCTCGCCGAATGCATCCGGCTGACTCAACGCCTTCAAGGATTCTGCCAAGTCAGAATCGGCGAGAATCACCAGGCTGAGTCAACGCCTTCAAGGAAACTGCCAAGTCAGAATCGTCGAGAATGACTCTGCATTCTCGACGATTCGTCGAGAATGGATGATGACTCTCAGCGATTCTTTCCGGCTGGCAAGCAATTCAACTAAGAATTCTTCTAAGTAGAATTCGACGAGAATCATTAGTGATTCTCGTCGATTCGTCGAGAATCACCAATGATTCCCACCGAATTTGCCTTAGGCGAATTTCTGCTTCCCGCTGGACCGAACCAAGTATACACACGTTGTTTTGAACCGGAGTTAGGGTTTCTACTGGTAGGGCCCACAACAGTCATAGTATATGACCTACTGTATAAATACTGTTGTATTTCGAACATCACCAAGAATCGATACATACGAAAAGAAAGAGACGCCGGATTTGACCTAGTGGATCAAGTCTTCTCTTCCGCCTCCGTCTCCGCGCCTCAAGTTGTCGCCGCCGATCGTGGGTTCTTCCTGTTCTCCCGGCGTCAGAAGCATAGCCAAGCAACGCGTCTCACGTGTCTATCTTGAGATCCTTTTTCTCTTGATTTGTTGAACGGGAATACCTTCCCCTTCCGAATCGATTGAGACGATCGATCCAAGTAAGATCGTTGGTAGACCTTGCTAGCTTTGCTACAAAGGTTGGATCTACAAAGCTCTCCGCCGCAAACCTTGTCGCCGCCGATCCCGAAAGCTCCGCCGCCGCACTTCTTTCCGTCGCCGATTTAGGGGAGATCCTCTCTAAGTGAGCGCTTAGGTCGTATACTCTTCATCTTCGTCGAGAAAGCTACATCGAACGAAGAGGGACACCAAGCACTCCATAAGTAGTTTGTATTTTATACATTCTAATTTTTCTTTAGTTGTAAAGGAGCGTTGGTTCCGCATTGTAAGGGTTGGGTGTAACCCTTGGTGGAGGAGTGGTGACTCCTTCGGTTGGAAGGGTTCCTTCCATTAGTGTGAGGATTGGATTTCAATCTGGTTGGTGAAGTGACCGAGTCGTCCCTGGTTGGGAGATAGGTCGAAGGGGGAAAGTGGACGTACCAAAGTCGGGGAACCACTATAACTGCATGTGTCTTTTTGTGCTGTGTTGTTTTGTTTAATTGTGCAGGTATAATATTAATTCTGCTAAAAGACTGTGCAAGACACCTATTCCCCCCCCCCCACCCTAGGTGAAGGTAGTGGACACTAGTGTGACTTTCAGTAATCTTTAAGAAGGCATTTAATGAGATGAGGGTGGAGGCCCGAAGGGTGTTGGCGGCGGATGGGCCATTGTTTGGTTTCTCGGGAGAGAGGAAGGAGGTCGAAGGAGGAGTAGTGTAACACCCCAAAATTTGGAAGAGGAACCGATGGCGTTATTTTTTGGCCAAAGTGGGTTCTGTGTAGGCTGACACGGCCTGTGACACGGGCGTGTCACAGGGCGTGTCGTGCTCGGGTTCGACGTTTTTCTGTCGATGATCGTTGAGTGAGAACACGGGCTTTGACACGGGCGTGTCAGGTGCGACACGGGCGTGTCACCTGAGACACGGGCGTATCTCAGGGCGTGTCGAGCACTCAATGATTTCGTGGCGTTGAGGGGGGGCACGGGACGTGACACAGGACTTGACACAGGCGTGTCAGCCGTGACACGGGCGTGTTCGAAGAC
This sequence comes from Platanthera zijinensis, assembly GCA_039513925.1. NCBI lineage: Eukaryota > Viridiplantae > Streptophyta > Magnoliopsida > Asparagales > Orchidaceae > Platanthera > Platanthera zijinensis. Next base: position 102,348,136 of record CM077095.1, read on the forward strand.
GTGTCAGGGGACGTGTCCTTCTCAGGTAGTTTGGAGGAGTTTGGTACACGGGCTTAACACGGCTAGTGACACGGCCGTGTCGGGTCTAACACGGGCGTGTCAGAGGCCGTGTTCCAGGCCGTGTTCTGGTTGGGAATTTTGGGATGACGGCGAATGGTTTACACGGCCCTGCACACGGCCGTGTTGCAACCCGTGTTCGGCCCAAATTTTTTATTTTGGGTTCCGATCGTGGTCGTTCATTCTGTTCTTTGGAAGATCCAACAGTGGGGAGCCTCCCTTGGCGGTTTAAGGCCAGGAATAGGGTTCCAAACCCTCATTCCCCACTTTCTTTTATCTCTCTAAGTTCTAGAGAGAAGGGAGAGCAAGGAGGCCAAGTTCCGGCCGCCGGCGAAGCTTCGGAGGTCTGTTTCGCGAGCAGAGTTCAGATCCGCGAAGGTGGGAGCGTTGCGGTGGTGTTCAACCGAGCAAATTTTCTCCATGGCTAGGAAGAGGGGACGGAAGGTAACGACACTTCTCCTCTCGGTTTTTAGGATTTAGGATGCATGAATAACATCCCCTTCCTTTCGTGTTTTGAGCACCAGATATCTCAAATGAGAGGGATTCGTGTAGCCTAGGTTCAAGAGGAACCTCCGGGTTGAGTATGTTCATCCCGGCATGCTTGCATTAGAAATCCGCTCCGTTAGCGGATTGGGCATTGTGAGTGAAGCCGTGGTCGCGACCGTTAGTCCGACCCAGTGATGTTGCATAGCGAGCTTTGAGGATTCGGTATAAATCCGTTGCGGCAAGACGTCGTTGTGTGTATGCATTTTCCCCCTTTTTATTTGAGTGAGTACTCGTAGTCGGAACCGGACAAGGTTAGCTCCGCTTTGTGCGGTAGATGGTTTCCTTGGAGCACGAGAAAGATACGGTGCGAATGGTGATTTTGGTGGGGAAACCTTTGTGTGTGCTGTGCAAAGGCGCGGCCATGTCTCCGTGGTCGGCTGGCTATCCCGTGACGCGCAAGTCATGTGGGGAAAGTTTCCCAGCGAGACTAGCCCCTTGTGTGAGACTGACAAGAATGCCGAGCGGAGGGCAAGCCCGGGCAATGTAGCCATGAGCGGGTGGGGTCCCGCAAGGCTTCTTAGAATCGGTCAATGTGAGACGGAACCCTGACGTGCGAAGTCAGAATGTGCGGGCAAGCCCGGGGTTTATGACCCTTGTACGGGTGGGGCCTTTGCAAGGTTCTGTGTGACGGCGTGTGTGTCGTTAGGGACATGGTGGTTCCCTTTTGTTTGCGGCTTTAAGCCAATGGGGAAACGGAAGTACCCAGTGTTTGATGTTGTGCTAGATGCATATGAGCTAGGGTGCCTTGGGTGAAACCCGGGTTGCATTCATGTTGCATAGTAGGCCCCTTTCACCTTGTACAAAACATAGAAAACATGTATGTTGTATGAGACATCCAAGCCTGTTTTACCGCTTTAATATACATGCTCTTTTGTTATACGAAGTGCTAACTTCCAGGTGGAGTGGTACCCCGGGGTCCGTTTGGGACGGCCGGGAGGAGATGTGTTTGTTACACAGTAGAGGTCAGCCTTTGCTGACCCACGTTACTTCAAATCCTTACAGGGCAAGGATCGCATGCAGGAGCTAGCGTGCCGGGCGAAACGCCCTAAGCCTCATGAAGTGTTGCTGTGCTTGGATTTTCCTTTTGTGTTTGCTACTCTTGTTATGTTTATGTCCGTCTTGCATGCCGAGGTAGCCTAGGAGTGCTTGACACATTTTTATTTGGACTATTATTGTGTAAGGCCTTAAGGCCATCTGATACTCTACTACTAATGGATAACTTCTGTCTGTTAGTGTTCTGTTTCCGCTGTGTTTGTCTAGAGTTTTGAGATTGGGTAGTTTTCATATCATCTTTTAATACTAAAACTGTGGCGTCCGTATGTTGTGGGGCCCCAGCCGGATCCATATTATATGGTCTTTACAGGGGAGGTGTTACAAGTAGGACTCCAGGTGACTTTAGGGGGGCTGTCTAGGAACTGCCGTTTTGTGATAGTGGATGCCCCCAGCAGCTATAATGTGATTTTTGGGCGCCCTTTAATCAGCGCCTTTAGGTGTGTACCATCCTCATTCCATCAGTGCTTGAAGCTCAATTCGGGAGGAACCCAGATCAGGGTAAGGGGGGATCCAAAGGCGGCCCGGGAGTGCTACGTGACGGCGGTCAACACCATTTCATGGAGGGGGGACGCAGAGGAGCTAGAGAAAAGGATGGAACGAGAGGAGTTAGAGAGAGAGAGAGAGAGCAGGAGTGGAGAGAGGCAGTGCGGTGGAGCCAGCGATGGCAGGAGAGCAAGTGGCTGGAGGAGAGGAGTTGGAGAGAGAGGAAGCAGGAGTGGAGAGAGCAAGTGCGGTGGAGCCAGCGATGGCAGGAGAGCAAGTGGCTTGAGGAGAGGAGTTGCAGAGAGAGGAAGCAGGAGTGGAGAGAGGTAGTGCAGTGGAGCCAGCAATGGCAGGAGAGCAAGTGGCTGGAGGAGAGGAGTTGGAGAGAGAGGAAGCAGGAGTGGAGAGAGGCAGTGCGGTAGAGCCAGCAATGGCGGGAGAGCAAGTGGCTGGAGGAGAGGAGCTGGAGAGAGAGGAAGCATGGGTGGAGGGAAGCCTTGCAGTGGAGTCGGAGATGGCTGGGGAGCAGGAGCGTAGGGGGAATGGAGGAGGTGTTGGGAGGAAGAAGAGAAAGATGGCATCATCAGAGGGGACCCTGGGAGAAGAGAGAGGAATGACCCAGGAGAGGGTGGTGGCAATGGAAGCCTTGGGAGTGAAGGAGTACGGGTCAAAGGAGCTGGAGGAGGACCTAAAGGAGCCAGAGGAAGAAGAACCTTCGAGGTTGAGGGCGGCCGTGGAAGTTCTAGAGATGGAGATCCTCACAAAAGACGGAAGAAAGGAAAAGATCAAGATCAGCGGAGAACTCGCTCCCAAGGACCAGGAGGAGATCCGGAGGTGCGTGCAAGAGAACATCGATGTCTTCGCCTAGAGCGCAGCTGCCATGTCGGGGTTCGACGGGGACGTGGCATGCCACCGTCTCAACCTCAACCCCAAGGTCTGCCCCATCCAACAAAAGAAGAGGGCCATCACCTCCAAGATGGTCAGACCTATCAGAGAAGAGGTGGAGAAGCTGCTCCAGGCAGGATTCATATCTGCCAACAGGTATCCGGGGTGGGTGAGCAACGTTGTAATGGTAAAAAAGGGGGAGGGGAAATGGTGAATGTGTATTGATTTCTCTCTTTTGAATAAAGCCTGCCCGAAAGATTGTTACCCTCTGCCTCGAATCGACGCGCTGGTTGACTCAGCCGTCGGCTTTTCACTAATGAGTTTTTTAGATCCCTTTTCAGGGTACCACCAGATACGCATGCATTTCCCGGACGTCAAGGATGTCACCTTCGTCACGGACGATGGGTGCTTTAGTTACAACATGATGCCCTTCGGGCTAAAAAACGTGGGAGCAACCTATCAAAGGATGATGGACCGGATATTCCGGTAGCAGAAGGGGAGGAACCTCGAGGTCTATGTGGATGATTTGATGGTCAAGAGTCGGGACCTCGAGTCCCATGTCTTGGACCTGCAGGAAACTTTTACAACTGTAAGGAAGTATAAGATGAGACATAACCCCCTGAAATGTGTATTCGGGGCCAGCAGGGGGAAGTTTTTGGGACATCTCCTTACCCTTGCGGGGGTGGAGCCCAATCCAGACAAGGTAAAGGCGATCCTAGAGCTAGGATCTCCTAAGAATGTCAAAGAGGTCCAGCGTCTCACTGGCAAGTTGGCAGGGTTTAGCAGGTTCCTCTCTAGGGCAGGAGAGAGGTGCTCCTCTTTCTTTCGAACTCTAAGGGGAGGAAGGGAGTTTGAGTGGACCTCAGAATGCGAAAGGGCCTTTACGACTCTAAAGCAGCAGCTCACCCAGACGCCACTACTTCAAGAGCCGAGGGAAGGGGAGAGTTTGTTCCTCTATTTGAGGGTAGGGACGGGGTCGGTTAGCTCGGTTCTCGTTCGAGAGGAAGGGAAGAAGCAGTTCCCCATTTATTACGTGAGAAGGATCCTCAAAAAGGTAGAGCTGAAGTACCCCATCTTGTAAAAACTGGCCTTCTCTCTCATCGTGTCGGCCCGGAAGCTTAGGCCATACTTCCAAGCCCATGCAATTCATGTCGTGACGGACCACCCTCTTCGCCGCATCCTCGAGGGGGTCGAGCACTCGGGAAGATTGGCCAAGTGGTCGATAGAGCTTAGTGAATTCGACCTCTCCTATGTCCCTCGAGAGGCTATTAAGGCGCAGGTAGTTGCGGATTTCTTGGCGGACTATGTGGTAGAGGCCGAGGAGGTGGAGGTATTACCCGTGGTGGCTTGGGAGATGTTGGTAGATGGGGCCTCTGGTAAGAATTCTTTTGGGGGAGGGGTCATCTTGACAAGTCCCGAGGGGACTAGGATCGAGCAAGCCTTGAAGATACACTTCACCCTCACAAACAATCAAGCCGAGTATGAAGCAATCATCATCGGGCTTAGGCTGGCTAGGGAGTTAGGCATACAGGATATCAGAGTCTTCACGGACTCCTTGGTGGTGGAAAGGCACATCAACGGATAATTCGAGGTGAGGGAACCGACTCTTAAGTTGTACCTGGTAAAGATAAAGGGTATCATTGGGCAGTTTCATAGCTTCTCCATCCAGCACATTCCTAGGGAAGAGAGTGCTAGGGCAGACCTGCTCGCGAAGCATGGCCCTCAGGCCGGGGGGACTATGACCGAACTTTTCAGGCCTTCCATAGAAGAGGGGGAGATAATGGAGGTCGACCAGGAGGTGTCTTGGATGGATCCTTTTGTGATCTTCTTGGCGTCGGGACGTCTACCCGAGGGGGATCTCGAGAGGAAGCGGATTAGGTATAAGTCAGCTTATTACTTGTTGAAGGAAGGGGTACTGTACCGAAAAACATTGTCTGGATTGCTAGCCCGGTGTGAGTCCGAGAAGCAAGCATCAAGGGTACTGGAGGAGGTTCATTCGGGGGAATGCGGAAGCCACTCCGGGAGTCGGACCTTGGAAGGGAGGGTACTAAGGCAAGGCTATTTATGGCCCACCCTCCGGAAAGATGCGGAGGAGCTCGCCAAGAGATGTAGAAAGTGCCAGGATTTTTCTCCCTTGAAGCTCCTCCCGGCATAGAGGCTGCGAACGATCACCTCTCCATGGCCCTTCGCCATATGGGGACTTGATCTGGTGGGACCGTTTCCTCAAGCCAGCGGTCAGAGGAGGTTCCTACTGGTCATGGTGGATTATTTTTCAAAATGGTTGGAGGTGAAGGCTCTGGCAAAGGTGACATCACAAGTGGTCAAGAACTTTGTGTGGGGAGAGATCGTTTGTCGGCACGGGCTCCCTTTGGCCATCGTCACTGACAATGGGCCACAATTTGCCAGCAAGGAGTTTGTGGATTTTTGTGTGCATCTTGGCATAGACCTTCGGTTTGCTTCGATTCACCACCCTCGAAGCAACGGTCAGGTAGAAGCGGCAAATAAGATCATTGTGAATCTCTTAAAGAAGAAAGTGGAGAACTTGAGGGGGAGCTGGGTAGAACAACTCCCCTCCGTCTTGTGGGCTCTGCGAACTACACCGAATACGGGCACGGGAGAGACGCCTTTCAGACTCTCCCATGGCTCGGAGGCCGTCATACCCGTAGAATTTGAGATTGAATCTCCCAGGGTAACGCAGCAAGGGAGGGGGATGAAAGGTGGCAGGTTGATAATGGAGAGGAGCAGAGGCTTTCACTCGACCTTGTGGAGGAACTAAGGGAGCTAGAAACAATCCGGCAGGAGGAGGTCAAGCGTCGGATGTCCCGGTACTTTGATAAGCACATTAGGATCAAACAATTTAGGAAGGGAGACTTGGTCCTCAAGAAGGTGGATGCCACGGGCAGGGTGGCCTCGGTAGGGAAGCTCAATACTAATTGGGATGGTCCCTTCATCATAAAAGAAGTCTTGAAGTCAGGGGGTATCACCTCCAAGATATGGATGGGGTACCCCTAGATCGCACCCGCAGCGGTGACGATCTGAAGCGTTTCTATCCATAATGATAATTTTCTTCTGAATTTATTTGAGTATGATTTTTAATAATCTTCCTTTCTGAGGGCATGTCATGATTTCCTAGCACAATGCATCTCAGGGCGTCCTTCTTAAAAGACGGGGTTACCGTGGAGAAAGAGGAGAGGGGACCCCGAGCAGACCCGCTGACCAGGCTCTCATCAAGCTGGCAGGGCTGTAGGCTCACTCGGTGGTCGGAGAAGAAAGAGGAGAGGGGACCCCGAGCAGACCCGCTGACCAGGCTCTCATCAAGCTGGTAGGGCTGTAGGCTCACCCGGTGGTCGGAGGAGAAAGAGGAGAGGGGACCCCGAGCAGACCCGCTGACCATGCTCTCATCAAGCTGACAGGGCTGTAGGCTCACTCGGTGGTCGGAGGAGAAAGAGGAGAGGGGACCCCGAGCAGACCCGCTGACCAGGCTCTCATCAAGCTGGCAGGGCTGTAGGCTCACTCGGTTGTCGGAGGAGAAAGAGGAGAGGGGACCCCGAGCAGACCCGCTAACCAGGCTCTCATCAAGCTGGCAGGGCTGTAGGCTCACTCGGTGGTCGGAGGAGAATAACGAAAGAGGAGTCAGGTCCTCTTCTACGGAGAGGTTTGTCTCCTCTCCATCCCCATTCATCTCCTTACTCATTTCCTTACTCTGCCATGCTACGGTTCTTCGTGAACAAGATTTTATTTTAATTTACGTGCTTGATATGGACGTGGAAGCTGTAATTTGGGAGCAGAAAAGTGTCGAACAGCTGAAATTTGAGTTGGGTGTTTACCGGAGTCAGGTAACTGGTGTCTTGGTGTAAAAGCTTGTTAAACAGAAAAAGAAACACCGACCCTTGGCACAATAACAGAAGAGGGTGTAGTTCAAGAAAACTCCCTGCATAAAGAAGAAAAAAGAGGGGGGGGGAGTTCACCCTCTATGCCCACTCGCGCCGAGAGGTGCCAATGGGCAAGGCAAGAGCACGGAGCGAGTGCCCTCACGCTCGCGAGACCGACGGGAGTTGTCCAGCTCGCCCCCAGAGTCATGTCTGCTAACGGCAATCGGCGAGAGGAGGGACGACCCCCTCTCACAAATAAAAGAACCTGCAAATCTCGCAAGCAGTCCAGGAAAGAATAAAAAAAAAAGAAAAAGAGGCTAATCCCAGTGATACGCGAGCAAAACATATATTTACATATGAATCATGTGTTAGTCACATCTACGTTTTCAGTACAAAATTACATGCAAAAGGGAGGAGCGTCGGGATTACAACAAAAAGAAAAAAAGTTTTGCTCAAGGTGCCTTAGTTCTTCTCGCTCTCCGGCGAGTCCTCATCCTCACCATAGATCTCCGGCACGAGGTCGCGGGCCGTAATATCTTCGCAGTCGTCTCTAACGATGCCCATCTCGCGCATCATCTTTAGGATGAGCTCAGCGGTCCGGATGTTAGCATCTCGGCAAAAGTCTTCGACCTCGTCATGAGTATAATGAGCGGGGGGAGGTGGAGGAATCTGCGAGCGAGAGGTGGAGGTCTCCTTGAGCTGGCCATTTTCTATCTTCATCCTTTACTTCCGTCTCCAGCGCTTCCACCCGCAAGGGCAACCTCTCCGCCGTCTCAGCATCCTGCAAGGAAAAGTCGTTAAAACAAGCGAGAAGGCTCTCGTCCACCTCTAGCCTCTTCGCGAGATCTCCTGAATTCTCGCGCTAAATAGCAAGGTTGGCGTCGATTTATTTCCAACACTGGTTGTTGTAAATGAGGCGGCGCGAGAGTCGGTGGGATAGCTCTAAGGTGCGTAGCTGAGAATGCGCCGTCCTCAGGATTAGATCTCGCGTGGTGACCGCGTCGAGCGCATCAGGGGCGAGACCTCCATAAAGGCCGAAGCCTAGGGAGAAGGCGTGGGCGGTCGGCTAGACCTGCTCCCTCCAGGAGGGGAGGAGGGTTGAGATTGAAACCCGGTGTGTCCCCTTATCCCAGATGAGCGAGGGCTCGTTGGCACTGTCGGGGATAGACGGGCCCAAGTTGAAGTTGAGGTGGGCGGACGGTGCAGGGAAGTGAGAAGGAGCCCCCTCGCGAGAGGGGGACTTTGAAGAGGGGTTAGAAGAACTCGCAGGCGGTGCGAGAAGGATCGCCTCCTCAGGAATCGAGACGGCCCTGTGCGGAGAAGTTAAGGAAAGCGAGTGAGGGGATTGGGATCCCAGAGAGATAGGACTCAAGGATCCCGACACCGTCGTGTTCGCGGGGACCTTGTCCTTCTTGGAGGGGAAGGAGACGACCTTCTTCATCCTCATTTTCAGTTTCTTCGAAGGGCTGAGGCGAGAGGCATCCGGGTCCTCGGCTGCCCTCTTCCGTAGAGAAGGGGTCAGCGAATCCTTGGCCGCCTCGGCTGCCATGGTGGCAAGAGCCACGTCCCTGGATGGTTTGATGTTTCTTTTGTAAGGAGGGTGCACCAGCACATTCCTCTCTCCTGGTAAAGGTGAGACGGAAAGTTGGGAGAAGAAGTCAGAGAAAGGAAGTCAGCGAAAGGAAAGTGTTAAAGGCAAGAAAAAGAAGGGGAGTCGAGCATATCTTCTCCGGGGAACACGGGAAGCAGCGAGCTGAGGCCCCGTCTCAAATACTGGACCTCGAAATTCTTCCCAGCAAGGTACTCGCAGAGAAGCTTGTCCGTGTCGCCGACCTGTGGGGTGGCGTAGAAGATTTCCGCGGGCGAGACGGGCGCGAGAGGGACGCCGCCCAGGTTCCCGCGAATGAAGACAAAGCGAGTCAGCCAATGATGATTCTTATTTGGCGTCTCGCATACCTTCAAACTCAGCCGAGTAAAGAAGGACACCCCATCTTGGTTGGCGTGGTAGACGAACATTTTGCGGAAGACGGTGAGACTGAACTCTATCCTCTCTCGCCGCATATAGCACGCGAATGCGACCAATACCGATATCGCGTTAGGGTTTAGTTGGGCGGGCACGACGCCGAAGTATTTCAGAACTTGCTTCACCTTTGGCCATGGGGGAAGCCTGAGCCCCGCCTCGAAGTGCGAGACGGGGAAGGCGAGCTCCCCAGGATAGAAGGTGTTCACGCTCTCGCCAACCTTGGGAGGGCGTGACTTAAAGCCCTCCGACAGGTACTCGCTCCGGAAGGTCACATACTCGTCAGCAGGGAGGCGACCGGGAGGAAAATTGTGGTCTATGAACCACTTCCCGCAGCGGCTACATCCCTCACCCTCCTCTGGTCTTCTTTTCCCCATAAGTGCGTGAGACGGAGGGAGAATTGTCGAGTGGGGAAGAATTGGCGAGTGGGGAATCAGCGAGAGGGAGCCGCAAGCCTATGTCTAGGAAAGCGTGCTTTCAGCCCTGGCAGCGGGGGTATTTATAACCCTCACCGAAATAAGAGGATAGGCCGATAGGGAGCTGTACCGGGGAAGGGAAAGAGCCGGTAGGCATTTTCTCTCTCTCCCTCCGAGCCTCGGGCAGCGGAGTCCTGAGTGGGCCGCCAGCCCTATTAGGCGGGGGAAGAACATTACCCAGAATTAAAAAATTGAAAGAGATTTAAAAAATGTAGCATAAAGAAATTTGGAGGCTTTCGCAACCATTAAATAAGAAGACAAATCATCAGACCAAGCAAACAGATCAAACAAAGTAATGATTAAATCCCGCGTGAAGCGGGTGGTAAGTTCGAAGGGGCACAGAGGGAGTGAGACAGACAGAACATCTTACAACAAGCGAATGAAAGAGTCAAAAAGGCGAGAGGAGAGAAGGCTCGAGCTCTCGTCAGTTCTTGTCCCACCTCCATCGTCCTCCACGACCTCTCACGCATGGAGGGCAGCTAGGGAGGTGGAAAGCGCGAGCCGCCTCAACACCATGATGGGCGAGACGGAGCTGTTGGTCGACGTCATTGAAGATCGCCTAGGGGTCCGTCTGGTCCACCTCAATGTCGGCATCTATCTCAGAAGATAAACAAGCGCATTCCACCTCTAGCCAATCAATCTGGAGGTCTGCGGCTTGATTTCCTTTTTCCAGCACCTGAATGATGCGTGCATGCTTCCGCAGCATCTCGGCCACCCTACGCTTCATTTTTAGGGGGTCCATGGGGTCGCCCAAATAATCCTCGATCTCATCTATATGAGGAAGAGGAGAAGGGGCAAGTTGCCTAAAGTAATCTTCGACCGACGAGTCGGTGGCAAGCGAGCCCTTGGCAGGGGCCCCACTCATACCTATGGACTAGCCAAAAGGGTAAGACGGCGAGAAGAAGAGAGCAGGAGTCAGAAGTGAGGCCTCTTACCAAATCGGCGAGTGGAGCCCGAAGTGGTAGAGGGATCATCCCTCCTCGCCGCAGGAGTGGAGGGAGGAGTGGAAGCTTGAGGCGAGAGGGGCTGGGAAAAGAGATCCGAAACGTTCATACAAATAGTCTCTGGATGATGGGGAGGCGCTGGGATTTTCTGGGTGGAAGTGGTAAGTAAAAGGTGTGGGGTAGATGGAAATCGTAACAGGCCGGAAGGGCTTACCTCCTTTCCTTTGAAGCTAGCTAGAGTAGGAGGTATGCCCCCCCCGGGAAGGAGCGAGAAGGTTCTCCCGCCGGGAGAGGAGGATAAGGGACTATTGCTTTTTTAGGAGGAGACGTGGATGGCGGTAGCGAAGGAGGAGCGCGCACAGGGATCTTGTTCAGACCCGCCGCCGTCGCCTTGTTCCGCTGGCGCACGGCTGCGATGCGGTCCCGAAAACTTTGGCTGAGAGACATGGCTTGCAGATGCTTAAAGAAAATAGAGGAAAGAGAATAGCCCCATGCGGGGAGGCAATTTCCGTATTTATAGATTAGGCAAGGGTCCTACCAAAAGATTCCCTTAATAAATTCACTGTACCATCACGGGCCTCGGTTGCACTATCTTTCCGAGTTTGTAAACAACCTCGAAAAGAGCGGGGATTGTGTACAACCTCTGGCTTGCGGGCGAGAGGGCCCAGGTAAGGAGAGCTAGGTGATAGGGCTCGGGTAAGGAGAGCCAGGCGAGAGGGACCAGGTAAGGAGAGCCAGGCGAGAGGTGTTAGGCAAGACAGCCCAAGTGCCATGTGGCAGGAGATTGGCGAGTGAGTGCCGAGAGGGGAGGCTTTCCCGACAAATGGCCAGTTCGCCACGCGAGAGGAATCCAGGGGTGGAGCTCTCACCAAAAGGCAGTCCTCTCATCAGGCGAGAGGACCCTATAGGGGAGTTCTCGCCAGGTGCCATTTTGGTTCAAGGCCGGTTCAGATAGGGTCGGGCCCACCCTTTTGGGCCCCAGGGGTGTTTTACTCTTTTACCCCGGGTGGTCTGTATTTAGCCCTTTAGAACAGCGGAGTTTGGATGTTGGCAGGCCTAGCCAAGGGTATTCTAGTAATTTCAGGACGGTTTAAGTGGGTTATTTGCAGTCCCAGTTCAGAAGCCTATAAATAGACCGGTAAGGTGCCTTAGAAGGGCAAGCCTTCTCGACTCTTTTCACTTCTTCTAAGGCACGTAGCTCAGCATTGGCTAGGGAGGGGGAGAGCTTTAGCCTCTTCCGGGTACGAGGTGGGACCTCCTCGCTGAAGCCTCCGGTCTAGTTCTTGGCCCTGAGTGTAATCCTAAGGGAGTAAGCGTGAGCTGCCTCTTTAGTTCTGAGCTTTAGGAGGAATCGACCTTGTTGGTTCCAACACATAGGACTTATGTAGAAAAATTCCAGAACTCAATCAAGTACAGAAGCTGTGTCGACACATAAGACTTGTGTCGAGACATTCCAGAACTCAATCAAGACTAGAAGCTGTGTCGACACACAGGGCTTGTGTCGCCACATTATACAGAAGACATGTCAAGAAGCTATGTCGACACTATGGGAGCTGTGTCGACTTCACCAGGGATTGTGTAGACACTTAATCTATTTGTGTCGACATATATGAAGCAATGACTCGACACTTTGCTGACTGAGACAAAGACTCATGAAATGACTGGTGACATGACAGGTGTCATGATCAACAAGGCTGTTGCAAGTGTCAGAGTTTTTAGAAGTTTCTTATAAACCGGATCAGCCGGTAACCTTGGAGAAAGTCTATATAAAGACATATTCTATCATCTGATAGGGTAGAGAACTTTTTGGGAAGCAAATAGGACAGAGAGCTGGAAGTATCCAAGTGAAGAAAGAGACAAACATCAGCAAGTCTCTAAGAGCAAATCAAGATTAAGTTTGCAAGGAGAATTCAGATTAAATTTTGAAGAGAAGAAGGAAGCTGATTGAAGATCAACTTCAAGAAGACCAACCTTACTTTATTCAGATTCAAGAAGCTTTGAAGAAAGCTAAGACAGGTTGAAACTAAAAGTTGTCAGATCTATCAAGAACTGACCAAGAAATCTTCTACCCTTTCTCTCTCTACTTGGGTGAAGGTTTCATACATCTTATTATCATTTTACTGTAGGGTCTTTTATAGATCTGAGTTATAGGCCTGGGTAAAGGCTGAGGTAGGGCTGTGTGCTTGAGGTAGTAGAGTTGTCTCTCTGAGTTGTAAGCCTAAATCTATAAAGGCTTAGGTAGGGCAAGGTCCTGAGTTAGGACTGTTGATTCACTCTAAGTTGTAGGAACCATCTTAGGGTTCTGAGCTGTAAGATCTGAGGATCTGAGAAAGAAAAAGGGAGTTAGGCTGAATCTAGTTCACTGCTAGATAGGTGAAGGGGGAAAGTGGATGTACCCATCATTTGGGGAACCACTATAAATCTGTTGTGCATTCTGTGTGTTGGTACCCTAGTTTTGATTTGAGTTCAGTCTTCTCTTTTAGTCTCTTGACCCAAGATTTATCTATGGTCAAAGGTTAGTTGATAGGATAGATTCTCTAGTTATGTAGAATTGCCTGTCCAGATGAAAATCTGGCTAAGTCATTTCTGGTTCGACTATGGTCGAACGTCGCTCGACTATCGTCGATCAGCCGATCGACGATCGTCTTCCTGATAGCTCGACTATCTGCTTGATAGGTCGACTATCTGTTGTCGTTGATAGTTCGACTATCTGTTGATAGGTCGACTATCTGTTCTCTTTGATAGTTCGACTATCTGTTGATAGGTCGACTATCTGTTTTGGTTGATAGCTCGACTATCTGTTTGATAGGTCGACTATCTGTTTTCTTTGATAGTTCGACTATCTGTTGATAGGTCGACTATCTATTTTCTTTGATAGTTTGACTATCTGTTGATAGGTCGACTATCTGTTTTCTGTGATAGTTCGACTATCTGTTTGATAGGTCGACTATTTGTTTTGCTTTGGTAGTTCGACTATATGTCCTGATAGATCGACTATCTGATAGCTCGACTATCTGTTCTGATAGGTCGACTATCTGCTGTTGTAGTTCGACTATCTTCTTTGATAGTTCGACTATCTGTATCGTTCGACTATCTGTCTGATAGGTCGACGATCTCTGTGCTTCGGTCGACGATCTTCGAGGGTCGTTCAACGTTTTGCTGTATGTCTTGAGTAATTTTGTCATCTTCTATAATGTGATTTATTTCATATTTATTTTGGCATATTTTATAAAAGATTGTTTGAATAAATTTATGATATTATTTCCATGCAATATCTGCTCCATTCCTTATGCATGAGCCAATCTTTTTCTGACAAAGTTGTTTGTCTTATTAGCTGAGATATGATTTCTGCTTTATTTGCCAGGCTATCCTTTATAGCCGTTAGACTCAAAAAGTCTTCTTTGGCCGTAAAGAGTCTCTTCTGATGTGACTTTCTCTAGTATTATTTTATCAGAGTTACTTGCAGCTTCTTAGAAAGCTTTATCCTTTTATAGGATATCTGTCTGCAGTATTTGTTTTGCTTTATGCTATTTGCAGCCCAGCTTGCAGAGTTCAGTAGAAGACAATATTCAAACTCAAATTAGAGCCGTTGCTGCTGCTGTTATATAATGAATTCTTTGGAGAAAGAAATTAACTAGTTCATAGTCAAAAACCAGTTCATTCAGGAAAAGGAGTTCAAAAAGCTAACAGCAGCATTCAAACCAACTTACAGTTTACAACTGCTCTCAGTTCATTCGCATTCAACTGAGAAGAAGTTTTAGCTCTTCACTCTACTTCAACCTGAGTTCTCCTGCCTCCAGGAAGATCTTCACTCAGATATTTTTGAAGAAGAAGAAGAAGATAGCTGCCTGAAGAAGAATTTTCATTTCATATTCTTTATCTTCTTGTAGCTTTTTCCTTTAGATTTTCTGAAGTGTTTCTACACTGAAGCAAGACTTCACCTGGACATTCTTTTAGCCAGGGGGAGCCTTGATTCTTTAGAGCTTTCTAGCTCAGTGCAAGTTCTTGTGCTTCTCTAATCTATTGTAAAATAGAGAAGACATCTTAACCTCCTTTCCCCCTCCTGTAAAGGGTTATTACTCCCTTCAAAAGTATACCTTAGTGGCAGGGCACCTGATCAAAAACCTGTGTTGGTTTTTAGACACCTGATCAAAAGTCTAAAGGGTTTCTGGATCTACCTAAAGCAGATCTTGTTGGTGGCAGGGCACCTGATCAAAAACCTGAGTGGATTCCTACCTTGTTGGTAGAAGAGTGGACGTACCCAAGTTGTTTGGGGAACCACTATAAATTCCTTTTGTCGTCTGGATTGTTTAATTAATTCTCTGTGCTGATTAGCTGTGATTAGTTTTAACTAGGTTTGTTAGTTGCTGTTTAGGATTCCAAGCCTTAACTGTAATTACAGTTGGCTGCCTTTTGTGCACAACACTTGTGTTAGGCTTTAGGGTTACTTCTCAAATATCTATAACCTTCATTCCCCAATTAACTCCAAGGGAGTTGAGTAGACAGTCAACTTTGCTAGTGTAATTTTTGATTACTCTATTCACCCCCCTCTAGAGTAGTATCTATCCCTTTTCTTTCAATTGGTATAGAAGCCAGGTTATCTGACTGAATAGGCTAACACCTAAGTCACAAAATCCTGATAGATACCAAGGATTATAAATATTCACTTTCACAATCATGGCCCAGTTCAAGGATTACTCTAGCACCAGACCTCAAACATGCAACTTAGCCAAGTTCAGCATCTGGAAGGCAAGGATTAAACTATATATGAACTCTATTGATGAGAGTATCTTTGCTTCTATTTTGACAGGACCACCAAGAGCACCTGCTGCAGCTACTGCTTCATCATCAACTGATATGAGTGCAGTGCCTCCTCCAGATTACAATGATGAATACAAAAAGGCAAAGATAGCAGATGCTAAGGCAATGAACATTCTGGCTCAGACAATGTCTGATGAAGTATTCCAGAAGGTTGCTGACTGCTCCTCAGCAAAAGCAATATGGGATACACTGAACCAGATTGTAGCTGGTTCAGCTGATGAAAGGAAGGACAGAAGGTCCAACCTTATCTCCCAGTATGAGAATTTCAAGAAAACTGATGCTGAATCAGTTGAAGCAATGTACACAAGGCTCAGCTCAATCATCAATGAGCTGAGGACTCTTGATAAGGATATTTCATTGACAGAGGTCAATGATAAGATTCTTATGTGCTTCCCTAGCACATGGGATCTGAGGATCTGGCCTATCAAGGAGGCCAGAAGCACAACAGAAATTTCAACAGAAGCCCTTCTCGGCAAGCTCAAGTCCTTTGAGCAAGTGCTGAAGTCCAGGGAAGCTGAGGCTGAAGCAAAGACCCCAACTCCTATAAGAAAAGAGCAAACCCTTGCTCTCAAAGCTGCTGATACATCTGAAGGAAGCCAGTCCAATGAGGAACTGATGGCATTATTTGCCAAAAGGTTTCTCAAGATGGGAAGGAAAGAATTCAGAAATAAGTCTTCAAAATATGAAGAAAAACCAAGGTATGATCGCACTCCTACTAAAGAATTAATTTGCTATGGTTGCAGGAAGCCTGAACATATTCTTCCAGACTGTCCAGAGGAAAAGAATAAAGAGAAAAGGAAAGACAGGGATCAGCACAGGAAGCATTCCAAGCCATCCTCCTACAAGAACAAAAAGAAGGAGAGAGGCTTTGTTGCTGAAACCTGGAGCGATTCTGATGAGGAATCTTCCTCCTCAAGCTCCAGTGAGGATGAGGAAGAAAAGAAGGCAAAAGAAGTTTGCCTGATGGCAATTGATGCCTGCAGCAATCACTCAGCTGCAGAGAGTTCAGATTCTGATGAAGAAATGCCAACTGAAGATGAGGTATTGTCATCTTACGATTTTATATCTGCTGAATTTAAATCAGATTTTAAATCTTTATGTTTAGATTTAATTAGTTCTGAAAAGGAAATAAAAGAGCTTAGAAATAAACTAGCTGAGTCTGAATTAATTTCCATTGAAAACATTAGGTTAACAGTAGAACTCACTAATTCTAGTGAAGAAATAAAATTCCTTAAGAATGAATTAGCTAAGTCCAAAAGGTTAGAAGAATCTCTGAATGGTACAAGCCTTAAGTTGCTTGAAATAACCAGCATGTCTAACACTAGGTCAGGCAATACTAAATTAGGCTTAGGAGCTTCTTCTAGTGAACCCCCAATCATTCTTAAAAACCATCTTTCAACTCCAGTGAATTTTATTTCATCTAGTGGAATAAAGAACACTGAGTAAGTTAATCAAGTTAATAAAGCTTTAAATAAAGCTAAGAGAGAGAAAAGAAAACAAAAATTTAAGGAAATACAAAGAGCGTTGAACGCTGCTCGACGATCGCAGGCTCAGTGGTCGAACGGAGATCGACGATCTGAGCACCCATCGTCGAACGCTGATGACGTTTTCAACATGAATTTCAAAACTTCAACCAGAACTTTAGAAACCCGAATGTAAATAGAAACCCTAGGTTCATTGACCCATCATCTGCATGGAGAATCCCACCTAGGAGATCTTACCCGTTAGGTTATCACCCTCAACCTGCTTATTCATTTATTTCCAGTTTTTCTTATGTGAAAAACAAGGGACCCAAGGTTACCTGGGTCCACAATGTTTAATTGATTTATTTGCAGGTGAAGACCTATCCTATCACTCAAAATAAGTGGTATTTGGATAGTGGTTGCTCCAAGCATATGACAGGAAATAAAGAACATCTGTCAAGGTTCAAGGCCAAGCTTGGCCCAAAGGTAATCTTTGGAGATTCAAGCTGTGGTCAAACTGAAGGCTATGGCAGGATGACAATTGGAGCTGTAACTTTCAGAGAGTTACTTATGTAACTGAACTGAAGCATAATCTCATTTCAGTAAGTCAGTTATGTGATGTTGGATACCAGGTATCATTTTCTAACTCTCTTTGTAATATTACTTTAATTAATAATGTTGTGTTAGTAGGTATTAGACAAGGTAACATTTATTTAGTAGATTTTAACTCAACTCACTCTGAAATCTGCTTATTTAATGAAGTAACAAATAACAATACTTTATGGCATAAAAGGCTTAGCCATGTTAACCTCAAGAACATATCTAGGTTATCTAAACACAACCTTGTTAGAGGTTTACCTTCTTGCCCCTACAAGAAGGAGAGCCTATGCAAGGCTTGTCAATTAGGCAAGCAAACCAAGAATTCATTTAAATCAGTAAATAAAAGTGATTCTCCTAGAATCCTGTATTTATTACATTTGGACCTATTTGGCCCAATAAATGTACAGAGTTTAGGAGGGAAGTATTACACCCTAGTCATTGTAGATGACTTCTCTAGGTTCACTTGGGTGTTCTTTTTGAGAACTAAGGCTGATAACTTCAAAGCCCTTACAGATTTTCTATTATGTGTGCAGACAGAGTACTCTACTCATGTGGCCTTGATCAGAAGTGATCATGGTACTGAGTTTGACTCTCTTCTCATGCAAGAATTCTGTGAGAGAGAAGGTATCAAACATAGCTTCTCAGCTCCTAGAACTCCCCAACAAAATGGGGTAGTTGAAAGGAAGAATCGAACACTAATTGAAGCTGCTAGCACATTGTTGGCAGATGCTAATATGCCTCTTTCCTATTGGGCAGAAGCTGTTAGTACAGCCAACTATGTCTTGAATAGAAGTCTGATACACAAACTTAAGTGTAAAACTCCTTATGAGTTGCTTAAAGGAAAGAAACCTAAAATAAATTATTTTAGAGTATTTGGTTGTGTAGTTTATATTCATAATAATAATAATAAAGAATACCTTAGAAAATTTGAAGCAAAAGCTTCAATGGGAATTTTTCTTGGATATTCCCAAGTAAGCAAAGCTTATAGGGTATTTAATAAATCATCTTCTAAAATTGAAGAGTCTGTTCATGTGTCCTTTGATGAATCTCAAATGTTTTACAAGGAGAAGGAAACTTCCCCTTCCTCGAGTTCATTGCAGGTACAAGATGTCACTCAGGAAATTCTCCATCTATCAACTCTTCATATCACTGAATCAGACAGTGATGGAGACCTTGCAGAAGTTGTTGTTGTTCCACCAATAGTAGATCAAATTCCTCCTGAGGAATTAATCCCAACTATTGCTGAAGATCACATCCCACCTGCTGATATTGTCACACTTAGAGATCATCCTACATCTCAAGTGATAGGAGACATATCAGCTGGTGTTCAAACAAGACATCAGTTAAGACAGGATGTGATGCATGCTTGTTTCCTTTCACAGATTGAGCCCCTCACCATTAAAGATGCTGAGCTAGATCCCCACTGGATCATTGTTATGCAAGAGGAACTCAATCAGTTTGAAAGATGTAAAGTATGGACTTTGGTTCCAAGACCTAAAGGCCAACTGATTATAGGCACCAAGTGGGTGTATAGAAACAAGTTGGATGCAAATGGAATCATTATAAGGAACAAAGCTAGGCTTGTAGCTCAGGGCTACAGACAGGAGGAAGGTATAGATTATGACCAAACCTTTGCTCCTGTTGCAAGGCTAGAGGCAATAAGGATCTTCTTAGCCTATGCAGCCTATATGAAGTTTAAAGTTTTTCAGATGGATGTCAAAAGTGCCTTTCTAAATGGTGAGCTAAAGGAAGAGGTATTTGTTAAACAACCACCTGGGTTTGTTTCTTCAACTCAGCCCTCACATGTATTCAAGTTGCAAAAAGCTCTTTATGGACTCAAACAAGCACCAAGAGCCTGGTATGAGACTCTAGCTAGTTTCCTGTTAGAGCACAACTTTGTTAGGGGAGTAGTTGATAGAACCCTCTTCGTCAAGCACCACAAGGACACAATCCTGTTAGTTCAAGTGTATGTGGAAGACATTATTTTTGGTTCCACTGATCCCAAACTGTGCAAAAAGTTCTCTAACTTGATGCATTCCAAGTTTGAGATGAGTAGTATGGGTGAGCTGTCTTACTTTCTTGGTCTCCAAGTAAAGCAAGATGCTGATGGCATCTTCATCTCCCAATCCAAATATGCCAAGGAATTGGTAAAGAAGTTTGGGATGGCTGATGCTTCAGCAATGCATACACCTATGGCTACTAATGTAGTTATAGATTCTGATGATCAGGGAAAGCCTGTTGATCAAAAGAATTATAGGGCCATTGTTGGTTCTCTATTGTATTTAACTGCAAGTAGGCCAGATATAATGTTTTCTACATGCCTTTGTGCTAGATTCCAGGTCAACCCCAAGGAATCTCATCTGATTCTTCTCAAGAGAATCTTAAGATACCTGAAGGGATGTCCAAATCTAGGACTTTGGTACCCAGCTGAATCAGAGTTTGAGTTAATTGGATACTCTGATTCTGATTATGCTGGTTGTCGAGTTGACAAGAAAAGTACCTCAGGAACTTGTCAGTTCCTGGGAGAGAGATTGGTCTCTTGGTTTTGTAAGAAGCAGGCTTCTGTCTCAACTTCAACTGCAGAGCCTGAATATATAGCAGCTGCTAGTTGTTGTTCACAGATCCTGTGGATACAAAACCAACTTTTGGATTATAGGTACTCACACAAGAACACAAAAATCATGTGTGATAGTTTCAGTGTTATCTCTATTTCACAAAATCCTGTGCACCACTCTAGAACGAAACACATTGAGATCCGACACCATTTCCTGAGAGATTGTGTGGAAAAGAACAAGATCAGCCTTGAGTTCATATCCACAGACCTTCAGAAAGGTGATATATTCACCAAGCCCTTAGATGAACAGAAGCATCTGTTCTTTTTGATACAACTAGGCATGATTAATGGAAGAGACTAAGTGTGACGTCTGTCTTGTTGAAACTTGTTTGAAGATCATCGAACTACGTTCGAAGATAGTCGATCGGATCAAGCCTATCGTCGACCTATGGTTGAAGATAGCTTATCTGCTTGAAGATCGTCGACCGGCGTTCGAAGATAGTCGAACAGGTCGAGCCTATCGTCGATCTATGGTTGACGACAGCTTGCTGTTTGTGAAGACAGAAATAGTCGAACGATTGATCGACTACTCTGCTTCAGGACCGATCGTCGAACGACCGTTCGACCATCGTCTCCAGTATCTTTTAAATTGTTCGACGATCGTTGTTTTAATATAAAGCCGATGGTCGACCTAGGTTAAGATATCTTTCTTTTTATCATCGACGGAGAGCGTCTTTTCGCATTCCGTCTTCCTGCTTGCTCTTTGTCTTGCGATTTCTGCCGCTTCGTCCTCGCCGTCTCTCCCTCGTCTTCTCCAGCCCCTTCAATGGCGATTTCTCCAGCTCTCTTGACAGTAGTGAAGTTCGATGCAGGCTTCAGTGTGGATTTCGATTCTTTCAGCTGTTGCGACTCCGGAATTGTGGAAATTCTCACCTTATGCAAAGATCAAGGTTTGGAAAAGCTCATGTCCTCCAGGATAAAGATAAACATTCAAGAGATTAAAGAATGGGCATTTAATTCGTCTTCAAATGATGATTCTATGACCGGAACAATTGGCGGAGAAGAGGTAACTTTGACTCCCGCCATTTTAACTGAAATATTTGGATTGATAAATGGGGAAGAAGATTACGAGCAAGATACCCCAGAGTTTGGGAGAATGCTGACAGAGATGGGACATGCCGAAGGCATTCCCTCTAAGCTGCTTAAAGTGAATATTTCGTTTAAGATTAAGTTCCTTGCTGAACTCGTCAAAAAAGTGCTACTGGGAAAGCACTCTGCCCATGACAATATTACAAGGCAGCTGTTTGCACTGATGTGTGCAATTATGAATAAGAAACAGATTAATTAGGCAGGAGTATTGTTTGATTTAATAAGGAAAAAGAACAGCAAGAAAGAAGTCACCCTAGGTAGGGTGCTTGGGATTTTTCTGAAGGTGAAATATCCCCATCTGTTAGTTTCAGCTGCTACTTCCATCAACGCCAGCAAGAAGATGGACCCAACCTTGTTCGCCAAGTGTAAAAGGACTTTTCTGAAGCCCGCTCCTGCAGGGGTCGCTCCAGCTGTATCTGAGAGCACCAGGACTGTCTCAGTCACTCCTCTCCTACAAGAAGCTGGCTCAGCAAATCTCACCCTTCCATCTTCTTCATCTGCATTGCCGTCTACTTCAGTTGAAGTTCCATCAACTTCAATTGAAGTACGACCTTCTGCTTCTCACCTTGCATCACCTCCTACATCTCCTCCCCCTTCTCATCTTGTTGGGATCTCACATCCCAGTTTTGATTTATTGGTTTCTGAAATTTCTACTCCTCCTCATTCTCCAATTCCTTCTTCAGATCATATTGATCACCCTGCATCCACTCATCCAACTCCAGTTCACTCTCAATCTCCAGTTCACTCTCCAGTTCATCAAGAATACACCATTCCTGCTGATCATCCATCCACTGAGATTTCCCCACCTTCTTCACTTGAAATCACTCCAGCATTCATTTCTAGCATCTTGGAGTTAATTACCCCCTCAATCAAAATCATGATTGAAGAGGCAATTGCTCCCCTTGCTTCCTTCATCTCTTCTTTGACTGCTGCCATTCGAGCACTCTCAAAGTCTGCTGAGCCCTCTTCCTCTAGGGGCCTGGTTTCAGTATCTACTAAAATCAGGCAGGGGGAGATGCTTAATGAAGATGTCTCTGAGCTGCCTTTGGCCTCCCCTCCAGCAGATCCTCCTGCAGTTGCAGAGAAAGAAATAGAAGAATCAGCTCCTCAAAGTTTCACTGAAAAAGAAATTTCTGATGTTGTAATGAAGTCTGAATTCATTGTCAAAGTTTGCCTGGAAGAATGTTCCACTCCCCTGGTCGCCTTATACCTAAAAGGAGTTATCACTTCCTTTCTAGATGAATTATGGGAGTTAGGACACTCAAAGGACAATTCTGAAGGTATTCCTTTTACTCACTTTTTAGACTTGATAACTGATATGCTTGTATGGGAATACCTGGAAGGGATGATTCGATGTCATTTAGCAAAATTTTATTCATAATACTACAGATAAAATGGAAGAAGTATTAGATGTTCAAGAGCCTGATCACCAACCAGCTCCAGAAGCTCAATCTGAACCAGAACCAGTTGCTCAAGTTTCTGAGGCTGCTCAGCCAGCTCAGCCAGCTCAGCTAGCAGTGCAAGCAGAACTGGTCACCATGACAGTTTCTGATCATCAAGAAAAGGCTGCAGATGCTCAAATTGAAAAGTCTACTGTATGGGATGATTCCCCTGGATTGGATTTAGATGCTCTCCTGGCACAGGATGCCATAGAAGAAGAATTAGAAAAAGCTGACCTAAAAGAAAAGGAAAGAGCTTTGCAAGAGGCAATTGATCCATATGATCTCCCTATTTCTTCAAATTCTGAGGATGAAATTGATTCTGATGAATCTGATGAGTCTAAAAGAAAAAGATCTGCTAAAAAGAAAAGGAAAACTGTGGCTCCTCCTCCTCCAAATCCAGATAATGATACTCCCTATTATATCCTGAAAGGAATTGATCCTAAATCAAAAGATTTCCAGCACTGGATGGCGTTTTCTAAAAATCAGTAGAAGCAAAGGAAGAAGTCAAAGAGGTATGACAGTCCTGTCCCAAGATGGACTCCTAGAGGTCCTCCTCCTCCACCTCCCAGTGCAGGAGCCTCTGGAAACCAATCTGCAAACCCTGCTGCTCAGTCTGATAGATTCAACCCATCTCAGTCATCACAAAGGAGAAGTTCTCAAGGATATCAAGGTAAAACTCAATCTGGCTATCAAAGACTTGATGCTGTTGTTAAGGAACAAGTAAAGGAGGTGGTGTATCAAAGACCAACTTTTTCTCCTCCTCCTTCCAAAGAACTCAAGAGCTCAACCTCTCCAAAGCCAGATCATGCTGTGAAGGCTGTTTCAAAAGGTAAGCGAATTATTTTCTCTGAAAAATCTAGCAAGATATTTGCTGAGTCTACTCCTCCTTCTTATCTAGTTATTCAGGATAAAGAGCCAGTTGATACATCCTCTGAAAATGTGTATGAAAGCCCAGAGCTTGATCCTAATTTTAGGATGGCTCGTTTTCTTGAACTTGTTGGAGCAGCTCAAATTAAGAAAGCTAAAGCAGAAGGCAATGACACTGCAGGATTGACCACTATGTCAAAATTCAGAATGAAGGAGCTCGATAAATTCCAGGTTAGGCCTGAGGTATTTGATCCTTCAAAATACATGGAAAAGCATCCTGAGGCAGTTGTCCTAAGAGCGTCAGAATCGAAAATCATTGGAGAACAAGACCAGAAGTTATTAAGAAGAGAAGCTCTAGATCCTTCTAGAAAAATTACTTTCATTCCTAGTTCTTCTCAACCTAAACCTAATTCTGAAGCTTCTTAAAAATTTCATTGATTGATAGTTATTTGCTTATCTGATTGATTGATGTTATCTGGTTAGTTATTTCTCTTCATGCAGTTTATTTACTTTCA
The DNA here is from genome assembly GCA_039513925.1 of Platanthera zijinensis. Taxonomy (NCBI): domain Eukaryota; kingdom Viridiplantae; phylum Streptophyta; class Magnoliopsida; order Asparagales; family Orchidaceae; genus Platanthera; species Platanthera zijinensis. Next base: position 102,371,883 of record CM077095.1, read on the forward strand.
GTAATTAGTTTTGTGTGTTTTAGTTGTTGAGAGACTTAACTCAAATAGGGGGAGATTGTTGGTACCCTAGTTTTGATTTGAGTTCAGTCTTCTCTTTTAGTCTCTTGACCCAAGATTTATCTATGGTCAAAGGTTAGTTGATAGGATAGATTCTCTAGTTGTGTAGAATTGCCTGTCCAGATGAAAATCTGGCTAAGTAATTTATGGTTCGACTATGGTCGAACGTCGCTCGACTATCGTCGATCAGCCGATCGATGATCGTCTTCCTGATAGCTCGACTATCTGCTTGATAGGTCGACTATCTGTTGTCGTTGATAGTTCGACTATCTGTTGATAGGTTGACTATCTGTTCTCTTTGATAGTTCGACTATCTGTTGATAGGTCGACTATCTGTTTTGGTTGATAGCTCGACTATCTGTTTGATAGGTCGACTATCTATTTTCTTTGATAGTTCGACTATCTGTTGATAGGTCGACTATCTGTTTTCTTTGATAGTTCGACTATCTGTTGATAGGTCGACTATCTGTTTTCTATGATAGTTCGACTATCTGTTTGATAGGTCGACTATCTGTTTTGCTTTGGTAGTTCGACTATCTGTCCTGATAGATCGACTATCTGATAGCTCGACTATCTGTTCTGATAGGTCGACTATCTGCTGTGGTAGTTCGACTATCTTCTTTGATAGTTTGACTATCTGTATCATTCGACTATCTGTCTGATAGGTCGACGATCTCTGTGTTTCGGTCGACGATCTCTGAGGGTCGTTCGACGTTTTGCTGTATGTCTTGAGTAATTTTGTCATCTTCTATAATGTGATTTATTTCATATTTATTTTGGCATATTTTATAAAAGATTGTTTGAATAAATTTATGATATTATTTCCATGCAATATCTGCTCCATTCCTTATGCATGAGCCAATCTTTTTCTGACAAAGTTGTTTGTCTTATTAGCTGAGATATGATTTCTGCTTTATCTGCCAGGCTGTCCTTTATAGTCGTTAGACTCAAAAAGTCTTCTTTGGCCGTAAAGAGTCTCTTCTGATGTGACTTTCTCTAGTATTATTTTATCAGAGTTACTTGCATCTTCTTAGAAAGCTTTATCCTCTTATAGGATATCTGTCTGCAGTATTTGTTTTGCTTAATGCTATTTGCAGCCCAGCTTGCAGAGTTCAGTAGAAGACAAGATTCAAACTCAAATTAGAGCCGTTGCTGCTGCTGTTATATAAAGAATTCTTTGAAGAAAGAAATTAACTAGTTCATAGTCAAAAACCAGCTCATTCAGGAAAAGGAGTTCAAAAAGCTAACAGCAGCATTCAAACCAACTTACAGTTTACAACTGCTCTCAGTTCATTCACATTCAACTGAGAAGAAGTTTTAGCTCTTCACTCTTCTTCAACCTGAGTTCTCCTGCCTCCAGGAAGATCTTCACTCAGAGCTTTTTGAAGAAGAAGAAGAAGAAGATAGCTGCCTGAAGAAGAATTTTCATTTCATATTCTTTATCTTCTTGTAGCTTTTTCCTTCAGATTTTCTGAAGTGTTTCTGCACTGAAGCAAGTCTTCACTTGGACATTCTTTTAGCCAGGGGGAGCCTTGATTCTTTAGAGCTTTCTAGCTCAGTGCAAGTTCTTGTGCATCTCTAATCTATTGTAAAATAGAGAAGACATCTTAACCTCCTTTCCCCCTCCTGTAAAGGGTTATTACTCCCATCAAAAGTATACCTTGGTGGCAGGGCACCTGATCAAAAACCTGTGTTGGTTTTTAGACACTTGATCAAAAGTCTAAAGGGTTTCTGGATCTACCTGAAGCAGATCTTGTTGGTGGCAGGGCATCTGATCAAAAACCTGAGTGGATTCCTACCTTGTTGGTAAAAGAGTGGACGTACCCAAGTTGATTGGGGAACCACTATAAATTCCTTGTGTCGTCTGGATTGTTTAATTAATTCTCTGTGCTGATTGGCTTTGATTAGTTTTAACTAGGTTTGCTAGTTGCTGTTTAGGATTCCAAGCCTTAACTGTAATTACAGTTGGCTGCCTTTTGTGCACAACACTTGTGTTAGGCTTTAGGGTTACTTCTCAAATATCTATAACCTTCATTCCGCAATTAACTCCAAGGGAGTTGAGTAGACAATCAACTTTGCTAGTGCAATTTTTGATTACTCTATTCACCCCCCCCCCCCTCTAGAGTAGTATCTATCCCTTTTCTTTCACTGTGATTGGCCGTGGTAATTTAAATACTATGTTGTGATAGTTAATGATGATATAATCTAACTTGCATGAGTTATCTTCCAAAGTATTAAAAATAATTGAACCTATTCACCCCCCCCCTCTAGGTTTTTAGGACATATTGAAAACCAATTATTTCACTTAGCTACCCTTGTAATCAAAGACTCTCAGAGAGGTCATACAAAGACGTCAATGTAGCTGCTCGGAGCCTTGACGATGATGAATCGATAGTTTTGGGACTGAACCCCTAAGGTCACATAAAGTCTAACTCCCCCTTCTACCCACTTTCTCTCCTCGGAGAACCCAAACAGCGGCCCGTCATATGTCAGCACTCTTCTCAGCTCTACCTTCATTCCGTCGAATGCCTTCTTTAAGATGACATTGACCGAGCTCCCATTATCAACCAGGATTCGTGAGACAGTGAAGTTATTTATGGCTGTTTGGATCACCAGCACATCGCAGAACGGATCCTCATGATCTGGCATATCCTTCCAGGAAATGGTGATCTTCTCCGTCTGGGGTCGGGTTTGAGACATCAAAGAAACTCTCCTATGATAGATGGTACAAAGTCTCGCCTTACGGGCAGCCTCGATCCCCACTCCTCGTGGATCACTCAGATCCCTCATCGGGTCCCTACATCGGCTCTGTCCACATAGCGGTCCTCTTCCTCCGTAACTCAAGTCACCTCTTCAATCCGGACGGGAGCCTATTGCTGTCTCGGGCCTATCGCCCCTCCTGACTTCCAGAAACTCTGCGCAGGCAGCCGTTACGTGACCATCCTCCTAATGGCAGTCATAGTAAGGCAACGCCAACTCCTCTCTTTTCCCCTTCACGAGCTTGTTTCTCCATGAAAGACTTTCTTTCAAGAGCCTAAAGACCTAAAGGGGAGGGGGTTAATAGGTTCTAGTATTTTAAAGTCCTTTTAAGGCAAATAGTTAGATAATCATCCAACACCGATAAATTAAATTACAGAATATAAACACATCACAGCAAACACCACATCGATAGTGGTTCCCCAAGATATGGGTACATCCACTATCCCCCTCCGCCTATCTAATAGATAACTTGATTCAGCCTAACTTCCTTCCACTAGCTCAGATCCCCAGATCTTACAAACTTAGAACCAAAATTGTTCCTATAGCTCAGACTTAACAAGTCCTACCTCAGATTCTTCTCCAGAATCCTACCTAAGGCCTCAGGCCTACCTCAGCCTTTATAACTTAGGCTTACAACTCAGAATTTCCACAAGTCCTACACCTCAGGCTAACAGCCCTACCTCAGCCTTTATAATTTCAGGCTTACAACTCAGATCTGATAATAGATCTTACAAGAAATAGAATGTAATAAAAAATAAACAAATTCACCAACTAGATTCCTCTGTTGGTGAAGCCTTCTTGATCAGTTCTTGACTAAACTGATCCTTCTGATCCAACCTAACTTAGCTTCTCAAAGCTTCTTGATATAACAAAATAAGGTGGATCTTCTTGTTGTTGAGTTGATCTTCAGTCAGCTTCTTCCTTAAATTCAGATTGGAATCGGAATCTTTCTTGCAGAACAAATCTGAATCTGTTTCTCTTCACAGAATTCCTTTCTTTCGTGTATATATTTTTTGTACTTTCTAATCTGTCTCTTATATAGAGTTTGCTTCATGGTTACCGGTTGATCCGGTTTCTAACAAACTATTGACAGATCTGAAGAGGTGTCAGACCGGTTGGATATGACAGCTGTCAAGTCACCAGACATGTCAGCAGAGTCGTAAGAGTCATTCCATCTCAGTACAAACCACTCAGCAGGCTGCTTCATATGTGTCGACACATACTGGCCAAGTGTCGACACAAGTCTTCATGGTGTCGACACAATACTCCAAGTGTCTACACAGACATACTTCTGCTTCTCGATACATCTTCTGTTGAATGTGTCGACACAAGTCCTATGTGTCAACACAAATGCTTCCGGTGTCGAAACAGCTGTTACTGGTAGATGGCGTTGAGTAGGTGTCGACAAAAGTCCTGTGTGTTGACACAGCTGCTTCTAGTCTCGACATAGTTGTTGTCGACAGACGGCGTTGAATGAATGTCGATAGTGTTGAAAGTATCCAGACGGCGTTGAGTGTGTGTCGACACAAGTCCTGTGTGTCGACACAATTACTTATGGTGTCGACATAACTCCTGGCTCAGGTGTCGACACAATTCTGAGTGTCGACACAGCTTCTTCAGAAATGTCAACTTAGCTTGAATGTTGACACCACTTCTTCATAAGAGTCGACACAACTTGAGTGTCGACACAATACCTTCATAAGTGTCGACACAACTTGAGTGTCAACACAATACCTTCATAAGTGTCGACACAACTTCAGAGTGTCGACACAAGTCTTCATAAGTGTCGACACATCTTCTGGGTGTCGACACAGCTTCTTCACAAGTGTCGACACTTGTACTTAGAAAATTTTGTTCAAATGCTTAAACCTACACAATGTAACTCAAACATCTATTAAATACAAATTGATGCATATCATTGACTAAGATGAGGCTTCTCCAAATCTGGTACACATTTTCCAATGTACCCAACAATCTCCCCCTATTTGGAGAAGTCATAACCCTTAGTCAAAGACATACATCTCTCATAATAAAACAGAAATAGAAATAGATGAACATTCAATTTACAGTAGGTAACACATAATCATTGTAAACAACAAAGAAATAAAAACTGAACTGATTTCATTAGATTTTTAGAGAAAACGAAATATCATGTTTACAAAGATTCCTTTCTAGATTAGAACACAAAATGTTACATTATTTTAATACATAAGCCTATCTATCCTGTTATTGACAAGGCTCCTTAACGACAATTCCTTTGCCAGCCTTGATCTTTGCCTGTACAGAAGGTTCAGTATCTTCAGCAGGCTTCTTCCTTTTCAGGGCTTTCTTCTTTAGTTCTTTAGCCTTAATTTTCTGCCTTTTAAAATAGTGGAATGGCTTTGGGAAATACTTGCTTGGCTCCTGAGCATTAGCAGGTAGCTTTCCAGCCTTAGCTCTTCTACTATGTTGAAGAATGGCTTCTTGTCCAGCTTGGTATTTATTCCATTCCTGTTCTGAATACCATTTACCCCTATCATGGGTTTTATCCTTTACAGCTTTCTAGGCAGTAAGTATAATGTTTCTAGAAGTTTGGCTCCACTGCTAAAATTCTGGCTTCAGCTCAGCCTTCTCTCTGAAACTCTTCTTCGATAGTTGAGCTTCCTTATGAGCTTCTAAGGCAGCTTCTGACATTTCTACTTTTTCCAAAATTATATTTTGTGCCTCTTGTGGAGGACTATACATTTTCTGCACTTCTTTTTGAACCATTTCAAAGTCTGCTGGGGGGTAGATCACCTGAGCAACTTCAGGCTGATCCCCTTCAAGATAGGCAGGTTGTATCCCAGATTCTGCTACATTATCATCATCACAAAGAGGATGATATCCAAGAGTGGCTCTGATGCTATTGGAAATCTATTTAGCATGGTCAGAGCTAGCTTTGACTAGTAATCTCTCCCCCTTTATGACTTCTCTTTCAATATGACTTCTCAAATCATCCATTTGAAACCTGACCTAATTAACAACATGGTCAGTTCCTTCCTTAAAGTAATCTCTGAATTTTGTCAAGAAATCAGATATATTATTTTGAGAAGCCTGAAAGGTGGTCTGAACCGCAGCTATATCTTCCTTGATTTTCTTATACACTTCATCTTTCACAGCAATTGATAAATCATTTATCTTTGACAGTATAGTATAGTGTGAATCTTTAAGATTGTCATTCATTCTTATCTGATTTTCAAGTACATATCCGTTCTTTACTTCAAGTTCATCCACTTAAACTTTGATAGCTTGTTGTTGCTTGGCCAGGAACACTACAACATTACCTCCTTTATGGAAGCAATCTGTCATCTCCTTCTTATTTTGATTCACTTCAAATCTGATAGATTTGATGTCCTGGGTCAATTGAAACTGTAACTCTTTATGAGTTTCATCCACATATGTTTCTAAAGATTGTCTTTGTTCATCCAATTTAATATGCATCTGGACCAGTAAAGAACTGAAGTCCAAGCTTGATGCAGATGGAGCTGTGCTTATTTGCAATGACTTTTTATATCCAAAACTCTTTTTCTTCAAAGCAGCTAGTTTCCTTTTCTTAGCCATTTGGGCTTCTTCATCTTCAGAAGATTCAGTTGAACTTTCAATATCAACTATGTCCTTTTCAGCTGGGGCATCCTTAGACAACTCCCCCTCAGTCCTTGGAATATCTTTTTCTTGTGCAATCTGCTCCCCCTCAGTCCTTGCAGGAGGAAGATCAGAGAATAGGTCATCAATGGTGAATTCGTGCTGTAATGGCTCATTTTGTGCATCTGTCTCAACAGTTTCTTGAGCTGCAATGTTGATTTCAGATACTATGTTCATGACAGTATCTGCAGCCAAGTCACTTTCTAAGACTGCATCATCAATGCCTCCCCCTTGGGCAGGCAACTCAGTTGCTTATTCTACTTGTTCTTGGGGCACACTGCCCTGCACTTGTTCTTATGCATCCTTTTGTTGCTGGTCTTCATCAGAACTGAAGACCACTTTCTTCTCAGAATCACTAGAGGATTCAGCCTATGGAACCACTTTCTTCTTTTTCTTATCTTTCTTAGTTTACTCCTGAGGAGCAGGGACTTTCTTAATCAAAACTCTATCATGTCCACCAGTTTTGCAAAGAATCACTTTGCCAACTACTTCAGATATGAATTTTCCTTGGGAATTCATCCCTTTTCTGGTAATAGACGATCCAATCTTAATATTGGGGCTCAGCCCGCACTAGCTTAAAGCTTCTGTAATCTGGGAAGGGGTTATTTCATCTGTATCCTAGACTGATAGAAGCTGAAGTGATTTCCTGATAGTTTTTAGTGTGAGTTTCACTAGGGAATTTTAACAGTCCCTTTAATTTTCTTGCCTGCAGAATCCACTGTAGCGGTTGAATAAAACTGCAGAACTTCCTTCTTCCATATCTTTGTTGGTTCAGAAACCAAGTACTCCAATCCATTTTCTGAAATTAGGGCAATAATACCCTGAATTTCATCTGAATCTTTTGTGAACCCTTCACGAACCAGTTTATAACCTTCATTGACTTTGTCTTCTTGACGAGGCGCCATTGATGTAAGAGTTGGAAGAGAAGAGAAGAGAAAAGAAAAGCTTTGTCGACAGAAGGAGGAAAGTCAAGAATTCTGAAACCGTAGTCGACCAGATTATGGTTTCACCTATTTATAGTATAAGTGTAAGGGCAGGCCAAAATACGTGTTAGTGTCCACAAGTTTTCTTATGTGTCGACAGAAATGACCTAGGTATCGACAATACGTGTTTTAAGTCAACACGACTATGTGTCGACATACTAATGTCAGAGTCGATAACTTGTCTTAAGTCGACACATTTATGTGTCGACAAACTTGTGTCTGTGTCGACACACTTGTGTCTGTGTCAACACACTTGTGTCTGTGTCGACATTAACTACTTAAGTCTTAACAGACTTGTGTCGACATAAGATCTCGACATAGTTGTGTTGACATCAATTCTCCTGTTGACACAGATACCATTTCTGTGTTGACACTTCCTTTTACAAGTCGAAACAACATATTGAGTGTGTCGACACAGCTTGTTTGTGTCGACACAAACATTGTACTTAGACAAAATTCCCGAGAAATTTGATGCTTACATATTCTCCTTAGGGATTCTTATGCTAACCTATTCTTGGTTCAACATTCCTAATTCAAATTTAAAATAATTGAATTTAGTTTCATCCAGAGGTTTTGTAAAAATATCAGCTATTTGATTATCAGTTTTCACAAATTCTAGGCTAATATTTTCCTTCTCTACACGTTCTTCTGATGAAATGAAACTTAATTTCTATATGTTTGGTCCTACTATGTGATACAGGATTCTTAGCAATAGAAATAGCACTTGTAGAATCACAAAATAGAGGAATTCTACTTACCTAGATATCATAATCTTCTCGTTGATGCTTTATCCACATCCATTGTGCACAGCAGCTACCTGCAGCTATATACTCTGATTCACCTATTGATATAGCTACACTAGTTTGCTTCTTGCTGCTCCATGACACCAGCCTCCCACCAAGGAATTGACAAGTTCCTGTGGTACTCTTCCTGTCTTCTTTGCATCCAGCAAAATCTGCATCTGAGAAACCAGTTAGTAGGAAATCTCTATTCTTAGGATACCAAAGGCCTAGATTAGGTGTACCCTTAAGATATCTCAGAATTCTCTTAACTACAGTATAATGAGATTCCTTAGGGCAAGCTTGATACCTAGCACAGACACATGTTGAATACATAATGTCAGGTCTACTTGTAGCCAAATAGAGTAGAGAGCCAATTATCCCTCTATACAAAGACTCATCAACAAGTTTCCCTACCTCATCTTTCTCTATAGGCATACTTGTTCCCATTGGAGTTTTCATGGTAGAAGCTGAGGCCAAACCATACTTCTTAATTAACTCCTTGGTGAACTTAGACTGGGAAATAGACAATCCATTCTTACTCTGTCTAACTTGAAGTCCCAAGAAGAACTTCAGCTCACCCATACTGCTCATCTCAAACTTCCCTTGCATAAGTTTGGCAAACTTCCTACAAAGGTTGTTTTCAGTAGAACCAAAGATAATGTCATCCACATATATCTGGACTAGTATTATCTTGCCTTTTCACTAGTAGAAAACTGACTTTTAGTGACGGATTTTTTGGTCACTAAAAGTTGGATTTTGGTCATTAAAGATATTTAGTGATCAAAGATTGTTCGTCACAAAATGGTCACGAATGCCCCGCCACTAAATGTATTTAGTGACCAAAAAGAGTTTTGTCACTAATTGTACATATTTAATGACCCAAATAATAATAGTCACCAAATGATTTTTTGGTGACAAAAATGATTTGGTCACTAAATAAATATTCAGTGACCCACTTGAATCGTCACTGAATGAACTTTTAGTAACCATATTATTCGGTCACAAAATGTTTTTTTTTGTGACGAAAAATTTGGTCACTAATATTTTTTATAGTTGTTTACAAAATATATTTTAAATAAAATAAAAAAATTACAAGATTAACCATAATAATAAATAGAAAATCTATTTGATAAAAGAATAATAATTTTTTTATTAATAGTAAAATAAATAAAAGGTGGGAGATAGCCCAAACCCCTCAATACAAATCAATAGATATTTTATCTCTATTAAATTCAATACATGAAAAACATTTATAATAAATAATCTACTCTTGAGCATTATTCTCTTTCTTCTTCATCTCGGGTTCATGCTTCTTGCCTTCATCCTTCTTCGGTCCCCTTCTTAAGTGTCTCATTCTTTGATGCCATGAAAACAATCCTCTAGCCCCAACCTATGCATCACTCATTTGACATAATATTTGTCGGTATTTGCAAAGATCTGCGCTCATATGCATGTATATGTTAGCCGTTGTTGAAACTAACTCGGTAATGAAATATGCTACTTAAGTTTGATTGGCGTACTAGTTTTCTCCAAGGCATTGATAGATGTAGGTTCCTCACCACTGGATCGGGTTTCAATACATCATATGGTAGTTTTACATGTAAGCGTGCATGGAACTCATCATCATCAAAGCCATTTCATCCTTTGGCCTGCAGCAAAATTGAAGAATCTGATAAATCCTTATTACAAGAAGGGATTTTATAATTGGGTCTTAGTCATGAGCTAGAGATATACATGGTAAGAACATATATATTAGAAATAGCTTAATTAGTTTCCAGCAAATATGGCAGATAGAATCATGACCTAGCAACAAAGTTTGAATGAGTAGAAAATTAAAACTGTCTTATAATAAATCCTCATTTCTATTCACATCAGACTTCAAATTTTTAATAGAATGGTGATTAAAAACTTACCACATTCTTGAGGCAAAAAAACTATAGCATTTCTGCTATTCTCCAAACTTCTACACTCTATTTACTCTCATATATGGCTAAATTTGTTGGCTTCCTTAAACTAAAAACCAAAGAGGTGAACCATAAACTATCAATAAATAGTTGCATCAGATAATTACTCCACCAGTCAGAACAATACAAGGTACCCAAAGCTAAATAAGTAGTTAAATACAGTTGCTAGCAGGTGAATGCATTTTGCTGAATGTCATTGCATTCAGCGGTTGCATTCAACAACGGAAGCAAGCGGTTAACAAGAAATGGGAACAACATACATCACTCTCTTTAACCCATTTTCATCATGGTGCTTTAATCGGATGGTCGTTGTTTGAACGGTCAGGCTAGAAGATCTAAATGTATTTTCTGAATCATCTACTTCTATTTCCGATCGGGTTGTTTGGAGAGTTGTTACCAAGGCTTCATTTGGTTGAGCATTTTGCCGCCGCCATTTAGAGCAAACGCCGCCAGACGGGCGCCGACGTCGTTTGGGCGCCGGCGGCGTTTGCTCCGTTTGCAACCGCAGCAAGGAGGAAACGGCCCCGATCCGCTCCGTTTCAACTCACGCCTCTCTCACTCTGGTTTCAAAGTCCTGTTTCGACACGCTGGCTGCAGGCGCTACCGTCGAACCAAATATAGCCTAAGGATGTCGACAATTGACTAGAGATGTAGAGGAAGCATTGACATTATTATTTAACTGAAGTTAATTAGCTTAATCTATAAATTTAATGATATTATAAAAATTTTATTTATTAAAGAATAAATGATTTAAAAAAAATTGATTGCTAGTGACTATTTTTTTATCACAACAAAAAATACTAAATACTTTAGAAATTTTCCTTTAGTGACAAAATTTATATTTTGTCGATAAAGATACGTATTTAGTGATCAAATCTTTATTTCGTCACTAAAGATGTACTTTTAGCGTCGACCTACAGTTCGTCACTAAAAAACTATCTTTAGTGACAAAATATATTTCGTCACAAAAATTTTGTCACTAATGATCAATTTTCTTGTAGTGTTTGATTCCCTATAGAATAGAGTTTTGTCTATCTTTCCTCTAGAGAATTTATTCTCAATAAGGAAGGCAAACAAGGTTTCATACCGAGCCCTTGGAGCTTGTTTCAAACCATATAGAGCTTTCCTAAGCCTATATACATAATCAGGAAAGTGATAGTCTACAAAACCTGATGGTTGTTCAACATAGACTTCTTCTTTTAAATCACCATTCAGAAATGCTGATTTTACATCCATCTGGTATACCTTGAACCCTTGATAGGCAACATAGGCCAAGAACAGCCTTATAGCCTCCAGCCTTACCACTGGTGCAAAGGTTTGATCAAAATCAATACCTTCCTCTTGCTTGTAGCCTTTTGCTACCAGTCTAGCCTTGTTCTTGATTATGGTGCCATTCTCATCAAGCTTGTTCCTGTAGATCCATTTAGTTCCTATTATGTTGTGATCCTTAGGTTTTGGCAGCAGCTCCCAGACTTTACACCTTTTGAACTGACTGAGCTCTTCTTGCATTGCATCAATCCAATTGGTGTCTTACATTGCTTCTTCAATCTTCCTGGGTTTTATTTGAGACAGGAAGCTAGAACATAAAACTGTGTTCATGCTCCTACTCCTTGTTAGAACACCTTGACTTGCATCACCAATGATTTGGTGAACTGGATGATCCTTCAGGTGTCTCCTTGCTGGAGGAAATCTGTCAGCATTATGGTCTTCTTTAGTTTCCTCAACTTGATGATCCACACTGTCTTCTTCATCCAGAGAGACTTGTTCTTCCCCTAGATAGCTGGCCTCTTTATCTTCATCCAACCTAGCAGGAACATCTTCATTTATGGTCAGCTTGTCCAGCCTATCTGTTAAACCTGTAGAGCTAACAGAAGAACTAGACAATCCATTGTTAATAAATTTTGACTCATCAAATACAACATGCACAGATTCTTCTACAACTTGGGTAGTCAAGTTGTAGATCCTTTATGCTCTACTGTGGTTGTTGTACCCAACAAATATCCCTTCTAGAGATTTGGTGGCAAACTTAGTTTGGTAGTGCTTACCATTGACTAGTACAAAACACTTGCTACCAAAGATTCTGAAGTAAGATATGTTTTGTTTTCTTCCTTTCAAAATCTGGTAGGAAGTCATCTTGTGTTTCTTGTTGATGGAGGCTCTATTGAGCACATGACATGCAGTATTAACTGCCTCAGCCCAGAAATATTCAGGGAGAGTAGTATTATTTAGTAGAGTTCTACTAGCCTCAATTAGAGTCCTATTTTTTCTTTCAGCAACACCATTTTGGTGAGGAGATCTAGGTGAAGAGAATTCATGATGAATCCCAAGTTCTTCACAGAATCTTGTCATACATTCAGACTGAAATTCAGTTCCATGGTCACTTTTGATTTTGACCACTGAACTGTTGTATTCATTCTGTATTTGTCTTACAAAAGTCTAAAAAACAGATGGGGTTTCAGATTTCTGCCTCAAGAAGAAAACCCATATATATCTGCAATAGTCATCCACAACAACAAGTGTGTATACTTTCCTACCAAGACTGTGAACTGGCATAGGACCAAACAAATCCATATGAATGAGATATAAATATCTCATTGAATCTTTGATGTCAAGTGCTTGGAAAGAGGACTTAGTCTGCTTGCCTTTTTGGCAAGCTGAACACACACCCTCTTTGATGCACTTAATTTGAGGACCATTCCTCACTAATCTCATGCTGAACAGCAGCCCTATAAACTTATAGTTAAGATGAGCTAGTCTCTTGTGCCATTTGACACATAGAGAAGCTTTCTCTCCTGCAACCAGACAAATTGGTGAGTTGTTAAACTCACAATCTAGGCTAAGGCAATACACATTTCCTTTCCTAGAGCCAGTCAAAATGATCTCTTGATCACTTGACCTTCTTATCTGGCACTCCCCTTTGAGAAAAGAAATGAAATAACCTAGATCACTAAGTTTACTTATGCTAATTAGGTTATGTTTTAAACCCTTCACATAAGCCACTTTAGTGACAGTAATTGAATCACTAGTAATGTTACCAAATCCTTTGATGATACCATTTTCTGATCCACCAAAGAAAACTTTGGGTCCATTCTCTATGGACACATAGTCCCTCAACATTCTCCTTGTTCATGTCATATGTCTGGAATAGCTACTATCCAAGTACCATATAGGGGTATGGTAACTTGGATTCACCTACAACACATGAAGAATTACTTACCCTTAGAACCCAACTTGCTAGTGGGTCCTAGATCCTTATTAGTTTGAAATCCTGCAACTGTTCTAACAGGAAAACTACTCTTGGTTTTAACACTAGTGTTAAACCAGCAATCCATGGCAAAGTGCCCCACCTTGCCATAACACCAACACTCAAACCTATTATACCTTTTCTTAGGTAAAGACTTTACTGCTTTGTTGCCAGCAGTCTTGTTGAGAGTTGGTGCTGGAGCATCACTCTTCAAGAAATCCTCTTGAACCTGATGGGCATGCCTATAGTGTGATCTGTAAGAATTTGCACCCTTTTTCATGTGATTTCCATGCTCACAATGACCATGTATAGTGTCATAATCATACCTGTTAGTAGGATTCACCACCTTCCTAAAGAAAATAGGGGGTTCAGCAACTAGAGGCTGAAATGGGTCCTTACCTTTTCTATATGAATTGAAAGCCCTAATTCTTCCCTTAAAGCCTAGACCAATCTTCGCTTTTTGTGAAATAAAATTGTCTATTAGGGGTAAGACAGATTTGGGCTTGGAGAATTTAGCCAATAGCTCTCTCTCTTGCTGAAGTTTTGCCTCTAGTTTCTTGATATGATTCTCTTTGAAAGAGATTGTGACCATTTGAATAACTGTAATGTTCTTAGATTTGGCAACCTCATTCAGTTTTAGATCCAACATCTTAGATGAATCTGCTGCAACCAGCTTAAGAGACTCAATCTCTTTGGCCTGCATTTTAATAAGAAACTTGCTCTTCTTCAGAGCTTGCAACAACCCACCATACTCATTAATGAGTTGGTGTACATCCCCTTCAGACTCAGATCCATCCACTTCTATTGAAGTAGATGCTTCTGATTCTGATACAGTAAAGTAATCTGAAACTAAGGGAGAATAGTTTACCTTACTTTGTCCAGGCTGATCTTGGCACTGATCATATTTAGACTGAGCCATCAAACCTCTACAGCAATGGTATTCAACTCCATTTATGGAGTCCAGCATCTGTAGGAATTCTAGTTCCCTAGACTCCTCTTCTGTTGAGAATAGCCCAACATATGCTTCTGCTTCTTCTTCTCCAGATTCTGAAGATGAAGAGTCTGTCCAACTCTTCTCCTTCTGAGCAACTAGAGACTTCTCCTTCTTACCTTTGACCTGTTGCTTCTTCTTGTCCTTTGACTCCTTTCTTTTGTCAGGATAGTCAGCTATGACATGTCCAGTCCTGTTGCAGCAATAACACACAATCTTAGCATTAGATTGTTTACCAGGTTTAGAGGAATACCTGTCCTCCTTGAGTGTCTTCTTCTTCCTATAGTACTCATCCTTGGAATAGGATGAATATGATGGCCTGGTTCTCCGCTTCTTTTTCTTCATAAACCTTTGGAATTGCCTTATAAAGGCAGCAAAATCCTCATCAGAAGTATGACTATCTGATGTGTTATTGTCAGAAATTCATTCTTCTACCTCAGCACTCCTTCTAGGTGGATAAGGAGATTTTCTCCTACCCTTTATTGAGCCTTCATCTTTAAAGCCCACTGACTTTTCCTTAAACTCAGATCTGCTGCCCTTCTCCTCTTCTTTTCTAGCAGTAAGCTGCAATTCATATGATAGTAACTTTCCAAAAAGTGTAGGTGGAAGTGTATCAGCCAGCCTGGCCACTTCTCTGATGGCACATATTTTAGTGTCCCAATCCTTTGTTAGAGACCTAAGAAACTTATCATTTGGTTCATAAGTGCTGAAGACCCTTCCATAGGTCATCAGCTAATTTACTATTCTAAAGAACTTCTTATAGCATTCAGCTATGCTGTCAGATTTAGCTTGTCTAAAGCTCTCATACTCCTGGTTCACCATAGACTTCCTGTCCTCTCTGACTTCTTCTGTGCCCTCCATGTAGACAATCAATGTGTCCCACATTTCTTTGGAGGTTTTACAATGCACCAGATTCTGAAAAGTTGCATCATCTATAACACTTACAATAATGTTCTGTGCTCTTTTATCTAGTGTTGCCAGGATGATTTCATCCTTGGTCATTTCAGAATAGCTCTTTGGAGTTTGAATGTTTGCATCAAGAACTGATACCTTCATTGGAATAAAGGGGCCTTCCTATACTGTGATATAAATTCTTGGATCAGATGCTTCCATAAACAACCTGATCCTTTCCTTCTAAATGCCAAAGGATTCTTTCCTGCATATAGGTAATTTCATAGACCCAAATTCCTTTTGATTCTCATTTGAAATCATTCTTGATATCTGTTATTTGCCTTGGAGAATAACTATGACTGTTAAGTCAATCTTTGAGTAACCTCCCTCTGATACCACTTGAAAGACTTTGTTTCAAGAGCCTAAACACCTAGAGGGGGGTGAATAGGTTCTAATATTTTAAAGTCCTTTTTAGGCAAACAGTTAGATAATCATCCAACATAGATTAATCAAATTGCATAATATAAACACATCACAGCAAACACCAGATCTATAGTGGTTCCCCAAGATATGGGTACATCCACTCCCCCTCCGCCTATCCAGAAGATAACTGGATTCAGCCTAACTTCCTTCCACTGGCTCAGATCCCCAGATCATACAAACTCAGAACAAAAATGGTTCCTACAGCTCAGACTTAACAAGTCCTATCTCAGATTCTTCTCCAGAATCCTACCTCAGGCCTCAGCCCTACCTCAGCCTTTATAACTTAGGCTTACAACTCAGACTTTCCACAAGTCCTACACCTCTGGCTAACAACCCTAGCTCAGCCTTTATAATTTCAGGCTTATAACTCAGATCTGATAATAGATCATACAAGAAATAGAATGCAATAAGAAATAAACAAATTCACCAGCTAGATTCCTCTGTTGGTGAAGCCTTCTTGATCAGTTCTTGACTGAACTGATCCTTCTGATCCAACCTGACTTAGTTTCTCAAAGCTTCTTGATAGAACAAAATAAGGTGGATCTTCTTGTTGTTGAAGCTTGATCTTCAGTTATCTTCTTCCTTACATTCATATTGGAATCTGAATCTTTCTTGCAGAACAAATCTGAATCTGTTTCTCTTCACAGAATTCCTTTCTTTCATGTATATCTTTTTTGTAGTTTCCAATCTGTCTCTTATAAAGAGTTTGCTTCATGGTTACCAACTGATCTAATTTCTAACAAACTACTGACAGATCTGAAGAGGTGTCAGACTGGTTGGATATGACAGCTGTCAAGTCACTAGACATGTCAGCAGAGTCATCAGAGTAATTCCATCTCAGTACAAACCACTCAGCAGGCTGCTTCATATGTGTCGACACATATTGGCCAAGTGTCGACACAAGTCTTCATGGTGTCGACACAATACTCCAAGTGTCGACAAGGACATACTTCTGCTTCTCAACACATCTTTTGTTGAATGTGTCAACACAAGTCTTGTGTGTCGACTCAAATGCTTTCGGTGTCGAAACAGCTTTTGCTGGCAGATGGCGTTGAGTAGGTGTCGACACAAGTCCTGTGTGTCGACACGGCTGCTTTTGGTCTCAACATAGTTGTTGTCGACAGACGGCGTTGAATGAATGTCGACAGTGTTGAAAGTATCCAGACGGCGTTGAGTGTGTGTCGACACAAGTCCTTTGTGTCGAAAAAATTACTTCTGGTGTCGACATAACTCCTGGCTCAGGTGTCGACACAATTTTGAGTGTCGACAAAGCTTCTTCAGAAATGTTGACTTAGCTTGAATGTCGACACCACTTCTTCATAAGAGTCGACATAACTTGAGTGTCGACACAATACCTTCATAAGTGTCGACACAACTTGAGTGTCGACACAATACCATCATAAGTGTCGACACAAGTTCAGAGTGTCGACACAAGTCTTCATAAGTGTCGACACAGTTTCTAGGTGTCAACACAGCTTCTTCACAAGTGTCGACACTTGTACTTAGAAAATTTTCTTCAAATGCTTAAACCTGCACAATGTAACTCAAACATCTATTAAATACAAATTGATGCATATCATTGACTAAGATGAGGCTTCTCCAAATCTTGTACACATTTTCCAATGTACCCAACACTCCTTCTTCCTCCGGATCCTCTTCCTCTGCCTCTTCTTCGACCTATTTCCATTTCTTATTGTGGAGGGGTACGATTGGCATAAGGCCCTATCTCCATCCCTGGGGGTTGAACCTCCCTTATCCTCCATGAAAGTTCCTCCATCCTTGGGCAAACCCTCTTCCTTGACCCTGAGCATTCCCCTTGGTGTCTCCACCCTAGCTCCTGATTTTTTTGCATGCTTGGCTCCTCTCTCATTCTTCCCTAATTCTGCCTAGAACCTCCTTGCTCCCTCGACTTTGAGTAACTCAACCTTGCCAACATTTTTGTGAATGTCGGGTTCGTCGTCTCTCCTTTAATCTCCTCTATCGGCCTTTCCATCAACTCTTTGAAGGACAAGGGGGATTCCAATTCAAGCTCATCTTGAAGAATACCTATCGTAACCCTACGATGAATGCAAGCTGGAGGGTGAATCCTGACACCTCCTGAATGAGCAAGATCTCCTCCAAGAACCTATCCACATAGCTAGCCAGTGACTACTCTACCCCTTGCTTGATCAGGAAGAGTGACTCAGCACTCTTCTTCCTCTTCTTGGAAATCAAGAAACATAGCTGGAAACTTTGACGCAAATCCTCAAATCCGTAGATCGACTCTGCTTGGAGCCATTGAAACCAGTCCCATACTTTCTCCTTCAAAGTGATGACAAAAAGATGATATTTGAATGTGTTTGACATCTGCTTAATGGAGACTGAAAGTCTTTAATTTCAAGGATAGCTAAATCACCTATAGTGGGGGTGATAAGTTTCTTAGTCTCTTGTGACTATCTTTAATTTTCTTTGTGCTTTAGGTGTGTTGAGTTAGCTTGCTTTCAGAACACAACACACAATGTTTATAGTGGTTCCCTGGATTATGGGTACGTCTACCTTCCCTCCCACCTTTCTAACAGCTTGTTAGACAAGGCACTTCTCCAAATCTCGGCTCCAAATATCTTACAACATCGATCCCGTAGGATCTCTCAGTCTCCTCCAAGACTTACCTCAGGCACAAGGCCCTACCTCAGAGCAAACTGATCCTACAACTCAGTGATCAGCAGATCACCTACCTCAGGCACACAAGATTCCCTACACTCAGGCTATGGATGATAGCCCTACATAAGAGATAATAACTCTCCTACAGCTCAAGAACAAAGGCCCTACCTCAGATCTAAAGATGGATCCTACCTCATATCCGAAGGTCCTACACTCAGAGAGAATGACTCTCCTACCTCAGGCTAAAAATACCTACCTCAGATCCAAAGGATCCTACTCTTAGCCTTTATAAAATAGGCTTACATTCTCAGGCACAAAGGCCCTACAACTCAGATCCAAGACTGGATCCTACAAAGAGAATAAAGTTTGTTGGTGTTGATTTGACTCTAGAGAAAAATTATCTGAGTCAGCCTTCCTGGATTGAGAAATACTCAACCCTAACTTCTTCTCGGCAATAAGAAAAATGATCTTCAAGAACCTGCTGCTTGTGTTGGAAGTATCTTACAGTGAACGGCTTCTTCTTGAACTGAGTGTGAATGTTAGTCCTAACTTTGACTCCAGAGAGATATTTCTCTGAGCCTTCTTTTTCTTGAATTAAGATAGCTTAGTCATATCTTCTTATTCACGGCACAAGAAATTGTTCTTCAGAAATGACCTGCTGGTGTTGTGAAGTAACTGCAGCTTGCCTTGATACTACCTGGGCTGAGAAAATCCTAGCCCCAACTTCTTCACAAAAACAAGAGTGTTGATCTTCAATAAGCTGTTGCTTATGCTGGAAGAACTCAGAAACAAGTTTCTGAACTTGTTGATGAAAACAGATGTGTTGACTGTTCTTGTATTCTTCAATCTACTAACTTTGCCTGCTGAGACCAGATGCTCTTCTTCTTCTTCTTCTTTCTCAGAACCTTTTCTGAACTTGCTGTAGCAGATGAAAATTGCTACAACAACTTTTTGGAACTTTTAGTTCAGCTGGTTTACCTTCCTGCATCAAACTCGGCAATAATTGCTAGGAGGAAGACGAAGTCCAGCCGCTACTTTTCGAAATGAGTAAACCCTAAAAGTTAAAATTCTCAGCTCCTTATCTTGTCCTTTTATCTTCCACCAATCAACGACTCTTAGAGCAGTGGGACCCATAATAGTTGACAGCTGCAACCTTGCTTTAACTACAAAAGTTATACAGTAGGCCTGCAGCACCGTTTGTCGTGTATTAAAGCCATCCCATAATATTTTGAATTTTGCTGACGTCAGCATCTGTGGACTTAGTCAAATTCAAGCTCTTTAGTATAGGCATTGAGTGAACCAGCTTCACTCAACGCCAAAACACTTAGACAGATTTTCTTTCACTATGCATTGAGTGAGTAAGCTTTACTCAACACCAAAACACTTAAATAGATTTTCTATCACTAGGCGTTGAGTGAGTAAGCTTGACTCAATGCCAAAACACTTAGTCGCATTCGTGAATGAAAGCGTTAAGTGAAGCTTCTTCACTCAACGCTTTCTGCTTTAGCCCATTATCTTGATGAGTTGTTGAGTGAATAGCCTTCACTCAATACTTCTGTACTTAGATAGATTTTCTGTCAGTTTAGGCATTGAGTGCGTTGAGTGTGTCTTCATCACTCAATGCCATCTAGACTTTTGAGGTCTTAACTGCTTAGGCGTCGAGTTAGCCTTCATCACTCGATGCTTACGGACTTAACCAGATTTCATTACTGTCAAAGATAAAGCTTTGACTATTTGAGCTTTACTTAATGCTTTTTATAGTATGGTGTTGAGTGAACTTCCTTCACTCAACGCATGTGGGCTCAGTCACTTTTCTGCCTTATAAATAGTCAGGCTTTGACTGACTTATCTTCTCTCAGTGCTTTTTGGCATGTGGCATTGAGTGAGCTTGTTTCACTCAATTCATGTGGACTTAACCATATTTCTTTGCATTTGACGTTGAGTGAGCTTGCTTCACTCAACGCATGTATACTTAACCACATTTCTTTGTATCCGGCGTTGAGTGATCTTGCTTCACTCAATGCATATGGACTTAACCACATTTCCTTGCATCTGGCTTTGAGTGAGCTTGCTTCACTCAACTCCTGTGCACCTGGAATTGAGTGAGCTTGCTTCATTCAACGCCTATGAACTTAACCATATTTCTTTGCATCTGGCATTGAGTGAGCATGCTTCACTCAACGCCTGTGGACTTAACCACATTTCTTTGCATCTGGTGTTGAGTGAGCTTGCTTCACTCAACTCCTGTGGACTTAACCACATTTCTTTGCATCTGGTGTTGAGTGAGTTATCCTCACTCAATGCCTATAGACTTAGACACATTTTCTTTCTCTCTACCTGCCTATCTTGTGACCATTTATCACCATCACTTATACAACCTATCTAACCTTGTTCCAAGGAACATCCTGCACATGATGAGCTTAACCAACATCAAATACAACTATGCTCTTAGTGTTGATGGTGATGCCTCTTCAAATAAAATTAGGGAACATTGAGGGAAATATTCCCAACAATCTCCCCCTATTTGAAGAAGGCAGAACACCCAACAATACTAAGAAGCATTTACACATAAGGCATATAAATTTAGAAGCAGCTGTAAGCTTTTTCATACCACTTGAAAATTTCAAAGCATCTTACAGCTCTCCTCAAACTTAACATTTAAGTAGAGGACTTTCCTCAAGCCACTTGAGGGTGAAACATAACATGCAATGGCTCAACATTTCTCTCTTCATATTACTTGAATGTTTCCAAGTAATATGCACTTCTCAGTATTCTACATCTCCCCCTGGTCAGGTAATGTCCACAATCTCCCCTTTAGGGTTTAGGGTATTGCCTACCTCTCCCTATATGATCTTAGCAGATCATCTACACCTCTAACTTTAGGATTTAAGGTATTGCATACCTCCCCCTTTCTAGCTTCTTCAAAAAAAATCCAAATGAGGGAGGTGATAGGATCAAGGGAGAGATTAACTCTTAATGTTATACCTACTTTATAAAATCCAGTGTTGATACTACTTGAGAAATTATCCTACTAAACAAACTATTTGACTAGGAATCATACCTTTTGTGTTGATACATTGAAGCAACACATCATTGCAGCCACTTGAGCTAGCTGCTAACATTATTCCACTTGAGCCAATGCCACTCTTATACCACTTAAAGATTCTGCAGAATGCAGCTGTAGTAAGGGAGGTGCTGGCTTTTCCTCTTATCCTGCAGCATATCTTTACAATAGCAGCAGTGACTGCACAGCAGTAGACATCCACTAGGGTTGATCTCCCCCTTAGACTATGCATAGTTCTGAGAACCTGCTTATCATCTATGATGATCTTTGATCTACTGCAGCTGCTGGTTGTTACTTAACAGGAAGTTGAACTAGTTCCTGTAACTTCTTAATTTTCTCCCCCTCATCAGGAGAATATTGACTTGCTCCCCCTTAACTGGAGCATCTGCTGTCATTCCCTTTACTGGACACTTGATTCTATCTTAGTCTTGATACCACTTGATATCACTTGAGAGTCTTGATATCAAATGTTTGACTTATCTACCTGCAAGAGAGGTGAGTTCTGTAACAGAAATATAACATGGAGCAACTGAAGATATACCAAGTTCAACATACCCAACTCAAACTTACGGGTGTTGAACTTGACTTCATCTAGTGGCTTAGTAAAGATGGCAGTCACTTGCTTGTCTGTGGGGACAAACTCAAGATAGAAGTCTGCCTTTTCCACATGCTCCCTAATTGAATGATACTTAATCTTTATGCATAGTCCTGCTATGAGAGATAGGATTCCTACTAATGAGGATTTAAATAGCTGACTTATAGTATATGATAATATTACTTATCTCAATGTTGTAGACCTGGAGCTGATGCTGGATTTATAGCAACTATGCATAGCAGCTCCCTGCGGAGATATACTCTGACTCAGTAGTGGATATAGACAAAATGGTCTGCTTCTTGCTGCTCAAATGACATCATCCTTCTCTCTTGGAATGGACAAGTTCCATCCTTGCTTTTCCTTTCTTCCTTACACCCTATAGTGGAGGTACTTCTTCTCACCTGCCTCTTTTTTGTCTCCTTTGGAGAGCATCTTCCCAGATTTGTTGTGAACCTTTTTGTAATGTGAGGAGAAGGAAGATTTGTTTTTCCATTGCCTCCTCTTCAACATTTTCTGGAACTGCTTGAAGAATAGTGGCACTTCACCATCTATATACTGTTCAGGCCACAATGAACCTCTGATTACATTGGTGACCCAAACATTATTCTCCCTTGATACACACACACACACAAGCTTGATTAGGAAAATAGGCAGTGTGCACTGTATACCACTGGTGGCACATGTCTCTTCTGTATACCACCTGGACTTACACTGCATACTCCCTCTTGATCATGGTCATTGCCTTTGATTAATGTCATCTCCCATTGACTAAGACAGGGAGGCTTTGGCCTGATCTGTCTCTTCATCTAGATAGATCACTATCCTTTGAAGCATCTTTATTCATTTCAATGACACTCTTATTATCTTGAACAGGGAGTTCAGTTAAAATCTCCCCATCAATCTGTATTTTCCATAGGAAGTTGCTGACTTGTATCAACTATAGCTAGAGCAATCCAGCTATTCATGAATTGATTGTACTTGCTTTCCCATAGTAGGTGCAACCATCTAAGTATTCTTCCTCTCAACCCCAGCAATGTCTATAGGGATAAGCTGATCTTTAGCAGTTTTGCTAACCTATTCTGTGTTGTAGGTATACTAGGTAAGACTCAAGATTGTACAGTTACCTAGTCAAGACTTTCTCTCCATCAGCAGGATCATCTTAGCTTGATAGTCTCCCTCTCAACAATTGCATAGATTCTGTGTTGGGTCCAGTGATAGATATGGCCCAGATTTGTAAGAAGTTAAACAAGTCAAGGACACACAAACAAGCTGTATTTGATGTGTGTTTGAGTTTATGCATGCAGGTGGACATCAAGCAAGTTGGTAGACAGGCAGGAATTTTCCTAAGTCCACTGGCGTTGAGTGATGCAAGCTCACTCAACGCTAGGTGTAGGGTGAAAACTTGAGGAAATCGCTAAGGACAAAAGTGTCGAGACAAAAGTGTCGAAACAAAAGTGTCGAGACAAAAGTGTCGAGACAAATATGTCGACACCTTTGTAGGAGAAGTGTCGAGACAAGCCAGTCAGCAGTGTCGAGATAAAAGTGTCGAGACAAATATGTTGACACCTTTGTAGGAGAAGTGTCGAGACAAGTCAGTCAATAGTGTCAAGACAAGTCAGTTATCTCGAAACCTTGAAGATCAAGTCAGAAGTGTCGAGACAAGTTATTCAGTAGTATCGAGACAAGTCAGTTAACTCGACACCTTGAAGATCAAGTCAGCTGGAAGATACGGGATAGGCTGGAAATCGCCTAAGTCCACAGGCGTTGAGTGAAGTCTATTCACTCAATGCCAGGTAAGCAAAATCGTTGAGTATAGCTAGGTTAGTCTAAGCCTAACAATTTGATTGAGATGTTGCTGATGCGGCCGCCATTGATCCCTGTCTGAGAGAGTTCATGGATTGGGACGATCGTTGCCGCAAGCTTGAGGATGGGACTCTATCACGACGCCAATGCCGTCGTCGCTATTAAATAAAATATATAATTCTAAATTAAATAATTATAATTATATATTTTATCAAATTATTATTATTTTATCAATTTTTATTTTAAACAATGTTATTTCATGTATTTTATTTTATTACATTTAATTAATATAGTTTAATTCTTGTATGATGGGTGCCTATAACCATCAAGAGTATTTTAATTTTATGCATTTAAATTTTGTATTGTTTTTATTTCATGATGGGTGCATATAACTGATGACTAGTTTTAGTCATCGTTTTTGGGGGTAATTTAGTAGTCAAAATTCCTAAGTTTTGTTATACTTATGTGTTTTTGTATGCTTGTTATGATAATATAAAGTTTTATGTTATGTTATGTATTTATTTTATATTTTATGTTTAGTTTTATTTATATTAGTATCTTTGTTATAGTTCATATGTTATGTTTAATTTAATGTTCTATGTTTAATTTTTATGTTATATGTTTAACTTGTGTTTATTTTAATAATATTATTATTATATTATGTTTTGTTAAGTTTAAATAATTAATGTTATGTTAATGTTATGTTATGTTTTTATGTTATGTTTTGTTATTTAACTAATGTTATTATATTTGTTTTATTGTAGGTACAACCCAAACTCAAGACCACTTGGAGCAGCCCATGTAAGCCTACCCGAGCCTATGTAGAAGCCACCAAAGAAAGCCTCAACCCAAGCATGCAGCCCGAGCTCCACTCCAAGCAGCCCTCAAGCCCAAACAGCCCCTACCCGAGCCCACAAAGCAGTCCAAGAGCAGCCCACATGTGGCCGGCCACATACATTCATGCATTCATGCACCTTGCCACCTTCCTCTCTCTCTATATTTAATATATTTCATTCATGCATGGCCACCCTATGTCTCTCTCCCCTTTATTATTTCCTTCTACACACTTCCATTCATCCCCCCTCTATTTTATTTTATATTTTCCATTTCACTTCCATAAATATAATACATTGCATGTAGCCATTCTCTCTCCTTCCATTTAAAACTCATGCATGAATCATTCCCTCTCCATATGGCCGGCCACCCTTTGCCTTCTCTCTTCTAGATCCTTCTCCCTCATCTATAAAAGGAACCCCTCCCCCTCTTGTTGATGTGAAGTAGTTTTTAAGTAGTTTGAGTTTTAAAGTAGTTTTAGTTTTGGTAGAGTGCTAGTTCAAGAATGTTTCTCTCCTTGTTGTAATTTTCTTTTATTGTTGTAATTTTGCTTCATAATATAGTCTTGTTGTTTTTAATATTGTACCTCTTTTATTATGCAATGAAAACATTTTCTTCTTCTCTTATTTTGGTTTTCTTTTCCAATATGCGTAGCTAAATAATTTTTGTGCCCGATCGCGATGATTTTTGCAATAGAATAACGCATCTTTATTTTTATGTTTTCCTTTGTATTTTTCTATTTTGATCCTTCCTTGAATTATTTTGTATCGACTCCGTATTTCTAGTATACGGTAGTAGATTCCGATCTCATATTTGAGTAGCCGAGAGGCTCG
Organism: Platanthera zijinensis; assembly: GCA_039513925.1. Taxonomy (NCBI): domain Eukaryota; kingdom Viridiplantae; phylum Streptophyta; class Magnoliopsida; order Asparagales; family Orchidaceae; genus Platanthera; species Platanthera zijinensis. The sequence goes on from CM077095.1 coordinate 102,397,467, forward strand.
TGAATATGAAAGATCACTCAAGGAAAGAAGGAGTTGAACGCACCCCTAGAGATAGGATGACGTAAATCCTCCGGATTGGAGTCAAATCCAATAGTGCGGGTCACTTCGATAATGCGACTTTAGGCCATTTTGACTTGTAAAGAGATTTCGGTCAAAACGTCTACAAGTTAGGGGATTTAATGCTCTAGCGAGATTACTTCCTAATATCGGATCCGTCACGGTCTTAATAGAATTACAAATGCTAAACTAAATTATTTCGTTATTTTATTTCAAAGAGAATCGTCGATCGCGCACTCTTTTCTCGTAATAGTTTATTTCTCTTTAAGTTTAGTTTATTTTAATTTTCAAACATCATTAATCGTTTAGTAGGATAATAGAGTCGTTGTGAGTAATAGTACTTGCCTGCCCCGAGTTTTTATACGACCTTGATATTTTTCATATCCTATACTATATTTCGATAGGTACACTTGCCTTAATCGAGTATAGATTGGAGAATACGATTTTCTCTACCAAGTTTTTGGCGCCGTTGCCGGGGATTCTTTTTGGCAATATTACGAAAGCCTTGAATTTATTACTTCTACTAAAAAAAACAAAAAAAAAATTATTATTATTATTATTATCCACCCACCTCATCTTATTTCTACCCAACCTAAAATCTCTCGAAAAGGGTAAGGGGCTTTAAGCGCCACCATTTTACCTAGTACCGGGCGAACCCTTCACCGGGTAGTCCTCGGGAAGTTCGAGAGCCAATCCATTAAAAAACCTATTTTAAAAAATATATATATATATATCTAAAAAAAAACAAATCAAAAAAAATTTGTATTTCTTTTTCATTTTGGTAACAGTTCTTTTTATGGAATCGTCATTTTTTTGCGCTTTTTGCGGGTCGTCCGACCATTTTTATTCTGAATGTCTTTCGGGAACCCCTCCCTCTCTTGATTATAATTTTTCTGGGGAAGGTCAAACTGGCCAATTTGACCCTTACTCCAATTTTTGTCCAACTTGGGAGATGGGCAACCCGTATTTTTCTTATGATTTTGCCCCGCAAAGCACCGCGCCTCCTACTTTTAATTTTAATTCTCTCGATAATGGGTATTTTGAGTTGCAAACTTCTCTTAATAATATTAATTCGCATCTCAAAACCATTATGGATTCTTTTTCTCGTGGGGCCGCTTCTTTTTCTTCGTCTTCTTCTCCGTCTCCTCCAATTTCTTTATGTAAGGAGTCACCGGATATCCCGGCTTGTCTTGTTCCTCTCGAGGAGGATAACTACTCGGATATCCCGGATTGTTTCCTTCCTCCTTTGGAAGACACCTCTATGGATATTCCGGTGTGCTTCTTACCCGTTGAGGATGACGAGACGTTTTATATTTCTCATTCCGAAGACGTTTGCGATTCCATTACGCTTTCAAATTCAACTATTGCAAATTTTTCTCTTTTTAGCGAATCTACTTTTTCTTCTTCTTTTTTAGATAATTCTTCTTTAGTCCACTTTACTCCTTCTTCTCCCGAAATTTCACAAGACTCTCCTTCTCCTTGTGAAATTTCCTTTGATGAAAATTCTTTTTCTACTTCTTTTATTTCTCTTTCTCTTTTTTCTTCTTTTTGTTCTCCTTCTTTTGACGACCCCTTCTTTCCCGTTTTACATACGACGGAGTTCTTCTATAACTCCGTCCGTTCTTTTTTGGGCGTCATTCTCTTGAAGATTCCACCGCATATCGGTGCGATTTTTCAATTTTTCTTTTTTTTAGTTTACTCCCCTAAGCGCATACTTAGGGAGTTACCTCTTCATCTTAATTTTTATTATCCATTTAGCTAACGAATAACATCGGGCTCGACCGACGTTAAACAGAGAGCGCTCTTGGGAGGCACCCCTTGCTTATCCTTTTTATTTTTCTTTTTCTTTTTTGTTTTGCAGGAATAAAACCCCCGGCGGTTCGTTTGGCTCCATCATTTCATCTCTTCCTTAGGCCCGAGCCGGTGTCCAGCTCAAGCATGGGGGAGCAACATCTGTATTCGGCCTTACGACTCCGGGGAAGTCGTTTTTTTTTCTTTACTTTATTGTATCCCCCCTCCCCTTTCTTCTTCCTTTTTCTTTCTTATTTTTATTTTTCATTGAGGGCAATGAAAGGTTTAAGCATGGGGGAGGGTTTTGTTGTTTTCTTTCTTTTCAAAAAAAACAAAAATGTTTAGTATAGTTTTATTAAATTCTTTTTAGTACTACTTTTATTTAGCCTTATTAAAAACCCAAAAAAATTAGAAAAATCAAAAATTCCAAAAAAAGATAATATCTCAAAACCCAAAAAAATGAAAAAATGTCAAAAAATCAAAAATATAATAAATCTCATGCTTAGCTTTTTGTTATTTTTAGAACTTTAGTTTGAGTTAGTTTATAAGCATTTTTATTTGCTAATTTTTATTTCATCATATTTAGTTAAATTTAACTTTTAGTGATTTTGTTTTGAGGATAATCTTATGATTTTAATTTGATTAGAGTAATCTATTTAGCACTTTTTCTCTTTTATTTTAAATAGTTTCAATTTTGTAGTAAATTTGCTAAACAATTTTGGATTCCAATTATTATTACTTCATGCTTTTAGATTCTTAGGAAATCTCAATCTACTAGTAGTTGCTCTCTAGTGTTTTAGTTTATTTTCTAAAATTTTTTTTTTAACCCATCATTTTTTCTTTTATTGTTAGATCATATGTCATGGGAATAAGAGGATAAAATTCATTATTCCATGGTAAACATATGCAACTCAAAATAAAATGAAGAGAGGAATTAAAAAAAAGTTCATATATGTCGGGGGAAGTGATAGGATGTTAGTCTATCATTTCCTGGTATTACATATATATTATTCAAAAAATAAAAATGAGTGGGGTGAGAGGATAAAATTCATCACCTCCAATCAAAGACCTCTTCATGTTAATTTCCTCCCTAAAACCCCCCTTAGCCAATATCATTGTCTTAGTTTTTAAATTAAAATATGTGGAGAGCATAAGTAGTAGGTTGTCTTCTTCCTTAAGTTTCTTTTAAGTCATGGTTTTTATAATCCCAATCTAACTTTGTTTGCACTTTACTCCATTTTGAATGCTAGTTAATTTATTAGAGAATTTTTGGCTAAATTCTTCTCTCTTGTCACTTTAATTTCATAATTTAGGACTTGATTCATAAATTCCTAAACTTTTATTTTTGGCTAGATTTTGATGTTAATAAATTTTAAGTTGAATTGCAAATTTTATAATGTCTTATAAATATTTCTCTTTCTTTTGCTCTGGAATAGCAAAAGCCTAAGCATGGGGGAGTTTGATGACTAGTTTTAGTCATCGTTTTGGGGGTAATTTAGTAGTCAAAATTCCTAAGTTTTGTTATAATTATGTGTTTTTGTATGCTTGTTATGATAATATAAAGTTTTATGTTATGTTATGTATTTATTTTATATTTTATGTTTAGTTTTATTTATATTAGTATCTTTGTTATAGTTCATATGTTATGTTTAATTTAATGTTCTATGTTTAATTTTATGTTATATGTTTAACTTGTGTTTATTTTAATAATATTATTATTATATTATGTTTGTTAAGTTTAAATAATTAATGTTATGTTAATGTTATGTTATGTTTTTATGTTATGTTTTGTTATTTAACTAATGTTATTATATTTGTTTTATTGTAGGTACAGCCCAAACTCAAGACCACTTGGAGCAGCCCATGCAAGCCTACCCGAGCCTATGTAGAAGCCACCAAAGCAAGCCTCAACCCAAGCATGCAGCCCGAGCTCCACTCCAAGCTGCCCTCAAGCCCAAACAGCCCCTACCCGAGCCCACAAAGCAGTCCAAGAGCAGCCCACATGTGGCCGGCCACATACATTCATGCATTCATGCATTCATGCACCTTGCCACCTTCCTCTCTCTCTATATTTAATATATTTCATTCATGCACGGCCACCCTATGTCTCTCTCCCTTTTATTATTTCCTTCTACACACTTCCATTCATCCCCCCTCTATTTTATTTTATATTTTCCATTTCACTTCCATAAATATAATACATTGCATGTAGCCATTCTCTCTCATTCCATTTAAAACTCATGCATGAATCATTCCCTCTCCATGTGGCCGGCCACCCTTTGCCTTCCCTCATCTAGATCCTTCTCCCTCATCTATAAAAGGAACCCCTCCCCCTCTTGTTGATGTGAAGTAGTTTTTAAGTAGTTTGAGTTTTAAAGTAGTTTTAGTTTTGGTAGAGTGCTAGTTCAAGAATGTTTCTCTCCTTGTTGTAATTTTCTTTTATTGTTGTAATTTTGCTTCATAATATAGTCTTGTTGTTTTTAATATTGTACCTCTTTTATTATGCAATGAAAACATTTTCTTCTTCTCTTATTTTGGTTTTCTTTTCCAATATGCGTAGCTAAATAATTTTTGTGCCCGATCGCGATGATTTTTGCAATAGAATAACGCATCTTTATTTTTATGTTTTCCTTTGTATTTTTCTATTTTGATCCTTCCTTGAATTATTTTGTATCGACTCCGTATTTCTAGTATACGGTAGTAGATTCCGATCTCATATTTGAGTAGCCGAGAGGCTCGTGAATATGAAAGATCACTCAAGGAAGGAAGGAGTTGAACGTACCCCTAGAGATAGGATGACGTAAATCCTCCGGATAGGAGTCAAATCCAATAGTGCGGGTCACTTCGATAATGCGACTTTAGGCCATTTTGACTTGTAAAGAGATTTCGGTCAAAACGTCTACAAGTTAGGGGATTTAATTCTCTAGCGAGATTACTTCCTAATATCGGATCCGTCATGGTCTTAATAGAATTACAAATGCTAAACTAAATTATTTCGTTATTTTATTTCAAAGAGAATCGTCGATCGCGCACTCTTTTCTCGTAATAGTTTATTTCTCTTTAAGTTTAGTTTATTTTAATTTTCAAACATCATTAATCGTTTGGTAGGATAATAGAGTCGTTGTGAGTAATAGTACTTGCCTGCCCCGAGTTTTTATACGACCTTGATATTTTTCATATCCTATACTATATTTCGATAGGTACACTTGCCTTAATCGAGTATAGATTGGAGAATACGATTTTCTCTATCAATAACCATCATAGTTTCATTTTGAATTTTGAATTGGAGGAGATGGAGTAGTGTAGACTATATATAGCCATGTTATGAAGGATTTTATTAGAGAATGAATGATAAGAATTTGAATCCCTAAATCTTCCTTGAGATCTTTTCCCCCTCCTTTTCAAAATTTCAGCTCCTCCTATCCTCCTCCCCTCTATTTGGCTGTCGGCCATCATCTCCTCCCTCTATCTCTACTCGGATCCTCTCCACCACCTCCTCCCTCTCCATTCATCTCTCTCATAAGCCCGACCACCCCCTCTAACCGCCACCTTTCATCTCTCTTCCACCTCTATCGGCCAACACTTCTCCCTCTCCAAAGCCCGACCAACCTCTTTATTTTTTGGGTGAAATTCGGCCAAGGCACGATCCCCCCTTGTGGATTCCAACTCCGACGTTAAGCGACGAAGGCAGACGAGTTTTCTCTCCATCCGGCATGACTCTGGAGGAGCCGTTGAAGGACGATCCAGAAAATAGTGAATTGGAAACATCCATTCTGATTGGGTAACAAAACCTTTCTACTTTTGGTGTTTCCCTCTAGATTTTCATTGTGGTGGATACTTTGTCGTGATCTTTGAAACATTGAATTTATCGTGGTTTCTTCGTTTGATTTTGTTGTTCATCCTTATTTTATTTTAGTTAAAAAGTTTTGGCGAACCTTCATTTTCTTTTTGTTAGGAGAGATTTACCATTTCCGAATCGTAACCTTTTTGTTAGATCTCTTTTGGTATAACCATCGCTCGATCGGACCGGGTTGGACCCTTTAGCCTGAAAGAATATTGGTCTATAGCCTTTGTTCGATCCTAATCGGTTTGGCTACCCGTAAGCTAGCATCTAATTGATAAAATTAAATAGTGTGTGCGCCGTGTTGGATTTTTTGTGCAAGTGTAGAATTGGATCGTAGAGAGGTATTCATGTGTGTCTGTAGATATTTTACGGTGTTCCGTGTAAGCCTGCATCACAATTGCCAAGCTAAAATTGTGGTTAAGGCCACAGGCATTGAGTGTAGTCTAATCACTCAATGCCACACAACTAAAAGCTGTGAGACGGGCAAAGCCTAAAAAGAAATAGCTGAAAATATGGCTTAAGTCCACAGGCATTGAGTGAAGTGTACTCACTCAATGTCATACAGCTAAAAGCTATGAGAACACGCAAAGCCTAAGAAGAATTAGGCAGAAATGTAGCTAAGTCCACAGGCGTTGAGTGAAGTCCACTCACTCAATATCATAACATCAAATTCATTGAGTATTGCTTATGTTAGTCAAAGCCACAAAAAATCTTTGTAGTTATTTTAACTAAGTCCATAGGCATTGAGTGAAGCTTAGTCACTCAACGCCATGTGATAAAGAGCGTTGACTGATTCTCATCCAGTTAGAGATAGTGTTTTTAGACATGGAAAATTGACTAAGTCTAAATGCGTTGAGTGTAGCTTACTCACTCAACGCCAGATAACAGAAGAATATCTGTTAAGTAGTTTAGCATTGAGTGAAGCTTACTCACTTAACGTCAAGTGACAGAAAGATTGGCTAAGCAAAAAAGCATTGAGTGATGAAGACACACTCAATGCTATCAACGCCTAATAACTGGAATATTTTTCTAAGTGTTTTTGCGTTGAGTGATGGATGCTCACTCAATGCCTAGTGATAGAAATTCTGTCAAAGTGTTTTGGCACTGAGTGATGCTTACTCACTCAACGCCTATACTACCGATGCTTGATTTTGGCTAAGTACACAGATGGTGACGTCTGCATGAGTCAGCAAAAGTCAACAAAGTCAACGCAGTTTAAATTCGTTGCGGGAAAGATGGAGTAAGCCATTGATGGCATCGGCGGCCAGCTTTTGTTGCCTTCTACAAATATAAGGTTCTAAATCGGCAATTAAGGCGGGGCCCACAGCACAATAGAGCCGTTAAGTAATGAGAAATAAAAGGGAAAGATTGGATGCGTCGACAACAAGCAATTTTGGTTTTCTGATATCACAATTGTGGTTGAACATCGTCTTCTTCCTTGCCATTGCTGTCGAGCTTGAAGGTCTTGTTTAGTTCAGTCAACCTGAAAGCAAAAAAGTGATAGCTACTGCAATATTCATCTGTGACAACAAGGTCAGGATTGATTCATGAAAGAGAAGAGGTAGATACTTCTGCTAGCTACTTCTAGCACAAACTGTGAATCAACAAAGGACCTTGTCAACTTATTATTGTGAACAAGATTGGGCTAAAATCTGCTTAGCCTGGGAAAATAGACACTGAGATCTTTGTCTAGTGTTTAATTGTTTCAAATCATTATTATTTTTTGTATAATCCTATCTAGGATCTGAGTGTAAGATTCTTGTGTGAACCTGAGTATAGGCATGTGTTATAAAGGCTGAGGTAAGATCTATTGTAGATCTGAGTGTAAGATTCTTGAGTTAATCTGAGTGTAGACATGTGTTATAAAGGCTGAGGTAAGATCAGTTGTAGATTTGAGTGAATTTGAGTGTAGGCTTGTGATATAAAGGCTGAGGTAGGATCCAGTTGGGATCTTGATAGTTTAACTTTCAAGGCAGCCTAAACACCTAGAGGGGGGGGTGAATAGGTTCTGCTTTTCTTATAAAAACTTCTAGGCAGAATTCAATTCAATAGCTAACACAATTGGCACAGCAATCACAGAAAATAAAACATCACAGATTGCACAATGTTTTATAGTGGTTCCCCAAGGTCTGGGTACATCCACTTTCCCCCTTCACCTATCTAGCAGTATGCTAGATTCGGCCAAACTTCCACTTATCTCAGATCAACAGATCCTACAACTCAGAACCCAACTGGTTCCTACAACTCAGGCACAACTGCCCTACCTCAGCCTTGCCCCAAGGCCTATAACTCAGAGAATATCCTTCTCCTACACTCAGGCAATCAGCCCTACCACTCAGAGTTCAACACTCCTACACTCAGCCTTTATAATATAGGCTTACAACTCAGATCTGTGTAAACAGATCCTACAGAAATATAGAAAAGATTATTAAACTGTCTTGCCAAAGTTGAGAGAGAAAAGGCCAAGACAATTCTTGATCAGCTGATGCAATCAACTGTATCTGAGCCTTCTTCAAAGCTTCTTGAAAATGAACTTAGCTGAGTTGATTCCAAACAGCTTCTTGAGAATCCACTGGTGGTTTCTTTCTTCTTCTTCTAATTCTGGCTTGATCTCTCTCTATCCAGCACTTTGAAAGATTCTTCTGAATTCTGATTAGAACTCTTCTTAGATCTATCCTTAGATAGTCTTCTTAGATCTCCCGGAGAAGATCTTCTTAAGTGACTAGCACTTTCTTGAAATGAATTGGATTGTGATCCTTCTCTTCCTTTTTGATTAAAAGTTATTCAAAAGGACTATCTGTTGTGGTTGTTGTTCTCCTTCTGAATCTGTCTATTTATAGACATTCTTAATGGTAACCGGCTGATCCGGTTTCTAACCGTTTTCTGACAAGTCTGACAGCTTCAGTTAACCGGTGGTAACCCACAGCTGTCAAGTCTTCAAACAAGTCCTGTGCCTTAGTCTTGAACCACAAGTTGTTGAAACAGTCTGTCAGAAAGTGTCGAGACCATCTGTCTATCTGTGTCGACACAATTGACTTTGGTGTCGACACAGTCTTCAGTGATGTCGACTAAGTTGCCTTTGAGTCGACACAGCTTCTTCTGAAAATAACTTGGTCTTGACTCTTCAGTGTGTCGACACAAGTCCTGTGTGTCGACACAGTTGTTGTAGAATCATAACTTAGTAAGTGTCGACTTAGCCTTCAGGTGTCGACACATTCATTTCTTAAATCTGCTTTAATGTGTCGACTTAATCACAATGTGTCGACACATTCTGCTGGTGTCGACAAACTTGAGGTCGACTATTTTCTTCTGTGTCGACACATTCAGTTGATGTCGACAATCTTGAGATCGACTATACTCTTCTGTGTCGACACATTCTCCCAATGTTGAGGTCGACGCTTTTCTTCTGTGTCGACACAAATTCCCAGAGTTGTGTCGACTCTTTTCTTCTGTGTCGACACAAATTCCCAGTGATGTGTCGACTTACTTCTTCTGTGTCGACACTTTTTCCCAGTGTAGTTGTAGACTAACTGCTATGTGTCGACACTGCTTCCCAGTGTTGTGTCGACTATTTTCTTCTATGTGTCGACACTGCTTCCTCTGTGTCGACACTTGGACTTAGAATTTTTCTGCATACTTTATCAATTCTTCACCTGCACATGTCAACTTAAAACAACATCAAATACACCTTGATGTATATCATTGAGCTAGGTTGGGCTTCTTCAAATCAGGTACACATTTTCCAATGTACCCAACAATCTCCCCCTATTTGGAGAAGTCATAACCCCTATAGCCAATGATATACACCATTTATAAACAGTACTAAATGATGATTAATGACATAACAGGAATACTTTAATATAAACAAAACATAAAAACAATTCATCACAGAATGCACATTATAATATGCCAAACAACATTTTGTTTATAACTGGGTAATGTTTGATTACAATGTTTTACATTTAATGATTACATCACAACATTACAAAACACTATAAAAGAACTTAAAACATAATCAGGATTGATCAGGCTCTCTTATAATCCCTTTGCCAGATTGAATTGTAGCTGTCACAGGAGCTTCTGATTCTTCAGCTATCTTCTTTCCTTTAAGATCAACTTTCTTCTGAGCTTCTTCCTTGATCCTTTGCCTTTCAAAATAATGAAAAGGCTTTGGGAAGTATTCGCTTGGCTCCTTAGCATCTGATGGCAGTCTTCCCAGCTTAGCTTTCCTTCTGAATTGTACTATTGCTTCTTGTCTTGCCTCATACTTCTGTCATTCTATTTCATTGTACCACTTGCCTCTCTCATGAACTTTATCTTGTACAGCTTTCCATGCAGTGAGTATTATGTTCCTTGAAGTAGGACTCCACTGCTCATAATCTGGCTTAAGTACAGCCTGCTCTCTGAATTTCTTCTTTGCTAATAGAGCATCTTGCTGTTCTTTCAGAGTAGCCTCAGGCTTATCAACCTTTCCAAAGATAATATTAGTAACCTCCTTTGGAGGACTATACATTCCTTGAACTTTTGATCAATCATGTCAAAATCTGGAGGGGGGTAAATGACTTGGGCAACCTCAGGTTGATTGCCTTCAAGTAGAGTTGATTGTATTCCTGACTCAGCCACCATAGCATCATCACACAATGGGGGATATCCCAAAGTGGCTCGAATGCTATTGGTCACCCATTTGGAGTGCTCTGAGCCTGCATGAATTAGCATCCTCTCCCCCTTTATGGCTTCTCTAAATACATGATCTCTTAGATCTTCCTTTTGAAATCTGATTTGGCCATCCAAATAATTCACACCTTCTCTAAAAAATGGTTTTAACTTGTTAAGCTTTTCAGATATTTCTTTTTGAGAGGTTGAGATGGCTGTCTTAACAGAAGCAATGGCAGCTTGAAAATTCTTATCAAATTCGTCCCTTTCTTTGGCTCTATCTGCAGGCAGACCTGGACCAATCTTCTTTACTTCCTCAATGATCTCATTATGAGATTCAGTTAAATTATCATTCATTCTTAGCTGGTTTTCCAAAACATAGCTTTGCTTCAAAGCAATGTCATCCACCTTTGTAGTAATAGCCTCCTGTTGTTTAGCTAGATAAACCACAGCATTGCCACCCTTGTGGAAGCAATCTGTCATTTCCTTTTTATGCATGTTGACCTGAAACTGGATGGACTTTATATCCTGAGCTAAGTCAAACTGAAGTGACTTGCTATTTTCATCAACATACTTTTCCATAGCCATCCTTTGTTCATCCAATTTTACTTGTAGATCTATCATAAATTTGTTGTAATCAAAGGCTGGAGATACTTGTAGAGGTGTGGTCTGTAAAGCCTGCTTATAATGCTTGCTTCTTCTCTTAAATACAACAAGTTTTCTTTTCTTTGCCACCCTGGCATCTTCAGTTTCTGTTTCAGATGAAGTATCTACATGAATTCTTTCTTGAGGATGATGAATTGTATCTGTTCCAGGGGCCTGTTGCTCAGTTTCAACATCCACTGGCTCACCCTCAACCTGTGGCTCAACTTCAGCTTCCTGATCAATGTCCATACCTATGGACTTCTCAATATCTGGTCCACCTCCTACTTTATCAGCAGTAGTATCAATATCAGGGAATAACTCCTCCATAGTAAATTCCAGTTGAGCTGTAACTTCTGCAGCAGTTAAAACTTGAGACAAGTTTAACTGTGCTTCCTCTTGTACTTGCACTTCAGTATTTGTAGTATCTGGAGTAGGAGTGGACACTAGCTCCCCCTGAACCTGTGCAGTAATAAGAATATGAGCAATGTCTTTTATAGTAAAATACATTAGCTCCCCCTATACCTGAGCAGGAGTAGATACCTTTGGAGCAGGAGTGGAAATTGGCTCCCCCTGCATCTGTGCAGGTGTTGACACTTCCTGAACTATAGTTGAGTCAAGCTGTTTTTCAACCTGTGTCCTCAGTGGGTCTTCTTGTAATTGTTCAGATTCTTGATTTTGTGTAGGGGATTTCACAGGGGTGTCTGACCTGCTCTCTTCAGGCACATCCTTGGACAGCACCCTATCCCACCTAGAGAACAGTCTCATATCCATTCTTCTCATATGATTAATCTTACTCCCTTGCAGTTGCTGCATCACTTCAGGAATCACTCCAGTGAAGTACAGGCTCATGATCCTAGCCATGTTAGGCTTCTTGATTCCTTCTTTGATCTTGTCAAAGATCACTCCTGACCAATCAGTAGGAATAGTAAAAACAATCCTGGTCATCAGGCTGAACATATAGGCAGAAATCCTATCATGTCCACCTATCTTGCAGAGGATTACTTTCCCAACTACTTCTGACAAGAACTTCCCTTGCTGATTCATACCCTTCCTGTTGAATGCAGCTCCAATCTTCAATCCTGAGTCCAGTCCACACCATTGAAGGGCTTCCCTTGTCTTAGATATAGGAACTTCCTCTTCATTCTCAACTACTTGCAATTGAAAGATCTTTCTTAAACTTCTTTGATTAATCTTCACCTTAGTCCCTTGAACAGTGGACTTAATCTTGAGGCCAGTAGAGTGGACTGATGCAGAGATAAAGAACTCGTGCACCTCCTTCTTCCAGATTTTAGTAGGTTCTGAGATGAGAAATTCTAACCCTGACTCAGAGAGGAGGGTGATAACTCCTTGAACATCAGGCGGCGCCTCTGCAAAGGCCTGGCGCACCAATTCATACCCTTCATTTATGTTGTCTTCAATCCTTGGCGCCATCGGTTCGTCGAGAAAGCTTGAGAGAAGAGAGAAAGATAGACTGTCGACACAGGGTTTTAGTCTCGAAAATCTTGGAAGCGTGTCGACAGAATGAGTTTTTGACCTATTTATAGCCTCAGTTGAAAGAAGTTCAAAAGGCGCCAAAAACAGTCAAAATGTGTCGACACAGACGGAATGTGTCGACACAAACTTCTATTGTCTCGACATAACTTCAGCCTACTATGTATCGACACCAATTTGTGGTTATGTCGACACCTTAGATAAACAGAAATTCTGTGTCGACTCTAAGGATAAGTGTCGACACGTATTCTGTAAGTGTCGACACCATTTTCCTGGTTGAGTCGACATTACATTTCTGGTTAAGTCGACAATATAACTCTTAAGTGTCGACACATATTCTCTGTGTCGACACAATATTTCTGACTTGTCGACATAATTTCTCTGTGTCGACACATTATTACTGAATGTGTCGACACATTCTTACTTAGCCAATTTCTGTAACTTCAATGTGTCCTTTTTAACACTTGATTATGTTGTTATTACTTTTACTTACTTATATACCACTTCAATAGCATTGTTAATGATTTTGTTAATACATTAATCAATGGTTAACATACCTAATTCAATTTTGAATTTATTGAATTTGGTTTCATCTAAAGGCTTAGTAAATACATCTGCTATTTGATAATCTATTTTTACAAATTCCAATGAGATGTCTCCTCTTTCTACATGTTCTCTAAGAAAATGGTATTTGATTTCTATATGCTTAGTTCTACTATGAGAAACTGGATTATTAGCAATAGAAATAGCACTCTTTGAATCACATAAAAGGGGTGTTCTACTTACCTGAATACCATAATCCTTAAGCTGATGCTGCATCCACAATAGCTGTGCACAGCAGCTTCCAGCAGCAACATACTCTGACTCAGCTGTGGAAATTGCCACACTGGTCTGCTTCTTACTACTCCAAGATATTAGTCTTCCTCCCAGGAATTGACAAGTACCTGTAGTACTCTTTCTATCCTCTCTACATCCTGCAAAATCTGCATCTAAATAGCCTGTTAGTAGAAAATCTCTATTCCTAGGGTACCAAAGACCTAGAGTAGGAGTGCCCTTTAGATATCTCAGAATCCTTTTGACTGCAGTATAATGAGATTCTTTAGGGCAGGCTTGGTACCTAGCACAGACACATGTTGCATACATAATGTCAGGTCTACTAGCAGTGAGATATAGTAGAGACCCAACTATTCCTCTATACAATGATTCATCAACAGGTTTACCTGTCTCATCTTTGCATATAGGCATACTAGTTCCCATAGGAGTTCTCATGGTGGAGGATGACTCCATACCATATTTCTTAATTAATTCTTTGGTGAACTTAGACTGGGATATGGACAATCCATCATCAGTCTGTCTTACTTGGAGTCCCAAGAAGAACTTAAGTTCACCCATACTGCTCATCTCAAACTTCCCTTGCATAAGTTTGGCAAACTTTTTACAAAGGTTGTTTTCAGTTGATCCAAAGATTATGTCATCAACATAGATCTGGACTAAGATGATCTTTCCTTTGGATTCCCTAAGGAATAGAGTTTTGTCTATCTTTCCTCTTGAGAATTTATTCTCAATGAGGAAGGTAGACAGGGTTTCATACCAAGCCCTTGGAGCTTGTTTTAACCCATACAAAGCTTTCCTAAGCTTATACACATAATCAGGTTTAAGAGAATCTATAAAACCTGATGGCTGCTCTACATATACTTCTTCTTTAAGATCACCATTCAGAAATGCTGACTTCACATCCATCTGGTATACTTTGAAGTCTTGGTAGGCTGCATAGGCAAGGAACATTCTGATTGCCTCCAGCCTTGCTACTGGAGCAAAGGTTTGATCAAAGTCAATTCCTTCTTCCTGCCTGTATCCTTTTGCAACTAACCTTGCTTTATTCTTCACTATTATCCCACTCTCATCTAGCTTGTTCCTATAGATCCACTTAGTGCCAATTATATTGTGGCCTCTTGGTTTAGGAACAAGCTCCCAGACTTTGCATCTTCTGAATTGATTCAGCTCCTCTTGCATAGCATCAATCCAGTGCTGGTCTTGGATAGCTTCTTCAAACTTCTTAGGTTCCATCTGGGACAAGAAACTTGAATGCAAAACTGTGCTTTGATTTCTGCTTCTAGTTTGCACTCCTTGTCTTGGATCACCAATTATCTGATCAGTTGGATGATCTCTCAGATATCTTATAGCTGGAGGAAGATTCCCTTCAGGTTGAGCATCTCCAGCTTCTTCATTCTGCTGAGCCTCCTGGTTTTCATCAGCTTCCATTATCTCTTGTACTCCCCCTGGACAGCAGCCTTCATTTTCCAATGCTCCATCTTCCTTTGAAGCTTCAGCAATGGAGAGCTTGTCCATCTTCTTGCTTATACCTGTTGAGTCATTTGATCTACAAGACAACTCACTATTGATTAATCTTGTTTCATCAAATACAACATGCACAGATTCTTCAACAACTTGAGTAGTTAAGTTAAAGACTCTATAGGCCTTACTATTTGTGCTGTACCCAACAAATATCCCATCCTGGGATTTGGCAGCAAACTTAGTCAAATATGACTTGCCATTGTTAAGTATATAGCACTTGCAACCAAAGATCCTAAAATAGGATAGATTTGGTTTTCTGCCTTTCACAATCTCATAGGGAGTCTTTCTGTGGCTTTTGGTGATAGAAGCCCTATTGATGACATGACAAGCAGTGTTAACTGCCTCAGCCCAAAAATATTCTGGGAGAGAGGTGTCACTCAATAGAGTTCTACCAGCTTCAATTAATGTTCTATTCTTTCTTTCAGCAATTCCATTTTGCTGAGGTGTTCTTGGTGAGGAGAACTCTTGGAAAATCCCAAAGTCTTTACACAAGTTTGTTATGCTTTCAGAATGAAACTCAGTACCATGGTCACTTCTGATTTTGACCACTGTACTATTCAGTTCATTCTGAATTTGCTTTACAAAATTAAGTAGTACACTTGGGGTTTCAGATTTTTGTCTTAGAAAGAACACCCATGTAAATCTAGAATAGTCATCTACAACCACAAAAGTGTAGACCTTCCTACCTAGACTATGAACTGGCATAGGACCAAAAAGATCCATATGCAAGAGGTATAAGCACCTCACAGAGTCCTTGTTTTCAAGGCTTTGAAATGAGGATTTTGTCTGCTTGCCCTTTTGACAAGCTGAGCATACCCCTTTCTTTATACACTTAACTTGAGGCCCATTCCTTACTAGTTCTTTACTAATGAGTTGGCCAATTGTCTTGTAGTTTAGATGAGCCAATCTCTTGTGCCACTTAACACAATGGGGAGCATTGTCATCAGCTACAAGACAAATGGGGGAAGCCTTATTTTCACATTCAAAATTAAGGCAATATACATTTCTCTTCCTATACCCAGTCAAAATGATCTCTTGATCACTTGACCTTTTGATATGACATCCATCCTTACCAAATGAAATGTCATATCCTAGATCACTCAGCTGGCTTATGCTTATTAGATTATGTTTCAAACCTTTTACATAGGCCACTTGGGTGATAGTAATTAGGTTAGAAGAAATGTTACCAAACCCTTTGATGACTCCCTTTTCAGATCCACCAAAGATCACTTTATGTCCATCTTTGACAGATGAATACTCCTTCAGCAGCCCCTTTGTTCCAGTCATGTGCCTGGAACAACCACTATCCAAGTACCATATAGGGGCATGGTTACTTGGATTCACCTGCAATACAGAATTACTTACCCTTAGAACCCAAGTAAGTCTTGGGTCCTTGGTTCAGGTTAGCATTAATAAAGTTATCATAACCTCTTCTAACAGGTAGACTCTTATTCTTTATAACACTTGTGTTATACCAGCAGTCCAATGCAAAATGACCCCTCTTGCCACAGCACCAACATTCAAACTAATTGTATCTAGATCTAGATACATCCTTGTCAGAAGAATTTCTGTTCATTGCTGGTGCTGTTGCAACTTCACCTACTGATTTCTTAAAACCATTGGGTTTATGACCATAGGTAAGCCTGCTTACCTTAACACCCTTGTTCTTCAGAACATTTGTCTTAATATGATCTTGAATGTCTTCATGATCATATATGTTAGAATGCACTTTCTCCTTACTAAACTTTATGGGGACTGAAAGGTTTAGTGGCTGAATAGGGGCTTTGCCTTTCCTCTTGAATCTGCCAGCCCTGGAGTTACCTTTAAATCCTAATCCAGCCTTACCCTTCTGAGTGACAAATTCATCTATCAAGGGTAAGACAGATTTTGGCTTAGAGTAACTAGCCACTAAATCCCTTTCAATTCTAAGTCTGGCCTCCAGACTCTTTACTTGATCATTAGTATAATTAATTGTGCCCATCTGAATAATAGTTATATTCTTCAGCTTGGCAATTTCATTTAATTTTTGATCAAGGACTTTTTCTAACTCAGTTGTTGCTACCCTTAGTTCAGCAATTTCCTGAGCCTGTGTTTTAACCAGATTCTTGCTTTTCTTAAGGGCCTGCAACAAGTCCCCATACTTGTCTATCAATTGATAGACATCTCCTTCAGATCCAGATGCATCTTCATCACTTGATGCAGATGTAGCTGATTCTTCACTTGTATTACAAACAGATGTACAGGAAGGACAGTTTACCTCATTAGGACCAGACTGATTCTGGCATATGTCCTCTTCTGATCTTGTCATCAAACCCATGCATTGATGTTCATTGATGGAGTCTAGCAACTGCATAAACTCCTCTTCCTCAGATGCAGCATATAGTCCAATATATGCTTCAGCTTCAGATCCTGATTCTGAAGTTGACTGGTCTGACAGACTTTTATCTTTCTTTGCTACAAAGGATTTCTCCTTCTTGCCTTTCTGATAAGTCTTCTTCTTTTCTGAAGATTCCTTCCTTTTGTCAGGACAATCAGCCACTACATGTCCAGGCCTATTGCAACAATAGCAGACAATCTTTGAAGTAGTGGCTTTGCTGGGCTTTGATCTGCTTTTCTCTTTCCTTGATGACCTTCTCTTCTGATAATAGTCATCAACTTGCTGTGATGTGGAAGGCCTAGACTTCCATTGCTTCTTTTTCAAGAACCTTTGGAATTGCCTTGTGAATGCAGCAAAGTCTGCATCTGAATCACAGCTTTCTGAACCCTTATTTGAATTTTCAGAACTATCTTCTTCAACTTCTTTAGGAGGATATGGTGATTTCCTCCTACTCTTTCTAGTGGCTTCAGCATTAAATGCCACAGTCTTTTCTCTATGCTCTCCTCTTGAGTTTCTTTCCTCCTCCTTCCTTACCATAAGTTGCATTTCATAGGATAGCAACTTTCCAAACAGGGTTGGAGGAGATATCTCTGCCAATTTAGCCACTTCTCTTATGGCACAGATCTTTGTATCCCAGTCCTTTGATAAGGATCTTAAGAATTTGTCATTCAGTTCATAGGTACTGAAGACTCTTCCATAGGAGATTAGCTCATTCACAATTCTATAGAATTTCTTATAGCACCCAGTTATGCTATCAGATTTTCCTTGTCTAAAGCTTTCATACTCCTGATTTAGCATAGACTTTCTGTCCAGCCTTACTTCTTCAGATCCCTCCATGTAGACAATCAATGTGTCCCACATCTCCTTGGAGGTCTTGCAGTGAATCAGATTTTGAAATGTTGAATCATCTATGGCACTAACAATGATGTTCTGTGCCCTTTTGTCCATGGTTGCCAAGATGATTTCATCCTTGGTCATTTCTGAATAAGTCTTTGGTATTTGGATATTTGCATCAAGAACAGATATCTTCATTGGAATGAAGGGGCCTTCCTGTACTGTGATGTAAATCCTTGGGTCAGATGCCTCCATAAACAATCTGACTCTTTCTTTCCAGATCCCAAAGATTTCCTTCTTGCATATGGGTAATTTCATAGACCCCAGCTCCTTATGATTCTCTCCAGAACCCATCTTCTTGAATCTTGAATCTGCCTTTCAGATCTACCTCAGACTGTTAAGTCCTTTTTGAGGAACCTCCCTCTGATACCACTTGATAGTTTAACTTTCAAGGCAGCCTAAACACCTAGAGGGGGGGGGGGGTGAATAGGTTCTGCTTTTCTTATAAAAACTTCTAGGCAGAATTCAATTCAATAGCTAACACAATTGGCACAGCAATCACAGAAAATAAAACATCACAGATTGCACAATGTTTTATAGTGGTTCCCCAAGGTCTGGGTACATCCACTTTCCCCCTTCACCTATCTAGCAGTATGCTAGATTCGGCCAAACTTCCACTTATCTCAGATCAACAGATCCTACAACTCAGAACCCAACTGGTTCCTACAACTCAGGCACAACTGCCCTACCTCAGCCTTGCCCCAAGGCCTACAACTCAGAGAATATCCTTCTCCTACACTCAGGCAATCAGCCCTACCACTCAGAGTTCAACACTCCTACACTCAGCCTTTATAATATAGGCTTACAACTCAGATCTGTGTAAACAGATCCTACAGAAATATAGAAAAGATTATTAAATTGTCTTGCCAAAGTTGAGAGAGAAAAGGCCAAGACAATTCTTGATCAGCTGATGCAATCAACTGTATCTGAGCCTTCTTCAAAGCTTCTTGAAAATGAACTTAGCTGAGTTGATTCCAAACAGCTTCTTGAGAATCCACTGGTGGTTTCTTTCTTCTTCTTCTAATTCTGGCTTGATCTCTCTCTATCCAGCACTTTGAAAGATTCTTCTGAATTCTGATTAGAACTCTTCTTAGATCTATCCTTAGATAGTCTTCTTAGATCTCCCGGAGAAGATCTTCTTAAGTGACTAGCACTTTCTTGAAATGAATTGGATTGTGATCCTTCTCTTCCTTTTTGATTAAAAGTTATTCAAAAGGACTATCTGTTGTGGTTGTTATTCTCCATCTGAATCTGTCTATTTATAGACATTCTTAATGGTAACCGGCTGATCCAGTTTCTAACCGTTTTCTGACAAGTCTGACAGCTTCAGTTAACCGGTGGTAACCCACAGCTGTCAAGTCTTCAAACAAGTCCTGTGCCTTAGTCTTGAACCACAAGTTGTTGAAACAGTCTGTCAGAAAGTGTCGAGACCATCTGTCTATCTGTGTCGACACAATTGACTTTGGTGTCGACACAGTCTTCAGTGATGTCGACTAAGTTGCCTTTGAGTCGACACAGCTTCTTCTGAAAATAACTTGGTCTTGACTCTTCAGTGTGTCGACACAAGTCCTGTGTGTCGACACAGTTGTTGTAGAATCATAACTTAGTAAGTGTCGACTTAGCCTTCAGGTGTCGACACATTCATTTCTTAAATCTGCTTTAATGTGTCGACTTAATCACAATGTGTCGACACATTCTGCTGGTGTCGACAAACTTGAGGTCGACTATTTTCTTCTGTGTCGACACATTCAGTTGATGTCGACAATCTTGAGATCGACTATACTCTTCTGTGTCGACACATTCTCCCAATGTTGAGGTCGACGCTTTTCTTCTGTGTCGACACAAATTCCCAGAGTTGTGTCGACTCTTTTCTTCTGTGTCGACACAAATTCCCAGTGATGTGTCGACTTACTTCTTCTGTGTCGACACTTTTTCCCAGTGTAGTTGTAGACTAACTGCTATGTGTCGACACTGCTTCCCAGTGTTGTGTCGACTATTTTCTTCTATGTGTCGACACTGCTTCCTCTGTGTCGACACTTGGACTTAGAATTTTTCTGCATACTTTATCAATTCTTCACCTGCACATGTCAACTTAAAACAACATCAAATACACCTTGATGTATATCATTGAGCTAGGTTGGGCTTCTTCAAATCAGGTACACATTTTCCAATGTACCCAACAGATCTGAGTGGTAAGGAATATTCCTTGAGGTATAAGTCTTGAAGAATACTGAGTGGTCCTACGGGATCATGTTGTAAGCTCCTTGGAGCTGAGTTTTGGGGAAGAGACTTGTCTAACACGTCGTTAGAAGGGCGCAGAGGGATAATGGACGTACCCAAACTCTGGGGAACAACTTTAAAATGTATGTGCCATCTCGTTTATGTTATTGAAAGCTTAACTTAACAAATCACCAAGCACAGCAAATATTGTGTAGGTCTAGATAATTAAAAAGAGACCTATAACCTATTCACCCCCTCCCCCCTCCCCTCTAGGTGTTAGTTGACCTTGAAAATAAAATCTTTCAAGTTGTATCAAAGAGAGGTTGCTCTTTAAGGACTCAACAGTCTGAGTAGATCTCTATGGTCAGCAAGAAAATCTATCCTTATGGGTTCAGGAGTGAACTATAAGGAGCTGGGTGTCATAAAGCTTCCCATTTACAGGAAGGAAGGGTTTGGCATCTGGAAAGAGAGGGTTAGGCTGTTCATGGAGGAAGATGGCCTTAAAAATCTTCATCATTGTTAAGTAAGGGCCTTTCATCCCTATGAAAGTGTCTGCTCTGGATGCAAATGTCCAAACCCCCAAAACCTACTCTGAAATGACAAATGATGAAGTCATCCTGACCACTATGAACAAGAGGGCACAAAATATAATAGTTAGTGTCATAGATGACTCCACATTTCAAAATCTGGTACATTGCAAGACTACAAAGGAGATGTGGGACACACTAGTGGTCTACATGGAGGGTACAGAGGAAGTAAGAGATGATAGAAAGTCCATTCTCAATCAAGATTATGAGGCCTTCAGGCAGAGTAAGACTGATAGCATAACTGAGTGCTATGAAAGATTCTTCAGGATTATCAATGAGCTAAGGACATATGGAAGAGTCTTCAGCACTTATGAGCTGAATGACAAGTTTCTCAGGTCTCTAACTATGGACTGGGATAATAAAATATATGCCATCAAAGAGGTGGCAAAGCTTGCTGACACTCCACTAGCAACTCTATTTGGGAAGCTGATGTCCTATGAAATGCAGCTGACAACCAGGAACGAGGAGGAGAAAGTCAGCAAGTCCCAAGCCAGAGAAAAATTTGTTGCCTTCAAAGCTGAATACACAAGGAGGAATAGAAGGAAGACACCTTTCCCAACATGGAGGGATGTTGAATCTGACTATGAAAAATCTGAGACCAACACATCAGACTGCAATATGTTTGATGAAGATTTTGCTGCCTTCTCTAGGCAGTTCCAGAAGTTTATGAAAAAGAAACAATGGAGAAGCAGGCCCTCTTCCTCTTCTCATTCCAAAGAAGACTACTACAAGGGCAGGAAGAAATCCTCTGAGGAGGACAGGTATGGTTCTAAACCCAACAAACATGTTTCATCTAAAGTGATTTGCTATTATTGCAGCAAGCCAGGGCATGTAATAGTCAACTACCCTATCAAAAGAAAGGAATCTGGTGAGAAGAAGGACTACAATCACAAAGGTAAGAAGGAGAAATCCTTCATTGCTAAGAAGAAGAAGAGCTGGACTTACTCTTCCTCTTCAGAGTCAGAAAGAGAAGAGGATGAGGAAGCCTACATTGGGCTTGTTGCTGCTATAATGGAAGAAGAAGAATATAACTACTGCCATGGACTGATGGCTCTAACTGATGATGAATCCAGCCAGGAACAGCCTGGTCAACTAAAGGTAAATTCTTTGTCCAAGTCTTCTTCAGAGTCGGCTATGAGACCAGCCAGATTCTAAAGCTCATTCATCAAGAGATGAAGAGATTCTGAGTCAGAGGAAGATATCAATTCTATAATTGACAAATATGGTATCCTTCTAAGTGCTTTCAAGGAAAGCAAGTTGTTGGCTAAGAAGCAAGCTAAGGAAATTGCCTCCCTTCAGCTTGCTGCTTCCCAGCATGCAAATTCAGCCTCACTGCTTGATCAGAAAATGAAAGAGATCATTGAGCTCGAGACTATCTCCTTCATTAAGATAGGTACCATAGAGTACCAAGAAAATAGAATAAGGGACCTGGAAGTGCTGCTAGAGAGGGAGAAGAGAATAGTGGCTAGCCATTCAAAGCCCAGTTCATTGCTTCCCTTGATAGACACCTTCACTTACCAAAAGGGTAAGAAGGGGTTGGGATTCAAGGGATCCACAAGAATTGCCAATCCCAAAGGAAAGGGCAAAGCTCCAGCATAGTCACTGGCCTCAAATCCTGCTGTTCCATTCAAGATAATGGTGCTACCTTCCAATAGGTATGACCTAGAGAGAACCTATGGTCACCAGAAGAATGGTAGTTCTACTAGTGTGAGAAAAGATTCTCCACACTATAGTGGTAGATATAGCAAGGGTGCAAGTGCCTTCAAAGAATACCATGAGTAAATTCAAATTGCCCACCCTGGACCATTTTTTTTGTTCACCAGCCCCTTCACTCAAGGGTAAAGTTGCAGACTATTCTCAGAATATTCCAACCACTATAAGACTAAGGGAAAGTTATCAGTAGACCTTATTTGGGCATCTCAGATGCCATCAAAAGTGTGATTTATGAAAAGAAGGTAGCTACTGGTAGCGCTCAAGATATCTCAAGCACTTCTACTACTAAACCCACCACTAGTTAGACTAAGGCTGGGAAATAAATGAGTAGGACTGTTGTTGTACCTTCTGGACTGAGAGCTGCTAATAACCGTGCTACAAGACCAGCTCTTAAAAGAAGGTACAATATTTATGAGTGTTGGTGCTGTGGAAAAGTGGGACACTATGCTATAGATTGCTGCACAATACAAGTGTTCCAAGAGAAAGAGAGAGCTTACTTGTCCAAAGAGCTGCAGGTAGGCATAGTTATTATCAAACTAACATACACATAGGACCCAATAAGAGTTGGGGTCCTAAGGTTAACTAATTTATGCCTTGCAGGTTAGTCCAAGTGGAAATACCCCTAAATGGTACTTGGACAGTGGGTGTTCCATGCACATGACTAGAACAAGGAGCATGCTGAAGGAGTACACTCCATTAGAGAATGGACCCAAAGTCATCTTTGGTGGTTCAGAAAGGGGAGTAACTAAAGGGTATGGTAAGATATCAAACGACATAATCACTATCATACAAGTAGTTTATGTGAAAGGGTTGCAGCACAACCTCATAAGTATAAGCCAACTATATGATCTTGGCTATGAAATTTCTTTCTTCAAGGATGAGTGCCAAATTAGGATGTCAAATGACCAATGGGTCATCTTCATAGGCACTAGGAGAGGAAATATCTATTGTCTTAATTTTGATTGTGAAAGTAATGAATCCCCCATATGCCTAATGGCAGATGAGAAAGTCTCATATTGTGTCCAATGTCACAAGAGGTTGGCATGATAAGGTTTTGTGAAGAGCAATGGATTCACCAGGAATTCTCCTCTCCTAGAACACCCAAGCAAAATGGAATTGCTGAGAGGAAAAACAGAACCCTCATAGAGGCTGGCAGGACCTTATTAAGTGACACATCTCTCCCAGAATATTTCTGGGCTGAGGTAGTAAACACTACATATCATGTCCTTAATAGGGCTTCTATTACCAAAAGCCATAAGAAGACTCCCTATGAGATCTTGAAAGGAAAAAAACCAAACTTATCCTACTTCAGGATTTTTGGTAGCAAGTGTTATGTACTGAACAATGGAAAGTCCTATGTGCCAAAGTTTGTTGTCAAGTCCCATGAAGGGATCTTTGTTGGGTACAACAAATACAGTAGGGCATATAGGATCTACAACTTGAAAAGTCAAGTTGTAGAAGAGTCAGTTCATGTTGTCTTTAATGAATTAAACATGATTAACTGTGAGCTGCCTAGCTCTTCTTCTAGTTCTGCATACATAGAGCAGGTGATGGACAAGCTTACAATTAAGGAAGATGCTCCAGCTATCTAAGATAAGAGAAAAGATGTGTGTTGTCCAGAGGGAGCTCAAGACTCACAAGTTGAGGATGAAGAACAACCAGCTAAAGACAATGAAGAACGGCCAGCTGAAGACAATGAAGAATAGATAGCTAAAGTTAGATTGCCTCTAGCTGTAAGGCATCTAAGGGATCATCCAGCATACCAAATTATTGGTGAGGCAAGCCAAGGAGTACTGACCAGAAATAGGAGTATCAATACAGCACTCTACTCAAGTTTCCTGTCACAAGTAGAGCCCAAGAAGTTTGAAGGGGCAATCAAAGAACAATTATGGATTGAAGCAATGCAAGAAAAACTAAACTAGTTCAAGAGCTGTAAAGTTTGGAAGATGGATCCTAGACCTAAGGAACATAATGTCATATGAACTAAATGGATCTATAGGAACAAGTTAGATGAGAATGGCATTATTATCAAGAATAATGATAGACTCGTGTCTAAAGGATACATGCAAGAAGAAGGGATATATATTGACCAGACATTTGCCCTAGTAGCCAAATTGGAAGTAATAAGACTCTTTCTTGCATTTGATGCCTATCAAGGATTCAAAGTCTACCAGATGGATGTGAAGTCATCCTTCCTGAATGGGGACTTAAAAGAGGAAGTATATGTGGATCAGCCACCAGGTTTTGTTGACCCTAACTCTCCCAATTTTGTTTATAGGCTTAGGAAAGCTCTATATGGGTTGAAGCAAGCCCCTAGAGCATGGTATGAAACCTTGTCTAGTTTCCGCATTGATAACAAATTCTCAAGGAGGAAAATAGACAAGACCCTGTTCCTAAGGGAATCTAAGGGCAAGATCATCATAGTCCAGATATATATTGATAAAATTATCTTTAGATTTACTTCTGATAACCTCAGCAGGAAGTTTGTTAAACTTATGCAAGGGAAGTTATAGATGAGTAGTATGGGTGAGCTCAAGTTCTTCTTTTGACTCCAAGTTAGACAGACTGATGATGGCTTGTCCATATCCCAGTCCAAGTTCACCAGGAAGTTGATTAAGAAATATGGAATGGAGAATGCCTCCACCATGAAAACTCCTATGTGGATAAGTATGCCTTTAAACAAAGATGAAGCAGGGAAACCTATTGATAAAACTTTGTATAGATAGATAATTGGCTCCCTCCTATACCTCACTGCAAGTAGGTATGACATCATGTTTGTTACATGTGTCTGTGCTAAGTATCATGCCTTCCCTAAAGAATCTCACTACTCAGATGTAAAGAGGATCTTGAGATATCTTTAGGGCACACTAGATCTTGGCATATAGTACCCTAGAAATAGGGATTTTGAACTAACAGGCTATTCAGATGCAGATTTTGCAGGATGAAAAGAGGACAAAAAAAGAACTAAAGGCACCTGTTAGGAGGAAGACTAGTGTCTTGGAGCAGCAAGAAGCAAACAAGTGTTACTATATCAACTACAGAGTCAGAGTACATTTCAGCAGGTAGCTGTTGTGCTCAATTACTGTGGATTCAGCATCAGCTCCAGGACTATGACCTCAAGGTAAGTAGAACCCCTCTTTATTGTGATTCTACTAGTGCTATTTCTATTGCTTGGAATCCTATCTCAAACATCAAGACTAAGCATATAGAAATTAGATATCATTTTATTAAGGAGCATGTGGAAAAGGAAGATATCAGTCTTGAGTTTGTCCCCATAGACAAGCAAGTGGCTGACATCTTCACTAAGACACTAGATGAAGCAAAGTTCAACACCTTCAAGTTTGAGTTGGGTATGTTGAACCTAGTCTAGCTTCAGTAACTCCCTATAGATTTAGTTTTGGTGCAGGATGTGTTTTTCTTGCAGGAGATAAAGACCTTAAGTGGTAAGAAGATCAAAGTGACCATCAGTAAAATGATGGAAAAAGTGGCTCCTATTGAGGGGGAGCAAGTCTAACAACTGTAGGAGCAGAATCAGCATCATAAAGAGGTAGTTAGCAGCTAGGTAAAGGGCTTCAAATGCGATCAGATAGGGGAGAAGCACATTAAAACAAGCCAGCTCTTCCTTGCCTATTCTTCAGAAGTCAAAAGGGGGGAGAGAAAGAATAAATTAAGTGGAGAGAAAGAAGTGGCATATTAAATGGCCTAAAGATTGATCAAGTGTAGCATCATCAAGTGAGCCATCAGAGCTTGATCAAGTGGTATCAAATTTAGGGGGAGAAAGAAATGTTTCTTTGATCAAGTGGTATCAGATTCATGAAGAGAAAGAAATGCTCCCATGCAGCATTCAAGTGGTATCACACAACTTGTTGAGATAATTCAGTTAACTCGACACCTTGAAGATCAAGTCAGCTTGAAGAAACTGGATAGGCTGGAAATTGCCTAAGTCCACGGGCGTTGATTGAAGTCTATTCACTCAATGCCAGGTAATCAAAATCGTTGAGTATAGCTAGGTTAGTCTAAGCCTAACAATTGCCAAGCTAAAGTTGTTGCTAAGGCCACAGGCGTTGAGTGTAGTCTACTCACTCAACGTCACACAGCTAAAATTTGTGAGACAGGAAAAGCCTAATAAGAAATAGTTGAAAACATGGCAAAGTCCATAGGCATTGAGTGAAGTGTACTCACTCAACGCCATATAGCTAAAAGATGTGAGAACAGGCAAAGCCTAAGAAGAATCGGGCAGAAATGTGGCTAAGTCCACAGGCGTTGAGTGAAGTCCACTCACTCAATGCCATAAAATTAAATTCATTGAGTATTTCTAAGTTAGTCAAAGCCACAAAAAATCTGTGTAGTTATTTTGATTAAGTCCACAGGCGTTGAGTGAAGCTTACTCACTCAACATCATATGCGCTGACTGATTCTCATCCATTCAGAGCTAGTGTTTTCAGACACAAAAAATTGGTTAAGTCCAAATGCGTTGAGTGTAACTTACTCACTTAACGCCAGATAATATAAGAATATCTATTAAGTAGTTTGGCGTTGAGTGAAGCTTACTCACTCAACGCCAAGTGACAGAAAGATTGGCTAAGGAAAAAAGCGTTTAGTGATGAAGACACGCTCAATGCTCTTAACGCCTAATTACTAGAATATTTTTCTAAGTGTTTTGGCATTGAGTGATGGATGCTCACTCAATGCCTAGTGACAGAAATTCTGTCTAAGTGTTTTGGCATTGAGTGATGCTTACTCACTCAATGCCTATACTACTGATACTTGATTTTGGCTAAGTCCACGGATGATGACGTCAGCATGAGTAAGCAAAAGTCAACAAAGTCAACGCAGTTCAAATTCATTGCGGGAAAGATGGAGTAAGCCAAAGATGGCGTCGGTGGTCAGCTTTTGTTGTCTTCTACAAATGGAAGGTTGTAAATCAGCAATTAAGGCGGGCCCATAGCGTAATAAAGTTGTTGATCGAAGAGTAATAAACTGGAAAGATTGGTTGTTTTGACAACAAGCAATTAGGTTTTTTTGATTTCGTAATTGCGGCTGAAACATCGTCTTCTTCCTCGCCATTGCTATCGAGCCTGAAGGTCCTATTTAGTTCAGTCAACCTTAAAGCAAAAAGTAATAGATGCTGCAATATTTTTCTGTGACAGCAAGGTCAGGATTGATTCCTGAAAGAGAAGAGGCAAAGACTTCTGCTAGATACTTCCAGCATAAGCCGTGAATCAACTGAGGACCATGTCAACTTGTTATTGTGAAGAAGATTGGACTGAAATCTGCTCAGCCTAGCAAAATAGACACAGAGATCTTTGTCTAGTGTTTAATTATTTCAAATCATTATTATTTTTGTAGGATCCTATCTAGGATCTGAGTGTAAGATTCTTAAGTGAATCGGAGTGTAGGCTTGTATTATAAAGGCTGAGGTAAGATCTGTTATAGATCTGAGTGTAAGATTCTTGAGTGAATTTGAGTGTAGGCATGTATTATAAAGGCTGAGGTAAGATCTGTTGTAGATTTGAGTGTAGGATTCTTGAGTGAATCTAAGTGTAGGCATGTGATATAAAGGCTGAGGTATGATCCACTTGAGACATGAGTGGTAGGGCATATTGCCTGAGGTGTAAGTCTTGAAGAACACTGAGTGGACCTGTGGGATCGTGTTGTAAGCTCCTTGGAGCTGAGTTTTGGGGAAGAGCCTTGTCTAAAACACTGTTAGAAGGGAGCAGAGGGAAAGTGGATGTACCCAGACTCTGGGGAACCACTATAAAATATCTTTGTCGACTGGTTGATGTTCTTGAAAGCTTAACTTAACAAATCACCAAGCACAACAAATAAGGTGTAGGTCTGAATAATTAAAAACAGACCTAAAACCTATTCACCCCCCCCCCCTCAAGGTGTTAGCTGATCTTGAAAAAAAAGTCTTTCATTATGTCCTCATGACTTTCAGTCATCATTTAACTGATGATACCACTTGACTTGAAAGTCTTTTCTGTATATCACTTGACAGTTTGTCTCTTCTTTATAGTGAGTCTTTTTAGCTGAGGATAGTGTGCCTCTTTCTTGCTGCTCTTAGAAGAGCTACTTCTAGTGCTTCCCTCAGTGATGAGTACAGCCTACTTATTCTTCTCCTCACTATTCTGTTGAAGTGGTAGCAGTACTATGTCCCATTAGTCAGACATTTTATGGCTTCAATGGCTGGATTATGCTGGTCTGATTATCCACTCAGATGCCACTTGAAGGACTTTACCCAAGACATGTGCACTTTATCCTCCTTCAGGAATGCACACAACATCATACTATCCTCTTCCTCTTGGGCAGTAGGAGGAGTAATCTTGATGGTCCGTTTATCCATCTCCAACTTCACACCTGCTTGTCATAGCCTTTGGTGACTCCTCGATCTGACCCTCCAAATCTTACTTTGGGTCCATCATTTACTGGAGTATGATCCTTTAGTTGGCACTTTGTTCCAGTCTTATTCCTAGAACAACCTATGTCCAAGTAATACATAAGGGTATGGGCACTGATGTAGGCCCGCTCTTTCGAGCGTTTTGGTGGCCGACAAATTAACGCGACGCTCTCTGATAACTCTCACGTCACACTCAAGCATTTAACATAGTAGCGGATCGATTAAAATTATTATTAGATTAACAATTACGTGGGGTTCGCAAAGCCCCTTAGATAATACCAAGGCGATAGGCCAAGGTCCTCTCAAGCGAAAAGAACCCACACGGTTCGATCGAGCGTGTTGTACCAAAAGAGAAACCACCGAAAACAAACGATTCGGGCAAGGATGGTTCTCTCCCAACAAAATACATACGAGGGCCGCCACGCCTCACGAACTTAAACGAAAATACGGTAAACAAGACAATAACTAAAATAAATTAAACCATGAAAAATCAAGCGTTACACAAGCCACGCAATTTGCCAATGCCACAAGAATTATCAAGGGAAGAGAAACACATAAAGTAGAAATTTTCGTTACCCAACCGGATGGGATGAGTTCGGTTTCACTCGACTAGAATCGTTCCTTAACGGCACCACCGGAGATATGACGGAGGGAGGGAAATTCGTCGCCTTCTTCGTGTCACGCCAACCGGAAAGCTTTTACACAAGATAACTGTGGGAGAATCACTCTCTCCACGGATCCGCCGGCGTCACACTGATGGGTTTGCAACCTTCTTCCAAGGATTCGCACCGAAGGAAGCCGCGCCGGAGTCGCACCGAACGGATGGAGGGAGCAAGGGGGGTGGCGGCTTCACACCACAAGCCAAGGGGCGGCGGCAAGGAGGAGTTCTCTTTGACCGAAATTTCTCTTAGAGAGGAATTAGGTTTTAAATTTTCATTCATTCACTAATTAATCCTTCATAACATGGCTATATATAGCCTACACCACTCAATCTCCCTCCAATCAACATTCAAAATTCAAAATGAAAATTATGATGGTTATAAGCACCCATCATAATACAAGAAATGAAATAATAAAAACAACCAATGATGGTTATAAGCACCCCATCATTACATGACTTATTTAAATGCAATAAATATAAAAATGCTTGAAATAAAATTGCTTAAAATAATAAATTATTAAAAATATATAATTATAATTATTTAATTTATAATTATATATTTTTATAAAATGGCGGCGGACGTCGAGCAAAACATGTGGCGGAGGTGGCGGTGGCGTCGCGGAAGAAAAGCCATCCTCGAGCTTGCGGCAACGATCGTCCCAATCCACAAACTCTCTCCGATGGGGATCAATGGCGGCCGCATCAGCAATGTATCCATTCAAATTTACCGGGTCACCATCATCGTCGGAGGGAGGACGCTCCTTGGCCACATGTTGTGGGAAGTCGGCTCCATCAATCCTCCCCCTCTTAAAAATACTCATCACTGATGAGTATGCCTGTTTGTACTCGCCTAGAAGGTCGTCAGCGGGGAAGAAGAACCTGCATGGAAAAAGGTGGTCTTGGAGGGACCTCAAATACGCGTTAGCCAAAGAAGGAAAAAGAATTTCAACAACATCCACCAACGTACCTCCGATGGAGACCGAGAAGGGGAACGATCCTAGAAAACTATCACCACCCAACCCAATAGAAAGCATAGTGGAAAATATATACGGAGAGGTAGACAGTTCTGGTGGCATTAAAGCATAAAGCGTAAAGTATATAACGATGAAAATAGGAGCTATGCCCCAATCAGTGGAAAATTTTATCAGGAATGTAATGTCACCAAACTTCCGTAAAATTCATAAAAAATGGACTAGCCTATTCGTTAATATTTCTAAAGTGCCCGGGGGCATCCGTTTAGGGGTGAGACAAATCAAAACCAAACCATTCACATAATGGTGGAAGACTATTCGAAACAACCTCGCAAGTAATTTAAAGGACGCATTTAGAAGGGTCAAGAAATTAAAAATGCGCCTAATTAAATTAAAACCATGAGGGGAAAACCCATGTGCCACATGACTTGAATTAATAGAATAAAATAACGGAATTATGTCCGGTGGCACATGTGCTTTAAATTCAAAAATTAACGTAGTGGGTTCCAACGTTTTTGTTTTAAATTTAAAATTAAATTTTGATTTAAAAATATCATAATAAATAGTCAGCGGAAAACGTTCGTCATCAACTACGTTCGCCCACATCCTTCTAAGTAAGTTTAACGGGATGGCGGGAATAATAAACTTCTCTAAATATGAAGGGCTAGAAATGACAAAATCATCTACTCGAGCTAAGGGAACCGGAGGGAAAGTCGATAGGGTTGACTCCGTAGGGGGAACCAAGTCACACTCAACGTCAAAGCATGGATTAAGCATCCAAGAGAACGCCTCCGATTGCAAGCCTTTAAAATCAAAAGTAAACTCGAATAGAGGATTCGTCCTCACTGAAAACTCATCCTCAGTTAACGTTTCGCCACAGAATGAATCCACCAAATCATTAGAAATTTTACTTACGTCAGAAACAGTGATCGTCTCAATAGTAGGCAAATTCATATCCGATAAAATTTCCAAACTAACTTGGGCCTCAGGCGAAGGGGCTATCATCAAAGAAAAGTCAGTTGGGCCCTCAGTGCTATCGTCATCCAAACATAATTCTTCCCATGAGGTGGGGACATCGTCTAAGTAAGAATAGGGGGATGGGCAAATCGAATCCAGGGGAGTATAATAATTAGTTTGAGTTCCAAGCGGCAATAATAACGTCAAAGGACTAACTCCCGGATGTATCACACTAAGCTTATCCCAAACTGAACATCCATCCCAAGGTGACTCTACCAATACCGTAGAAACCTCTAATAATCCTGGGTCAACCAATATAACGTCGAATCCTAGCAAGTCATCACCTAAATCAGTGACATGTAAGCTCTCAGCATCGGATGACTCTACCGACTCAACCGGAATATCTACTAGCTCAGGGTCAACAGAAGATTCCATGACTAAATTATCGTCGAAGGGGATTGGAGATGATTCCTCAGGGGAGAAATCCTCTTCCAAGTCACTAGGGTAACCAATCTCATCAACGTCACTAAAAGCGTCAGTGAAACTTGCCTCGTCCTCAGTGACGGGCGCAGTCCTAATCACATCCTCAGGTTCAACAGGAGAGTCAGGCACTATCGTAAGTGAAGGAAGACTCTCACCTAGCCGATTAATTTCATCATCCAGAGATTCTATATCCACATAAGCATTCTCAGAGGTATCAGTCACTATATTAGAGGGCTTAGATGTCGAGGCTAAGGAAGCAAGCACCCTAATAGTAACCTCTTTCGAGTTCAAATTTTTGGGTCGGAATGGCTTATGTTTCCTATAGGTGGGACTAGGCACACTCTGGGTAATACTACCTCTCTGGGGATAGGATCTTTCCTGAGGCGTAGGGTCACTCCTATAAGCCGATACATGTCTAGTGCTGTAACTATTCTTACTAACGGGTGTGGTGCTATTAGTGCGTAAGTAGGCGGGATCAAATTGATCCGAAAGGAGGTTACGCATGTGCAGCCATGCATAACGATAGCTACCAACACGACGCTCTTCGTTTAACCAAAATAATCGGGCCCGACCTATTAATCGCTCTCGGGCAAAGCTAACCTTTTCGTAGTCATCCCATAAGTGATAATTAAAATATTGTTCTAATCCCTTAAGTCAGTCTCTAAAATTTTGGGGATACGCTAAACCGTCATAAGTAGGATAAATGTGGTGTGCCCTAGGGGTGTGTTTAGCCATATCCTTAGCATAGGAATAGTCTAACCGAAAAGCATATACGTCATATGCCATTTAGTGAGAACCGGAGAGGAAACTCGATCCGATACTTGTGCACATGCAAAGAAAAGTAAACTGACCCTAATTAAATCTCAAAGATTTAATTGTTCCTGCTAGTTTAAAAAAATAATACATGCATATTTTTTTATTTTTTGAGCAAGAAAATTATAAGGATTATTAATTAAATTTTTTCAGATTTTTTTATTGCAGAAAAAAAAATTTAGCCGGCTATTGGCACACCGAATACTAAATTTTCAAATTAATTAATAAAAATAATTACTGAATGAAAAATAATTTTTTTTTGTTTTCTTACTAATAATTAGATGGAGAAATACCAGAAATTTTAAATTTTAGATTTTGAGAAAAAAAATAACATTTTTATGCTGCTATTTGCAGACCACTATTATTATTTTTTTTGTAAATTTGAGAAAAATTTGAAATTTTGGGATTTGAAATTTGAAATTTGAAATTTGAATTTTGAATTTTGAATTTCGAAATTTGAAATTTGAAATTTTGAAATTTGAAATTTGAAATTTGAAATTTTAATTTTGAATTTTGAATTTTGAATTTTGAAATTTGAAATTTTGAAATTTGAATTTTGAAATTTGAAATTTGAAATTTGAAATTTGAAATTTGAAATTTGAAATTCAATTTCAAAATTGAATTTTTAATTTTGAAATTTTAATTTTTAAAATTTGAAATTTAAAATTCGAAATTTGAATTTTAAATTTTTAAATTTGAAATTTGAAATTTTGAAAATTTTATATTTGAAATTTTAATTTTCAGATTTGAAATTTTTTTTTTTTTAAAATTTCGCTGAAAAATAAAGATTTCAGCCCGCTATTTGCAGACCAACTAGACAGAATTACGATGTTCCAATTTTCAGGCTGACCTAACGAAGACGAATCGAAAAAGTTTCTGTTTTAATGTTGCTGGAAATAAGTGCAAGAAACTACAGAATTTTTTTCAGATTTTTTTGACAAGTTTAAAATTCCGAAGTGTTTTACTAAACGCAGACCAATCCGAAAATTTCAGATCCTAGAAAGATGAGATCGACCAACGAAGAACGCAGAGAGGATGTTTGCAACTTGGGAGTTGAAACAACCGCCTCTGATACCAAATTGATGTAGGCCTGCTCTTTCGAGCATTTTGGTGGCCGACAAATTAACGCGACGCTCTCTGATAACTCTCACATCACACTCAAGCATTTAACATTGCAGCGGATCGATTAAAATTATTATTAGATTAACAATTACGTGGGGTTCGCAAAGTCCCTTAGATAATACCAAGGCGATAGGCCAAGGTCCTCTCAAGCGAAAAGAACCCACACGGTTCGATCGAGCGTGTTGTAGCAAAAGAGAAACCACCGAAAACAAACGATTCGGGCAAGGATGGTTCTCTCCCAACAAAATACATACGAGGGCCGCCACGCCTCACGAACTTAAACGAAAATACGGTAAACAAGACAATAACTAAAATAAATTAAACCACGAAAAATCAAGCGTTACACACGCCACGCAATTTGCCAATGCCACAAGAATTATCAAGGGAAGAGAAACACATAAAGTAGAAATTTTCGTTACCCAACCGGATGGGATGAGTCCGGTTTCACTCGACTAGAATCGTTCCTTAACGGCACCACCGGAGATACGATGGAGGGAGGGAAATTCGTCGCCTTCTTCGTGTTACGCCAACCGGAAAGCTTTTACACAAGATAACTGTGGGAGAATCACTCTCTCCACGGATCCGCCGGCGTCACACCGATGGGTTTGCAACCTTCTTCCAAGGAGTCGCACCGAAGGAAGCCGCGCCGGAGTCGCACCGAACTGATGGAGGGAGCAGGGGGGGGGGGCGGCGGCTTCACACCACAAGCCAAGGGGCGGCGGCAAGGAGGAGTTCTCTTTGACCGAAATTTCTCTTAGAGAGGAATTAGGTTTTAAATTTTCATTCATTCACTAATTAATCCTTCATAACATGGCTATATATAGCCTACACCACTCAATCTCCCTCCAATCAACATTCAAAATTCAAAATGAAAATTATGATGGTTATAAGCACCCATCATAATACAAGAAATGAAATAATAAAAACAACCAATGATGGTTATAAGCACCCCATCATTACATGACTTATTTAAATGCAATAAATATAAAAATGCTTGAAATAAAATTGCTTAAAATAATAAATTATTAAAAATATATAATTATAATTATTTAATTTATAATTATATATTTTTATAAAATGGCGGCGGACGTCGAGCAAAACATGTGGCGGAGGTGGCGGTGGCGTCGTGGAAGAAAAGCCATCCTCGAGCTTGCGGCAACGATCGTCCCAATCCACAAACTCTCTCCGATGAGGATCAATGGCGGCCGCATCAGCAATGTCTCCATTCAAATTTACCGGGTCACCATCATCGTCGGAGGGAGGACGCTCCTTGGCCACATGTCGTGGGAAGTCGGCTCCATTAGGCACTTGGACTATCCTGCAAAACGGAGTTTACCTTACCTTAGGACCCCAATAATTATAGGGTCCTAGGTTCTTATTAGCACAAAAATGCACATGTCTACCTACAGCTGTCCTGTCAGGAAGACTCGCCCTTTCCCTTAGCATACTAGGGTTGTGCCAACAATCGATGGCAAAGTGGCCAACTTTGCCACAACACCAAAATGCATGGATGTTATATCTCCTCTTCTAAATAGTCTTTGAAGAGTACAAGCCATCACTAGCTGCATGTTCAGAGGGGAGTGTTGTAGCCTTCTTCTTATTTCTCTCAGCAAGAATCTGACTAAAAGTGAGTCTGCCAGTAGAAGTACTTGGCTTACTCTGAGTTTCATTAATAGCAGTCTTCTTTGTTTTTGACATGCTATTAATGTCCTTAGAGCTAGCCAAGTCAACCTTACTGACTGACTTACCCTTGGTCTGGGTTTTTGTTGGAAGAGCTTGAGAATGGGCCACTGCCTTCTCCTTGAGTGTAGGGGTTGGAGCACCAAATAAAAATGGTCCATGATGGTCCATTTGAAATTTTTCATGGGGAGTCTTCTGTGCACTCAAACCCATGCCCTTCCTTCTTTTATTATAAGACACACTTGTACTCTTACAAGGAGAATTCTCATTATTCTAATGACCATACATGCAGCCTTGGTCATACCAGCTGCAAGGGAGGATAACCTTATGAAAGGTGGCTTGAGGTAATGCAGGAGCCTTGCCTTTCACTTTAGAATGGCCAACTCTAGAATTCCACTTAGACCCTAAGCCACTCTCATTTTTTGAGAGGTAAATGAGTCAATCTGTGGCAGCACAATTTTGGGCTTACTAAATTTCGCCACAATCTTTCTCTCCTTTAGGAGTTTCTCTTCAAGATCCAAGATGATCGTGTTCTTCTGGCTTATGGTCTCAATTTGGATGATTGAGATGGCCTTTATTTGGATGACTTCCCTAGCCTTCTGATCCAACAAGGATGTTATCTCAGCCTGCTGGGCAGCAGCTAGCTGAAGGGAGGTAATCTCCTCAACTTTCTTTTTGGCCAACTTCCTGCTCCTTCTCAAAGCCTCCAAAATTTCACCATACTAGCCAATCAATTGATTGACATCTACCTTAGACTCGGGGTCATGTTCATCACTGGATGAAGATGCTTCAGAATCTGGACTGATCTCATAATTTGAACAATAAGAAGAACTATACAAAGAATGTACCTTTTTTGGACCATACTGATCCTGCCAGGATTCTTCATCTGACAAAGCCATCAACCCATAAAAGTTGTTGGTATCTTCTTACTTATCATTCTCTTCAGTGCCTTCAATGTAGACAATCAGTGTGTCCCATATTTCTTTGGTTGTCTTACAGTGGACCAATTTCTGGAAGGTGGAGTCATCTATGCCACTTACAATGATGTTTTGTGCCTTATTGTCCATTTTCCTAGATGACTTCATCTCTAGTCATTTCAGTATAACTCTTTGGAGTTTGGACCTCTTCATCTAAGACAGAGACCTTCATGGGGATCAAGGGTCCTTCTTGAACTATTATAAAGATCCTAGGATCAGAGGCTTCCATGAACTACATGACCCTCTCTTTCTAGATCCCAAAGTTATCCTTATTGCAGACTTGAAGCTCCATTGAGCTCCACTCCTTATGGTTCTCTCCTAAACCCATAAGTATTATGCTTTTAGCTACCCTTTGAGATCTATTCAGACTGTTAAGTCCTTTTTGAGCAACCTCCATCTGATACCACTTGAAAGTATTTTATTTCAAGGATAGCAAGTGAATAGGTTTCTTAGTATCTTGTGACTATCTTTAATTTTCTTTGTGTTTTAGGTGTGTTGAGTTAGCTTCGTTTGCTTTCATTCAAGAACACAACATAACACACATTGTTTATAGTGGTTCCCCATATTATGGGTATGTCCACTTTCCCTCCCACCTTTCTAACAGCTTGTTAGACAAGGAAATTCTCCAAATCTCGGCTCCAAAGATCTTAAAACACAAATCCCACAGAATCTCTCAGTCTCCTCCAAGACTTACCTCAGGCACAAGGTCCTACCTCAGAGTAAACTGCTCCTACAACTCAGTGATCGGCAGATCACCTGTCTTAGGCACACAAGATACCCTACACTCATGCTATGGAGAATAGCCCTACCTCAGAGGGAATGACTCTCCTATAGCTCAGGCACAAAGGCCTTACCTCAGATCCAAAGTTAGATCCTACCTCAGACCCAAAGGTCCTACACTCAGAGAGTATGACTCTGCTACCTTAGGCTCAAAAGCCCTACCTCAGATCCAAAGGATCCTACTCTTAGCATTTATAAAATAGGCTTATAATCTCAGCCACAAGGCCATATAACTCAGATCCAAGACTGGATCCTACAGAGAGAATAGAGTTTGTTGGTGTTGATTTGAATCTAGAGAAAAGTTATCTGAGTCAACCTTCCTAGACTGAGAAATACTAAACCCTAACTTCTTCTCAGCAATAAGAAAAATGATCTTCAAGAACCTGCTGCTTGTGCCGAAAGTATCTTGTAGTTAACTGCTTCTTCTTGAACTGAGTGTAAATCTTAGTCCTAACTTTTACTCTAGAGAGATAGTTCTCTGAGCCTTCTTTTTCTTGAACTAAGATAGCTTAATCTTATCCTCTTCTTCACAGCACCAGAAATTGTTCTTCAGAAATGACCTGCTAGTACTATGAAGTAACTTCAGCTTGCCTTGCTACTACCTGAGCTGAGAAAATCCAAGCCCCAACTTCTTCAAAGCAACAAGAGTGTTGATCTTCAATAAGCTGTTGCTTGTGCTGGA
The DNA here is from genome assembly GCA_039513925.1 of Platanthera zijinensis. Taxonomy (NCBI): domain Eukaryota; kingdom Viridiplantae; phylum Streptophyta; class Magnoliopsida; order Asparagales; family Orchidaceae; genus Platanthera; species Platanthera zijinensis. The sequence goes on from CM077095.1 coordinate 102,435,620, forward strand.
AGAACTCAGAAACAAGTTTCTGAACTTGCTAATGAAGACAAATGTGTTGACTGTTCTTGTATTCTTCAATTAGCTAACTTTGCCTGTAGAGACCAGATGCTCTGCTTCTTCTTCTTTCACAGAACCTTTTCTGAACTTGCTGTAGCAGATGAAAATTGCTACAACAACTTGTTGGAACTTTTAGTTAAGCTGGTTTACCTTCCTGCTTCAAGCTCGGCAATAATGGCGAGGAGGAAAATGAAGTCCAGCCGCTACTTTTTGAAATGAGTAAACCCTAAAAGTTAAAATTCTTAGCTCCTTATCTTGTCCTTTTATCTTCCGCCGATCAATTGCTCTTAAAGCAGTGGGACCCATAATAGTTGACAGCTACAACCTTGCTTTAACTACAAAAGTCATACAGTAAGCATGTGGCATCATTTGTCGCGTACTGTACCAATCCCGCAACATTTTGAATTTTGCTGACATTAGTATCTATGGACTTAGTGAAGTTCAAGCTCTTTAGTATAAGCGTTGAGTGAACAAGCTTCACTCAATGCCAAAACACTTAGGCAGATTTTCTGTCACTAGGCATTGATTGAGTTAGCTTGACTCAACGCCAAAACACTTAGACAGATTTTTTGTCACTTGGCATTGAGTAAGTAAGCTTGACTCAATGCCAAAACACTTAGTCGCATTCTTGAATGAAAACATTGAGTGTAGCTTCTTCACTCAATGCTTTCTACTTTAGCCCATTATCTTGATGAGGCATTGAGTGAATAGCCTTCACTTAACGCTTCTAAACTTAGACAGATTTTCTGTCATCTTAGGCGTTGAGTGTGTTGAGTGTGTTGAGTGTGTCTTCATCACTCAACTCTATATAGAGTTTTGTAGTCTTAACTACTTAGGCGTCGAGTGAGCCTTCATCACTCGACACTTCTGGACTTAGCCAGATTTCATTACAATCAAAGATAAAGCTTTAACTATCTGAGCTTTGCTCAACACTTTTTGTCGTATGGCATTGAGTGAACTGCCTTCACTCAACGCCTGTGGAATTAGCCACTTTTCTTCCTTGCAAATAGTCATACTTTGACTGACTTGTCTTCTCTCAGCGCATTTTGGAATATGGCATTGAGTGAGCTTGCTTCACTCAACGCCTGTGGACTTAACCATATTTATTTGCATCTGGCATTGAGTGAGCTTGCTTCACTCAATGCCTGTGGACTTAACCATATTTCTTTGCATCTTGCATTGAGTGAGCTTGCTTCACTCAACGCCTGTGGACTTAAGCACATTTCTTTGCATCTGGCATTGAGTGATCTTTCTTCACTCAATGCCTGTGCACCTGGTGTTGGGTGAGCTTGCTTCACTCAACGTCTATGGAATTAACCACACTTCTTTGTATCTGGCATTGAGTGAGCTTGCTTCACTCAATGCCTATGGACTTAACCACACTTCTTTGCTTCTGGCATTTGAGCGAGCTTGCTTCACTCAATGCATGTAGACTTAACCACATTTCTTTACATCTTATGTTGAGTGAGATGTCCTCACTCAATGCCTATAAACTTAGATAGATTTTCTTTCTCTCCACATGCCTACCTTGTGACCACCTATCACCATCACTTAGACAACCTATCTAACCTTGTTCAAAGGAACATCATGCACATGATTAGCATAACCAAAATCAAATACAACTATGCTCTTAGTGTTGATGGTGATGCCTCTTCAAATAAAATCTAGGGAACATTGAGGGCAATATTCCCAACAGATACCATGTCCTCGAACCACTGTAAGTGTTGGACGGGATCATCCTTGAAGTTGTAGTGCATCATATCCAGCTCCCTGAACCCCTCTAGAACCGGCGTTGAAACTATCAATTTGTAGAATAGATGTCCCCCACTCACCGGTCTTGCATGCTCTACTCGCGCGATCAACTCGTTGACCGGGATAACACCTACTGGGCTAGGGAAAAGTTCTCGCCTCGCAAGATCTCACTCATACCCCTCACCCTCCACTTCCTTTCCTGGCCTCTTCCCTAGGTCATTCCTATCCAGATTTGTTGGCGTGACCACCTGGATAGTCGGGGTTGAGCACTCGCGTCGTGCGGCGAATGCAAAGTGGATGGTCTCTCGGATCTCCCTCTTGAAGTCTTCAAACATCCTGACAATCATAGGTGTTGAGGGTGGTGGCGAGTCATCGTGGTCAGTTTACCTTGCACTTCATCCCCGACCATGGAACTTTCTCAGGATTTTCTTGTGTTGGTCGCGGTCCACACTGACCACACCAAAAATGTTGGAACTGAGATTCGGCCCAAAGAGGAGTTAGGACCCAAAGGGGGAAGCCTACACCTATTTCTCCAGAGAAAGATCGCTTGACTATGGAATTAGAAGCAAACACTAACCCTGGGCTATAACTCGGAGGTCCCACCACTCACCCAAAAGTTCTGAGAGAGCTTCCCTCCCAAGACAATGCTGAAGTTTGAAACCTTTGGAGGGTACTAGAAGCCAACCAAGATTGACCAAAGGAAGAAAAAGTAAAAAAAACGGATCCCCTTCAAAGGTGCCCTTCAGGATTTATTTATAGTTTTCCAAATCTGGTCTGCACATAGCAGAATCTCGCTTTATTATTATACTAAATGCATCCCAAATTAGCCTGCCAATAGCCAAGCTCCGCTGTTTAGAAAGGATATTGGCAGACAAATAGGTATATTTAATTCTGTGAAAAAACTCCCCAAAACATATCAATGATGAGGCCTCAACCTCCAATGGATGCAAGTGACTGGTGGAGCTGACACTCGCCTTTCTCTAGCTCGTCTCTTGGGGCGAGTGAGGACCTGTCTCCAAACTCGGCTCGGCTTATCCGACTAGTGCCTATTAAAACAAACATTCGCCTACCCCCTAGTCCTTGCCTGGGGCGAATGCGAATACCACACCCGACTCGCCCCGCTCGAAGTGGCGAGTGCCAGATGAAGCTGGAATTCACCCACCTCCTCGCTGCAGCTTGGAGCGAGTGCAACCTTACTACATGGCTCGCCCCGCCCATCAGACTCCCACCACATTGGGCGAGTGTTCTCCTACTGCCTTACTCGCCTACTCGGCTCGCCTGAGTCCGGGATCCTTTTATTCTTTGGGCTATTCTGGGTCTCCCACTCAGCGAAGCCCGCGGCCTACACAATTAAATTTAATAAAAACATTAATTAATTAAGATGTTAAACTGTTTAATAAATTAATATTAAGCTTTTGAAATTAAACTGTCAATTGATTAAAATTAATTGATTTATTAAACTATTAATTACAAAATAAAAAAAAGTTAAAAACTATTGATTAAAAACTAAAAGCAGGCGGAGCCTGCCCCGCCACTGGCGAGCTCTGTCTGCTTTTAATGTTAATCAATTGTTTAATTAATTAACTATTGAATAAATAGTTTAAATAAATAATTAATAGATAAGAGGTGTGAAGTCACTCGCCTCTTTAGTCTCACACCGCCCGGCTGAAATGAATTCATTGGATTTAAAAGGCATATGCAGGAAGCCTTTTTTGAATATGTTTTCAATGGGAGTGTTAGACTGATTTTGAAATTTCACAGGCTTGGGCCATTTAATGGGCTTGCCCTATGCGGTCCTTCAGGGTTGCGCTGGACTTTATTTCATTTGAGCATGTTTGGAATTTTTCAAAATTGCAAGGGTAAAATAGTAAATTAACTTTGTATGGCAGTGGCCCTACAAAATTTATAGGTTTAGGACACCATATGATCTTAGGTTTAGGAGATCTAGTAAAATTTTATGGACGGCCCTGATTTGTATGCGTAATCGAACGGCTGAGATCTTATGATTTCATTAGATCGGACGGTTGAGATTAATCTGGAGGAGGGCCGCTGTTACACCACGCACTGTGATTGGTTGGTGATTTATATTTGCATATATAGTATAGATATATCATTATTATATGTATATATAATTATTATATGTATTAAGCTTAAGATCCAGATCATCGCTAGCATCAATATAACTTCAATACCATCAAAAACATCAATATCAAAACTTTGATAAAATTAAAGATACTATCTATTGATGTAGTTTTAAAAATAATCTTCACAAAAACTAAACATGCATGTTAATGTTTTTTATGGAAAGCATATCTAATGCTAATTTTTTTGTATTGGTGACATTTTTGTAAAAAAAAATCTATAAATAGAAAACTAACGATGACGTTTTCAAAAATGTCACAATAAAAACGTCATTGTTATGTCTATATCTTGTAGCGATACCATTATTGGATCGCCAACCGTCCTATTGTTTTTCCATGCTAATCTTCAACTTCCACCTTACTGTCCCTAACTTTCTTTCATGTAACTTCATGTGGTCCAACCTCCTAAGCCTTCCTCCATCTGCTTGGTCTTATGTTGGGATCATAAAAGAAAGATTGGAATTATCGTTTCAACTTTGTTGCCTGCATTCTCCATTTCATTGGGTCCCTACTGGCCTCCTAAAATTTCATTTAAAACTCCTAATGTAATATTTGTTTTTTCAAGATTTTTTCCTTAGTGTTCTACTGTTTTTCCATTAGCTGAGTCTACCAGCAGTATAGAAAAAACAAATTCATAACTTTCCTCTTACTTACCTGAATATCAAGAAATAATGCTTTATGTCTTCTAAATAAAGTGTATGATGCTAATCTTAATTCATTCTTCATCAACAAATACAAGTCCAATTTGGAGACCATATTTTTCTACTTGGACTAGATTTTTTCCCATGCCTACCTATCTATGATCCTGGCCATAAAGATTCTCATTAAGCTAGATATAGGAGTGAGTCATCTAACATTGTTATAGCTCCTACAAGCCACAACCCATAACCCGAGCCTTGACCCGCCGCTTAGGTTCTCATTGGCACGACGTTTTCTCTTTGGTGAGTTTGGACAAAATGCCACCATCATAAAATATGTGTTTGACATGATAGTGATTAAGATCGCCATCAATAGATAAAACTAAGGCTCCGTTTAGGGGAAATTATTTTCACCGATCAAGAGATTACGACCGCATGAACCAGACCATAATTAAGGTCCGGTTCATGCGGTCATAATCGCTTTACCGCTGAAAATAAGTCCCCCCAAACAGAGCCTAATTCTAAACAAGAAAGTGGTCAAGTTCAGATTGGGCGTTCACGATGGACAATTCATAACCACCACATTCACGACTGTCGTCGTCGTATCAAACAGACCCTTAGTCCTTACTATGCAAGCATGAACCATGGTTGCTAATATTTATCTATATATTAGTTTGAATGGAGTTGACTAATCTTGGCCAAAGATTTTTATCAGTTGAATATGCCCATCTATTTCAAAACTCTGCTATTTATTTAAAACTTTTATACTATAATGATATCTTGTTCTCATGAGTAGAAATTTTATGATAAATAATGATATGTACAAATCGTGTTTTGATAAAATATACAAGTGGATAAATCAAAACACATGACATATATAATGAATAACATAACATTATAATACAAAAATAATATTACGTCCACTATTTTTTAATGCACATGAGTAATAAATACAACTACCAAGGTGCTCTACACACAATGCTTATTAAGACTTATCAGGGGGTAGAGTAGTGCTTGGGGATTACATTTATGCCTTTATTAGTATTATTTTTATTTTTGTGATCTGGTGTACTAAGAGAAATGGTAAATATTTTGTTTTCTTTAAGACACTTTACAATTCTTTTTCTAATGTGTTCAACCTCACAGTGCTCATTAAGATTTATCAGGATGGTGAGTAGTGCTTGGTGGAGTTTTCTTGGTCAATTTCTATTTTTTTATTATAGTGACAAATGACCCTGAATTCACTTGTTACGCAAACAATAACCTTTTTAAAAAATCACCTTTCTTTAATGAATAAGTGCCTGAAAAACAAATAATTAAAATAATCAATTCAGTATAGTATAGGTAATCTATTTATGCATATTAATTATTATATTATTATACTGCACAATCATGCAAGTATAAGATCAAAATCACATGTAGGTTATCAAAATAAGTGAGTGAATAAAATCATTAACAAATATAAAATATTACTCATACTTAGAAGCACACTAAGCAATCATACACATGTTTTTTATATTCAATTTAATTGCACATAACAAGATAATATTCAAGGAATGACATAACCAAAACAATGTTTTAAGAACCCAAAAAATTAAATCAAACATTGTATTTAATTTTTAATTGATATAATTTATTCATCCCTGATAATGAATAATAAGCAGTTTTTATAATTTTTTATTTTTTATTTTTATTGAAAATATTAAACAATAAACACACAAAGAGATATATAAAAATATTTTTGTTCTTTTAAATCATCTTATAATTTTATATAAATATTTTTTTAAAAAAATACTTGTATATTTCTAAGAACATGAAAGCTCAAAGAGCTATAGGATGCAAACAAAAGATAGCATGATAGAATATTATGCATGATTATAATGGACAAGAGAAGTAAAACAATGTTTATGTAATGTATATATGAATCATAAGTATGCCCTAGAATCCAATACCCAAGCTATATGTCTATACCCTAGCCCCATACTAAGTGACAGATAAGCATCAGGTGCTGCACCAATGTTGTAGGTTGGGGTGTTAATCTCATATACATACAAAAGAATTCGCTCAACCAAACACTTTTTCCCCTCAGTGCCTCTCAAGGTCCTATTAGAACCCTCCCAGGTTAAAGAAAAGACATGGTTTATAGGTTAGCGTCTCTAGTGCATACAACCCTATGCCCCTACTATTGTAAGATACAAACAATGGGTGAATAATCATGGTCATTCTTATGCAATTAGTTCCTAAGGATACATATATAGAACTATAGTACCAATGCATGATGAGAGTTTAAAGAATAAGTAACTTTTGGCCACTTAACAAGAATATGAATTTTATTCAAATTCATTCAGTTGGATTGATTTACAATTAACCTTAACTTGCGTAAGTCATATGACAAAAATCTATGTACAGTGTCTATGACATGTTGACTTAAGAATGAAAAAAACACAAACAAAAACAACATTAAAAAAAGTACATTATGCACATCATGAAGTAAATTATTAAGAGATTTTGTTTTGATTTGAATCTACTTCACGCAATAGGTGGATATTAATGGATAAGATATTTAGGTATCTAAAAGGAGCCAAGTGTTGCGGTTCTTTTGGGTACCCAAACATAGCGGGATAATCCATGGGGAGATAATGATGAATTAGCGTAACACCACGAAATTTAGAGTTGAAACGGGCGGTGTTTGTACCAAGTTTGGATCTTGGTAGGATGAACACGACCTTTGACACGGGCGTATCACACGGCCTTTGACACGGGCGTGTCACACGACCATGTCATGCTAGGGTCATCCAGTGAAGGACACGGCCTGGGATACGGGCGTGTCCTACGGTGTGTCAGTGCACAAAGCATGGGCACGGGCGTGTCACATGGTCATGTAGTTCTCTGGAATATTTTGGGTTTTGTGTTGACTATCGGACACGGCCGTGTACTAGTTGACACGAGCGTATCAAATCCGACATGGGCATGTCGTCACCCGTGTCCACCAAACGACGTGACGGTTGGCATGGCAGTTATTGGTGACACGGCCCCAAGTCACGGGCGTGTCGATGACCCGAAATAGGTGTCTTAGGTTGGGACACGGGCGTGTCCCAACCCGTGTCCTTTTTTGTGCTCGATTTGTGTGGCTGGATCGAGGCACACGGCCTGGAACACGGCCGTGTGCAAAGCCATGTTCGGCCTAGGATTAAAGATTTTAAGCTAATCTAAGCCGTTCGTTTTCTTTAAATAAGATCTAATGGCCCAGATGAGTTCCTGCTTGTCTTTAGTCCAGGATTAGAGGTTTAATTTTTCATTCCATCTTTAACTCCCTCTTTCTAAGAAGTTAGAGAGAGAAGAGATCAAGGAAGAAGTAAGGGAGGAATCCGGCCGCTGGCGGAGCATCAGAGCACCAATCTGAGAACCGAGACCGGATCCGTGGAGAGAATTCCTTTGCAAAGCTTTCTATTCGACTAGTTTTTCATGGCGCCGAAGCGGACTTCAAGGGTAACGATTTTCAACTTGAGCACTTGAAGTTTTTATTCCTTTGTATGGGAAAACCCTCTACCGCAAGTGTGTGGTGAGTGCGCGGTGTTCCTTGGGGTGGATATGTGAAGTCCCCCTTATTAGAGTCCGGAATCAAAGTACAAGCATAGGTATTGTGTGTGAAGCATACCCGGATGTGTTTGTTTGGATCAGTGATGTTGCATTGTATGAATAGCCGGAGAAGACTCCGTGCGTTGTTTTCGGGTTTCTACGCGGTAGATTGCGCCAGGGATACTTGGAGATTAACTCCAAGGCGCACCCGGAAAACTGGGCGGAAATGTAATTCTTCTAACTTGGTGGCCGGGGAGTCAGCCTTGAACATAACTTGGTTATGTGTTGTTTGGAAATGATTTAGGATTCGGGTGAATCTTGGCCTGCACGTACGTCTTAATGTGACTAGGCGGCGTGAGCAACGGGCGGGTGGATACGGACCTGGGCTATGTGGTTCGGTGCTAGAGGCCCTAAAGTGGAACTTGCCGGTTGATAGTCGGGAGTCTTGGACTACGGTCGGAAGGACTCAAAAATGCTCACATAGCTTGCCATCCTAAGGATGGTGGTGAAGCCACGGAATTGATCGGATTCACCGTGAATGTGCCCTGAGTGCACTGGGTGTTTGGCAGAGCGATCCTACACCTGTGGCAAAAGTCTTTGTATGCACTTTATTATTTAGCTGGGCTAACGTTATGCAGGGAAGGAGCACCGCTGCCTGAATAAGGGAGCGGGGTCGTTATATTTTGGTCAGCTTTAGCTGACCGTTGCTCTGTTTGCCACCATGCGGTTGAATGATTGCTTGCAAGTGCTGCAGAACCAAGCACCAAGTAGCGGGTTGAAGCTTAAGCTGCTGTGCAGGCCCTCGAAGGCCGAAGTGAACTGCTATTTTTATTTTCTGTCATGTATGGCCGGCCTGCAAGCCGATGTTTGTAAGACATTACCTTGTTAAGAGAAACTTTGTAAGGCCATGTACTCTTTTATGTATTCGTTTTATTTCATTCCTATTTTGGTTGGTGGACATTCATGTCATGCTTGTGAAAATTTTGGGTTCTATTAACCGTTAAAAAGCTTATGCTAGAATGCTTTGTGTTAGGACGAGTAGTTGAGTATTTGGTATTATTCTGTACCCCTCCGACTGTCCGTGGTATATGGCGTCGGGTTCCAGCTGGATCTTCTTTTTATATACCATACGACGGATGGCGGCGTTACAATTTGGTATCAGACTAGGGTGCCGGTCGTCTGTAATCAAATTCGTGGGTGAATTCTTTTAAGGGGTGGTGAGCACATGTGTGCGCATCATCATTATAACATAAAAGAACCCATGAATGTCCACTTAGGAATGAAAAAATACACTTGTTTTGGGAACCTAAGTGTTCCAATGATAGCATTTAGCAATTTATGTGTCGCCTAATCAAGGGTTTATGTTATTATAGGTGTCTAGAAACAGTGTGGGGCAATCGGAGCATCCGCAATCAGCGGAATGTAGTGCACCAAGAGACGTTCCTACAACACCTCCTTCAGCAGAAACCATCAGATTGGTGGCTGAAGCAGTTTTTGCCATGATAAATGCCCAGCAAGTGCAGCACGCACCACCTATTAATGATCAAGAACCGATTAGAGTGGTAGTGCCGGGAGTAGTAGAGTGTGGGGCAGTTGATCCGATAGCACCAAGAAGAGCCACGGAGAAACATCTCAAGCACGTGATGAGCTTTAATCCTCCGGTATTTGATGGGTTGGGAACGCCAACTCAAGCTGAGGATTGGCTCTCTACGATGAAGAGGGTCATGACTGCCACACAAACTACAGAGTGGTAGAAGACCACAATAACGACCTTCCTATTGGCCGGTGAGGCAAGGATGTTGTCGTACGAGTTGGAGGTTCATCTCTTAGTGGGATGACAACTTGCTGACATACCGATGGAGGAATTCTCAAGGTTATTCCTGGCTAGATACTTACCTTCTGCCCAAAAGCTTGAGATGGAGAATAAGTACCTTGGTTTGGCACAGGGAGAGAGAAGCGTGGATGAGTATCTCCACGAGTTTACTCGGTTAGGTCGTTATGTTGGTGCTATGTTTACTGAAGAAGAGAGGAAGACCAACCGATTTTATGAGGGTCTACGGAGCGACCTACAGCTACTCCTTGCTGGGCCAAAGGTGCAGGGCTTCCTAGCCTTGGTAAATGCGGCTCGGTCTTTAGAAAGGGTTGCAAGGAAAGTGCAAGAGAAGAAGGACCCAGTGGAGAAGAAGTCAGAGTTTAAAGTGTCAAATACAAAGTCAAGTTTCCGTAGATGGAACAAGAAGCAAAATACTTCGAGCTCAGCCCCTTCGCCTAGTACGACGGGGGAAAACCCTAGTCGAGCCCCAGGAGCCTGTTACAAATGTGGAAAGGTGGGACATTTTGCAAGAGAATGTTGGAGCGGACGTGAAAAGTCCGATAGGAGGCAAGGAGCAAATTATGAGGAAAAAGGGAAGGCGGCGGAGTTGATTGCATCCCACAATGCTCCATCCAAGCCTAGAGTTTATAACCTTGGCCTGCAAGAGGACATCAAACAAGCTGACGTGGTGACAGGTATGAGTTAAATTTATTATAGTTTAGCTTTTTGTTGTAACTGTTACCTTTGTATGTGTTAGCTTATTTGTGTTGATGTCAGGCTTTGTATTGATTTTCGATCGTCCGGCGAGAGCCCTGTTTGATAGGGGAGCATCGCATTCCTTCTTGTCCGAAAGATTCGTATCGCTCATCAGAGTCCCTTCTTCGATGGCAAAGGACAATCTGGATGTGTTGTTGCCCAATGGGTGCTCAATGCGCGCGGATAGAATCTGTGTGGTAAAGTTGCGGATTGGGGATCAGGAGTTTGATTTGCAAGCGTCGGTGCTGCCGTTAGTGGAGTTCGATGTAATCTTTGGAATGGATTGGCTTTTGGAGTAGCGATCCTGCATTGACTGTAACCGAAAAGAGGTTAAGTTTGGACTGAATACTGAGCGGGAGACTAGGTTTACGGGCTTGAAAGGGTCGAGCAAGATTTTGATGTCGGCTCTTCAGGTGATTAAGGCAGTTCGGTCTGGGGCTGAGTTGTTTGTCATTTCAGTACAGGCTTCAACGCCTAATCCTAGTCTAGACAGTATTGCAGTAGTGTCTGAGTATCCTGATGTATTTCCAGACGATCTCCTGGGAGCCCCTCCTCAACGGCTCCTCAACGGGAGATTGATTTTACAATTGATCTTGTGTCGGGTGCCAAACCGATGTCACGCTCTCCGTATCGGATAGCACCTAAGGAGATGGCAGAGTTGAAGGTACAACTGCAAGAGTTGTTAGAGCAAGGGTATGTGCATCCAAGTTTGTTGCCTTGGAGCGCACCAGTCCTTTTTGTTAAGAAGAAAGATGGGAGTTTGCGACTTTGTATTGATTATCGGGAGTTGAACAAACTTACGGTAAAGAATAAGTATCCGATCCCAAGGATTGACGATCTATTTGATCAGTTAGTTGGGTCAACAGTATATTCAAAGCTAGATCTGAAATTCGGATACTACCAGTTAAGGATAAAGGAATGTGGCATCCCTAAGACAGTATTCAGCACGATGTTTGGACATTACGAGTTTACGGTCATGCCGTTTCGACTGACCAATGTGCCATCCGTGTTTATGGATCTAATGAACAGGACATTCAGAGAGTACCTGGACCAATTTGTGATAGTGTTTATCGATGACATCTTGGTGTGTGTGAGGATGATCACTTCAAGCATCTGCATATGGTGTTGGAGACGTTGAGGAAGAATCAGTTGTATGTTAAGTTCTTCAAGTGTGAGTTTTGGTTGTCCTCAATAGCATTCCTTGGGCATATTGTTAGAGGTAAAGGGATTGCGGTGGATCCGGTGAAGATAGCGGCAATTCAGGAGTGGCTTGAGTTGGCTATGGTAGAGGAAGTCCGGAGTTTTCTGTGGCTGGCCGGCTACTACAGGCGCTTCGTGGAGAAGTTCTCACGGATCGCGCTACCACTCTCAACATTGACAAGGAAGGATCAAAATTTTTTATGGACGCTGGAGTGCGCGCAGGCTTTTGAAGAGTTGAATAGGCGGTTGATCTCGACACCTATCTTGTGTTCGCCGAGTGGGTCCGAAGGATTTGAAATTTATAGTGATGCTTCGGGCAGTGGTTTGGGTTGTGTTCTACTACAACATGGGAAAGTAATAGCTTACGGATCACGACAGTTAAAGGTCCATGAGAGAAATTATCCGGTCCATGATTTGGAATTAGCGACCGTGATATTTGCTCTAAAGTTATGGAGGCACTATCTGTACGGTATAAAGGTTGACATTTACACTGATCATAAAAGCCTGAAGTACTTACTAGATAAGAAGGACCTGAACATGAGGCAGCGAAGGTGGATGGAGTTCTTGGGGGACTACACTTTCAAGATACATTATGTGCCTGGGAAAGGAAATGCAGTGGCAGATGCTTTGAGTCGTAGGGCTCCGGCGCAGGCAAACTGGTTGGCGGTGCATGATGAGAGATTAGTTTGTGATTTGGAGGCATTGGAGATCTCTTGCATTGACAAGTAGTCTCGTGATGAAGCAATATTGTGTTGGACGGAGGTGCAGTACGACCTAACTAATAGGATTCGGCAGGCTTTGGTTCAGGATATCACTATGAAGCTGGCATTTGATGAATCGTTGGATGGGTCAAATTCCCAGTTTGCAATTATGGATGGACTTCTAAGGAAGGACGGTCGCCTATGCATTCCTAGTACGGATAGTCTTCGGGAGGAGTTGATGTACGAGGCTCATCATACCAAGTACTCAATCCACCCGGGGAGCACGAAGATGTATAGGGACATGAAGAAGTTGTTCTGGTGGCTAGGGCAGAAGAATGATGTAGCACTGTATGTGGCAAAGTGCCAAACATATGCCTTAGTAAAGGCAGAGTGAGAGAAGCCCGGAGGTTTTTTAAATTCCTTGCCTATCCCAAAATGGAAGTTCGATGACATATCCATGGATTTTGTGCACGATTTGCCAAAGTCGCAAAAGGGAAATGACGCCATTTGGGTGGTGGTAGGTAGATTGACAAAAGTGTCGCATTTCATTCCGAATAAAAAGGAAGATCCGGTGGAAAAGTTAGTCAAGCTCTATGTGGATAATATTGTACGGTTGCATGGTGTGCCCCGTAGTATTGTTAGTGACCGAGATGGGCGCTTCACGTCCAATGACTTGAGGCTGGTGCATAAGTTGTTGGGAACTAAGCTTAGTTTCAGCACAGCCTTCCATCTGCAAATGGATGGTCAGACTGAGAGGGTCAACAGGACGATCGAGGACATGTTCTACATGTGCGTCCTAAATTTCAGAAAACACTGGGAGGATCACCTGTACATGGTAGAGTTTGCATATAATAACAGTTTTCAAGCAAGTATTGGAATGGCGCCTTTCGAGGCCCTATATGGGAGAAGGTGTCGCACACCATTGTCTTTGTTGGAGGCAGGCGAGTCAAAGTTATTCAAACGTCAGGCGGTGGAAGAAGCCACTTCAATGGTACGTACGATTCAGGAACGGTTAAGGATCGCTTCGGACAGGCAGGCAAAATACTATAATGCCAAGCATAGGAATGTGGAGTTCAGTGTTGGCGATTGGGTGTATCTGAAAATCAAGCCGTTCAAGGGTGTCTCGCGGATTCGATGCTTGAAAAAGCTGAGTCCGAGATACCTTGGACCGTTTGAGATCCTTAAGTGTGTTGGCGAAGCAGCGTATCAATTGAAGTTATCGGTGGAGCTGAGTGGACTACACGATGTATTCCACGTATCGGTGTTGCGGAAGGTGGTTCAAGATCCTTAACAAGTCGTTGCGGTCGATCAAGTGCCGATTGATAGTGGGTTGACGACGAAGGTCAAGCCAGTTTGTATTGAAGATTATGAGATCAAACGGCTCTGCAACAAGGAAATTTGAATGGTTAAGGTCCGTTGGGATAACTGCGGATGTGAGGAGCTTTCTTGGGAGCGAGAGCAGGCTATGTTGGAGGAATATCCCGAACTATTAAACTCAGGTAATATTTAAATTGTTTTGTGTACCCTTTTCTTAATTTCGTGGACGAAATTCTTTAAGGGGAGGAGATTTGTAACACCCCAAAATTTAGAGTTGAAAAGGGCGGTGTTTGTACTAAGTTTAGATCTTTGTAGGGTGAACACGGCCTGTGACACGGGAGTGTCACACGGCCGTGTCATGCTCGGGTCGTCTAGTGAAGGACACGGCCTGGGACATGGGCATGTCCTAGGGCGTGTCAGTGCACACGGCATGGGACACGAGTGTGTCACATGGTCGTGTACTTCTCTGGAATATTTTGGGTTTTGTGTCGACTATCGGACACGGCCGTGTACTGCTTGACACGGGCGTGCCAAATCTGACACGGGCGTGTTGTCACCCGTGTCCACCAAGCGACGTGACGGTTGGCGTGGAGGTTATTGGTGACACGGCCCCTAGTCACAGGCGTGTGGATGACCCTACACGGGCGTGTAAGGTTGGTACACGGGTGTGTCCCAACCCGTGTCCTTTTCTGTGCTTGATTTGTGTTGCTGGATCGAGGCACACGGCCTGGAACACGGCCGTATGCAAAGCCGTGTTCGGCCCAGGATTAAATATTTCAGGCTAATCTGAGTCGTTCATTTTCTTTAAATAAGATCTAACGGCCCAGATGAGTTCCTGCTTGTGTTTAATCCGGGATTAGAGGTTTAATTCCTAATTCCATCTTTAACTCCCTCTTTCTAAGAAGTTAGAGAGAGAAGAGATCAAGGAAGAAAAAAGGGAGGAATCCGGCCACCGGTGGAGCATCGGAGCACCAATCTGAGAACCAAGACCGGATCCGTGGAGAGAATTCCTTTGCGAAGCTTTCTATCAGACTAGTTTTTCATGGCGCCGAAGCGGACTTCAAGGGTAACGATTTTCAACTTGAGCACTTGAAGCTTTTCTTCCTTTATATGGGAAAACCCGCTCCCACGAGTGTGCGGTGAGTGCGCAGTGTTCCTTGGGGTAGATATGTGAAGTCCCACTTGTTAGAGTCTGGAATCTAAGTACGGGCATAGGCATTATGTGTGAAACCTACCCGGACGTGTTTGTTTGGATCAGTGATGTTGCATTGCATGAATAGCCAGAGAAGACTCCGTGCGTTGTTTTCGGGTTTCTATGCGGTAGATTGCGCCAGGGATACTTGGAGATTAACTCCAAGGCGCACCCGGAAAACTGGGCGGAAATGTAATTCTTCTAACTTGGCAGCCGGGGAGTCAGCCTTGAACATAACTTGGTTATGTGTTGTTTGGAAATGATTTAGGATCCGGGTGAATCTTGGCCCGCACGTACGTCTTAATGTAACTAGGCGGCGTGAGCAACGGGCAGATGGATACGGACCTGGGCTATGTGGTTCGGTGCTAGAGGCCCTAAAGTGGAACTTGCCGTTAACATAGTCGGGAGTCTTGGACTACGGTCGGAAGGACTCAAAAATTCTCATATAGCTTGTCATCCTAAGGATGGTGGTGAAGCATCGGAATTGACTGGATTCACCGTGACTGTGCCCTAAGTGCACGGGGTGTTTGGCCGAGCGAGCCTATACCTGTGGCGAAAGTCTTTGTATGCACTTTATTATTTAGCTGGGCTAACGTTATGCAGGGAAGGAACACCGCCGCCCGAATAAGGGGGCGGGGTCATTACATTTTGGTCAGCTTTAGCTGACCGTTGCTCTGTTTGCCACCATGCGGCGGAATGATTGCTTGCAGGTGCTGTGGAATCAAGCACCAAGTAGCGGGTTGAAGCCTAAGATGCTGTGCAGGCCTTCGAAGGCCAAAATGAACTGCTATTTTTATTTTATGTCATGTATGGCCGGTCTGGGAGCCGATGTTTGTAAGACATTACCTTGTTAAGAGAAACTTTGTAAGGCCATAAGGTCATGTACTCTTTTATGTATTCGTTTTATTTCATTCTTATTTTGGTTGGTGGACATTCATGCCATGCTTGTGCAAATTTTGGGTTCTATTAACCGTTTAAAAGCTTCTGCTAGAATGCTCTGTGTTAAGATGAGTAGTTGAGTATTTTGTATTATTCTATAACCCCTCCGACTGTCTGTGGTATATGGCATTGGGTTCCAGCTTGACCTTCTGTTATATACCATACGACGGATGGAGGCATTACAATGGGTCATTTTGAGTGGAATAGGACCGTCATTTTTAATGATGGACCTTCATTCATACTTTAGTTGATTATTCTTTTTATATGACAAATTTTTATAATCATTAAGTTGATGCTTATAATAATAGTAATTTTTGAAGGTATTATTAGTAGGAAATTTGTTGACATTTACTTTAATCTTGGGAGAGGCTAAATGTGGATTAAATATTCTACTACACGTATATTTTATGAAATTTGAAACATTAGTAGATACCTTATATATTTTTGAAGGTAAACTAGACATAAAATATTTTTTTATTGTTTAAAGATTTTGGTGTAAACAATTTTAATGAGTCTAGTTTATGAGACAAAACAACATTTTCATTAATCAATTTTTTACTACGTTCTTCTGAAATATATAGCTCTTTTTCAAAATTCTTGAAGTCCTCTTTTATATTATTGCAATCAATACAAGTTGTAGAATTTTCAATAAAAGTGCAAGTGGGAGAACTAGACATATCAAACTTTGATTTTTCATTAAGTTGTGCTTTTAAAATTTTTATTTTCTAATCGTAATTTGGAATTAATAATTTTTAATTTCTTAATTCTACGTTTAAACACATTTAGCACATTCGTTGTAGAAACAGATGTTGAAACAAGAAGATAATTTGATTTACCTACAACGCTCTTGGACGAGGCATGATTTGAGTACAAGGTTCCTTTTTCATCTTCCTCTTGGTTTTCCTCTTCCAAAGATATATTTTCATCTTCCCTTCCACTTGATGTGTTTGTTGTGTCCTCCTCCAAGAGGAATTCTTCATATGATTTTTTACTTGGATCCATGAGAAATTGCTCAAATTCAATATCTGCAGAAGGAGACCTATAAGAAAACTCAAGAAATTTTTATATATCATAAGCAGTAGGAAGCGTATAGATGAGTTTGAAAATTTCTTGACCAAGCTCACAAAATAGAATATTCATAGCTTTGTCATTTAAATAACATTCATTCCTATTTAAATTATTTGGGGGCTCGACAATATTCAAATTCCATACTTCTACGTCTAATAAAATAAGGAATTTTCACATTAATATTTTCCACCTTACATAATTTTCACCTATAAATAATGGTGATGCTAGTGATTTTTCAGTGTACAAAGTTTCATCCCCACTAATCGATTTGATAACAGGGTTAGCCATTATTCCAAGTAGTGAAATCATTTTGGAATAACCTGGCTCTGAAACCACTTGTTTGATCTGGTGGACAACCTTAGAGGGGGGTGAATAAGATATTTTAAAATAGTTCGGAATTAAAATAAGTTTTATTAAGAAAACAGCTTCTTGAAGCTACCGCGGGGGGTAGGGCTAGCGCTTGGCGGTAGGTCATATAGATTGATTTTCTTAGCAAAACTTCATTTTCTGATATTCCACGATGCTCAAACCCCTAGCAACATACAAGCACGAATTTCAAATGAAATAAAAAATAGATATAATTTTATTCAAAATTCAACAGAGGTTTACAATAACAAAATTGGATCTCTGTGATGTCAGAGATCAAAAGCGAATATAATCTTGTTTTGGTTGCTATACCGACCCTCCCAAGACTGGTTTGCTCTCTCTCTTGTTCCTAAGAAGATCGACGAGTCGGCTCTTCAACTTCCTCCCAGAAAGGGTCTTACAGCCTCCACTAAATCTCCCAGATCTAGACGTCCTCCTAGGATGATTTCCACAAATTTCACCCAGAAATCCGACGGCCTCCCATGCATATTTCTAATGAACTTCTCCCAAGAATTTGACGTCCACACCGGGAAATTTATTCGCACAGAATACAAAAAAGGTTAAAGAAAATACAAGAATAAGAGAAAACTCCCCTCAAACTAGAACCCTTGATGTTGATGTTGATTCGCTTGCAAAGTTTCGTTCTGTGTGGCTTGAGAGTCTTCCTCATCGATGTCCTTTAGATCCGTGAAGGTGTGCTCTTGATGAGACTTTTTCGTAGCGAGAATCCTCCACGTGAATATTAAGAAGAAGGATTCTTGATCATCATGTTGATAAACTTCAATCCTTGTGCATGAATTCCTTTTGATTTCCTCTGAAGAAATCTCCTCCTCAATGAGTTGTGAAGACCCTTCCTTCCATCAGACGGCTAGGGAAAACTCCCCTTTCAAATTTCATGAAAAATCGTCGCCTGAAACTCAATTTCAAGATGTTTTAAATAGAGAAAGTTGTGCTGGAAGTTACCGCGCGGCGGTAGCTCGCAGTCTTCAAAATCCTTCCTTTTCTTCTTTTTAATTTCGTGGATGTTGCCTTTATTTTTGGAAATAAATTATTCCCCACATAAAATGGTGTATTCTTGCCTTTGAGATGATATTGGATGCTCCTTCTGGTTTCTCATTCAAATCATGATATATATTTGGAGTTTTCCAAAGTTATCACAAGACAATTGCTTTGTATGTGCTGCACCGTCAAAGCACTTTCCTTTTCTGCTCCTCAATAAGCCGAAGATTTAGGGTCTTTTATAGTCATTTTAAATACGCTACCACTGACGGTAGAGCTAGCGCCCGGCTGTATCTCTTTTCATATGGTGATGACAACTGTCCATTAAATTAAGAAGAATTTCTAAAATATATACGCACATCTTTTGGATACCACAGCGCGGTAAAAGCAAACGCCTGGCGGTAGCTATTTCCTCTTGACGGGATGACTCAAAGATCGTCAAATTGGCTAGTTCCCGACGGTAGGTCACAGAGCAGTTGTTCTTTAATAGACCCATGCTAGCACAAGCGGTAGCGCTAACGTCCGGTGGTAGGTCATAGAGACTGATATTCTCGTTCTTCATACCAAAAAACCTGCACAATATAAACACACAACAAACATGATCAAATACACACTGAGATTTATTATTCTCAAATCTAAAGGTGCAGAATGCATTCTCCAATAGGGACTTACTGAGGCGGAACGCGATCCTGAGCCGAAGGAGGGGTATTTTCTTATGTGGGTGGCTGAGGAGGAGTTGGAGGAGCTGCGATATTCTAAAGGAGGGCGAGCATTTTGACCTGACTCTCCTCTATATGTTGCATGTGCCCTTCCAAGGTGGCTACGGTCGGGAGAGCGGCCTCCCTACTAAGAGTCACATTGACGAGTGAGTGAGAGGGAGCCGGCTAAACGCGTCCTCCAGTAGGTGATCAGGTGGTGGTGCGAGTGCTCCTTCTGGACATGGGAGCAAGTTGTGAGTACCACTGTGTAAAGGGTACTATCTTTTGTGGATGCTGGGAGCTCGTTTCCCACAGATGGCGTCAAACTATTGCGGTCAAACTCGACACTCCGGTCAGACAAGAATAACATGGACCACCTTAGCTATCGAAGCAGTCGAGTACACACACAATCAATGAGAGAGAAATTGTACATACAAGGTTTTGACGTGGAAAACACCCTCAACTAGGTAAAAAAACACTTGATATGGTCTGTTTCGGGAAAATCCACTATTTGCATGTGGTTACAACTTTCTGGGAAAATCAAAGGTGATAGACCGCTCCTATTACACTTTGGTGGTGAGAGAGAGAGACTTTGGCTTGCAGCAGACAACAGGCTATTCTGCACGAGGCTTGTGGCTTTGGTGATGCGCACGAACGAGCTTTTGTTGTCATAGGGTTTCCCCTCTTGCTACACACTCGTGGATTTAGGCGAGTCTCTGGCGGAGAGGAGGCTCATAGTAGAATTCTAGCTGTGGAGCGGTGGCTCGAAGGTGGCCCCAAGAATATATCAGACAGAGCTTGAGGAAGAAGAAAGCAGGGGAGAGAAAAGATGAGAAATAAGGAGACATGGGGGGCCTTTTATAACCTCTAGAAGGTGGTTACGGTGGTTATGCGGCTATCTGTACGCCGTAACCACCCACATTATAATCTTAAGCATAGTGTTGCGCGGATATTATTCGTATATTTAATTTTACTAAATGCAAGGCCCCACTAAAACATGTACCCCCATTACTGAAAGTGGTCACGCGGGTGGTTACCCGTGCATCAGACAGTCGTGATCATGGGAGAACAATCGAACGTCGGGGAAGGCGCCCAGGGAGGGTAAGAGAGGCGGAGACCAACCACCACAAGGTGAGTGGCCAGCCCTGGAATGTGCAGTGGGCCACCGGCACGACACCGATAGTGAGTACGGCCGGCGACCGGAGAGGGTCAGCCAGTCGTACCCGAGTGACTCCCTAGACACAACCCTGGTGATGGCCACCTGGCGCAGCTCCTGCAGAGGCGGTCGAATGCGGCCTGATGCCCCCACCAAGCGTGGGCCCGACGCCAGCTGCTGGGCATGGCCCTTGGCGCTGGCCGCAAGGAGTGGCACCAACTTGCCGCAAGATGTGGCCGGCCAGTGCTAGTATGAGCGGAGGCGACCTGGCCTATCCCGCAATGGAAAGGAGAGGGAAGGCTACCTGCCGACTGAGGTTGCCGACGAGGCTGCCACGCCATACGACCACGAGCTCACGGTTACGAGGTGTGGCCTCTCGGCCGGTCGGAAAATGGGCAGGCTTGAGCCGGCCCACCGACGGAGGGAGAGAGGGGTCGGCCCAGAAGGCCTGCCCCCGGACGGCTCGAGGAAGACGATCGTGTGCACGGCAGATCCCGCGCGGAGGTTCCCTCATCGTGGTTCCCCTAAGATCCCCATTTAGATGGTGGGATCTTGGTGGAGTGGGCTAATTGCACCTCAAATATATTCTAAAACGGTTGTAATTTTAATCTTAAATTATTTTACTTAATTCAGTGCAATCTTGATTATATAAATTTAAAAAGAGAATTTTTAAACTAATATTTATTCTAGTTATTTCAATTTATGAATTATAAGTTATCTCTTATGATTTTTAATTTATTTCTTAATATTATTATTTGAATCATATATTATTTAGAGTTTATAATTAGAAGTATATCTTTTTGAAAATATCCTATGAATTCTTCTCATACTTATGAATTAGTTTTGCTCGGGACGAGCAAAAGCTTAAGTATGTGGGTATTTGATAATACATAATTTATAGTTATTTTTGTACAATATTTTATTAATAATTAGTTATATTTTATTTATTTTTATCTTGATAAATGTCGAATATGCTTTATTTTGCGTTTTCAGGTATAATTGGACATCAAATAGTATTTTTGAGTCCATGAACATTATCGGGATGAATTTTGTAGAAAATTGACACTTTTGTTCATGGATAGCTAAACTTCGAATAGTCATAACTTTAAATCTAGGAAGAGTTATCGGGCATGTAATTAGTCAACGGAAAGAAAACGACGTCATCTACAATCTGGTGAAGTTTCTCAAGTATAAGCTATAAGACCCCCCTTCTAGAACACAAGACATGGCCGAGGGGAGTCTTATGCCCAGAACATTCGCCTTGCGGTAGCGCCAACACATGGGTCGACCTGTATCGCAATACGCCTATCCTGTCATCTAAGACCAATATCATCAATGCCAACCCAACATAAAGATTATAAACAGAAGTCAAAATCCACACAAGCATATAAGTCAAACTAGTACATCAATAAAAAGAAGCAACAACAAGGCTTCTATAATATTAGAGTACAAATTGCCTAAAGGGCTACAATAAGAGTCTCTCAAAAACTCACACCGTAACGGATGACAGTGATGGTAATGTCGTATCAGGCCCTGTCACCTTGGCCTGGCTACCCTCCTACACAATCTATTGTTGCTCTATCTGCGGCGTTTCCTCCTAAAAAGAAAGACGTAGCAACTGTTACTCATAAAGACTAAGTGGCTATCACATCTGCTCCCCCGGTGACTCTTAGGGACGGTCGGAGAAAGACAGAGGGTACAATATATATATATGTAAGTAGTAGTACAAGCATGTGGTATAAGACTAATCAATATCAGAGTATCCAACATGTACAACAACTGAGTATATCAATCTATGCTAGCAATTCTACTATCAACAGAACTGTAAATATGTACTCTAACAGGAAAGTAACTCAACTTATAAGAATGCACATACAAACTTACAAGCTAAGGATCGACTTAACAAAAAAGTAACTCATCATATAAGAGTGCTCATACAAACTTATATGATAAGGATCTATGCGGTGCAATGTAATGATATGAATGCAATATGATGACTCACTCATGCTCATACACACGTACATAACTATGTCGATACGTACTTGTAGTTCCCACTTTTCGAGCAGGTAGCTAACCTCTCAGGCATCATCCGTCATGGATAGACGGTGATAGTGAAACGGGCTTTCCACTGCTAGGCAGGCATCTATACTACCAATCCTAGGCCTCCATATGACTCAATGCTAAGAACACAACAATGGATCTCCCTGTGTACTAGGTCTCATAAGGAGCCTCGGGTAGATGTGCACCGAGGACCAAGCCTAACTAGCCTATGTTGTGGCACAGAAGGAGCCTCTGGGAGCATATCACCATAGGACCAAGCCCAACCATCCACTTGGCATGAAAGAAGCCCCAGAAATGAGCACCGAGTACCAAGCCCAACCGTCCAAAGTCTATCTGTCAACTCCCGTCGGTGTGACGAATAGCGAGCCCGTAGACCTGCCGCACTATCCTTAACCTAGGATTATGACAACACGTATCAACTCACACCACATGCAATTTTCACATCTAAGGGCTCCACACTGAGTCCCGTTTTATTATTCACATCACGTGCTCAACAGCACCTAAGGGCTCCACAATGTGTCCCTTATCAACACATCATTCTAGTACAGCAAACACACACGCAATTCCAAAACCTGTTTCATTCTCCTGATTATAATCATGCACATCCTTACAAGATGTCACAAGAATATCATTGGTACACCCAAATCGTATCAAGTCTTTTGTTCACCAAATTTTTCCCAAACAATTTGTTTATTAAACTCCTTCAAACCGTTTGTACAAACATGTTTCACCAAACCATTTATTTACTTATGGATATAACAACTGAATCCTATCAACCATTTGTTTATCATGATCACAAATAAACTAAGTTCACCAAAACCTCAACATCTTCATGTTATAACCTTCTACTAAGTCTAGATCTGATTATACACTAGCCTGAAAATAATGTGCACTTAAGTGATATTGTGCAAATATTTTGACTGGACCTTCCCAAGGCTACAAGACTCATATGAAAACATGTATCCATCCGTTATAAAGGTATTTCTAAGGAATACGACTTTCATGTTTTGTCAATAACCCAGATCTTGTCGTATCACACTCGAAAATTGCCTCAAAATTTGTTGCGCACAAAAAATAGATTTCTGCATGAATCTTAAAGTAAGATGAACGACATCGGTTCATCTTCTTCCTTTAGCTATTTGTTCAAGACTATATTCAAACTTTCCTCCTCCCTTATTCACCCTCAATATACCATTCCTCTTAACGAAACCATGTCCATCAACTTCACATCGAAGAGAGGAGAGGTTTAAGACTATTAATCTCTAGGATAAGGTCCTAGCATAGTCTCTTCCTAGGAGATCTTCATCTCTCACAAGTCAAACTCCTTTGAGTTGACATCTCTCCTAGAAATAATAACTAGAGATCTAGCACCAAGGGAGTGAAGGATGTGGTGTTTTGAAAGTTTTTTTATTATATTATTTATTTAAATGTTCATGATATAAATGTAATGGTTACATTTTGTTCCTTGATTGTATGACATGTATCATGTTAGGTTAGGGAAAATGCCCTTGGTCTTGAACCATAGAACCGTGAATTTGTTATGTCATGTAGTCTTTAGATAATCTCTCTTTTGTGGTAGTCAAAGGGAACATTGACTACTGAGTCAAGATTGTCGCATGATTAAAGTACATTTGTGTTCTATAAATGTTGATAGATGTTATCATTTAATCATGTGAGTATGTATACGGTTGAATTCATACATATAAAGATTGACCACTTGTTGCAACATTATTTGGAATGTGTTTAGTGTTGTTAATATTTGCAATGTGTCTAATGATTTTAGATATGAGACGTGTAGATTTAGCGCGTCAGTGTGGACAATGTGATTACAATTGAAGGCCATCTTCTGATGGTGATACATATTGTGGTTCGTTGGTCACGCTTGCGCGTAAGGGATCTACACATCGAAATATCGCCTGTCCCCAAAATTATTTGGGAAGTGATATGGTCGGGCCCTTTGGTAAAGCGAGTTTGTATAGCTTGCAATATAACTGATGTAGTTATAAATACACGTCATTTATGAGACTAAGAAAAAAAACTAAATATAGTGCGAAAATGACACACTCCTATTTTGCACTATTTTCATAATATCACGCGACAAGAAAAAGACACAGGTCATCAAAATGCGTTACCTAGTTACTACGTTATTGAGGCGACTATAATGCAGTGACAAAGCCACTTATAGTCCGTAATATAGAATGTTATATTATCGCCTTGATGACATAGTTCCTCTATAAGGTCGCACAAAATGAAAGGGAACAGTTTAAGTTCGACTTTCTATAGTACGTGCGAATGTGTTATGTTTTGACTCGACATGCTTAGACAAGTTTTTATGTATGACTATTAAAAGAGAAAATTATGACGAGGCGAGTCGTCGTAATTATTTTTGTAGAGCAGCACAATTATATTTTGGTTATGTGTAACCATTTGGGCTTGATTTAGGATTACATTTATGTATATATATAAGAATCATTTGTATATATAAATATGTATATATGTGTATATATATATATAAATATATAAATGATAATATATAGATATATAATATATGTCTTTAACTAGAGGTTGTTCACGGATGAAAAAAAAGGCTGGAGCAAAATAAAAAGGGTTTGTTTTATGACAAGGAGGGAGAAGGTCACGGGAAAAAAAGAAAACCAAAAGGGCAGGATCTTTTCTTTTAGGGTTTTTTTTCTCCCCCCTTGCTCCGATCTCCAGCCCTCTTGACGGCGGTTGATCAAGCAACCCGAGCAGCTCGCGAGGAAGTGCTGCCACGCCGCCTTTGTCCTCCACACCGGCGAGAGCTCACCTTGTCCGTCATTGGTCGGTCTCTTGGAGCTCGCCGACGGTTGGTGGAGAAGAAGCTCGGTGCACTTCATGATCGGAGCTCATCTCTGAAATCTCCAGTTAAGGCAAATTATTTGCCTTGAGGCTTTCATCCTCTTGCCGATCAAGTCAAGCCCCTCGTTTCTCCTCTTCCTCCACCGACGACTAGGGTGGTTAAGCCACTAGGAGTCCCCGACGCTCTTGGAAGAGAAAGTCTAAGCTTTTGTCTCTATTCCTTGTCAACGGAATAGAGATTTCTCACTGTTTGGGTTCAAGGTGAACTAAGAGGCGAGGCGTCGGCCTCACCGTTGTGGTGGAATCATCAACATCTTCTCTGACAACTTACCTCTTCTTGCTAGAGATCTTGTTCTTTAAAGGTATAAATTTCTAACCTTTTTGTGATGGTTTGATGTGATTAGTTAGGTTTCCTTTTGCTTGCATTGCCTTGTTTAGGCCATTGTCATGGGACGCATGATCCATTGTGTCGTTGGTACCCGCAATTTTTTTAAAAAAAATCTCCCTCCACTACACGTGAAATCCTACAGTGGTATCAGAGGCAGGTTTGACGTCTCATGACAATGGGCCTTGCTTTTGTACCTAGAGGTTTTGATTGGTTATGTCCCAACCCTTGATTCAAGCTTAGGTAATTCGTCGGCGTACGAATTATGTGGAAATCAATTTTTTTTGGATTTAAATTGATTTGGTTGAATCATGTTGGGTTGTGGATATTAACCCATCCATTGCTAGGATAAGGCTTTTGTTTGCTCGCTTACACATTATTTATTTTTGTTATCTCTGGAATGTAATTCTGTTTGGGATGCATGTAATAATTAGAATGTCGTGAGTTAGGATGTTTTTGTTATTCCCCTCTCTTTGGAGGAATGCGAAGAGAAAATTTTAAGAATGATTTTCCTTCTCATTTTATCCACTTAAGCTAGTACCCTTGGATGATCATGAGTGTGATTCCAAACACTAGACAAGGTGGAACGTGTGTGAGCCTGGTATTAGGCCACGAGAGATTATATTTTATGTGAGGCACATTTTATTTTTTTTCTTGTGGAAATACCGCATCCACACTAAGTTGCCCAATAAAATGAGTTTTCTTAAACAGGTCTTTCAAGATCTAGGCTTGAATATTTTGGGAAAAAGGTTATTATATTATTCATTTTTTTATCATGCAATAATATGAATTGAGAGTCACAAAAGTTAAGCATCGCTTAAAAGGTTGTGATTGGTGTCTTGTACCTACCTGGACAAGCAAATGGATGAGTCCGGTTGTTTGGAAGGGATCTCGTGCGTGTCAATATTATTTTGATATGGCAATAGCGTATTTTTTTTTATCATGAACCGTAAATAAATTAATTTTCATTCTCTCTTTATTTTTAGAAAATGTCAACCCTACCAAATTTTCTGCGTTCCATGATTGATAAGAGTCCTCTTGCTAATGACGGTTCAAACTATTCTGATTGGATCCTCAAGTTGAATATCGTGTTGCATTTGGAAAATCTCCAACAAATTCTGGATGGTCATTGCCTAGAAGAGAAGGAGAAGGGCAAACCAACTGATATTGAAAAGGAAGAACAGAAGAAATGGAATGAACAACAGCGTGTTGTGTAGACACTGATCTTGGCCAGCATTGGCGATCAGTTGCAAAGGAAATTTCTTGATACTCCCGCTAAGGAAATAATAGCACAGTTGGAAAAGATGTTCACCGATAGTGCTCAAAAAGAGCGCTATAAGACCACCATAACACTCACAAGGTGCAAGATGATGGAGGGTGAATCTATTTCAGTGCACTTCCTTAAAGTGCAGGGCTATCTGGAGAAATTGGAGAAATTGAATTCTCAACTTCCTGATGACATAGCTGAGGATATCATACTAGGGTCACTTCCTTACTCATATAAGGATTTTATTATGCACTATCATATGCGTGAAAGGAAGATGACTATGAATGAGCTCCATAATGCCCTCAAAACAGCTGAGGTAGACATGGGCAAGATAAAGGCAAATTCTGTCTTAGCCGTTGCGTCAAGTAGCAAGAAGGCCTTTAAGAATAAAGGCACCGTCACAAACAAAACTGCTGGTAGAAAGTCATCTTTCAAAGACAATAAGGGAGGAGCTCATGCAAGCACCTCCAAGGGAAGCAAAGTGAAGAATTCTCCATCTGCTGTCACCGAGTGCTTCCATTGTCATGAGAAAGGACACTACAAGATGAATTGCCCCAAGTACAAGCGTGACTTGGATGAAGGCAAGGTTGAACGCAAGCGTCCCAATGGTATACTCGTTATTGAATTAAATCTAAACTTGACCACTACTATCCTTGATTGGGTAATGGATACTAGATCATGTGCTCACTTAGTTTCTAATGTGCAGTCACTAAGGGATAGGAGATCTCTCTCCAAAGGAGAGGTTGTGCTGAAGGTTGGAAATGGTGCAAGAATCTCAGCGGTTACTGTTGGCACCCTCAGCCTTCATTTATCTAGTGGTTTATGTTTTGTTTTAAGAGATGTTTATCATGTCCCTTCCATTTTGATAAACATTATCTCTGTATCATGTATGGATGAGGAAGGCTTTTGTTGTGTGATAAATAATTCACAAATGACAATTGAGAACGATGGTTTATTTTATGCAAATGCTTTCATTTCAAATGGCTTGTATTTGCTTAATATAGTAGAAGATAAACACATGTTGAATATCAATAATAAAAGGCTTAAAATATCTCATGTAAATGAGACACTCCTATGGCACCATCGCATTGGTCACATAAACAAAAAATGCATAAGGAAATTGCATCAATCCAATCTCTTGGACTCATTTGATTTTGATGCAATTGGGACATGTGAATTATGTTTAGCTGGAAAGATGACCAAGACACCTTTTAATAAGAAAGGTGTAAGAGCGAACAATTTATTGGAATTGATACAATCCGATGTTTGTGGGCAAATGAGTACAAGTGCAAGAGATGGCTATAGGTACTTCATCACTTTCACGGATGATCATAGCCGCTACGACTATGTTTATCTTATGAAGCATAAAAGTGAATCCCTTGAGAAATTCAAGGAATACAAAAATGAAGTAGAGAACCAACTTGACAAGAGAATTAAGAATTTGAGAATTGATCGAGGAGGTGAGTACTTGAGCAACATGTTCATTACTTACCTAAAGGAGTGTGGTATTGTACCACAACTTACTCCTCCTGGCGCCCCGCAATGGAATGGTGTCTCCGAGAGGAGAAACCGGACCTTGCTTGACATGGTCCGTTCCATGATTTGCCAGACCGATTTACCTTTATAGTTTTGGGGTCATGCGCTTCTTTCCGCAACTCTCACTTTAAATATTGTTCCAACAAAATCTGTTGAAAATACTCCTTATGATATATGGTTCGGGAAACCGCCCACTTTATCTTTTCTTAAGATTTGGGGATGCGAGGCATATGTAAAACGTATGCAATCGACTAAATTTGAACCCAAAGCTGATAAATGTTTCTTCACAGGATACCCAAGAGAAACGAAAGGGTATAGTTTTTGGCACAAGTCGACGAATACATTATTTGCAAAGAAGGGTGACACATTCTTAGAGAGAATTTCTTGAAAGAATTGAAGGATGTGAGCGTAGGATAACACTTGAGGAAACTCAAGAGGACCTACGAAGTTATGATCATGAGGTGAATTCTGACATTCAAGATGATCATGAGATATCAGATATAGTTCCTTTACTCAGCAGGAGTGTGGGCCATCCACCTCCACAAATTCATGTTGAGGAGATTCACGCTGCGCAATTAAATGATTACTTGACGCGCATTGAACCAGAATTAGTTCCACAAGCTATTGTTGAAGAAATTCGAGAGCCTCAAGGTGAACCGAATGATCAAACTGAACTAAGGAGGTCTACAGGGGTGAAGAGAAAACCCGACCTTTATATGGGTCTTCATGAAGTCTTGGTAATTTACACAGAAGACCCCCTAACCTATGAAGAAGCATTAGGAAGAATAGATTTCAGGGCCTGGCAAGAAGCCATGAAATCAGAAATGCAATCCATGTATGACAATCAAGTATGGGACTTGGTTGACCTTCCTATTGGAAAGAAGTCCATTCCCAATAAATGGATCTTCAAGAGGAAGATGGACATGAATGGCAACATGATGACTTACAAGGCAAGACTCGTGGCAAAAGGTTTCAGTCAAATCCATGGGATTGACTATGATGAAACTTTTTCAACCATCGTAATGTTCAAAATGATTCGAATCATGTTGGCTATCGCAGCCTTCTATGATTATGAAATATGGCAATTGGACATCAAAACAGCTTTCCTGAATGGAAAACTTGTTGAGGAAGTGTGCATGATGCAACCTCAAGGTTTTGAAGATCGGAAAAATATCGAGAAAGTATGCAAGCTTCATAGGGCCATTTATGGATTGAAGCAAGCATCAAGGAGCTGGAAAAAATGCTTTGATGAAAAGATTAAATCTCTCGAATTCATCCAAAGCAAGGAAGAACCTTGTGTATACAAGAAGGTTAGTGGGAGTCATATCATATTACTAGTTTTGTATGTCGATGATATATTATTAATGGGAAATCATTTACCGTTAATGGAACAAACAAGAGACTCATTGAAAACCATCTTTTCAATGAAGGACATGGGACAAGCTCAATATATCTTGGGAATTAAGATACATAGAGATAGGTCACGAAGACTCATTGGCTTAAGTCAAAGTATTTACATTGACAAGATCTTAGAAAGGTTTCATATGGAAAACTCTAAGAAAGGAAATGTGCTAATAAAGACATCTTTACAGCTTGGCAAGTCTTTTTGTGCCTCTACGCACCAAGAAATTGAGTACATGAAGAATGTTCCCTATGCTTCCGTCATAGGTTCCATCATGTATGCCATGACCTATACAAGACCAGATATTGCATATGCTCTAAGCATAATGAGCCGACATCAAGCTTCACTGGGTCCAAATCATTGGACCGCTGTCAAAAATATTCTTAGGTATCTTAGAAGAACCAAGAATAAGTTTCTTGTTTTTGGTGGGCATAAGGAGCTTGATGTAGAAGGCTACACGGATGCTAGTTTCGTGACAGATCCGGATGATAGGAAATCTCAATCTGGATTTTTTTTTCTTCTGAATGGTGGGGCCATGAGTTGGCGCAGTTGGAAGCAATCAACAACTACTGACTCAACCACCGCAACGGAAGTCATGGCAGCTGCTGAAGCCAGCAATGAAGGAGTATGGATGAAGAAGTTCCTTGAGGAACTTGGAGTTGTTCCGTCAAGTGAAGGTCCCTTGAAGATATTTTGTGACAATAGTCCTCCATTTCTAAAATAAAGGAGCCCAAGTCACACCACAAAACAAAGTACATGGATCGAAAGTACTTTGTAACGTGGGACTTCATTGAGGAAGGCAAAATTGCTCTTTTATGGATTGACACTAGCAGCAACACAGCTGATCCCTTCACTAAACCTTTATCTCAAGACAAGGGAGAAATTCATTTTGAGTCCATGGGGTTACAAGACCATGGAGAGTTGCTTGATGAGTGATTTTATAGGTTGCTCTTTTGTTTTGTAATTTTCCTTTGAACTAAGAAACTTTAAAAATAAGTGGGAGATGAAGGATGTGGTGTTTTGAAAGTTTTTTTATTATATTATTTATTTAAATGTTCATGATATAAATGTAATAGTTACATTTTGTTCCTTGATTGTATGATATGTCTCATGTTAGGTTCAGGAAGATGCCCTTGGTCTTGAACCATAGAACCGTGAATTTGTTATGTCATGTAGTCTTTAGATAATCTCTCTTTCGTGGTAGTCAAAGGGAACATTGACTACCGAGTCAAGATTGTCGCATGATTAAAGTACATTTGTGTTCTATAAATGTTGATAGATGTTATCATTTAATCATGTGAGTATGTATACGGTTGAATTCATACATATAAAGATTGACCACTTGTTGCAACATTATTTGGAATGTGTTTAGTGTCGTTAATATTTGCAACGTGTCTAATGATTTTATATATGAGACGTGTAGATTTAGCACGTTGGTGTGGATAATGTGATTACAATTGAAGGCCATCTTCTGATGGTGATACATATTATGGTTCGTTGGTCACGCTTGCGCGTAAGAGATCTACACATCGAAATATCGCCTGTCCCCAAATTTATTTGGGAAGTGATATGGTCGGGCCCTTTGGTAAAGCGAGTTTGTATAGCATGTAATATAACTGATATAGTTATAAATACACGTCGCTTATGAGACTGAGAAAAAAAACTAAATATAGTGCGAAAATGACACACTCCTATTTTGCACTATATTCATAATATCACGCGATAAGAAAAAGACACAGGTCATCAAAATGTGTTACCTAGTTACTACATTATAAAGGCGACTTTAATGCAGTGAAAAAGCCACTTATAGTCCATAATATAGAATGTTATATTATCATCTTGATGACATAGTTCCTCTATAAGGTCGCACCAAATGAACGGGAACAGTTTAAGTTCGACTTTCTATAGTACGTGCGAACGTGTTATGTCGTGACTCGATATGCTTAGATAAGTTTTTATGTGCAACTATTAAAAGAGAAAATTATGATGAGGCGAGTCGTCGTAATTATTTTTGTAGAGCAGCACAATTATATTTTGGTTATGTGTAACCATTTGGGCTTGATTTAGGATTACATTTATGTATATATATAAGAATCATTTGTATATATAAATATGTATATATATAAATATATAGATATAATAATATATGTCTTTAACTAGAGGTTGTTCACGGATGAAAAAAAAAAGGCTGGAGCAAAATAAAAAGGGTTTGTTTTATGACAAGAAGGAGGGAGCAGGTCACGGGAGAAAAAAACAAAAAGGGCAGGAGCTTTTCTTTTAGGGTTTTTTTTTCTCCCCCCTTGCTCCGATCTACAGCCCTCTTGACGATGGCAGATCAAGCATCCCGAGCGGCTCGCAAGGAAGGGTTGCCGCGCCACCTTTGTCCTCCTCACCGGTGAGAGCTCACCTTGTCCGTCATTGGTCAGTCTCTGGGAGCTCGCCGACGGTTGGTGGAGAAGAAGCTCGATGCACTTCATGATCGGAGCTCATCTATGAAATCTCCAGTTAAGGCAAGTGATTTGCCTTGAGGCTTTCATCCTCTTGCCGATCCAGTCAAGCCCCACGTTTCTCCTCTTCCTCCACTGGCGACTAGTGTGGTTCAGCCACTAGGAGTCCCCGGTGCTCTTGGAAGAGAAAGTCTAAGCTTTTGTATCTATTCCTTGTCAATGTAATAGAGATTTCTCACTATTCGGGTTCAAGGTGAACTAAGAGGCGAGGCGTCGGCCTCACCGTTGCGGTGGAATCGTCAACATCTTCTCCGACAACTTACCTATTCCGGCTAGAGATCTTGTTCTCTAGAGGTATAAATTTGTAACCTTTTTGTGATGGTTAGATATGATGAGTTAGGTTTCCTTTTGCTTGCATTACCTTGTTAAGGCTATTGTCATGGGACACACGATCCATTTTGTCGTTGGTACCCGCAATTTTTTTTTAAAATTTTCCCGCCACTACACGTGAAATCCTATAGAGAGAGGGTAGGAAGCTCACCTCGTTTCCGGCGGATCTTGTTATCCTTCTTGGCAGCATCTTTTCCCTTGTTGGCGTTGTTCTTCACGTAAAAGAAAGGTTCCTCCTCAAAAAAATCCGACTCTGGCAACATTCTCTCTCTCGATGGTTTTGGCACAGGAAATGTCTCAGCAAGAAAATGGAAGTGATGGCTAGGGTTTCCCATAAGTCTCCTTTCATAAGAAGGGTTAGGATTAGATTGTTTTGCCACATGTCACCATAACATTGGATCACCCATTATTACTTGAAACAAATTTTGTCGAAGGGGTTGGCCCATAGGAGGCATTTGGCGCATTTCCCAAAAACCTAGTTCAGTCCGCATATATGAACCAGTAAACACAGTTTGTGCCGAAAATGATCCAAGTCAAAATCGTCGTGTATACCATACACATTCGACGAATCGTCGAATGGCGTCGGGTTTACTCAACGCACTCGACGCTTCGTTGAATGGCATCGAGTTTACTCAACGCACTCGACACTTCGTAGAATGGCGTCGAGTTTACTCAACGCACTCGACGCTTCGTCGAATGGCATCGAGACCACTCAACTCCTATAGAATCTAGAAAACTTCCATTCGTCGAGTATTACTCGATGATTTGTCGAATGGCGTTGAGACAATTCAACACACTCGACGCCTTCTAGAATCAAGAATTAATCTAAGTCCATTTTCTCCTTGTGCGTTGAGTATCACTCAACGCCTCGTTGAATGGCATTGATACCACTCAATGCACTCGACGCTTCCCGAGTCTAGAATTATTCTAATTATAATTTTTCTTATACGTTGAGTATCACTCAATGCCTTATCGAATGGCGCTGAGACCACTCAACACACTCGACACCTCCAGAATGTAGAAATATTCTAAGCCCATTTCTTCTTGTGCGTTGAGTATCACTCAAAGCCTTGTCGAGTGGTGTTGAGAGCACTCAACGCACTCGACGTTGTTTGAGTCTAGAATTCTTCTAAGTGAAATTTGCCCTATTAGTCGAGTATCACTCGACGCTTGTTACTAGTTCACCCTGAGCCCGAGTCAACTTTCCTGACTCAAAACACGTGCGAAGGGTCTAGCACAAATCAGGATGTTACATAAGCCCCCATGTCACTTCCGTGACTTGGGGCATGTCCCGAGAAAATTTGCAATTTTCTCTCATATGTTTCATGGTGTAATTCTGGAACTTTTTCTCTTGACATACCCTCTTGTCACAGGCATGTTCAAGGGTGTGACATACCCGAAAACTGCTGAATTGTTGTCATATCGCACTATTTCTTGTCGTTTGCTTACCCGGTCAAGACACGCCCTGGGACACGTGTGTGACTCAGGGGCATGACCCACAAATTAACAGATTTTGGTGATTGCTCTTTAAACATTCTCGGGATATAAAGACAACAGTTTCGTTCTTGACACGCCCTATGGACATGGGCGTGATCAAGGGGTGTGACTTATAGTTTTTATCCTATAAGAGAACAGATGATGCCACTTGTTTCCTCATCCATTCCTTGCTTTTAGATTGGATCATTTTCTTTCATTTTTTGTACTTTCTTTTATGCACTCTTACTTTATGTTATGTCCTTTCAATTTCTAACTTAGGTTTAAATTCATGCACTTGTAACCTTACTTTCTTATTCAAAAAATTGTCTTTTAATTTAGATCAAGTCTCTTTCATCATGTATAGCTATTTCTCTTGCATTTTATCAGAAAAATTCCTAAGTAATCAATTGTAACATCTCCCCTACAATGACTATATAATATGAGTTTGGAAGGGACCCCACAACATATATATACCACAGCTTTAGTATTATAGAGTGATATAAAAGCAAACTCAGATTTTAACACAATGGAACATTACAACAAAGACTAGAAATTGTCCATGAGTACAAAAGTGTCCAAAATGGCCTTAAGGCCTTACATCATCTAAAATTCCAAATCATCATCCACATCAAAATAACAGCAGTCCTATGCTACCTCGGCATGCAAGCTAGAAGCAAAAAAAATAAAACATAACAAACTACTAAAATAGGAGGTGGAACACTTCATGAGGCTTAGGTATTTTGGCCAACGAGCTGGCTCCAGCTTACGATCATTACCCGGTAAAAATTTGTTGTAACGTGGGTCAAGAAAGGCTGAACCTCAACTTTGTAACCAACACCCCTCCTCCCGGTCATCTCTAGTGGACCCCGGAGCACTCCATCACCCTGCAGATCAGGACTTTGTATGAAAATGTAATAAAACATAAACTAACATAAAAAACAACAGGTTTTGTGTCTAAAACATCAAACACGTTTCTATGTTGAGAATTTAAAAAAATTTGCCTACAATACAGCATGTATGCAAACTTGGGTTTCACCTAAGGAACCCTATAACGCATATGATTCTAACACATCAATCATATGGGTACTCTCATTTATGTAAAGGCGTACAAGCCCAAGGCCAAGAACTCTCGCTGAGACCCCACCTGTACATGGATCACAACAACATCAGGCTTGTCCATCAGCTCAACCGTTCTTGCCAATTTCACCATTTTAAGCACAATTGATGCAAAGAACCTCTGCTTGACCTTTCCCACTCATGGGCTTCATTGTCCGGGCTTGTCCAAAAGCTTGGCGTCCACGCCAGTTTTCACAAAGGAGACTTACCTTGTCGGGACACCCTCCATACGTGAATCACAACATCACGGGGTGAGCCAGCCAACCACAAAGACAAAGTCACGCCTTAGGAATGCATTCAACAAGAATATCTCTCCCTGATCCTAAATCATTATTCATCTCACACGAAATTAAGGGCATGAAAACGTTGTCTTTGCCGCAAAACGGATATCTAGAAAGATTCATAAAATGCACATCAAACATCACTGAATCGGACCATCGGTCGCGATTTCGGCTTTACCCACCTTTCCTAATCCACTAATGGAGTGGATCTATAATGCAAAATTATATCAGGGATGAACACAATAAACCTTGTGGTTCTTATTGAACCAAGGCAACTCAAAACCCTCACATTTGAGAGATCTGGTGCCGAAACATTACAGGAAATAATGGCATGAGAAAAGATGTCATGCACGCATCCTAAGTCCTGGAGGAGAGATGTCGTTACCTTACGATTCCTTTCCTAGTCATAGAGACCTTAAGTAGAACAGATGACAACATTCTCCTTCAAGCCCTCTCCGTAATCCGGTCTCGGATTATCGAATGGAGTTCTAATGCTCCAATAATGACAAAAATTGGCCTTCTTCCTTCTTCGCTACCTTCTGCTCACCCTAGCCATCAAAAGCAAAGTACTAGAGAAAAGTGTGGGGAGAAATATCCTCTTCCCTATTTAGGGTTCACGAGAGAAAGATCTGGGCCCTTAGATCAAGTTCCAAGAAGATCAGATGCCTAGAAAAAAGTCTACTACAAAAAAGGGTCATGAGCGCCTAAACAGAATCCGCTCTGGTTCAGGACATCGAGTGAGCTCGACCCTACTTGACGCCAAGCTTGTGGAGTCAAGGGATCTCGACGCCAAGTCGGTAGCATCGAGGGATCTTGACAGCTAGCCTGTGGCGTCGAGTGTTCTCGACTCCACTCGATGCCTAGCTTATGGTGTCGGGTGATCTCGACACCACTCGACGCCTGGCCAGTGGTGTCGAGTGATCTTGATGCCCTACACGTTGCCTACCCTCAAATGCTAGGCACATATTTTTGGGGTGATACAAATCCTCCCCCCTTAAATATTCTATAAATTTAAGTGCTAGAAAAACATAAAACATACCTCAGGCAAATAGTTTTGGGAAGTCTTCCAACATCGCTTGCTCATGCTCCCAAGAGAATTTATCTCACTCGAAAGTTTCCCAACATACTTTCACTTGCTTGACTTCTTTATTCCACAAGGGCCAGATTTCCAAATCCTCCACGGAAACCGGATGAACCGTCGTCCTCAAATCTGCTGACACCGGCACTATCGTCGACTCGGCCACATCACATGGCTCCACTTTGGGTTTCCACAACACCGAGACATTGAAACATCGTGTAGTCCACTCAGCTCTTTAGACAATGTCAATTGATAGGTTGCTTCACTTATGCGCTCTATAGCCTTGAACGAACCCAAATACCTCGGACTCAATTTCTTGAGTCACCGAATCTGTGAAAATGCCTTTAAACGGCTTGATTTTTAAGTAGACCATGTCCCCACTTCAAACTCCACATTCCTGTGGCGCGCATTAAAATACTTTGCCTAGCGGTCTTGATCAACCTTCACACGCTCTTGAATCACCCGCAATAACTAATAAGTGCCTGTCATTGCTTCTTTTCCCAAAAGCTGGATGTCTCCCTCATCTATCCATAACATCGACGTTCGATACCGCCTATCATACAATGCTTCATACGGTACCATCTGAATGCTCGCTTGGAAGCTATTGTTGAAGTCAAACTAAACCATAAATAGGTGGTCTTCCAATCTCTTGCCAAAATCAAGAGCACACATCCTCGACATGTCTTACAAAGTATGATTCGTCCTCTCTGTTTGACTATCATTCTGTGGATAGAATGTTATAATGAACTTAAGATTGGTACCCAAACTCCGTTGCACCAACCTCCAGTCTTTGGACGTGAACTGCCCATATTTATCACTAATGATACTCTTTGGAATCCCATGCAACCGCACAATGTTCCGAATTTAAAGGTCCACTAGCTTCTCGACATCATCTTCCATTTGATTCGGAATGAAGTGAGTCACCTTGGTCAGGCGATCCACAATCACTCAAATTACATCGTTAACGTGCGGTGATCGAGGCAAACCATGCACAAAGTCTATGGAGATGTTGTCAAATTTCCACTCGGGAATAGGAAGGCGCTTCAAGAACCCGCCCAGCCTCTGACACTCAGCCTTCACTAAGGCACAAGTCTGGCATCGGCTCATATAGAAAGCTACATTACGCTTCATATCAGGCCACCAAAAAGATTTCTTCATATCCAAGTATATCTTCGTACTTCCAGGGTGAATAGAGTACTTCTTAAAG
Organism: Platanthera zijinensis; assembly: GCA_039513925.1. Classification (NCBI taxonomy): domain Eukaryota; kingdom Viridiplantae; phylum Streptophyta; class Magnoliopsida; order Asparagales; family Orchidaceae; genus Platanthera; species Platanthera zijinensis. The sequence goes on from CM077095.1 coordinate 102,473,467, forward strand.
TGGGCCTCAAACATCAAATCCTCGCATACCTTGCCGAACTGTGGTATACAAACCCTTCCATCCTTCTTTAAGATCCCATAAACCATCTACAAGGTACTGCCCTCGCCTTTCTGAGCTTCCACCACTAATGGCTGGAACTCTGCATCCACATTGGTCGCCTCCCGAATACAATCGGACAAGTCATACTGCAACTAATTTAGTTCAACCGAGTCACACTAGACTCACCTCTAGCCTCACAAACAATGCTAAGGGACTCAAAGTCCCGCACCAACCACTCATCATGAGCTTCAATCCAGTTTCCTTGCCCATAATATTTCCCACTTAATGCATTGGCCGCCATGCTTTCCTTGCCTGGCATGCATTGAATCGATATGTCGTAGTCCCCAAAGAACTTTAACCACCTACGTTGCGACATGTTCAAGTCTTTTTGATCCCAACGATAGCTCTCTCAGCCAATGGCTCTGCCTGTCTGGACCCTCTGCCCAGTATGACATGTGTTGTATCTGGTGTAACGAGAGTCATTACTTGAGAAATAGGGTTCACAACTTGTGGTGTCGTCGTAGCTTGGGCCATTATCATTGCCTCTACTAGCATGTAACAGAAATTGGTTGGGGATAAACCCATGCCCATGGGACCCAGAGCAGTAGCACTGCTCGCGAAAGGCTCCTATCGCGACTTCAACATCCCTGCATTATCGCGTCCACCCTAGCATAAGCATGATAACAAACGAATCACATTCTATTCACGAGACTGTAATACATGGACACTCATGGTCCCACAACATACTCCTCTGTGGACAACTTCTTTACATAATTCGATTACTCTAAATCGATCACTACCTCATCCTAGACAGAACCTAGCTCTAATACAAAATTGTAACACCTCTCCTGCAATGACTATATAATATGGGTCCGGTCGGGACCCCGCAATATATAGACACCACACTATTAGTATTATAAAGTGATATGAGAGCATTACTCATCTCAAAATTTAGATTTAACACAGCAGAAATAATACAACAAAGACTAGAAGTTGTCCACGAGTATAAGAGAGTCCAAAATGGCCTTAAGGCCTTACATCATCCAAAATTCCAAATCATCATCCACATCAAAATAACAGTAGTCATATGCTACCTTGGCATGCAAGCCAAAAACAAAGTAAAGGAAGCATAACAAACTACAAAAACTGGAGGTGGAACATTTCATGAGGCTTAGGCCTTTTTGGCCGGCGAGCTAGCTCCAGCTTATGATCATTGAGCTGTAAAAATTTGTTGTAACGTGAGTCAACAAAGGCTAACCTCAACTGTATAACTAACACCTCTCCTCTTGGTTATCCTTAACGGACCCTAGGGCCCTCCATCACCCTGCAGGTCAACACTTTGTATGCAAATATAATAAAACATAAACTAACATATAAAACAACAGGTTTCAGTGTCTCAAACATCAAACACGTTTCTATGTTGAGTATTTTAATAAAAGGGGCCTACAATGCCGCATATATGCAAACTTGGATTTCACCCAAGGAACCCTATAATGTGTATGATTCTAACATATCATCGCACATCATCACATCACATCAATCATATGGGTACTCTCATTTCCCCAAAGACATACAAACTCAAGGTCAAGAACTCTCGCTGAGACCCCACCCACATATGGATCACAACACCATCAGGCTTATCCATCATCTCCACTATTCTTGCCAATTTCAGCAATTTAAGCACAACCGATGCTAAGAACCCTATTTGACCTTTCCTGCTCATTGGCTTCATCACCCGGGCTTATCCAAATGCTTTCCGTCCTCGTTAGTTTTTATATTGGGAACTTTTCTAGTTGAGACACCCTCCATGCGTGAATCACAACCTTACGGGGTAAGCCAGCCGACCACAAAGACAAAGTCGCGCCTTAGGAATGCATTCAACAAGTATACCCTAAATCATTATTCATCTCACATGAAATTAAGGGCATGACAATGACGTCTTCGTTATAATATGGATCTCTAGTAAGATCCCTAAAATGCACATCAAACATCACCGAATCGGACCACCGATCATGATTTTGGCATCACCCACCATGCCTAATCCACTAATGGAGCGGATCTCTAATGCAAAAATATGTTGGGGATAGAAACAATCAACCTAGTGGTTCTTCTTGAACTAAGCCAACCCAAACTCCTCTCATTTGAGAGATCTGGTGCCAAAAAAATTTATAGGAAATAAATACATGAGGAAAAGATGCCATGCATGCATCCTAAGACTAGGATGAGAGATGTCGTTATCATGTGATTCCTCTTCCTATCTATGGAGACCTTGAGTAGAACGGATGAGAACATTCTTCTTCAAGCCCTCTTCGCAAATCTGGTCTCAGATCGTCGAACGGAGTTCTGATGCTCTAATAATGGCGGAAATTGACCTTCTTCCTCCTCCGCTACCTTCCCCTCACCCTAGCCATAAAAAGCCAAGTACTAGAGAAAATTAAGGGGAAAAATCTCCTCTACCCTATTGAGGGTTCACGGGAGAAAGATCTGGGCCCTTGGATCAAGTTCCAAGAAGATCAGGTGCCTAAAAAAAGGTCTACTACGAAACAGGTTCACCAGCGCCTAAACAGAATCTGCTCTGGTTCACGGCATCAAGTGATCTCGATGCCACTCGACGCTTGGCCTGTGGCGTCGAGTGATCTCGATGCCACTCGATGTCTGGCCTATGACATCGAGTGATCTTGATGCCCTACACGTCGCATACCCCCAGACTCTAGGCATATATTTTTAGGGTGTACATCTATTTCGTATTCTTTTTCTCATAGCTTTTGATTTATACTTATTATGATTCTTCTTTGATTTTATCTTTTTGATTTCATATTTGGTATATGATAATCGAGTCCTGATCCATATTCTAGTTTATTGAGAGATTGTGAATACGAGTCGATCGCTCAAAGGTGAAAGGAGTAGCATGTTATACTCGAAGGAGGTCGATGCAAATCTTCTGGATTGGGGTCAAACCCAATAGTGGGATTCACTTCCTAAAGCAAGCTTAAGGATTTGGATTGACCGAGGGTTCTTAATTGATTCAACTAAGTCTAGTTGTTAGCGTTGTCTCAAGAGAGATGCTTTTATAATTTGCGAACCTTCACGGTCGAATTATTCTCGATCTTTGTTTATGAATTTATGTTCTACGAATTTTTTTACTTAAGTAGGATTCTCGATTAAATGTTTTCTTCTTCTTTATCTTTCATTCATTTTCAAAGACTTTTTTTATTCCGATAAAATAATATTAATTTGTGTGAGTAGAAGTAATCAACAAGCACGGAAGAATACGACATATGATATTTCATTTTCTTAAATATTCTATGTTATGAACGATAGGTGCTCTTGTCTATAGTTCGTAAAATTTTGGAGATATATATTTTATCGCAAATTTTACCTATCAGTTGACAGCTCTAGGAAAGAGGGAGAGAGTGTACAACATGAGCTTGGCTATGTTTTATGATACATCGGGTCACTTCGCTTGTTAGCTGGATTTTGTTATCTCTATATGTCCCTCACATCCAAAAGTACACCTTATTGTATATTGAGGACTAGGTAGTGCGATTCAAACACATCCAAAAGTGATAGGACTGACCAATATCTCTGACAGCCACATCGGTGAGGCCCGTAGGATTCGCTACCCCGCTGGAATTGAAAGATTCTGTAAATGTTTATTTTAGGATAGAGAGTGACCTAGAGGGGGGTGAATAGGTCCAATTTAATTCTATGCTACTTTTTTGATTCTGAGAATTATTTTTTTTATATTTACTATCCCAGTCAAATAAAACAAGAAAACTATTCAGCAATTAAAACCATCATAGCACATCAATCATAGCACAGTACACACAGATTTATAATGGTTCCCCAATTTATGGGTACATCCACTTTCCCCCTTTGCCAATCTAGTAATGAACTAGATTCGACCAAACTCCTTTTTCTTTCTTTACTCAGATCCTCAAATCTTACAGCTTAGAGCTCAGTTGGCTCCTACAACTAAGACTATACAAGTCTTACCACTCAGATCACCAAGATTCTACACCTCAAGTTCTTCCAAAGAACACTACCTCAAATCTACACTCCTACTCCTCAAGCAACTCCTGCCCTAGAACTTATAACAATCAGTTCCTACACCTTAGAGAAATACCCACTTCTCCTACCTCAGGCAATTCCTGCCCTACATCAGCCTTTATAACACAGGCTTACAACTCAGAGAAATTAATTCCCCTACACTCAGATCTATAAGTAGATCTTACAAGATTAATAATGGTGAAAAGAAATTAATTCAGAATTAGTCACCCAGCAAGAGAGAAACGGGTGACTGCTTCTTGAACATAACTTGATAAGTCAGCTTCCCTTGATCCTTGTTGAAATTGATTTGATCTGACCCTTCTTAGCTTTTCAAAGCTTCTTGAAGTAGAAATTAGGATAGATCTAGGCTGGAGAATGTTGAAGATGATTCTTGATCAAGCTTCTCTCCACCTTCTAAATTCTAGCAGATTACTTCTTAGATCTGCCTTCTCCAATTTTTTACTACTCTTGTCTCTCTTTTCTCTATAGATTTGATCCCTTTAAATAGGTTCTATCAAGGGTAACCAGCTGATCCGGTTAATAACTGACATCTGACAGTTCTGACAGTTGTCAGGACCTCTGGCTTGATTTCTTCACTTAGGAAACAATTCTGCTTGAAGTGTTGAAACTTGACTGTTGGATGTATCGATGCCAGTCCTGGGCGTCGACACTACTCTTGTAGTGTTGTCAACATACTTCTGAATGTGTCGACACAACCTTCACCTTGTCTCTACACAGCTTGTGTAATGTGTATCGACACTAATCCTGAGTGTTGACACAGTTGCTTTCTTGTATCATAGAGTCGACCCAAGTCCTGGGTGTCGACACAACTTTCACTTTGACTCAGCACTCCTTGTTTAAGTGTGTCGATACTGGTCCTGAGTGTCTACGTAGCTACTTCTTATCTCAGCACAACCTTGACAAAGGTGTCGACACTTGCCTAATGTCTTGACACTTTCATACTAGCTTTATTTGCCTGCACACAAGAACTTAACATTCATCAAATAAAACTATGTGTATATTATTAAGCTGAAAGGACTTCTTTAAATCAAGTACATTGTGACCAATATAACCAACAATCTCCCCCTATTTGGAGAAGTCATAACCCCAATTCAATGATATACAACATGATACTAAAATATGATGATTAAGACATTTAGATTATAGTGTTATACAATATGTGAAATAACATAGATAAAAACACATATTTCATTAGATATTAACAACAATAATGTTGAACAGAAAGTAAAGCAAACAATTGTAATTCTAATTAATAGCACAGGAAATATTATGCAAACCAAAATTTTCACTAATTGTTTGTAAAAAGGTTTACACCTATAAACTTTGGTTATTCAAAATTTATAGAACAAATTTAACATGAGATTCAACACTAAGAACATCCTATGGCAACTCTGGTTCTCTGAATTACAATGCCCTTTCCAGATTGGACTGTCATTATAACCTCAGGCACCTTGTCATCAGCTATCTTTTTCCCTTTATCATTCTTAGCCTTTGCAATTCCTTCCTCTTTCAGCCTTTGTCTTTCAAAATAATTGTAAGGCTTTGAGAAATATTTACTGGGCTCAACTGTCTTAACAGGTATCTTCCCTATCTTCAGATCATGTTTGAACTTCTGGATAACCTCTTGTTGCTTTAAATGTTTGGCTCATTCCTGTTCTAAATACCATTTACCTCTGTCTGTCACATTTGTATTGACTTCCGTCCATACAGTGAGGATTATTGATTTGGAGGTTGGACTCCACTGCTCAAAATCTGGTCTAGCCTCAGCTTGTTCTCTAAACCTTTTCTTTGAAAGCTGAGCTTCTTTTTCTTTAATCAGAGCAGATTCAGACATCTCCACCTCTTAGCATATAAAATTTTGAACTGATGGTAGAGGACTGTACATGTGTTGGGTAGCTGCTTGGTTAGCCTCAAATGTAACTTATGTTACAGGATTGTACAGGATTTGCTCAGTACCATGAGTTCTAGTTGCATGAGGTGCTTTAAGTTGAGCTGGTTGACAACCAGACTCAGCAGTTTGATCTCCATCATACCATAGGGGAGGATGGCCTAAAGTGTCTCTGATATTATTTGATATCCAGGTATCATGTTCAGAACTAGCCCTGATCATTACCCTCTCCCCCTTTATGACTTCTCTTTCAACATGATCTCTCAGATCATTCTTGTGAAACCTTACCTGTCCATCTAAGTAATTGATACCTGAAGTTACAGTGTTCTTCACTCTCAGTAAATTGTTGTCCAAACTCTTGTTAGAAGCCTTGATATCTTCAAGCAAGGAGACTGAATGTTTTGTCAGCTGAGTTTCCATGGCTTTTATAGCTGCAGCTATTTTGTTTTCTAACTCAATAGTTCACTTAGTCAGCTTAACTATTATTTCTGTATGCAAAGTAGTCATGTTTTCATTTAAAATTCTTTGATTTTCTAGGACATAGCCTTGTTTGATAACCATTTCATCTGATGTTGTCTTTGCTACTTGCTGCTGTTTAGCAATATAGACTACAGTATTAGCTCCCTTCTCAAAGAAATTAGTCATGTATGTTTTCAGGAGATTTACTTCAAATCTTATGGAATTTGTATCCTGAGCTAGTTGAAATTGCAAATCTTTGTGGCTTTCATCTACATACTTTTCTAGAACCTTCCTTTGCTTATCCAGCATTATCTAAAATTGTACTAGCAGAGAGCTAGCATCTCCTGTAGAAGCATCTAGTGTCCCAGATTGTAACTATTTTTTGTAGTTTTGCTCCTCATCTTAATTTCAGATAACTTCCTTTTCTTTACCTGAGACTCTTCTTCTTCAAATTTAGAAGAACTTATCTCATCAACTGGTGGTGTCTCTTTGGCTTTGACAGTATCTAGGGCCAACTCCCCTCAACTCTTGTACCTTTCTCATTAATATTAATACTTTCCAAGTTAACATCTTCATGATGAATTTCAGCATCAGGAACTTCAATCTGGGGAATTACAGCTATCTCCCCCTGGATGTTAGTTTATTTAGACAAGAATTTTTTCTTCAGTATCTTTTGGAATTTCATCCTCCATCTCTCTCTCAGACATTTCCTGTTCAGGAACCTTTGATTGTTCCATTTCCTATACAACATCCATAATTATAGTAGTAGATGTATCCATTGGCAATTCAGTGAGGTTCTCCCCTCAATTGGTTCTTTTTATGAAATGTTCTTCCCCTGCACCTGATCACTTATTCCAGGTGAGAGTCTTGGAGATCTTTTTTTTTCTTCCTCAGCATCCTTATCTGAACTAAACACCACTTGTTCCTCAGAATCACTTGAAGACTCAACTTCCTCTACCACTGCTTTCTTACCTTTTACCTCCTTTGTCTTCTTGGGTTCTGGAGTCTCCTTAGACAAGACTCTGTCCCATATTGACAAAATTCTTAGGTCCATTCTCCTCATGTGGTTGATCTTTGTTCCAACATTCTGGTTGATATTATTTGGAATTGTCTTAACCAGATACAGACTAACAATTCTACCTATATTGGTCTTCTGAATCCCTTCTGCAATCTTATCAAACACAACCCTGTTCCAATCAGTCTTGATTCTGAAAATAATTCTTTTCATTAGGCTAAACATGAAAGTTGAAATCCTGTCATGTACTCCGGCCTTGTAGAGGAGCACCTTTCCTACTTCTTCAGACAAAAACTTACCCTGGGTATTTATTCCCTTCCTATTTATTGAAATTCCAAACCTAGTGGTTGGAGCAAGTCCACACCACTCTAAGGCCTCTATAGTCTTGTGGGAATCCAGTTCATCTTCCTGAGCAGTTCTAGGAATCTGAAGGACTTTAGCCAGCCGTTTGATTGTGACCTTTACTCTTTCCCCATTTACACTTGAATTAATCTTGGTTGTATTTGGGTTTAGTGAAGCATTGGAATAAAACTCAGATACTTCTCTCTTCCATATCTTAGTTGGTTCAGAAAGCAGATACTCAAGACCCGCCTCATTGATAAGGTCTATAATATTCTTTATTCGATCTCTTCTTGTGCGGAGACGAATGCGTTTCGCACTAGTTCATAACCCTCGTTGATGTTTTCATCCATCTTGGGTGCCATTTGAGTTGAGAGAGTTTGAGATTGAGAAGTGTCGACTAAGGATTTCTAGGTCTCGACACTCAGGGAACAGTCTCTCAAGTTTTTTGGTAAGCGTAGTCGATAACTCCTTGCACCCCCTATTTATAGTAACTGTATGCGGAAGGTGAGAAGGCGCGCTGCATTTAGAATTTCTGAATATTTGGGAAATGCCTAGTGTCGACATGGAAAACCTACACAATCGAGATGTGTCGACTTAAGTCGACGCAAGGTTCATGTCTCTCGACACAGACCTCAGGGTCTTGACACCCTTATGTCTCGACACTAATTTTTAATGTCTCAACACATGACTATCTATTTTGTCGACACACATTCTGGTGTCTTGACACATTACTGCCTATAGTGTCGACACACACTATGGTGTCTCGACATAATTTTTTGACTTAGACAAAATTTGTGTTCTGAATATAATTTCTTGACTTATATCAAGTTTTTTCATTGTTATTTAGATTTGTTAACATGGTTAGTCATTTCCTATAAGTTGTACAAACTTTTGTTGTTTCTAATTGAAAATATTTACTCAATGTTCAACATACCTAGTTCAAATTTAAAGTAATTGAACTTGCTTTTATCTAGGGGTTTTGTAAAAATGTCAGGAACTTGTCTTTCTGTTGGAGTATACTGTAAGCTAATATTTTCCTTTTCAATATTCTCTCTGAGAAAGTGATATGTAATTTCAATATGTTTAGTTCTACTGTGTTAAACAGGATTATTAGTAATAGAAATTGCACTAGTAGAATCACAAAACATAACAGATTTACTTAGTTGTACACTGTAGTCCAATATTTGATGTTGAATCCACAGCAAATATGTAAAGCAGCTTCCAGCAGATATGTACTCAGGTTCTTCTGTAGAAATTGCAATACTTGTTTGCTTCTTGCTACTCCAACTTATGAGTCTGTTCCCTAGAAACTAACAAGTTCCAGAAGTACTCTTTCTATCTTCTTTACACCCTACAAAATCTGCATCTGTGTACCCTGTGAGTTCAAAATCATTATCCCTAGGATACCAAAGCCCAAGGTGCCCTTAAGATATCTTATTATTCTATATACAGTAGTGTGATGAGACTCTGTGGGGCATGTTTGGTACCTAGCACAGACACATGTTGAAAACATAATATCTGTCCTACTAGCAGTCAAATACAGGAGTGATCTAATGATGCCTCTAAATAAGGTTTCATCAACTGGTTTCCCAGTTTCATCCTTGTGTAGTGACATAAAAGAACCCATTGGAGTTCTTATGGTAGAAGAATTCTCCATACCATACTTCTTAATCAACTCCTTAGTGAACTTAGACTGAGAGATGGATATACCATCCTCAGATTGTCTAACTTAGAATCCCAAGAAGAATTTTAGCTCACTCATGCTACTCATTTCAAGCTTGTCTTGCATAAGCCTGGCAAATTTTCTACATAGCTTCTCATTAGTAGACCCAAAAATTAATTCATCTACATATATCTAGACAAGGATACTGGAACCTTTGATGTCCCTAGGTAATAGTGTCTTGTCTATCTTTCCTCTAGAGAACTTGTTCTCTATAAGAAAGGTAAACAGGGTCTCATACTAGGCTCTAGGTGCCTGTTTTAACCCATACAAAGCTTTGTGCAATCTGAAGACATAAGAGTTGAGTTTAGGGTTAACAAAACCTAGTGGCTGCTCTACATAGACTTCCCCCTTTAGTGTACTATTGAAGAATGCTGACTTTACATCCATTTGGTAGACCTTGTGTCCTTTGTATGTTGCATGAGCTAAAAACAATCATATGGCATCTAGCCTAGATACAGGAGCAAAGTATTGGTCAAAGTCTATCCCTCCCTCTTGTTTATATCCTTTAGCCACTAATCTAGCTTTGTTCTTAACTATAACCCCATACTCATCTAGTTTATTCCTGTAAATCCACTTAGTGTCTATGGCATTGTGATCACTAGGTCTAGGAACTAAACACAAGACTTTGTATCTCTCAAATTGATTGAGCTCTTATTGCATAACAATAATCCAGTTGGGATCTGAATTAGCTTCTTCAAACTTTTTAGGTTCTACCTGAGAGAGAAATCAAGAGTATAGAACCTCATTGTGATATCTACTCCTAGTAGTTACTCCAAGCCTGACATCACCTATTATTTGATCAATAGGATGATCTCAAAGGTGTCTAGCTGCTACTGGCAGGTTCTTACCATCACCTAGACTTGCAGGAGGATTAGGATGATTCTCTTCCTCCCCCTAGGCAGTTACTGTATCTTCTATAAGAATTTTTACATTGTATTTATTGTGTAACTCTAGATCAGGTGAATCACCTATATTTAACTTCTCCATCCTAGAGTCAACATCACCTAGACTAGAGTTGTTATAAATCTCATTAAATAGTACAGAAGTTTCATCAAAAACTACATTAATTGATTCCTTTACAACTTGATGTTTCAAGTTGTAGATCCTGTATGCATGCTTTGTTGTGTACAATATACCCTATAAAGATTCCTTCATAGGATTTCTTTGAAAACTAAGTTAGATAAGTTTTTCCATTATCCAATACATAACACTTACTACCATAAAATTTTGAAGTAGCATAGATTTGGTTTTCTGCCTTTCATTAGTACATAGGGAGTCTTGTTGTGATTCTTGTTGATCAAGGCCCTATTTTGAACATAGCATGTTGTGTTCACAGCCTCAGCCCAGAAATATTCTGGGAGAGATATATCACTCAGCATTGTTCTAACTGCCTCAATGAGATTTCTATTCTTCCTCTCAACAACTCCATTTTATTGTGGTATTCTTGGATAGGAGAACTCCTGAAAGATCCCTAGTTCCTTACAGAAATTTGTTATCTTTTCAGATTGAAATTCTGTACCATGATCACTTCTAAGCTTGACCACAGAACATCCCATCTCATTCTGAACTTATCTGAACAAAATCAGCAAGGATGTCTAGTGTTTTAGACTTTTCCTTAGGAAGAATACCCAAGCAAACCTAGAGTGATCATCCACAATCACATAGGTATAGGATTTCCTAACCAAAATAAGAACTTACATAGGACCAAATAGATCCATAAGAAGTAAGTAGAGACACCTCTTAGTGTCTTTGGACTGAATGCTCTTAAAGGAGACTTTTGTCTGTTTGTATTTTTGACATGAAGGACATGAGCCTTCTTTGGAGCATTTGAGCTGTGGACTGTTTCTAACTAAGTCCATAGAGAATAGCTTACACATAGCTTTATAGTTCAAGTGAGCCAGCCTCTTGTGCCACTGCACACACAAAGAGTCTTTCTCACTGGCTACTAGGCATACAGGAGATTTCTCATTTACACTTTAAGAAATTTAGAAAATTAATGTTCCCACTCCTAGTGCCTGACAAGATGATCTCTTAATCACTTGAATTCCTTATCAGACACTTGTCATTGTGGAAAACAATTTCATAACCTATATCACAAAGCTGACTTATGCTTATCAGATTATGGTTCAATCCTTCCACATAAGCCACTTTTGTGATGGTAACTAGGCCATTATAAATGTTACCATATCCCTTGGTGAGTCCTTTCTCTGACCCTCCAAAGATGACTTTTGGTCCATTCCTAACTGGAGTGTAATCTCTTAGCAAACTCCTTGTTCCAGTCATGTGCCTTGAATAGCCACTATCCAAGTACCATACTGGCCTTCCTATTGTAACATCCCTCAAATAAATATACCCCTAGGAGTGGTTTTATCATGACTAGAGCATGACAAAACCATAAGAAGCTCAAAGGACCAAGTGAACAAGGGCCAAGGTGAAAATCACCTTGGTCTGCCTATAACACACCCTCACCACCAGACTTAGGGTTTGACCTTAGGGCTTCAACTTGACCTTATGACACCACCACAATACCCCTAACCCATTGGGTGGTCCATAGGATCACTAAGGACCCATTGGGGGCAATCAAAGTGATCAAGTTGACCTAGGTCCATCCTAACCCTAAATGGGTCAAACTGGCCTACTAAGGGTCAATTGACCTTCCCTTAGCTAAGTGAACCCCACACATGCCTCCCTAACCCTAAAGTGAGGTCAATGGGTCACTAAGGACTCATTGGGGTCAACCCAAGAGGCTAAGCTGACCAAAGTTAACCCTATCCCTAATTTGGTCAATGTACCCTTTCTAAGGGTCAAGTGACACCCAAGATGCCAAACCCACCCACCATGCTCTCCCTAGACCTTAGTAGGGGCCAATGGTTCACTAATCACCTCCTAGGGTTAGCTAGGTCACCCAATCTGGCCTAGGGTTGAGCTAACCCAACTTTGGGCCAAGTTCACCCAAATGGGCTAACTCAAGCTCAAGCCCAAATTCATTTGGGCTAGCCTCGTGATAATAATTTAGATGAGTTTATGGGGTATAGCTTGACTGGATTACCCCTTTAATTTCATCCAAGGTGACTAGGAGAGTTAAAAGCTCCACTTACCCTTTAATGGAGGAGAGAAATTGGAGGAAGACCATGAATGGCTAAGGGAGACAAAGAGCCCCTCCCTCCACCTGCAAGGGGGCTGATTCAACTCCCCCATTCAATTTGGGGAAGGTCAGGGGACATTTTGTGGTTGTTCATGGACGGAACAGTGAATCCACCCATGGTCAAAAATTCCATTAATGGCCATTGGTGCTTGGCCCCTTCTGTTCCCCATTTAATGACTTTAAGAGCATCACTAGACTCATAGGAGTCATTTCCACCCCTTAACTGAAGGAGTCAGGCAAGTTGACTGCGCTGTTGCAAGAACCCGTGCGGCTCCACCACCACCATGACAATCTGGCGATCAACCCGCCTCCAGCCCTCCAATAAGGTCCTCCCCTACTCCTTCTTCTATGGGTAGATCATAGGATTCAATAGGGATAAGAATCGGGCTCAATTGAGACCGATCGGGTGGAGATTTTCCATGAAATTTCCATGAAAAAGAGAGTGGTCGAGTTCGCCGGAAACGGACCCTCCGGCTGCCGTGCCGCCGCCCGACGATAGCCCCCACCTCAACGAAGGTGGTGGCAGCGGTGGACGGCCAGGGAGGTGGCCGGGTGGCCAAGAAATAGGGTTGGAATATGATCCAGAATGGGTAAATCTCACCCGTCGGCTGTAGGAAGAAGAAGACCAGCAATCGTCGGATTTGCGTCAAGATCCGTGCAAGATCAAGTATTTATATTATATTTAATGTATTTTCTGTCCTTAAAAATCAGTCATTTTAGGAATTAATTTAAAAATCGTAGAAGCTTAATCGGAGAAACTCTTCAACATAAAAATTGTAGCTCTATAGGTCTACTTTAATTTAAAATTGGTCTCAACCCATTTGGGTAAGTGGTTTGACCAGAGCACGCATTTTGGTGAGGACTATACCTAGTCTAGACCAGAGACTCTTTTGAGTTCCCCCATCAATCCTGCAATCCAAATGACTTGAAATTTTTGATGTGAGTCTATCTTTACTATACCTAGAACATATCCAAAAATTGGAATTTTTGGAAAATATTTTCCTAAAGTTTTTGTAGAAATTTAATAATCCATGTATGAATTATTTAAAAGGTCTAATGACCTCCGAACCCGCCCAAATTTTGGTGAATGGTCCTTGGGGTCATCATAAGGCTCTGTATAAACTTTCATCCCATTTGGAGATTATTTAGTTTGGAAATAAGCAAACCCTACGTTGGACCAAAAGGGGTAATTAGGTCAAAGTGTCCCTTGTGGGTTTTAGGTGGCCAAATCACCTCAACAGAGGTTGAAACTTAGGACACTGATTTGTTATGATATCTAACTCCCTGACATAGAGTATGGGATAGGTTAGGCTATATTTCCTTAGGAACCAAGTTCAAACCCTAAGGTTGAACTTTGGGAATTTGTGAAGGACATAGGGTGTTATGTCCTTGGATGGACTTGTTGATTAGTCCATATGATCCTAGGGAGGTTAAATGCCCTAGGAAGGGATTTGGTGGAGTTTGGACACATGCACCCCACTTAAAGCACTTAGTAGATATTTAGTTCTTTACACCTTAGAGAATATTCAATGGGTCATATGACCTTGGATCTTTGTAATATTTTGGTAGGAGTATTGTCATAGTGATATATACCTCTGGAATTTATTATAGGGTATCTAGATAATAGTAGCTTAGCCTTGTAGCTATAAACTTCATCTTGCCCTTTTGATGATATTGATGTAATTATGGTTTATATGTCTTCGAATGATTTTAAACTCTGGAAAAGCTAATCAAATAGCATGTAGATGCACTAGTAAATTATTTGGTATAGTTGAATATTTCTTTTTAGTATATCATGCGTAAAGTAAACAAGTGCACCCTACTTTGAAAAATAGAAGATAAATACTATAGCTTATTGGAAAATTGTGTTACTTAGCCAGGGTACTTTTTAGGACATAAAAAAGCTTAAAAAAATATTTACATGTTTTTTAGTTGAGATTACAAGGATTTTATTCACAAAGTGTCTCATGATGGATTTGGTTGAGATATTTTTATATATAGTTTACTGACCCTGGAATTGCATGAAATTTAGTCAATAAGGTTTTATGATCATAATAAATCTCTGTTAATTTTTGTATAATTTTTGGACAGGTATTTATGGTACTCCCTTCATTACCCCTATTTAGTTGAATTACCTTGGATTATTTATTTGGAGGATAATTCCTTTATAAAAATTTATAAAATTTGGTATTCCCTAATATCTTTCTATTCTATAGTGTTCATAATTTTTTGTATGGTCATATCTTAAGTAAATTTAGTATTTTATGTTCAAATCACCCATGGACCAATTTTTGGGCAAATTAATTAAATGTCAATTTATTTAGGAAAATTCCAAGTTTCTGGATTTAGGCTAAATATATCATGATAGGCCCCCAATAAATATTTTAGAGCTTTTGTATGAAAATTTGGGGTACCTCCTATCGTATAAATCATATAGCTTAGATTGGTCTGCATATAGTAAAACGACAGAAATTGTAATAGAATGAAAAATGAACATAGGGAGTTGGGGTGTCAGTTTACTGTTATGGTGAAATAGAAATGTGATCATCAATGAGAGTCATGGTGAGGAGTAATGATGGGAAGACTAGTGTAGGCGGTATACGGGTTCGACAAAACATCGTCTTCCCTATGGAGAGGAAGGGTTCAATACAGTAGGGTTAGATCCAATATAACATTAAAAGGGATCAGGGATTGGGTATTAACTAATAATAGTAAGTGCCTTGCGAAAGGGAACGATGGGCTTCAGCTACCATCATAGTTCCTAGTTCCCTGTGAGAGCCCTTCACCGGGAATACCTAGGGTCGTCCAAGGTTAACGTAAATCATAAGAATAATCAATGTTAAGAGCAACCAGTGATTCACCTTCTTACACAACGGTGACTTGGGAGGTTTGTTTGTTATAGTTATCCGAGCGATAGGATCAGTGGTAGTTATAACGGACGAGTTAGTTCGGGGAGCCGATGGCTCGGGAGTTCTTGAATATATGAGCAAAAGGTGGTGGGTCTTCGGTATTGAATATCGTTCACACCAACGTCGATACGCTGACTCGGCGGGTGTGGTTTACACATAGCCAAAGGAAGTTTCGTGGATATGGCCGGCATTAGTACGAGGTGACTCTAGGTTGTGTCCTTCTAGAGGCGTACGTATGCGTTAGGCCTGGTAGTATGGATACCTGCCTAGGAGTGGGGGGCCCGACCCACTGTCTCCGTTTGCCACTACGGAGGTTCTTGAGAGTGAAGCTAGCTTCCCAAAAGGGGGGAACTAAAGGTTTGTGAGCATAGAGTCGTGTGCGTGAGTTGCACTTGCATGAATCATGACATAACATATCACTACACTCATACCTGCATACAACCTACACCCCAATGTATAAATCGGTATGAGACTTTTTATACAATGGGAGCCTTGCAAAAGACCCCTTAACTTATAAGTTTGTATGGGCATTCATATAAGTTAAGGTTACTTACTTCTTAGTATGGCTTTCTTATATATGTTGTTTTACTCTACTTGTTTACCTTACTGCCTGCTATTATAGAACTACTAGTTTTTACCTTCCTTCCTTAGTTGTATATACATTATAAATAACTGCTAGAATAGTTCCATCGTCACCTACTTTGTTTATTCTCGACCTTCATAGCTTCCCTTTCCACCTCCCCGCTCGGTGTCTAGGTGCCATGGGGGAGGGGTAAGGGATAATAGGACTTAGTATTTTGACTAATTGTCTTCGGACCACAACATTCCAGGGGCTCTGGATGGGAGACAGGGAGCAGCAGCAAGGGATACAGCACCAGCAGAGTACGATGCTCATGGAGGTGGGCCAGTCTAGCACAGGAGCACCAGCTACTGGTTTCGTAAGTGATTAGTTTACTTAGCTTCCGCGAGTGTTTGTAGGAAGGATTGATATACCAGGCTTGAGCCCATTTATATTTCATTGTACTATTTTTTTTCAGTACTTCTATCTTCATGTGGACTTAATGTGATTTCTCATATTTTATATTATATGTGATTATGGACTTAGTTTTATCAGAACTGGTTTAAGCTTCTTTCTCTTTGGTGAACGTAAAGGCCGGCATGATTGGCGTTTTGTAGTGGCGACCATCCCGAGTGTCAGTTTCACCGCAAAATGGCGATTCTGAGCATAAGACCCTGGGATTTTAAAAAGAAAAAAATGGAGTCTTGCAAACTGGTATCAGATAAAACATCGATCCAAAGAGAAGTAGTCAAAAAAAACCTAGGCCACCCCACACGAGCTTAGTTTACGGAAAACTAGCAGTGGAAGCAATTGTGTGCCCATAAGGGGAATCACATGCAAAAGTCCATTTTGTTCTTTAGTTCCACTTGTACATTATCTAACAATTGGAACTTTTTCCTTTATTGTCTGCGACGAACCCTACTCCGCAGCAGGGTATACCTCAGGCACAGAATGTGCCCGCCGGCTCTGACTCCGTTCTAGCAGATAGAGATGGGGCAGACACTGATGGCCATTCTAGAGGCCTTCAGGACTCAGCAAGCCTCGGCACCACAGCCAAATCTCGGGGCCAACTGGATGAGTTCCTTTCAGGGTCTTTCTGCTCCATCCTACCTCGGTACGGAGTCAGCAGTTCGTATGGAGGAGTGGTTGGACATCATCTACGAGATGCTGGCTGGAATTTGATGCCCAACGGAGGAGGCGGTTGCCTTGGCAGTTTCCTACTTAGAGTCATATGGAAGAGATGGTGGAAGTCACAACTAGACACCACCTTCGCTGGAGTGGATTGTGTAGACATCTCCTGGGAGGAGTTCAGAGTAGCTATGTTTGAGCATTCTATACCTCAGTCAGTGAGGGTTGAGTTGGAAGACAGGTTCCTACAGTTAAGGCAGGGCAACAAGACAGTGTTAGAGTACTACCGGGAGTTCACACATCTAGCCCACTATGCGGACTCATATCAGTTGGATGACGCGGGCTACGCCAAGAGGTTCTACAAAGGCCTATATGATGACATGAGACAGGACCTCCTCTTCGTCTCTGATGGGAGCCTGACCAATTTCTTGGAGATGGCTAAGAAGCGAGAGGCGGATCAGCTTACAGTCTGGGGCCGGAAGAGACCGGCTATCGTCGCAGTGATTGGTGGCAGGAGGGACCACCCCAGAGGGCATGTCATCGGAGAAAGGAGGAATGGAGATCAACCCCGCCGGGAGGACAGGCAGGAACAGAGGGACCCGGTGGTATTGGCTCCTCAGCCTTTATAGATACGGGAGATGCCAAGGATAGGGGAAATGGAAAAGGTATGTTTCCGGTGCAACCAGCCGGGGCACTTCAAGAGGAACTGCCCCATGAGGAAGCACCCCTACCATCACTTCAGGATGCCCCACCTACATGGCAGTTTTGTGGTCGAGGATGCGACCGAGGACGTGGATTTCAGGGCGGAGACCGCAGGCAGGATAGAGGGCAAGTGTATGCCTTGAAACTGGCTCATCCCCGGAACCCGGAGCAGGTGATAGCAAGTACGCCGGTGATTTTAAGTTCTTTTCTTTCATAAAAGCTAGACTCATGGGTATAGAATTATTTTAAATAGGAAAGAAAACCATAACTAGATTTCTAAGACATTTAACCACCTCAGGCATAGTCTTCGTCAGCGGCAAGCCCTCTCATACACTGTTCGATACGAGGGCTTTGCACTCGTTTGTATCAAAAGCCTTCGTAGAAGGACTAGAAGGAATGGAACGATTCACAGGCTTGATAATGAGTTTGCGTCTACCCGACGGATCAGAGTTATTAACCTCTGCCCATTGCAATATGGAGGCAGAAATTGGCGGAAAGACATTTGAAGCACCAGCGACGATCCTAAGAATGCCAGACTTCGACCTGATCCTGGGCATGAAATGGTTGCATTGGAACCATGCCCAGATCGATTGCCTGTCAAGGAGGATCACCTTGAGGTACGGGGACTCCTACATTGTCATCAAAGGCATTAAATCTACCACCCACCTCTTACTATCGTCTGTACAGGACACCAAGGCCCATATGCAGGGAGACGAGGTCTACCAAGTGCTGTTCGAGATGGTCGAGGCCAAGGATTCCATTCTTAATATCCCGGTGGTACGAGATTTTGCTGATGTATTCCCGGAGAAGTTTTCAGGGCTACCCCCACATCAGGAGAAGGATTTATAGATACAGTTCGTGCCATGGGCTAAGCTGGCATCCAGGGCTCCTTATCGGATGGCCCCGAAGAAGTTGGTGGAGTTTTGAAGCCAGATACAGGAGCTAGTGGAAGCCGGATTTGTCCGGCCAAGCTCTTTACCTTGGGGAGCTCCGGTGCTGTTAGTCAAGAAGAAGGATTGTAACACCCCTATCCGTCGTATAACATATAACAGTAGGTCCGGACAGGGCCCGACGCCATATACTATGGACAGGCCGGTTGGTTACGCGTTGAAACCAATCAACCAATCATAACGTCCTACACAACACCTAGCGGAAGCAATTATTAAGTTGCACAATTAAGAACCCTGCCAACAGCATGAATGTCCACTACAGAAACACCCGCAGGAATGTTCTAATACACATAAAATAGAAATGGCCTTAAGGCCTTACATAGTTTGCTTGATACAAAAGTGTTTTCATACATCGGCTCGCAGGCCGGCCACACATGGTCACAATGAAACACTCAAAATTAGGCCTTCGAGGGCCGGCTCAGCAACTTAGGCTTTAACCCGCTATTTTCCCCTCGGCTCCACAACACCTGCAAGCACAAACCACCGCCCGGTGGCAAACAAAAGCAACGGTCAGCTATGCTGACCAAATTATAATGATCCCGCCCCAAAATCGGGGCGGCGATGCTCTTTTCCTGCACTTTATTAGTATAAACACACATCATCACAGGCGTAGGCTTGCACGGCCACAAACCTCGTTCACACAGGGCACATTCACGGCGAACCGGCCAACGTTACGTCAATTCAAGCCATAGACGTTCCCGTTCCACCACCGCCTCTTGGACGGCCAACCATATGATCATTTTGCCTTCCTGGCCTTGGTCACGGCAATTTAATCCATAGACCGTCGAAGACCCTCATCCATGCCAACGGTCCTACCGAACGACATAGACCGGGTACGGTTCCGCCTGACCCGTGCTCACACCGCAACGAAAATTTAAGCCATATGCGCAGGTCAAGACTCACCGAGTCCCGCTTCCACCATAACAATCACATAACCCGGTTATGTTCACGTTGGCTCCCCAGCCATCGTGTTGGCAAAACTCGTTTTTGCCCAGTTTTCCGGGTGCACCTTAGAGTTAATCTCTAAGGCTCCCTGTTGCAATCTACCACGTAGAAAACCCGCAAACACCCAAACATCCGGAGTCTTGCCCGGTTCAAATGCAATGCAACATCACCGATCCGGACCAACCTGTCCGAATAGGCTTCACACACAATGCCTACGTCCGTTTTCGCATACAGACTCTAAACAAGGGGGACTTTACATATCTACCCCAAGAAACGCTCCAACTCTTCGCTCACTCGCGAGAGAGGGCTTCCTATGCAAAGGGAAAAAGGGCTTCACATGCCCAAGGATGAGAAATCGTTACCCTTGCTTTCTTCCGCGACGCCATGAGAAAACTACGCGGTTGGAAAGCACCGCAACGGCGTCGCCTTCGCGGATCTGGACTCAGATCGCGATTCGGAGCTCCGACGCTCCACCAGCGGCCGGATCTTGGTCTCCAACCACTCACCTTGCTCTCCCTTCTCTCTAGGACTTAGAAAGAGAATGGAAAGAGAGAATGAGGGTTTTGAAACCCTTATCCCGGCTAAAACCACCCAGGAGCAGCCCCCACCGTCGGATCCAAAGCCAAGGAAATGAACGGCCACGATTAGTCCTCAAATTATAAAATCTGGGCCGAACACGGGTTGCAACACGGCCGTGTGCCTGGCCGTGTCACCCATTCGCCGTCTCGACCGACTCGAAAACCAGCACATGGCTTTTGATACGGCCTCCGACACGCCCGTGTCACATGTGACACGCCCGTGTCGAGACCCGTGTCACTCCCCCCCGTGTGCAATCGGCCAACATTCCCAACCCGAGAACTACATGGCCACCGACACGCCCGTGTCGACACCCGTATCACTACCCGTGTCGGATGACACACCCGTGTCGACACCCGTGTCACTACCCGTGTCGGCTGGCACACCCGTGTCACTACCCGTGTCGGATGACACACCCGTGTCGACACCCGTGTCACTACCCGTGTCGGATGACACACCCGTGTCACTACCCCTGTCGGATGACACACCCGTGTCGACACCCGTGTCACTACCCGTGTGCCAAAAATGGCACAGGACAAGAAATGTACCGAGGAGGACACGACCATGTGACACGCCCGTGTCACATGCCGTGTGCCTGACACGCCCTGGGACACGCCCGTGTCCTAGGCCGTGTTCCAGCCTTCTACGATCGTCGACCTCGTCTCGATGACCAGAATCATGACACGCCCTGGGACACGCCCGTGTCCCAGGCTGTGTGCCTCCTACCAAGTCCCAGACTGGGCTCAAAATGTTGTCCGTCCCTCTTTTGAGTTTCGGGGCGTTATAACTCTCTCCCTCTTAAAAGAATTTCGCCCACGAAATTACTAAAGGAAAACAAAACAGAAAACCAGGAGCGATACCTGAGCGAAATAACTCCGGGTACTCCTCCATCATGGTCTGCTCCCTTTCCCAAGAGAGCTCCTCCCGACCGCAATTATCCCACCGGACCTTAACCATCCGGATCTCCTTGTTACGGAGTCTCTTGACCTCAGCGTCTTCGATACGAACGGGCTTGACCCTAGTCGTCAACCCTTCGTCCACTGGTACTTGATCCACTGCAATCACTAGCGAAGGCTCTTGCACTGCCTTCCACAACACAGAGATGTGGAACACATCGTGTAGCCCACTCAACTCCACCGATAGCTTCAAACGGTATACAGCTTCACCGATTCGCTCCAGAACCTCAAAAGGTCCAAGGTACCTTGGGCTCAGCTTCTTCAAGCGTCTCACCCGCGAAACCCCCTTGAACGGCTTTACTTTCAAGTATACCCAATCGCCTACCGCGAACTCCACATTCCAGTGCTTGGCATTGTAATACTTCGCCTGCCTGTCCCGAGCGATCAACAAGCGCTCCCGAATGATCCGCACCAACGAGGTAGCACTCTCCACCTCCTGCTTCTTGTACAATCTTGCCTCACCCGTTTCTAACTAAGACAACGGCATGCAACATTTTCTACCGTATAGGGCCTCAAAGGGCGCCATTTGGATACTCACCTGGTAGTTATTGTTGTACGCGAACTCCACCAAATACAGGTGGTCCTCCCAATGCTTCCCGAAGTCTAGAACACACATGCGGAGCATGTCCTCCATCGTTCTATTGACTCTCTCGGTCTGCCCATCCGTCTGCGGATGGAAGGCTGTGCTGAACTTCAACTTTATCCCCAGCATCTGCTGCACCAACCTCCAATCATTGGACGTGAAACGCCCATCGCGATCACTCACAATGCTGCGAGGCACACCATGCAGTCTAACTATATTGTCCACATATAGCTTCGCCAACTTCTCCACCGAGTCATCCTTCCTGTGCAGAATGAAAAGCGACACCTTAGTTAGCCGATCTACGATCACCCAGATGGCGTCGTTCCCCTTCTACAACCTTGGCAACCCATGCACAAAGTCCATTGATATGTCGTCGAACTTCCACTCCGGTATTGGCAAAGACTTCAGAAATCCTCCCGGCTTTTGGCACTCCACCTTCACCAAGGCGCACGTTTGGCACTTAGCCACAAACAACGCTACATCTTTCTTAAGCCCCGGCCACCAAAACAGCTTCTTGAGGTCACGGTACATCTTTGTGCTCCCGGGGTGGATCGAGTACTTGGTATGATGAGCCTCATACATCAACTCCGCCCGAAGGTTACTCCTGCTTGGGACGCACAACCGATGATCCTTCCTTAACAACCCATCTTCCACTGAAAACTGGGAATTTGACCCATCTAACGCTGCCTCCATAAGCTCCTTCATGGAGTCATCTAACTCCAATGCCTGTCGAACCCGATCAGCCAGGTCATATTGGACCTCTGTCCAGTTCAACATTACTTTGGCGCTCGTCTGCTTGTCAACGCAACAGATCTCAAGCTCCTCCAACTCCCGTATCAGCCGCTCATCATGCACCGACAACCAGTTGGCTTGGGCGGGAGCCCTGCGACTCAACGCATCAGCAACCGCATTGCCCTTCTCGGGTACATAGTGAATCTTGAAGGTGTAGTCCCCCAGGAACTCCATCCACCTCCTCTGCCTCATGTTAAGATCCTTCTGATCCAAAAGGTACTTCAGGCTCTTGTGATCGGTATATATATCGACCCTTACGCCGTATAGGTAGTGCCTCCACAGCTTAAGTGCAAATATCACGGCCGCCAACTCCAAGTCGTGGACCGGATAGTTCCTTTCATGCACTTTTAGCTGACGCGATCCATAAGCTATGACGCTCCCATGCTCCAATAACACGCAGCCAAAACCACTACCCGAGGCATCACTATACACCTCGAAGCCCTCAGTCCCACTCGGCGAACTAAGCACTGGCACCGTGGTCAACCGTCTCTTCAGCTCCTCAAAAGCTTGCACGCACTCCTGCGTCCACAAGAATCTCTGATCTTTCCTTGTCAATTTTGTGAGAGGTAGCGCTATCCGCGAGAAGTTCTCTACGAAGCGCCTGTAATATCCGGCAAGCCCGAGAAAACTACGGACTTCCGCGACAGAAGACAACGCAGGCCACTCGCGTATCACAACGATCTTCACCGGATCCACCACTATACCTTCCCCACTAACAATGTGACCAAGGAACGCTACTGAGGGTAGCCAGAACTCGCACTTGGAGAATTTCGCATACAGCTCATTCCTCCTCAAAGTCTCCAACACCAGATGCAAGTGCTTGAAGTGATCTTCTTCGCACTGCGAGTACACCAAAATATCGTCAATAAAGACGATCACAAAGCGATACAGGAAATCTCGGAACGTCCTGTTCATCAAGTCCATAAACACTGATGGCGCATTCGTCAGCCCAAACGGCATGACCGTGAACTCGAAATGCCCATATCTTGTGCTGAATGCCGTCTTCGGGATATCACACTCCCTGATCCTCAACTGATAGTACCCCGACTTCAAGTCCAACTTAGAATATACCGACGATCCGACTAACTGATCGAACAGATCATCAATCCTCGGGATCGGGTACTTGTTCTTCTCCGTCAGCTTGTTCAACTCTCTGTAGTCGATACAGAACCGCATACTCCCGTCCTTTTTCTTAACGAAGAGGACCGGTGCACTCCAAGGCGACAAGCTTGGATGCACATAACCTTGCTCCATCAGCTCCTCTAGCTAAACTTTCAACTCTGCCATCTCCTTAGGCACCAACCTATACGGAGCACGTGACACCGGTTTGGCCCCCGGTACGAGCTCGATGGTGAAATCAATCTCCCGCTGCGGTGGGGCTCTGGGAAGACTATCTGGGAACACATCGGGGTATTCACAAACAACGAGGATGCTATCCAACGTGGACTTTGGCTCCACAGCCCCCACTATTGCGAAGAATAGCTCTGCACCAGCACGAACTGCCTTTACCACCTGAAGAGCAGACATCAGCGTCTTGCTCGACCCCTTGAGTCCCTCGAATGTTGTCTCCCGTCCAACACCCAGCTTGACCTCCTTCCGGTCGCACTCAATCCAAGCTTTCTGCTCTGAAAGCCAATCCATCCCAAAGATAACATCGAACTCTACTAGCGGCAGCAATGACGCTAGCAAGTCAAACTCTTGGCTCCCTATATAAACCTTTGCGGCGCACACCCTGTCCGCACGCATCGAGCACCCATTCGGTAGCAGCACATCCAACTTGTCCTTCGCCATCGAAGAAGGGACTCCGATGCGCGATATAAAATTTTCGGACAAGAAGGAGTGTGAAGCTCCCGTATCGAACAGTGCCCGTGCCGGACTATCGCTAATCAAAACAAAGCCTATACAAACAATGTTAGGCTAACAAGCAATAGACAACAGTATATAAAGTTAACTTGCTGTAAATTAACTCGTACCTGTCACCACGTCAGCTTGTTTGATGGCCTCATGCTAGCCCAAGTTGTAGACTCTAGGCTGAGTCGGAGCATAGTGGGATGCGGTTGACTCCACCGCCTTGCCCTTCTCTTCGTAAGTAGCTCCTTGTTTCCTTTTGGACTTTGAGCGTCCGCTCCAGCAATCACGGGCAAAGTGTCCCGTCTTTTCATACGTGAAATAAGGGCCCGGGGTTCGATTGGTAGTTGTCCCCGAGGCACCTGCAGAAGGAGCTGGACCTGACGTCCTAGTCTTCTTGTAGAATCTTCGATAGCCCGACTTCGACGTAGTCGGCGCTTTGAACTCCGATTTCTTCTTGCCAGAATCCTTCTTAGCTTGCACATTTCTCATGTCCTTCTCCAAGGACCGGGTCGAGTTGACCAAGGTTAGGAAACCCTGCGCCATGGGCCCTGACAGTAGCAACCTCAGCTCATCTCTTAACCCTTCGTAGATGCGGTTAGTCTTTCGCTCCTCGTCGGCAAAGGTAGCGCTAGCATATCTCCCCAACCGAGTAAACTCGTGGAGGTACTCGTCTACAGTGCTATCTCCTTGCACCAACTTTTGGAACTCGTTCTCCAATGCGATCCTCTGCGCTGAGGGGAGGTATCGAGCCATAAACAATCTTGAAAACTCCGCCAAAGGAACTTCGGCCAACGGTCTTCCCCTCAACTGGTGTAGCTCTAGGCCTTCCCACCATAACCTTGCGTCCCCATCCAAAAGGAACGTCGCTATTGTGGTCTTCTGCCACTCTTCCGTTTCAGTCGCTGTCATCACCCTATTGACTCTTGAGAGCCAATCTTCAGCCTGGGTCGGGGTTCCCATTCCCGAGAACACCGGTGGGTGGAAGCCCATCACATGCTTCAACTGTCTCTCAGTTGCTCTCCGAGGCAACTCCGGCTCCACCGCCACTTGATCAACCCTTCTAGGCTCCGCCGCTTGGAGCGGCACTTGCTTCCCCTCATGAGCAGGCTGCTGCACCTGTCTTACAGGTTGCGCATTAATCATAGCAAAGACAGCTTCTGCCACCAATCTAATGGTCTCGGCAGACGGAGGTGTTGCAGGCGCTTCACTTGGCGTACTGCTTGCCTCAGAACCTGGTCGTTCTGACGGCCCAGCACCACTTCTGGTCACCTATAATCGTGGAAAACACCGATAAGCGACCAAATATTACTGTAAACAGCAATTATAGGAACACGCAGGTTCCTCAAACATGTGTATTTTCATTCCTAAGTGGACATTCATGGGTTCTTTTCATGTTATAACGATGACGCACACACATGTGCTCACCACCCCTTAAAGTGAATTCGTCCACAAATTCATTTAAGCTTGATCGAAACCAGTAGTCTGATACCAATTTGTAACACCCCTATCCGTCGTATAGCATATAGCAGTAGGTCCTGCCGGGGCCCGACGCCATATACTACGGACAGACCGGTTGGTTATGCGTTGAAACCAATCAACCAATCATAACGTCCTACACAACACCTAGCGGAAGCAATTATTAAGTTGCACAATTAAGAACCCTGCCAACAGCATGAATGTCCACTACAAAAACACCCGCAGGAATGTTCCAATACACATAAAACAGAAATGGCCTTAAGGCCTTACATAGTTTGCTTGATACAAAAGTGTTTTCATACATCGGCTCGCAGGCCGGCCACACATGGTCACAATGAAACACTCAAAATTAGGCCTTCGAGGGTCGGCTCAGCAACTTGGGCTTTAGCCTGCTATTTTCCGCTCGGCTCTGCAGCACCTGCAAGCACAAACCACTGCCCGGTGGCAAACAAAAGCAACGGTCAGCGATGCTGACCAAATTATAATGATCCTGCCCCAAAATCGGGGCGGCGATGCTCTTTCCCTGCACTTTATTAGTATAAACACACATCATCACAGGCGTAGGCTCGCACGGCCACACACCTCGTGCACACAGGGCACATTCACGGCGAATCGGCCAACGTCACGTCAATTCAAGCCATATACGTTCCTGTTCCACCACCGCCTCTTGGACGGCCAACCATATGAGCATTTTTCCTTCCTGGCCTTGGTCACGACAATTTAAGCCATAGACCGCCGAAGACCCTCATCCATGCCAACGGTCCTACCGAACGACATAGACCGGGTACGGTTCCGCCTCACCCGTGCTCACACCGCAACGACAATTTAAGCCATATGCGCAGGTCAAGACTCACCGAGTCCAGCTTCCACCACAACAATCACATAACCCGGTTATGTTCACGTTGGCTCCCCGGCCATCGTGTTGGCAAAACTCATTTTTGCCCAGTTTTCCGGGTGCACCTTAGAGTTAATATCTAAGGCTCCCTGTTGCAATCTACCACGTAGAAAACCCGCAAACACCCAAACATCCGGAGTCTTGCCCGGTTCAAATGCAATGCAACATCATCGATCCGGACCAACATGTTCGAATAGGCTTCACACACAATGCCTACGTCCGTTTTTGCATACGGACTCTAAACAAGGGGGACTTTACATATCTACCCCAAGGAACGCTCCAACTCTTCGCTCACTCGCGAGAGAGGGCTTCCTATGCAAAGGGAAAAAGGGCTTCACATGCCCAAGGATGAGAAATCGTTACCCTTGCATTCTTCCGCGGCGCCATGAGAAAACTACGCAGTTGGAAAGCACCGCAACGGCGTCGCCTTCGCGGATCTGGATTCGGATCGCGATTCGGAGCTCCGACACTCCACCGACGGCCGGATTTTGGTCTCCAACCACTCACCTTGCTCTCCCTTCTCTCTAGGACTTAGAAAGAGAATGGAAAGAACGAATGAGGGTTTTGAAACCCTTATCCTGGCTAAAACCACCCAGGAGCAGCCCCCCACCGTCGGATCCAAAGCCAAGGTAATGAACGGCCACGATTAGGCCTCAAATTATAAAATTTGGGCCGAACACGGGTTGCAACACGGCCATGTGCCTGGCCGTGTCACCCATTCGCCGTCTCGACCGACTCGAAAACCAGCACACAGCTTTTGACACGGCCTCCGATACGCCCGTGTCACATGTGACACGCCCGTGTCGAGACCCGTATCACTCCCCCCCCGTGTGCAATCGGCCAACATTCCCAACCCAAGAACTACACGGCCACCGACACGCCCGTGTCGACACCCGTGTCACTACCCGTGTCGGATGACACACCCGTGTCGACACCCGTGTCACTACCCGTGTCGGATGACACACCCGTGTCACTACCCGTGTCGGATGACACACCCGTGTCGACACCCGTCTCACTACCCGTGTGCCAAAAATGGCACAGGACCAAAAATGTACCGAGGAGGACACGACCATGTGACACGCCTGTATCACATGCTGTGTGCCTGACACGCCCTGGGACACGCCCGTGTTCCAGCCTTCTACGATCGTCGACCTCGTCTCGACAGCCAAAATCATGACACGCCCTGGGACACGCCCGTGTCCCAGGCCGTGTGCCTCCTACCAAGTCCCAGACTGGGCTCAAAATGTTGTCTGTCCCTCTTTTGAGTTTCGAGGCGTTACAAGGATGGTACACTACGATTATGCATTGACTACAGGGCTTTGAACAGGATGACGGTCCAGAACACGTATCCTCTATCGAGGATTGACGAGTTGTTTGACCAGTTAGGGGAAGCTCATTGGTTCTCAAAGCTGGATTCAAGGTCAGGTTACTACCAGTTGCACATTCAAGTGGAGGATATCCTGAAGAAAGCTTTCAACAGTAGATACGGGTTGTATGAGTTTCCCGTGATGCCCTTTGGACTCACGAATGCACCATCCGAGTTCATGAGTTTGATGAACCGGGTATTCGAGCCATATCTGGATGTCATTGTCATCTTGTTTATTGATGGCATCCTCATTTATTCGAGGACTGAGGAGGAGCATGCGCGTCACTTGGCTCTGACCCTGGAGAAGCTCCGAGAGCACGAGTTATATGCTAAGTTCAGCAAGTGCAAGTTTTGGCTGAAGGAAGTGGCCTTTTTGGGTAATATTATCAGTAGGGTAGGATTAATAGTAGATCCGGCGAAGGAACAAGCAGTACGTGATTGGCCACCGCTGAAGACGTCCACTGATGTGAGGAGTTTCCTAGGACTTTCCGGATACTATCGGAAGCTCGTGGAGGGATTCTCTCGAATTTCTCTCCCTCTCACATCTCTGACGAAGAAGGATAATCCATTTGTTTGTACGCCACGGTATGAGGCCTCCTTTCTGGAGCTGAAGGGTCGGCTTACCTCGGCCCCTATCCTTTCTCTTCCATCAAGGAAGGAAGGATTTCAGGTCTATACGGGCGCTCATATCAGGGGATGGGTGCCGTTTTGATGCAGAACAGGCACGTGATAGCTTACGCCTCTCATCAGTTGAAGAAACAGGAGAAAAATAGCCCAGTGCATGACTTGGAGATGGGAGCGATTATCTTTACCCTGAAGATCTGATGGCACTACCTTTACGGGGTCCACTACGATATATTCTCAGACCACAAGAACCTGAAGTATGTGGACACACAAAAGGAGCTAAATATCAGATAGAGACACTGGGTAGAGTTTTTGTCGGACTATCAGTATACCATGCACTATCATCCCGAGAAGGCAAACGTGGTAGCAGAAGCTCTGAGTCGGAGAGCAACTACTTCTTGTGCAGGGCCTCAGCTGATGGATATGGAGTTAGTGCAGATGTTGGAGGAGATGTAGATAACTCTGGTGTCGGAGGATGACCCATAGCTATATGCAGAGTACCTGTCATCAATGATTGACACCGACGACATTCGGGATCGCATCAGGGACGGGCAGAGGCTGGATGCAAGGACAGAGCTGATATTTAGGGCCTTGGAGGAAGGTACGACGGGGGACTACTCTCTGAGAGATGGACTGCTATGCTTTAGAGGCAGTGTTTATATACCGACAGGAGGCCTAATTCGGGAGGATATTATGGCAGAGGCACACGGTAGCAGATATTCAGTGCACCAAGGGATCACGATGATGGCAGAAGACCTGAAGAGGATGATGTATTGGTTGGGCATGAAGAAGGATATTACATACTTCGTGACCCATTGCGAGGCTTGTCAGCTTGTAAAGGCGGAGTGCAAGTGTAACGTCCCAATTCACGCTAGGCCCCTCGTGCGCACTTTTAAGTCAAGAGAGTTGACTTGGGCTCAGGGAGTGCTGGTAGTTAGGCTTACACTTGTGTAAGGGATGAGAAGTTGGTCCAGAGTAGGACACGGGTAGTGACACGGGCATGTCCATACCGGTGTGGTACTCTAGTGACTTTGTGTCTTCTTTGTGAAATTTCCAGAGAAGGACACGGGTAGTGACACAGGCGTGTCCATACCCGTGTGGTTCTTTGGCAATGTTGCGGATTCCTTGTTGTGTTTCCCAAGCAGGACACGGGTAGTGACACGAGCGTGTCCCTACCCGTGTGTGACCGTTCATCGAGAAAAACTCGACTAACACCGTCGACCGTGTTCCTCCCGAGCAGGACACAGGTAGTGACACGGGCGTGTCCCTACCCGTTTGTACCCCTACAACAGTTCAACGCTTCGTCAAGCAGAGCTCGATTAATTGTCGACCACATTTCTCCCGAGCAGGACATGGGTAGTGACACGGGCGTGTCCCTACCTTTGTGTGTGTATTCATCGAGAAGAGCTCGACTAACATCGTCGACCACATTCCTCCCGAGCAGGACACGGGTAGTGACACAGGCGTGTCCCTTCCCGTGTAGCTCAATTTCGAGTTTTGGCAAATTTTTCGGCTGCGTCGTTTCAAAAGGACTCATTTAATGAGTTGATTGACGGTCCAATTACAGGCCGACACGTGGCTATGTAGTTACCCAACTTCCCACATAAAAAGGGGAGAAAACCCTAGCTGTTTCTAGTCTTCCTTCCAAGCCATCGTTGTAAGAAACTGCTCGAGTGGAAGAAGGTGCTGGAGCCGATCTTCTTCCCATGAAGAACTAACACCGACCGAGGAGAAGAAGATGTTGCCAAGAAGGGTGACAAGGTCCATGGATGGAAATGGTGGAAATGCAAGAAATGAGGTGAGCTTCCAGCCCTCTCCCTTGGTACTAGATCTTTAGTTATTTTTAGGAGAGATATCGACTCAAAAGAGTCTTGATTTGTGAGAAGAAGGTTTCTAGGAAGAGACCATGCTAGGACTTGTGTCCTAGGAATTGGAGTCCTCAACCTTCCTCACTTCTAATGAAGTTAGAGGGCTGGTTTTGTGAAGAGAAGTGACCATATGAGGGTGAATAAGGGAGGAGAAGTTTTGGATGTTATTGGAAATGTTTGGTTGGAGGAATAAGATGAACAGATGACGTTTGATCTGCTTCAAGATGCGCGTAAAAATTTGTTTTCTGCGCACAGCATTCTTCGAGGCCATTTTCAGACATAATGCGGCCAAATCTGGGCTTTCTACTAAACATGAAAGTCGTAGCCCTTGGAAATACCTTTCCAATGAGGGGTTACCCGCCCACACCGAATTCTTGTAGCCTCGGAAATCCCCAACCAGATTTGTTGCACAGTAATTATTCCTGCATATATAATTCTCATGTTAGTTTTGAATCAGATTTGGGTTTCGTAGAGAGATTGTAGTACAGTAACGTTGATGTCTCGTTAAGTTCAGTTTATAAGCAATTGTGATAAATTATGTAATTGACATTTGTTGTATAGATCCTTAATGAACAAATGGTGTAGTAAAGTGCACTTGATCGAGGTGATTTGGCAAGAGTTAGTGAACGGATGGACTGACGAGTTGGGATGGTAGGAATATTTAAATATGTGAAATATTGAAGACGTAATTGATAGTGGTGATGTGTTAAATAATGATGAGTTTGGCTTGAACATGCTGAATATAGTTGTTAATGATAGTTACGAACAATTGGTTGTCTTCTTTAGATGATAGATGCGTGAAAAACCCTTACACTAATAATGAACCCTTAAGTACCTTGGGGGAACAGAGTTGTGAAAGGGTGTAAGTGCGGGGTTTGACCACACTGGTTTGGTAATGTTGAGAAGAGACGTAAGTGGATGGTTGGGCTTGGTCCTCAGTGTTCATTCCCGAGGCTGCTTCTGTGCCACGATGATGTGAAATTGCATGTGGTGTGAGTCGACATGCGGTGTTGTAATCCTGGGATAAGGATTATGATGCAGGTCTACGGGTTCGCCAGTCGTCACACCGACGGGAGTTGACAAATAGACTTTGAGCGGTTGGGCTTGGTCCTCGGTGTTCCTTCCTGAGGCTCCTTCCATGCCAAGTGGACGGTTGGGCTTGGTCCTCGTGCTTTTTCCGAGGCTCCTTCCGGGTCACAACATAGGCTAGTTCAAGGCTTGGTTCTCGGTGCACATCCACCGGAGACTCCTGCTGAACTGTAGTACGCATGTGAGCTCCGTTGTTGTGTTCTTAGCATTGAGGCGTAAGAAGGCCTAGGCTAGGTAGTGTGGATGCCAGCCTAGTAGTGGAGATGCCTGCTCTACTATCACCGCCCGAGAGGTTAGCTACATCCTTGAAAAGTGGGAACTATAAGTCTGTGTCGACATAGCAATTGCATGCGCGTGATCATGGGTGAGTCATTGCATTGCATTCATATCATTACATACATTACATATACAAGATCCTCATCGTATAAGTTTGTATGGGCACTCCTATACGATGAGTTACTTTACTGTTAAGCCGATCCTTAACTTATATGTTTGTATGGGCATTCTTATAAGTTAAGTTACTTCCTGTTCTAGATCTATATGCTTAGATGGATTGATATAACTTGTGTAGAATTGCTAGAATAGAATGTCGATAATATTTTTATACATCACTTCTATTGCTACTCATGACATGTATACTTACTCCACTTGCTTGTACTACTACTTATATAAATATTGTACCTTTGTTCCTTTCTCCGCCCGGTGCCGAGGTATCGTCGGAGAAGCGGATGTGATAGCCACTTAGTCTTTATGACTAACAGTTGCTACGACTTCCTTTTTAGGAGGAAACTCCGTAGTCAGAGCAGCCACAGATTTTGCAGCAGGACAGCCAGGCCAGGAAGATAGGGCCTGAAGGGATAGTGTCATCGCTACCGTTAGTCACCGATTTGAGTTTGAGAGACCCTTGATATAGCCCTTTGGTCAAGTTTTACTCGTACTCTAATATTTTAAAAGCTTGTTGTAGCTTTTTTTTCTTGATGTACTTTTGGACTATTTTACTTATGTGTGGATTGACTTCTATTTTATATTCTTGGTTGGGTTGGCATTGGTTGATATTGGTTATAGCCGGCAGGATAGGCGTCTTGTAGTATAGGTTAGCTCGAGTGCTAGCGCTACTACAAGGCAGTTGTTTTGGGCATAAGACTCCCCTCGTGCCGTGTTTTGTGTTCCGGGAGGGGGGTATTACAAATGGTATCAGCTTGCTACGATCCTGTCCTAAAGAATTCATTCAACAATGGTGCCACCCCCATTCGATTAGTCAGTTTGGGGACAAATTGAGTTAGCGGAAGCAGTGGTGTGCCTATATGTAATTCACACTAAGTATGTCCAACTTTGACCTTAAGATTAGCAAACCTGGCCTTAGGTTTGTACTCCACGTATAGATCCCAATGCATGTTGAGCCAGTGGGGGTCACCCCCGCCCCATCCATACCTACACAGTTTCAGCAATCGAAACTAGGGCATACGCTCACATCTATCTTGGATGCCTTTAGGTCCCAACAAGCCCCTGTATAATAACAAGCTCCAGGCTCCAATTGGGTGAGAACTTTCCGAGCTCTCTCCCCTCCTACCTACCTTGGAACAGAGTCGGCAGTGCGTACAGAGGAGTGGCTCGACACCGTGAAGAATTGCTGGCGGGAATTAGATGTCCGAACAATATGGTTGTGACCCTGGTAGTGACACTCCTGGAACTATATGCCAAGAGGTGGTGGAAGTCCCTCATGGGCTCCACCTTTCAAGGGAGAGTTTATACGGAGATTAGCTGGAGCGAGTTCTCAGGAGCCTTTTTAGAGCAATTCATTCCCTCATCTGCTCGAGATGAACTCGAAGAAATATTTTTACAGCTGAAGCAAGGATCGAAGTCGGTTACGGAGTATCAATGAGAGTTCCAACATCTCGCGAGATTTGCTGACTCATATGACTTGGATGATAGAGGATACTCTAAGCACTTCTACAAAGTGTTGCGAGACCCCGTGAGGTAGGCCCTTTTGTTTATAGCGGACTCCAGCTTTGCGGAAATAATTGACATGGCGAAGAGGCTAGAAGCAGACCACT
The DNA here is from genome assembly GCA_039513925.1 of Platanthera zijinensis. NCBI lineage: Eukaryota > Viridiplantae > Streptophyta > Magnoliopsida > Asparagales > Orchidaceae > Platanthera > Platanthera zijinensis. The sequence goes on from CM077095.1 coordinate 102,507,472, forward strand.
TGGGAAGTGGTAAGAGAGCTGCTGAGGGCATGATGGAAGATGGCCTTAGCAATAGAAGGATACACGACTAAGAAGGAGGACGAGGACATCAGAGAGGTGGCAGGCGTTTCCACCGGAATTTTAGAATGGAGTACCCAGTTCCACAACAGCCAGCATTACCTCCACCTCCACAGCTTCAACAGTTTCAACAACCCGAGGGGCCGAATGAGTGAGTGTGCTTCCAATGCAACCAACCGGGCCACATCCAACGTTACTACCCGCATCTATTTGGGAATGCTCCTCTTTATCTCCCTCCGCCATCTCCGCAAGGGCGGGGACATATGCGTGGTCGAGGATGAGGACCACAATGAGGAAACCACGGACCTGCTCGAAATCAGGTGTTCGAGCTGGACATGACACAGGTGCGGAACCCTCAGGAGGTGATTGTAGGTATGTTACAGTTAGTTATCACATCTTAATTATTAACCTTAAGTTGCTTAAGACGTACTAGATATCTAGCTTAGAGTATTGTTATTGGTACTTAGGCACCGGGGTGGTCGGCGGAAAACCGGCCTATACGTTATTCGATACCGGTGCATCGCACTCATTTGTGTTTGCGGACTTCATTAAAGACCTAGAAGGAGTGCAATACTTCACCGATATTGCTCGAAGAGTATGCCTCCCAGACGGCTCTGAGATGACCGCAACCACCAAGTGTGAATTGGAGATACTCATTAGGGGAAAGACCTTTGATACCCCTTCCATAGTTTTGAGAATGTCAGAATTCAATCTCATTCTTGGCATGGAATGCCTGGATTGGCACTACGTAAGAATTGACTGTGCGGAGAAGCGAATTTACTTGAGACATGGGGACATTGATGTCATCTTTCAAGGAATAAAATTTGCACCTCATTTGTTATTATCTTCGATTCATACCTTGAAAGCTCACATGAGGGGGGAAATAGTCTGCATGATATGTTTGAACTGAAAGAGATGAAAATGAATATGAAGGATGTGCGAGTAGTGCGTGACTTTCCCGAGGTATTTTCTGAGAAATTGCCAGGATTACCCCCGTATAGAGAGGTGGATTTTCAAATTAAGCTAGTATCGGGTGCCAAGCCCGTCTCCAGTACCCCTTACAAAATGGCCCCGATGGAACTCGCAGAGTTTAGATTTCAGTTGCAAGAACTTGTGGAATCAGGGTTTGTTTTCCCCAGCTCATCACCTTGGGGAGACCCTGTTCTGTTTGTTAAGAAGAAGGATAGAACCTTACGATTATGCATAGACTATCGGGAGATCAACCGACTAACGGTACGTAACACCTATCCGCTACCCCGGATCGACGAGTTGTTCGACCAATTGGTAGGAGCGCATTGATTTTCAAGTTGGATTTGCACTCGGGGTATTATGAGTTGAGTATACAAGACGAGGATTATCAAAAAACGGCTTTTAGCTCAAGGTACGATTTGTAAGAGTTCATCGTGATGTCGTTTGGGCTCACAAATGCCCCTTCAGCTTTCATGAGTTTGATGAACAAAGTGTTCGAGTCTTATCTAGATATCTTCGTCATCGTTTTCATTGATGATATTTTAGTCTACTCAAAGACAAAGGAAGAGCATATCGAACATTTGACCTAGGTACTGAGGAAGCTAAAAGAGCACGCCTTGTTTACCAAGTTCAACAAGTGCGAATTCTGGCTCCAAGAGGTTGCCTTCTTGGGCCATATGATCAGTGGGGATGGAATAGATGTGGATTCAGCCAAAGTGCGTGCCATGAGGGATTGGTCTCCCCTGAAGTCAGCGACTGATGTGTGGAGCTTACTTGGACTTGTCAGGTACTATCACAAGTTTGTAAAAGGGTTCTCAAAGATTGCCCTTCCTCTTACTACTCTGACAAAGAAAGGTGTGTCATATGAGTGGACACCCCAGTCTGAAGCTGCGTTCTAGGAACTGAAGGATAGACTTACATCCGCACCCATCCTAGCCCTTTCATCCGGGAAGGAAGGATTTCAAGTTTACACTGACGCGTCGTATCAAGGGATGGGAGCGGTATTTATGCAGCACGGACATGTGATTTCATATACTTCAAGACGGCTAAAGAAGCATGAAGTCAACTATCCAGTACATGATTTGGAATTGGGAGCAGTGGTGTTCGCCTTGAAGATTTGGAGGCACTATCTATATGGTGTCCACTGCGAAATATTTTCGGACCACAAGAATATAAAGTACATCCATACCCAGAAGGAATTGAATTTAAGACAGCGGCGGTGGTTAGAGTTTTATGTGATTATGAATTTACTTTGAACTACCACCCCAAAAAAGCAAATTCTATAGCTGATGCTTTGAGCAGAAAGGTACCGGAATCAAACCCTGAGTCCCGATTGATGAGTATGGAGTTAGCTCGGATGCTCGAAGAGATGGAGATTACCCTGGTATATAAAGACCAATCGGAAGGGTATACAGAGTATTTAACCGCGATGAGCATAGTCTGTGATATTCCAGACAGAATCTGGGCAGAGCAAGGAAAGGATGCGGCTCTGGCCCCAGAAATCAAGTCAATTGAAGATGGGACTACTGACGAGTATTCCCTAAAAGACGGCCTCGTTCATCTCCGTGGTCGGCTTTACATTCCCAAAGGCGGTAAAATTCGGGAAGATATCTTAAGAGAGGCACATTGCACTCAGTATTCTGTGTATCCTAGGATTGCCAAGATGTATGCCGACTAACGGAAGACCATGTGTTAGCTGGGAATGAAGAGGGACGTCAGATATTTTGTTACGCACTACGAGGTCTGTCAAAGGGTGAAGGCAGAATGCAAGATCCCCAGTAGATTATTACAGTCATTGCCCATCCCTGAGTGGAAATTCGAGGATGTCTCCATGGACTTCGTCCACGGATTGCCTCGCTCACGCTCAGGGAATGATTTGGTGTGGGTAATCGTTGACCGCCTGACAAAGGTAGCCAGGTTTATTACTATGAAGAAAGATGCTCATGTGGATGTTTTGGTACGCCTCTTTGTGGAGCAGTTTGTAGGTATCATGGCGTGCCAAGGACAATTGTTTCTGACTGGGATGGTCAGTTTACCTCTAAGGAATGGAAGGCCGTATAGGCATACTTGGATTCACGCCTTCCTTTAGCACAACATTTCATCCTCAGACGGATGGGCAGTCTGAGAGGACCATCAGAACATTGGAGAACCTATTGAGACTATGTGTGTTGGATAGAGGAGAGCCATGGGAAAGGGTTTTACCCCTCATGGAATTCTCTTATAATAACAGTCACCATGCAAGCATCGGGATGGCAGCCCTTAAAGCCCTTTACGGAAGGTGTAGAACCCCCTTGTCATGGGTACGAGATGAAGACCCGAAGGTTTTAGGAATTGATTACATCGATGATACTGATGTGGTTGTTAGACTAATACGAGACTGCGTGCTTGAGGCTCAAAGTCGATAGGCTAAATATAATAATGCAAAGCACCGGGTGGTAGAATTTCAGGTGGGTGACAAAGAGTTCCTGAAAATCCGGTCGATGCATGGAGTGTCACGGTTACATTGTGTGAAGAAGCTCAGCCAAAGGTATGTTGGACCTTACACCATATTGGAAAAGATTGTCCCTTTGGCCTACCAGTTGGAGTTACCACCAGATCTATAGAACCTTCATGACGCATTCCATGTGTCGTCTCTCCGGAAGGCGCTGTTGCAACACGATAAGCATATTCCCACCATTGATGGAGCAGTAGCAACCGATAGATCTGTACGACTAGAGCTGGTGCGGATAGTAGACAATGAGACAAGGATTTTTCGCCACAAGAGTGTTCCTTTGGTAAAGGTGTTGTGGTCTAACCATGGGAAGGAGGAGTATACATGGGAGTCGATGGACTTGATGCAAAATTGCTACCCGGAGTTGTTTCCTCAAGGTAATCTTAAAACCATATTTTAATTTATTTCATTCTTTTCTCTCTCCATAGCCTTAGCTGATTTCGGGGACGAAATCTTTTATTTTGTTTATAGGATTTGTAACGTCTCAATTCGCGCTAGGCCCCTCGTGCGCACTTTTAAGTAGGAGAGCTTACTTAGGCTTAGGGAGTGCTGGCAACTAGGCTTACACTTGTGTAAGGGAGGAGAAGTTGGTCCAGAGTAGGACACAGGTAGTGATACATGCATGTCAATACCTGTGTGGTACTCTGGTGACTTTGCATCTTCTTTGTGAAATTTCAAGAGAAGGACACGGGTGTGTCCATACCCATGTGGCTCTCTTGTAATGTTGCGGATTCCATTTTGTGTTTCCCTAGCAGGACACGGGTAGTGACACGGGCGTGTCCCTACCCGTGTGTGAGTGTTCATCGAGACGTGCTCGACTAACACCGTCGACCGTGTTCCTCCTGAGCAGGACACAAGTAGTGACACGGGCGTGTCCCTACCCGTGTGTGCCCCAACAATAGTTCGACGCTTCATCAAGAGGATCTCGATGAATCGTAGACCACATTCCTCCCGAGCAGGACATAGGTAGTGACACGGGCATGTCCCTACCCGTGTGTGTGTGTGTATTCATCTAGCAGAGCTCGACTGACATCATCGACCACGTTCCTCCCAAGCAGGACACGGGTAGTGATACAGGCATGTCCCTACCCGTGTAGTTCAATTTTGGGTTGGCGAATTTTTCGGCCGCGTCATTTCGAAAGGACTCATTTACTAAGTTGATTGGCGGTCCAATTATAGGCCGACACATGGCTATGCCGTTACCCAACTTCCCACATGAAAAAGGGAGAAAACCCTAGCTGTTTCTAGTCTTCCTTCCAAGCCATCGTTGTAAGAAACTGCTGTAGTGGAATAAGGTGATGGACCTGATCTTCTTCCCGTGAAGAACTAACACCGACCAAGGAGAAGAAGATGCCGCCAAGAAGGGTGACAAGATCTATGGCTGGAAATGGTGGAAACAACGGAAATGAGGTGAGCTTCCTTCCCTCTCCCTTGGTGCTAGATCTTTAGTTATTTCTAGGAAAGATATCGACTCAAAAGAGTCTTGATTTGTGAGAAGAAGGTTTCAAGAAAGAGGCCATGCTAGGACTTGTGTCCTAGGAATTAGAGTCTTTAACCTTCCTCACTTCAAATGAAGTTAGAGGGCTAGTTTCGTGAAGAGAAGTTGCCATATGAGGGTGAATAAGGGAGGAGAAGTTCTAGATGTTATTTAGAAGGTTTGGTTGGAGGAAGAAGACAAAGCGATGACATTCGATCTGCTTCAAGATGCAAGTAGAAATCTATTTTCTGCGTGCAGCATTCTTCGAGGCCTCTTTCAGACATGATGCGTCCAAATATAGGTTTTTGACTAAACACAAAAGTCTTAGCCCTCGGAAATACCTTTCCAACGAATGGTTACACTCCCTCACATGATTCCTATAGCCTCGGGAATCCCCGACCAGAGTTGTTGTACTGTTATTATTCCTACATATATAATTCTCGTGTTAGTTTTGAATAAGATTTGGGTTTCGTAGAGAGATTGTAGTACAGTAACGTTGATGTCTCGTTAAGTTCAGTTTATAAGCAATTGTGATAAAATATGTTAATGACATTTGTTTGATAGATCCTTAATGAACAAATGGTGTAGTAAAGTGCACTTGATCGAGGTGATTTAGCGAAAGTTAGTGAATGGATGGACTGACGAGTTGGGATGGTAGGAATGATTTTAATATGTGAAATATTGAGGGCGTACTTGATAGTGGTGATGTGTTGAATAATGATGAGTTTGTCATGGACATGTTGAATATAATTGTTAATGACAGTTACGAACAAATGGTTGTGGTCTTTAGATAATAGATGCGTGAAGTACCCTTACACTTATAATGAACCCTTAAGTACCTTGAGGGCACAGAGTTGTGAAAGGGTGTAAGTGCGGGGTTTGACCCCACTGGTTTGGTAATGTTGAGAAGAAACGTAAGTGGAAAATTGGGCTTGGTCCTCGGTGTTCATTCTCGAGGCTCCTTCCGTGCCACGATGATGTGAAATTGCATGCGGTGTGAGTAGACATGTGGTGTCGTAATCCTGGGATAATGATAGTGTGGAAGCTCTACGAGCTCGCCAGTCGTCACACCGATGGGAGTTGATAGATAGACTTTGGGCGGTTGGGCTTGGTCCTTGGTGTTAATTCCCGAGGCTCCTTCCGTGCCAATTGTGTTGGGTCTGGTGTTCCTTCACTTGACCCGTGGCGCTTTGCTACTTATTTAAGAAATTAAGTGGCGCCCTCTCCAACAGTCCGGGCTTTTGGTGCAGTTGGGTATGCGCTTGATCCTTCAATTGGTATCAGAGGAGGTCACGGGTTCAATACCGGGGGGTTCTATTAAATCCTGATTTTTCCCTTCTACCTGTGTGGGTCCGGCAGGTCAGGCAAACCGTGGACATGTGGTAACCCCACCTCTGAGCCATGTGGGCCATATGGTAACCCCACCTCTGAGCCGACGGGTTGTGATGGACGCGGGGGGGGGGGGGGGGATTGTTGGGTTCGGCGTTCCTTCACTTGACCCGTGGCGCTTTGCTACTTATTTAAGAAATTAAGTAGCGCCCTCTCCAACAGTCTGGGCTTTTGGTGCAGTTGGGTATGTGCTTGATCCTTCAAAGTGAACGGTTGGGTTTGGTCCTCGTGCTTTTTTTGAGGCTCCTTTCGGGTCACAACATAGGCCATTTCAGGGCTTGGTTCTCGGTGCACATTAACCCGAGACTCCTGCTGAGCCGTAGTACGTATATGAGCTCCGCTATTGTGTTCATAGAGTTTAGGCGTACGAAGGCCTAGGCCAGGTAGTGTGGATGCCAGTCTAGTAGTGGAGATGCCCGCTCTACTGTCACCGTCTGGCCATGATGGTTGACGCCCGAGAGGTTAGCTACCTGCTCGAAAAGTGGGAATACAAGTCTGTGTCGACATAGCAATTGCATGTGTGTGATCATGGGTGAGCTATTGCATTGTATTCATATCATTACATACATTACATACACAAGATCCTCATCGTATAAGTTTGTATGGGCACTCCTATACGATGTGTTACTTTACTGTTAAGCTGATCCTTAACTTATAAGTTTGTATGGGAATTCTTATAAGTTAAGTTACTTCCTATTGTAGATCTATGCTTAAATGGATTGATATAACTTGTGTAGAATTGCTAGAATAGAATGTCGATAATATTATTATACATTACTTATATTGCTACTCATGACATGTATACTTACTCCACCTGCTTGTACTACTACTTATATAAATATTGTACCTTTTTTCCTTTCTCCGCCCGGTGCCGAGGAGTCGCCGGGGGAGCGGATGTGATAGCAACTTAATATTTATGACTAACGGTTGATACGTCTTCCTTTTTAGGAGGAAACCCCGCAGTCAAAGCAGACGCAGATTTTGCAGCAGGAAAACCAGGCCAGGACAACAGGGCCTGAAGGGACGGTGTCGTCGCTACCCTCAGTCACTGATGTGAGTTTGAGAGACCCTTGATGTAGCCCTTTGGGCAAGTTTTACCCGTACTCTGATATTTTAGAAGCTTGTTGTAACTTCTTTTTCTTGATGTACTTTTGGAATATTTTACTTATGTGTGGATTGACTTCTGTTTTATATTCTTGGTTGGGTTGGTATTATTTGATATTAGTTATAGCCAGCAAGATAGGCATCTTGTAGTACAGGTTAGCCCGAGTCCTAGTGCTACTACAAGGCGGCTGTTCTGTACAAAAGAATCACCTCGTGCCGTGTTTTGTGTTCCGGGAGGGTGGTCTTATAGCAAGAGCCCGGCCGGATTACTACAGCCACTTCAAGTGCCGGAATGGAAGTTTGAGGACATAGCCATGGATTTTATACATGGGTTACCCCGATCTCATGCGGGGAATGATTCGATTTTGGTGATCATCGATAGACTGACGAAAGTGGCAAGATTTATTCCAATTACGAAGGACGCTACGGCCAGTGTTCTAGTGCGGAGGTTTGTCGAAAAGTTTGTTCATTATCATGGAGTGCCTTGGATGATCGTGTCATATCGGGATGGACGGTTTACATCCAAGGAGTGGAGGTCAGTTCAGACTTATTTGGGTTCCCGGTTGATGTTTAGCATAGCTTTCCACCCTCAGACAGATGGGCAGACGGAATGCACTAACCGGACACTGGAGGATCTTCTACGCCTATGCATTTTGGACTGTGGCGAGCCCTCGGAGAGACTGTTCTCGCTGATCGAGATCTCGTACAATAATAGCCATCAGTACAGCATATGCATGGCCCTTACGAGGCATTATATGGACGGAGGTGCAGGACCCCACTATCTTGGATCCAGGATGAGGATCCAAAGGCACTCGACTCGGAGTTCGTGGAGGACACAGATGCTCAGGTGAGATTGATCCGAGATAGTATGTTGGAAGCCCAGAGCAGGCAGGCCAAATACTATGATGCGCGACATTGTCAAATAAAGTTCCAGGTGGGAGACCAGGTTTTCTTGAAGTTACGGCCGATGCATGGAGTCTCGCGGGTTTGCGGGCAGAAGAAGCTCAGTCCGAGATATATGGAGCCTTACAGGATCCTGGAGAGGATCGGCCCCTTAGCTTACAGACTAGAGCTACTGCCAAAGTTAGCGGGGTTGCACGACGTCTTCCACGTCTCTTCATTTCGGAGGGCTCTACTACGCCCTGAGCAGCTGATTTCCATCACAGACGGCCTGGTGGCCTCAGATCGATCAGTCAGCATGGAGTCGATCAGGATCGATGATACGGAGATGCGGGTCTTGCGATGCAAGATGGTTCCGCGAGTCAAGGTTCTGTGGATAAACCATGGGAAAGGAGAGCACACTTGGGAGCCACAGAACTTAATGCAGCAAAAGAACCTGTAACTCTTCGAGTCAGTTATACCTTCAACTCCTAAGGATGTTACATACTTTTACTTCAGTAGAAATCCCGTAGGCTTAACCTTAATTTCGGGGACGAAATTTTTTATTTTTATATATTGGGATTTATAACATCCCTCAAACAACTATACCCCTAGGAGTGGTTCTGTCATGACTAGGTCATGACAAAACCATAAGAAGCTCAAAGGACCAAGTGAACAAGGGCCAAGGTGAAAATCACCTTGGTCTGCCTATAACATAGCCTCACCACCAGACTTAGGTTTGACCTTAGGGCTTCAACTTGACTTCATGACCCCACCAAAACACCCCTAACCCCTTAGGTGGTCCATAGGGTCACTAAGGACCCATTGGGGCAATCAAAGTGGTCAAGTTTACCTAGGTCCACCCTAACCCTAAATGGGTCAAATTGGCCTACTTAGTGTCAGTTGACCTTCCCTTAGCTAAGTGAACCCCACACACGCCTCCCTAACCAAAAAGTGAGGTCAATGTGTCACCAAGGACTCATTAGGGTCAACCCAAGAGGCTAAGCTGACCAAAGTCAACCCTAACCCTAATTTGGTCAAAGTACCCTTCCTAAAAGTTAAGTGACCCCCAAGGTGCCAAACCCACCCCACCATGCTCTCCCTAGACCTTAGGATGGTCCAATGGGTCACTAATCACCTCCTAAGGTTAGCTAGATCACCCAATGTGGCCTAAAGTTGAGCTAACCCACCTTTGGGTCAAGTTAACCCAAATGGGCTAACTCACGCTCAAACCCAGATTCATTTGGGCTAGCCTCATTATAATCATTTAGATGAGTTTATGCGGTGTAGCTTAACTGAATTACCCCTTTAATTTCGGCCAAGGTGATTAGGAGAGAGAAAAGCTCCACTTGCCCTTTAATGGAGGAGAGAGAAATGGGAGGAAAACCATTCATGGCCAAGGGAGACCAAGAGCCCCTCCCTCCACCTCCAAGGGGGCTGATTCAACTCCCCATTCAATCCGGGGAAGGTCAGGGAACATTTTGGTGGTTGTTCATGGCCGGAACAGTGAATCCACCCATGGCTGAAAATGCCATTAATGGTCATTAATGGCCATTGGTGCTTGGCCACTTCTCTTCCCCATTTAATGACATTAAAAGCATCACTAGACTCATAGGAGTCGTTTCCACACCTTACCTGAAGGAGCCGGGCAAGTTGACTGCACTATTGTAGAAACCCGAGCAACGCCACCACCACTATGACAATCCGGCGATCGACCCGCCTCCAGCCATCCAATAAGGTCTTCCCCTACTCCTTCTATGGGTAGATCATTAGATTCAATAGGGAAAAGAATCGGGCTAAATTAAGCCCGATCGGGTGGAGATTTTCCATGAAATTTCCATGAAAAATAGAGTGGTCGGGTTCGCCGGAAACGGCCCCTCCGGCGGCCGTGCCATCGCCCAGCGATAGCGCTCACCTAAACGAAGGTGGTGGCGGCGGTGGCCGGCCAGGGAGGTGGTCAGGTGGCTGGGAAATAGGGTTAGAAGATGCTTAAGGTCGGGTAAATCTCACACGTTGGCTGGAGGAAGAAGAAGACTAGCAATCGACGAATTTGCGTCAAGATCCGTGCAAGATTAAGTATTTATATTATATTTAATGTATTTTCTGCCCTTAAAAATTAATCATCTTAGGAATTAATTTAAAAATACTTAGATGCTTAATCAGAGAAAACGGTTAACATGAATATTGTAGCTCTCTTGGTCTACTTTAATATAAAATTGGTTTCAACCCATTTAGGTAAGTGGTTTGACCAGAGCACGCATTTTGGTTAGGACAATACCTAGGCTAGACAAGAGACTATTTTGAGTTCCCCCATCAATCCAGCAATCCAAATGACTAGAAATTTTGGATGGAAGTCACTCTTAACTATACCTAGAACATATCTAAAAATGGTAATTTTTGGAAAATATTTTCCTAAAGTTTTTGTAGAAATCTAATAATCCATGTATGAATTATTTAAAAGGTATAATGACCTCCAAACCCTCCCAAATTTTGGTGAGTGGTCCATGGGGTAATCATAAGACCATGTATAAATTTTCATTCCATTTGCAGATGATTTAATGTGGAAAAAAACAAACCCTATGTTGGACCAAAAAGGGGTAATTAGGTCAAAGTGTCCCTTGTGGGTTTTAGGCGACCAAATCACCTCAACAGAGGTTGAAACTTGGGTCTCTAATTTTTTATGATATTTAACTCCCTCACATGGAGTATGGGATAGGTTAGGGTAGATTTTCCCTAGGAACCAATTTCAAACCTTAAGGTTGAACTTTGGGAATTTGTGAAGGACATAGGGTGTTAAGTCCTTGCACGCATCTTCATTCCATTTGGGTATTCACTGAGATCTTGTTATCCTATAGTGTTCATAATTTTTGTACGATCATATCTTAAGTAAATTTAGTACTTCATGTTCAAATCACCCATTGACCAATTTTTGGAAAGTTAATTAAATGCCAATTTATTTAGAAAAATTCCAAGTTTCTGGATTTAGGCTAAATATATCATGATAGGCCCCCAATAAATATTTTAGGGCTTTTGGATGAAAATTTGGGGTACCTCCTATTCTATACATCATATAGTTTAGATTGGTCTGCATATAGTAAAATGGCAGAAATTGTAATGGAATGTAAAATAAACATAGGGATTTGGGGTATCAGTTTACTATTATGGTGAAATAGAAATGTGTTCATCAATGAGATTGATGGTGAGGAGTAATGATGGGAAGACCAGTGTAGGTGGTACACGGGTTCGACGAAACATCGTCTTTCCTGTGTAGAGGAAGGGTTCAATACACTAGGGTTAGATCCAATATAACATTAAAAACGATCAAGGATTGGGTATTAACCAATAATAGTAAGTGACTTGAGAAAGGGAACGATGGGCTTCAGCTACCATCATAGTTCCTAGTGCCCTGTGAGAGCCCTTCACTGAGAATACCTAGGGCCGTCCAAGGTTAACGTAAACCATAAGAATAATCAATGTTAAGAGTAACCAGTGATTCACCTTCACACACCCCGGTGACTCGAGAGGTTAGTTTGTTACGGTTATTCGAGCGGTAGGCTTGGTGGTAGTTATAATGGACGGGTTAGTCTAGGGAGTCGATGTCTCAGGGAGTTCTTGAATACATGAGCAAAAGGTGGTGGGTCTTCAGTATTGAATGTCATTCACACCGACGTCGATACGCTGACTCGGTGGGTGTGGTTTACACATAGCCAAAGGAAGTTTTGTGGATATGGCCAACATTAGTACGTGGTGACTCTGGGTTGTGTCCTTCCAGAGGCGTACGTAAGGGCTAGGCATGGTAATATGGATACCCTCCTAGGAGTGGGGGGCCGACCCACTGTCTTCATTTGCCACTACGAAGGTTCTTGGGAGTGAAGCTAGCTTCCCAAAAGGGGGAACAAAAGGTATGTGTGCATAGAGTGGTGTGTGTGTGTGTTGCACTTGCATGAATTATGGCATAATATATCACTACACTCATACCTGTATACAACCTACACCCCAACATATAAATCAATATGGGACTTTTATTCGATGGGAGCCTTGCAGAAGACCTCTTAACTTATAAGTTTGTATTGGCATTCATATAAGTTAAGGTTACTTACTTCTTAGTATGTCTTTCTTACATATGTTGCTTTACTCTACTTGTTTACCTTACTGCTTGCTATTATAGAACTGCTAGCTTGTACCTTCCTTCCTTAGCTGTATATACATTATAAATAACTGTAGAATAGTTCCACTGTCACCTGCTTTGTTTATTCTCCACCTTTATAACTTACCTTTCCTCCTCCCCGCTCGGTGCCTAGGATCCATGGGGGAGGGGTAGGGGATGATAGGACTTAGTCGTTTGACTAACAGTTTTCGTACCACAATATTCTAGGGGCTCCGGATGGGAGACAGGGAGCAGCAGCAGAGGATACATCACCAGTAGAGTACGGTGCTCATGAAGGTGGGCCAGTCTAGCACAGGAGCATCGGCTACTGGTTCAGTGAGTGATTAGTTTAATTAGCTTCTGCGAGTGTTTATAGTGAGGATTGATGTATCGGGCTTGAGCCCGTTTATATTTCATTGTACTGTTTTATTTCAGTACTTCTATCTTCATGTGGACTTAATGTGATTTCTCATATTTTATATTATATGTGATTGTGGACTTAGTTTTATCAGAACTGGTTTAAGCTTCTTTCTCTATGGTGATCGTAAAGGCCGGCAGGATTGATGTTTTGTAGTGGCGACCTTCCCGAGTGTCGGTGTCACCGCAAAATGGAGATTCTGGGCATAATACCCCGGGGTTTTAAAAAGGAAAAAATGGGGTCTTACACCTGTAGTACTTGGTTCCACCTACAAACAAATAATTAGTTCACCTTAGGCACCCAAATAGTTTTTGGGGCCTTGGTTCCTGTTAGGCTTTGTAGTGTGAAACACAGCAGGCTTTCTAAACAAAACTGGTTGAGTCTTATATGATGGTGTTGTTGGATTATACCAACAATCTAGGGCAAAATGCCCAACCTTCCCACATCACCAACACTCAAATCAATTGTATCTTCTCTTTGGCTACACATTTGAAGTTGTACTTCTGTGCACCTTAGACTTGACATCTAGCTTCCATGGTAGTGGTGCAAAATTCACACCCTTACCTTTCAGATTTAGGTGTGGTGCACTGGGACCAGCTCCAATAATTCTTTGGCTTATTGGATTGATCACCCTCCGTGGTGGTTTTTGGCCTTTATTACCATTAGATGTCTATCCCTTCCAGCAAGGCTCTTTATTGACCTTGCTGGTAGAGCACTCAGACCTCATGAGTCCAGCAACACATGATCTCGAGCATCTGTTAGAAGGCAGATACTTGGAAGGTTGCTTAACTGGACTTATTGGGGCTTTACCCTTAGGTTCAGATTTCTTTTTGAACTTTTTATTTTTTCCATACCCTACACCACTTCTAAATGGTGCTGAAAAGGTATCTATGATAGGTAGCACTGACTTGGGTTTTGAGAACTGAGTCAGGAGCTGTCTTTCCTGGGTGAGCTTTGCTTCTAGGGCCTTGACCGTCTTGTCCTGTTCTACTATTACCTCTGCTTGGATATCTATCTTATTGGCTAGTTCTATCAGCTTCAGTTTTTGTAGGTCCAACTTTATGTTGGCCCTCTCCAACTAAAAAGATACTCCCCTCAGAGATTCTAATTCTCTGGCTTGATCCTTAGCAAGCTCTTTGCTTGCAATCAAGGCCTTTAGTAACTTCCCATGTATGTTGATAAGGGTGTTGAAATTATCTTCAATGTCTGAATCATGTTCTTTATTATTAGAGGAGTGTGAATATGATTCATTTTCTGATACAGAAAAAGAATCTAAGGCTAAACTATAAGAGATTAGTTTTACCTTAGTAGGATCTGATTAATCCTGATCTCCTTCTCCTGATTGGGTCTCCTTAATAGCCATCAGACCCATGAGAACATCCTCCTCTTCTGATTCTGATGAACTAGACTCACTATCAGACAGTGTAGACTGTCTCTTTGCCAAGAGTCTTTTGTCAGCCTTCTTGTGTTGTCTATCCTTCGAGTTCTCTGAATTTTTATCCTTTCTTTTTGTTGGGCAATCAACTATGACATGCCCTTTTCCTGTTGCAATAATAACACACAATATTAGTCTGCATATATTTGTTCTATAAATATCCATACCTGTCCCTAGATTTCTTCTTACTGGGTTTCTCTTGATGATTGGTCTTTTTGGGAGAAGAGTCTCCAGCTGGACCCTTCCAACTTCCATGCCTTCTTCTCCCCAACATCTTCTTGAACTGTCTAGAGAAGAGAGACAGTTCATCCTCAATCAGGTCTCCTCCTGATGAGGATGATTCTGAACACTTAGAGACTGTGTCTTGTCTCTCTGAGTCTGTTGACTCTTCTCTGACCTTCCTAAAAGTCTCAGTCTTTAGGGCCAACGACTTTTCTCTGTTGTGTGCTCTAGCTGAATCTTCTTCAGACTTCCTGAGATTGAGCTGTAACTCATGGTACAACAACTTGCCAAATAGAGTCTGGGGTCTATGTTGGCTAAATTACCCATTTCTCTTATTGCACAGATCTTGATGTCTCATTCCTTGTTCAGGGACCTCAAGAACTTGTCATTAAGTTCATAGTTAGTAAAGCGCCTTCCATAAGTCCTCAGGTTGTTTACAATTCTGAAGAACTTTTCAAAACATTCAGCCACTAAGTCTTTCTTATCCTGTCTGAAGGCTTCATACTGTTGGTTTAGCAGAGATTTTTTATCCTCTCTGACCTCATCAGTTCCTTCCATATAGACAATCAGTGACTCCCACATTTCTTTAGATGTTTTATATTGAATCATGTTTTGAAAAGTGAAATCATCTATTTCACTAACTATAATATTTTGAGTCATCTTGTCCATAGAGGCAAGAATGATTTCATCCTTATCCATCTCCATGTAGGTCTTTGGTGTCTTGATGTTTGCATCAAGAACTGACACTTTCATGGGAATGAAAGGTCCTTCAACCACTGTGATGTATATGTTGTATCTAGTGGCCAACCTTAAGGGGGGTGAATAAGGTTTTATGCGCTAAATGGAATTTAAAATATTTTGTCCCAGGAAATCGAGTTCTGTAAGCTACCGCGGGGTGTTAAGAAGCTAACGCGCGGCGGTAAGTCTATGAACTTGTTTCCTGTGTGAATTTGCTCGTACACCACACACAAGAAATTAACCTAACATTCACAGCAGAATCATAGAAGCAATAATACAGAAAATATATTTCATTGTAAGAATTAACAGTAGATGTTTTTACAATTACAAAATTGTGATCCCCATTACGTCGGGGATCGAAGGCGGTGAAAATGAAAACTCTTTTATTTTCTATACTGACCCGCTCCACGGACCGGTTGGCTCTCTCCTTTTCCCTCTAAGAAAAGTCTTTGAGCTGCTCTTCACCTCCTCACAAGGAAGGGGTCTTAGATCCCCGCTAGATCCTCCGATCTAAACGTCCCTATCCCTAGGACGATTTAGCGCAGAATCCTACCCGGATTCTGACGACCCTTATCGGTTGATTTTCCTCTCCATGCGGTTTAAATACAAAGGAAAAATAACAAGAATAAAAGTGTAAATAATCTAAAGGATGAAGTTCTCCCTCTTGATGACTTCTCCATTGAGCGATCTACAACCGGTGCTTGAGATCTTCGTTTGCTCACCACCGGTCAGTTCTTCATAATCGATGTAGATCTTGGATCGTCGGAGTTCTTTGTTCACTAACGGGAGGGAGACAACTTTCTTCTTCTATGACGGAGACTTTTGGAACAGTCTACAAAAAGGCGGCCGAACCCTAGAATTCATGTACTCCCGTCATTCTTCAGTCCTTCAATCAGAATCCTACTTAGGCACAGAAACCAAGGTGGCCTTTAATACGTCTTCATGAAATTTGACTACTGCCGGTAGTAAGACTAGCGCCCGGAGGTAGGTTCGCGTGCATGTTGTGTCATCTGTCCTCCAAATCTGGTAAGAAATATTCAAAAACGAATATTTGTTATTTCATTTGTGCTAGCGCCGCGCGGTTACAACTTCCGCCGCGTGGTAATGTTGGATGCAATGATTTGAGAACAGCGCGTCGATATTCATCGATTGGCAAGTGTGGCGCGGTAGGGCTAGCGCTGATTTCTTCCTGAGCGCTAAGTACAAATTATTCATTGTGTTAGCACCTGCGGTAATACTAGCGTCAGGCGATAGGCCAATGTCTCGACAAATCTGGCTCGACGTTCGTCGAAAGGCTATCGCGATGCAGTAAGACTAACGTTGATTTCTTCCTGAGCGCTAAGTCCAAATAATTCATTGCGGTAGCGCCTGTGGTAGGACTATCGCTAGGAGGTAGGCCAGTGTCTGGACGAATCTGTCTCAAAGTTCGTCGAGAGGCTAGCACAACACGGTGAGTGATAGCGCTTGGCGGTAGCATCCATAGGAGCCTTTTTCCTTTGCTTGCATCTGTCAACCTGCACACTCTATCAACACATGATATGATCAAATACAACCTGGGAGTTGATATTCTCAAACAGAGGGAATGTGAAACACCGATTCCAACAAACTCCCCTTTTTGATAATATCAAATCTGGTTCATGATAAGTAATACATGAGATACAGTGCATATAGAAAATAAGAGTGATAAGCAAACAATCAGGTTGCAGGTTCTCTATAGCTCCCCTATATGCACGCTCCCCCTATCTACATGTTCGACTTGCTCCCCCTATCTATGTGCACACATTGTTAACGTGCTCCCCCTACATGTGACCTCTCCTAACCCGTGACTCATACTCATGAAATACTCATGAACACGATAACACAACTTATTCTCCCCCTTTGATAATATCAAAAGGGTGGGCAAGGCCTACCAGACATGCAAGATGAAAAAATAGGAGATATGATGATTGTTTAGACAAAATGCAAATAGTGCACACACAAGGTAAAGCAAACATTAAGATACATAGGGTTGACCCAAAAAACGCAAATCAGAGATTATGAAGTACATGGGTTATACATAAGAGCGAAAATACACGAGCATAGATAAATCATTTTTCAGAGTTTATGTGAATTGGACAGCACAGACTGAACTATACACACAACGTATAGAAATATAATGCTATGAGAGTTATACATTTAATCAAATTGACAACATTGTAAAAATGTCATGACTATAAATCGTGTGCTAATACGTATTGTGCGAAAAACAGATAGTGGAGTTTCAATCCAATTCATATGCGTAGAAGGGTTAGATAAAGCAATGACATATGTACGAGTAGCATCGAAAGAGAAAAAACTCAGAAGAAATATCTTATTTTACATGTTTATCTCGATTCTTGAGAATGTTAACACAAGAATAATAGAGTGAATAATCACCTCACATGACAATCTACGTCATACCAAGATTTGAACTATGGGCACTAAGCTTAAGTTTTGGTCTGTGCACAAGATCGAAATGACTCTTTGAACCAAAGTGCTCATCATCACAATGCTCATAAAGACCAATCAAGAGGAATGAGTAGTGCTTGGGTGGTCCTTAACAAGACATTTGATAGCTTGTATAATTTCCTTTTTAGTTTGCTTTGAGCAATCACTTTTATATATGTTTGAGTTCACGGAGCCCCAAGTCATTCGAAATCTATCCACCTAGATAGATATACTTTAACTTGTATATATAGGACCTTAGCACTAGAGAGTTGGCCCAAAGTTTTTAATCGTTATACAAGCACATATAGATTGTGATATCGATTATTCAAAGTATCTCTAACGTGTTAAGATACAATGTCACGAGTTATAGCATGTAAGCCTAGTATTTGTACATGATTGCTCCATCAAGGGATGAGTGCATAGTGTGAAGTCATCCCCCTATCTAAATCCTCACACATACCTAGAGGCATAGTAAATATACACTAACATGTATTGTCGCACTCAATCACTAAGCGCTTAGAGATTTAGCCCACTATGACCAGAGGACAATGTTTATAAAAATTAAGAGACTGAATTCAAACATTGTACGTACTCATTATGGTCTAGGTTACAGTCATGTGAGCTTATAGCATTATAGTTTTACAGCAGGAGTAGTTTTTTTTTGTTTTTTTAAACGAAAGTGAAAACACATGAGACAGAAAACTCAAATTCATAACTCATAAGCAAATATGCATACATAGACAAAACACCAAAAAAATACATAAAAATGCAAACACAAAGAACGGAACAGTAAAAAAAATATCTAGGATGATAGATCCAGAACTCTTAGCTCGAGTCGAAGTAGAGAAAATCGTGCATCTGGGAGTGGTTTAGTGAAGATGTCTGCTAGTTGGTCATCGGTGCCAATGAAGCTTACTCTCACGTTCTCCTTTTTTATATGATCACGAATGAAGTGGTGATGCACATCAATATGTTTTAATCTAGATTGGTGCACTGGATTGTATGTCAGGTCTATGACACTCTTGTTGTCGCACCTAAGTGTAATGTTCCTACACTTAAGGCCAAAGTCTTCTAACATTTGAGACATCCACAGTGCTTGAGCGCAACAGCTTCCTAAGGCAATATACTCGGCCTCAGTAGTGGAGAGAGCAACTGAGTTCTGTTTGCAGCTTGACCAAGAGACTAATGTCGGGCCTAGGAAATGGCATATACCGCTTGTGCTCTTGCGATCAAGTGAACATCCAGCATAGTTTGAGCATGAGTACCCGTGAAATGTGAGATCAGTGTAATGTGGGTACCAGATTCCAAGGTTCTGTGTGCCTATAAGGTACCTAAAAATATGCTTCACTGCTTTCAAGTGAGACTCTTTCGGGTCGGCTTGGTACCTAGCACACATTCCTACCGCAAATGTGATATCAATACTAGAGGCACTCAAATATAATAATGATCCTATCATACCTCTAAACACAGACTGATCGACAGAAATGCAACTTTCATATTTTCCTAATTTAAGAGAAGCACTCATAGGAGTTTTGACCTTCTTCAGATTCTCATACCCAAAAAGCGCAAACATATCTTTAATATATTTTGATTGACTTATAAAAATCCCGTCTTGGCGCTGAGAAATCTGGAATCCTAGGAAATAGGTAAGTTCTCCTACTAGGATTATATCGAATTCAGATTTCATTAGGGTGACAATTTCCTCACACATCTTTTCATTCGTTGCCCCAAAAATGATATCATCCACATAGATTTGTAGGATAATTATATCAGAACTCTTGGTCTTTGCAAATAGAATTGTGTCTGCACTACCCATCCTAAAGCCATAATTTAAGAGAAAAGTAGTGAGCCTATCGTACCAAGCACGAGGTGCTTGCTTAAATCCATACAGGGCCTTCAACAACTTATATACATGGTTTGGGTAAGCGGCATTCATGAAACCGGGTGGTTGCTCGACAAATACCTCTTCCTTAATATATCTGTTTAGAAAGGCACTCTTAACTTCCATTCGGTATAACCTAATTTTCTTATAACTAGCAAACACTAAAAACATACGGATGGACTCAAGACGAGCAACCGGGTCAAATCATTCGTTAAAATCCACACCCTCTATCTGAGAATACCCTTGAGCCTCCAACCTCGCTTTATTCCTAGTTATCCTAGACTCACCATCAAGTTTATTTTTAAACACCCATTTTTAGCCCATGACGGGATGGTTATATGGACGTTCCACTAACACCCATACCTTACTTCGCTCGAATTGGCTCAGCTCCTCATTCATCACAAAGAACCATGATTCATCTTTTAAGACTTCTGAAATGTTCTTGGGTTCAATATCAGATAGAAAGCACAAGTTCAAGAAAGATTCATGAAGTGCAGACCGAGTTCTAACTCCTTGAGATGGCTCTCCTATGACTAGATCACGGGGATGTTGCTTTGAAAAAATCAAGTTACTAGGAGACCTATAACCTTGTTCAAAACTTTGAGTTTCACTCTCCACGATTCTCTCATCACCCTCATCTCCAATCGGCATACTTTCTTCAACCTCCTCTTCATTTTCCTTCAGCTCGTTAGTTGGAGAATTCTCATCGAAATGCACATAAGCCGAATCTTCAACCACTAAGGTCCTCTTATTGTAGATCCTATAGGCCCGACTCTTGCTTGAGTATCCTAAGAAGGTACCTAGATCAGATTTTTCGTCAAATTTCCCTAGGTGATGCGTTAAGAATATAGCACGGGCATCCAAATACCCTAAAGTACGATACTGATGGTTTCCTTTCGAAATACAGCTCGTATGGAGTTCGCTTTAAAAGTGGGTGAAGCATGACTCGATTCATCGCATAGCTCGCCGTGTTAACCGCTTCTTCCCAAAAAGATCGTGGTAAGCCGAACTCAGCGGGCATTGTGCGGGCTAATTCTTAAAGAGTGCGATTCTTTCTTTCTACAACCCCGTTCTATTGAGGAGTGTGTGGGGCAGAGAATTCGTGCTTAATTCCTAAGGAATCACACAAGTTTGAGAAGTCCTCATTCTCAAACTCTCCTCCATGATCTGATCTAATACATTTTATCTTTAGCACTTTCTCATTTTGAAGATGCGTGCAAAGAGTTGAGAATTCTCTAAAGGTTTTTTTTGCCAGAAAGATTACCCAGCAATAGCGTGAAAAGTCATCTATGATAACAAAGTTTTATCATTTTCCACCTAGACTACACGTACTAAGGGGTCCGAACAGATCCATGTGAATGAGTTCGAGTGGTCTAGACGTGGAAACTATAGATTTTCTCTTGAAGGAAGTTTTAACAAATTTGCCTTTTTGACAAGGAGCACATAAGACATTTAAACTACCACTTAAGGTGGGAAGACCCCGAACAAGTTTCTTTCTCTATAGTTTTTCAATAAGCTTGCTACCAATATGTCCTAGTCTCCTATGCCAAAGATCTAATTTCTCAGAATAACAAGGCATTTCAAATTAGATGAAGAAATGTCATCAAAACTAACAGTGTACACGTTATGATTTCTATGAGCTACAAGCAATACACTTGAAGTTTTGGCATCAATAATTTATAAGTGTTTGTAGATGACTCAAATATGATATCTAGACCTTTATCCCACAATTGGCTAATGGAAATAAGATTATTCTTAAGTCCATCTACAAACAGAACATTATTAATAGAAAATGTCTTGTTACCTATAGTGCCGATTCCCAAAATCCATCCTTTGTTATTGTACCCAAAGGTCACCATGCCACCCTTCTTCTCTAGGCTAAGGAACTTTTCTTTATCTCCCGTCATGTGCTTGGAGTAACAGAGTCCAAGTACCACACATTCTTCGTGTACTTAGCCTGCCAACAGACCTAAAAAGAAGATGAGGGTAAAGTTTTGGTTACCCAAGTTGTCCCACCCATAAGATAGGTAGAAGACTCTGGTAGCTAGGCTTGCAAATGTTTTGTGGCACCTTTCCTCAAACACGAGCCAAATGTGTGACCAAACTTATGATAGTTCACACACATAATGTAAGCAGTGGATGCTGCCTTTATCAGGTTGCTCGAGCTCTTGCTTAAGGATGGGGATAGCCCTCCAGATATCTTAACCTTATCTTTAGATTTCTTAAAAAATAACTTGGGCTCAGAGTGATGGTGATTTCCGCTCGGTGGTGATGTTGTACTCACATATCCTAGACCAAACTTTACTGATCCATGACACTGTGCACACAACAACATATTTAAGGACTTTTGTCCTATGCTAAACTTTTGGATGACACAGTTTAGATCATGGATTCTCGCCTTTAGGATGGTGTTTTCTGTCACAAGCATCACACACCGATTGGCAAATTGTTGCTTACCTTCCGCTACCTTGGCAAGTGACAAGTGAAGTATCTTCTCCAAGACATTCTTTTCATTTATGAGACTATTCGTTCTCACCGACGACTTGGATAGACTTGCCTTTTGTTCTTCGATCGTTGTCATCAAGTGAGAGCACTCAAGACATTCGATCTTCTCTTTGCCAGTTCTAATTACCTCACTTTTCAATTTTTCTAAGTCCTTTTTTATTTTCTTATTCTCAACTCTCAGGGACTTTTTCTCAGAAATAACGCTTTCTAATTTATCAACTAAATTTTCATAAATCTCAAGAAGTTCAGTATAAGTAGGTGGAGTTACCTCAGTGTCGCTTTGGACACTGGACTCATCGTCAGAATCTTCTTGATTCTTTCCCATTAGGCATAGATTAGCCTCGTCTTCACTATCAGAGTCTGTGGTGCTTGAATCTTCAGATCCATCCTCATCCCATGTGAGAGCCTTCAGCACCTTATTCTTCCGTTTGTGCCAACTTTCCTTTCCTTTTTCCTCCTTCTGGAGTCTTGGGCATTCTCTCTTTAAGTGCCCTGGCTTGTGGCAGTGATAACATTCCGGTTGAGACTTCTCATCATCGCTTCCCGTCTCTTTTGATGGCTTGTTCCACCTTCTGCCTTCTCCAGCTCCTCTCCTCAAGAATTTCTTGAATTATCCCTGCTTCTTTGGATTCCTCATGAAATTCTTCAACTCCCGGACATAGAGGCTCTCCTACTCTTCCTCCTCAGAGTCCTCTGCTGTTTTTCTCTCATTTGCATCCTTCAGCGCCAGTCCCTTCTTCTTTACTTCTCTGGGATATTCCTCTACTTGAATCTTCAATTCAAGTTCATGTGTCTTCAAATTTCTGATGAGGCTCTCTATCTCCCGGGTGCTGATCTTATGAGACTCAGCAATAGCTGTCACCTTCGGGTTAAAGCGAGGAGGAAAAGATCACAGGATCTTCCTCACTAAGTCACCATTTGGAAAGTTCTTTTCGAGAGATCTTGATGTGTTGATGATCTTGGTAAAGTACATGTACATGTTGTCCACATCCTCGTCGATCTCCATCCGGAACTGCTCATATTCCAATTCGATTCAGAACAGCTTAAACTCCTTTACCTGCGAAGTACCTTCGTGAGTAAGCTCAAGAAGACACCATATATCATAAGCAGTCTTGCAGTTACGTATCCTGTTAAATTCAGTCTTGTCCAAGGCACAAAATAATGAGTTCATAGCCTTGGCATTATTCATACATCTAAGCTTTTTTGTGTCATCCCACTTATCATGCGGTTTTTCTATGACAGTATCCCCTACCGTGACAGTGGGTGTAGTGTGCTTTGTCTCAATCATGGCCCATACGTCCATACTATGAGTCATCAGAAATATTTTCATTCGAGTCTTCCAGTGACTATAGTCACTCCCTATGAATAGTGGAGGTCTACTCACACCTTGACCATCATTGAATGGATGTACAGAGTTGGCCATCTTACTTTAGGTTTTGTAAGCCTTTGTGAAGTAACCTCCCGCTGATACAACTTGTTGGATCTAGTGGCCAACCATAGAGGGGGTGAATAAGGTTTTATGTATTAAATGGAATTTAAAATATTTTGTCCCAGGAAATCGAGTTCTGGAAGCTACCGCGGGGCGTTAGGTAGCTAACGCGCGGCGGTAAGTCTATGAACTCGTTTCTTGTGCGAATTTTCTCATACACCCCACACAAGAAAGTAACCTAACGTTCAAAGCAGAATCGTAGAAGTAATAATACAGAAAATATATTTCATTGCAAGAATTAATAGTAGATGGTTTTACAATTACAAAATTGTGATCCCCGTGACGCCGGATCGAAGGCAGTGAAAATGAAAACTCTTTTGTTTTCTATACCGACCCGCTCCACGGACCGGTTGTCTCTCTCCTTTTCCCTCCAAGAAAAGTCTTCGAGCCGGCTCTTCACCTTCTCACAAGGAAGGGTCTTAGAGCCCCGCTAAATCATCCGATCTAGACTTCCCTATCCCCAGGACGATTTACTGCGGAATCCTACTCGGATTCTGACAACCCTTACAGATCGATTTTCCTCTCCACACGATTTAAAGACAAAGGAAAAATAACAAGAATAAGAGTGTAAATAATCTAAAGGATGAAGTTCTCCCTCTTGACGACTTCACCATTGAGCGATCTACGGCCGGTGCTTGAGATCTTCGTTTGCTCTCCACCGGTCGGTTATTTATAGTCGATGTAGATCTTGGATCGTCGGAGTTCTTCGTTCACTAACGGGAGGGAGACAACTTTCTTCTTCTACGATGGATACTTTTGGAACGGTCCACAAGAAGGTGGCCAAACCCTTGAATTCACGTACTTTCGTCATTCTTTAGTTATTCAATCAGAATCCTACTTAAGCACAGAAACCAAGACAGCCTTTTATACGTCTTCATGAAAATAGGCTACTGTCGGCGGTAAGACTAGCACACGGCAGTAGGTTCACGTGCATGTTGTGCCAGCTGTCCTCCAAATCTGGAAAGAAATATTCAAAAACGAATATTTGGTATTTCATTTATGCTAGCGCCACACGGTTACAGCTTCCGTCCCGCGGTAATGTTGGATGCAATGATTCAAGGACAGTGTGTCGATATTCGTCGATCGGCAAGCGCAGTGCGGTATGGCTAGCGTCGATTTCTTCCCGAGCGCTAAGTCCAATTTATTCATTGTGTTACCACCTGCGGTAGTACTAGCGTCAGGCGGTAGGCCAGTGTATTGATGAATCTGGCTCGACGTTCGTCTAAAGGCTAGCGCGGCGCGGTAAGACTAATGCCGATTTATTCCCGAGCTCTAAGTCCAAATAATCCATTGTGCTGCGCCTGCGGTAGTACTATCGTTAGGCAGTAGGCCGGTGTCTTGATTAATCTGTTTCGAAGTTTGTCGAGAGGCTAGCGCGGCGCAGTAAGTGATAGTGCTTGGTGGTAGCATCCATAGGAGCCTTTTTCCTTTGCTTGCATCTGCCAACCTGGACACTCTATCAACATACGACATGATCAAATACAACCTGGAAGGTTATATTCTCAAACAAAGGGAATGTGAAACACCAGTTCCAACAGTATAATCTTGGATCTGCTGTCTCCATGAATAATCTTACTTTCTCCTTCCAAATTCCAAAATTTTCTTTGGAGAAGACTGGGAGATTAATGGAATTATTTTCCCTCTGAGCCATGATTTATCTTTCTCTGCAATCCTTTGGATTATCACTTGGTTATTATGTCTTCTCAGTGAACCTTCCCTCTGATACCAATTGTAAATGTTTGTTTTAGGATAGAGAGTGATCTAGAGGGGGTGAATAGGTCCAATTTAATTATAGGCTACTTTTTGGATTCTGAGAATTATATTTTTTATATTTACTACCCCAGTCAGATAAAACAAGAAAACTATTCAGCAAGTAAAACCATCACAGCACATCAATCACAGCACAGGACACACAGTTTTATAGTGGTTCCTCAATTTATGGGTACATGGACTTTCCCCCCTTCGCCAATCTAGCAATGAACTAGAATCAGCCAAACTCCTTCTTCTTTCTTTACTCAGATCCTCAGATCTTACAGCTCAGAGCCCAACTGGCTCCTACAACTCAGACTATACAAGTCTTACCACTCAGATCACCAAGATCATATACCTCAAATTCTTCTAAAGAACTCAACCTCAAAGTGAATCAACACTC
The DNA here is from genome assembly GCA_039513925.1 of Platanthera zijinensis. Taxonomy (NCBI): domain Eukaryota; kingdom Viridiplantae; phylum Streptophyta; class Magnoliopsida; order Asparagales; family Orchidaceae; genus Platanthera; species Platanthera zijinensis. The sequence goes on from CM077095.1 coordinate 102,533,292, forward strand.
CTACTCCTCAGGAAACTCCTGCCCTACAACTCAGAACAATCAGTTCCTACACCTCAGAGAAATACCCACGTCTCCTACCTCAGGCAATTCTTGCCCTACCTTAGCCTTTATAACACAGGCTTATAACTTAGAGAAATTAATTCCCCTACACTCAGATCTATAAGTAGATCTTACAAGATTAATAATGGTGAAAAGAAATTAATTCAGAATTAGTCACCCAGCAAGAGAGAAACGGGTGACTGCTTCTTGAACTGAACTTGATAAGTCTGCTTCCCTTAATCCTTGTTAAAATTTATTTGATCCTACCCTTCTTAGTTTTTCAAAGCTTCTTGAAGTAGAAATTAGGGTATATCTATGATGGAGAATGTTGAAGACGATTCTTGATCAGGATTCTCTCCACCTTCTGAATTCTAGTAGATTACTTCTTAGATCTGGCTTCTCCAATTTTTACTACTCTTGTCTCTATTTTCTCTATAAAACTGATCCCTTTTAATAGGCTCTATTAAGGGTAACCGGCTGATCCGGTTAATAACTGACATCTGACAGTTCTGACAGTTGTCAGGACCTCTGGCTTGATTTCTACACTTAGGAAACAATTCTGCTTGAAGTGTTGAAACTTGATTGTTGGATGTGTCGACACCAATCCTGGGCGTCGACACTACTCTTGTAGTGATGTTGACATACTTCTGAATGTTTTGACACAACCTTCACCTTGTCTCAACACAGCTTGTATAATGTGTGTCGACACTAATCTTGAGTGTCGACACAGTTGCTTTCTTGTATCATAGAGTCGACCCAAGTCCTGGGTGTCGACACAAATTTCTCTTTGACTCAGCACTCTTTGTTTAAGTGTGTCGACACAGATCATGAGTGTCGATACGGCTACTTCTTATCTCAGCAAAACCTTGACAAAGGTGTCGACACTTGCCTAGTGTCTTGACACTTTCGTACTTAGCTTTATTTGTATGCACACAAGAACTTAACATTCATCAAATAAAATTATGTGTATATCATTGAGTTGAAAGGACTTCTTCAAATCAAGTATATTGTGACCAATGTACCCAACAGATTCAAACTATGTCGACATAGTGTATTGTTGCAGGTTATGAACACATGCTTGATTGCACGCTAGCTAGTAGAGCTTTATAAAAAATATTATTTATTATTGCATTTCAACTATTAGTGTTATACTTGTTCTGTTTGCTCCTAGCTTATTTCCTGTTTATATATACTAATGCTAGCATATTTGCTTCAGTTATTGTAATTTTATAGAGGCTCACTCTCATCACCAGGTCTTAGGGATCTTGGGGAGGTGTGAATCCACTAGTCTTATGACTAACATGTCATGATACTCTTTTTAGGAGACGGGGCGGCGAGAGGCCCAACAATAGCATGAGAGAGTACCTGCTAAAGTGACTGCTAGAGCTGACGCACCAGTCTTGTATCCACACTTTAAAGACGTGATCCTACAGTGCTTAGAAGCGGCAAAAGTAATAGTAGTTGTCTAGCCCATTGGGCCTCGTGTATAAAACTCTTGGCTACAACCTTTGTTTATATATACATATGAGTACTCAAAATGACCGTAAAAAAATATGTAGCAATATTATAATATTTATTTTATAAAAAATATTTGTATATATGTAAAAAATTTATTAATTTTTTCCTCTCTCTCCCTTCTCTATCGCACTCTCTCCCTCTTTCTTTCTTTCTTTCTCTCTCTAATATGTTATTATAATATATAAAATAACATTTATTATAATCCCTTTCGCTGCCCCCCCCCCTCCGAGCTGCCCTCTCTCTCTCTCTTTCTGCCCCCCATCATCTCTCACTCGTTGTGGTTTTATGAGGTCTTTTTTTGGCCATCTGAGTTGATCAGACGGCAGCCAATTTATCAATCCATAGATCAACAACTATTCAAATTCCATACTCTTGTTGAAGTATTTTCTTTAGAGTAGTAGGGATATATATAGAGAGAGAGAGAGTGAGAGAGAGAATTGGTTCTCTAGAATTTTACATAGAAAATTACGAGATTCACCCCCAAATGTATCTTTTTTCAAAGAGTGATCAACATAAAATTTGTAGATCTCTTCGAGATCTACAACTTTTATGTCGATCATGTTTTGATTTAACGTCATTTAGCCCCTCGATTTGGGCACCGAAAAAAGTCACGTCAAACAAATGTGTACGTACATATGTTTGGCGTGTAATTTTTAGGGGCCCAAATCGAGGGTCAAAACGGTTTCAAATCAAAAAGTAATCAACATGAAAGTTGTAGATATATTTTGGGGTCAATTTTGCGGTTTTCTGTGTAAAGTTTAGAGATCTAGTTCTATGTGTATAACTACTCCATATATATGTGCATGTACATATATATATATATATATATATATATATATATAAAGTTGTTTGTGTTCTCTCCGTCATGCGATGGAATTCCTGGAAAACCCCACGTCGCTTACCCGCTGCTACCCGCTCAATCCGCCGCGTGCCCCGTCCTCCTGCCATGTGCTGCTACCGCTCTTCATATCCCGAGAAATCCCTACACCGCTCTTCCCTCTCCGCTCTTCCACCGTTGTTTACAGCGATATATGGTGATCGTCGGGCCAGTGTAAGCGCTTTTTCCTCTGGATCGTCTCCCAAGTTGAGATCCACTGCTCCATCTTTCGTCTCGCCGATCTTTACCCCTGCTCACACCGCTCTTCTCGAAAAACCCCTTTAGCGCTCATCGTTCCGCCGCTCTTATCCCGGCCCGTATGGCTCTTCGCACCGGTCGTCTGTGAGTTTTTCATTTTGGACTTTGTTTTTCATTTCTGTTTGAGTTTGGATCATTTTTGAATGTTTTTTTTCAGTCGGGGAAGTGTAAGCATTTACTTATTTGGATCATGCATCCCTACTTCTGTTGTCACACTGAATTATAACTCATCAATTTGAGCATCACATTTTGTGAGCACATAAGGTGTTTGTGCTTTTGTCACAATGATTTTTAACTCACCAATTTAAGCATCAATAAGTTCCCAAAGTAATTTTGAACTATGTCATCTCTTTTGTCTACGATCTCCTCATATTTGATATGGTCTTGAGTTAATCTTAACATATTTGAGTTTATAGTTGTAAATATGAAATTATTTTTGGATTTATAGATCATATTCTTTTGGTCATGTTTAAATAAAAAACCAAATGAACCCACTCTTCTAAGCTTTTCTAAGAAATATAATTACCAAGACACAAGGCTTACAATACAAGGTTTATGAATTCAAAGAAATTTCTCATTTCGAGTCATAATGTCCAAGAAAGATCCTTCAATTGTTGTCTGTTTAGGTAGTTACCACAAGGCTTACAATACCTGTTTTATGAATGCAAAGAAATTTCCCATTTTGAGTAATGATGTCCAACAAAGATCCTTCAATTATTGTTTGCTTAGGTAGTTAAGAGTTTTTTTGATTGTGTGCATTAATGGTACAATTATGGGGTTTCGATTGTTTGAAATAGGTAAGTTTATTGACTCCTCTACCTGAGCTCAATAAAGATTTGGATATATGGTTTTTACCTCTGTTACGCACAGTAAGCCCTTTACTGAATCAAATTTATATTCTAATTTGTATTCTGATTTAGTCTGATTTACAGTAAGCCCATATGTAATTTATAATCCATTTCGATTACTTTAATTTGACTGATTGCTCTGGGAGACTGCAGCGTCTGTGTCTGTCTTGTTGTGATTGATATTGCTATTCAAATTTTTTAAACTATCATGGTCTTTGCTGCAAGTATTTGCTATTGATATTGCTAATCCAATTTATGAAACTATCATGGTCTTTGCTGCAAGTATTTGTTAATCCAATTTATAAAACTATCATGCTCTTTCCTGCAAGTATTAAGGCTCTCAATCAATGTTTGACAGATATATTTTGCTATTGTAGAAGTTAATGAATTGTTTCAAATACCCACTCTACACATACATTCTCGAAGTTAGGTGTTCAGGATGAACAAAATTCTTGAAATTAACTGTTAAGTGATAAGTTTTCAGAGCTGATGTATTCGTGAAGTAACATTGCGCCCAATTCATAAGTATAAGGAAATATTACCACAAAATTACCAATCAGAGATAATTTGTATTCAGAAACTATGAATGCTGCAGCTACTTCCCCGGCCTCTTAGGCAATTGAGGAATGCATCAATATTATAATTAAGCTTGAGTAAGGGAGAGGTCTACCACAAAAGCATGTTGCCCGGCTCCTACATCAGAAATGTACTTGAGAAGGTTTCTGTGAAATAGAAGCATACGACTTTGTTTGTTTTGACATCTTTTTTAACTTGCTGGCGGAAGAGCGAGTACCTGGTCTACGCTGCTTTGATAAACTGTTACATCAGGTGAATCTAATGTGAAACCAACTTATTTTAAGTTGACTACTGACATTATAGAAGGCTACGACAAAGAACGTGTTGAGAATTTAATGCTACAATGAAAAATTATACTCATCCCGCCACTTATAGCCAATTGATTCAATAATGAAAATTTCTAGACTACATTATTATTGTGTTTCTCCGGCTTTTTTTTTTATTTTGATTGTGTAATACTTTTTTTGCTTCAGGATTTTGGAGAGCATAGATTTTGGATCTGCATCTGAAACATTGACGGTATGGATGAATTGAGGCTACTCTGTAGTCTTGGATTATAGTGATTGTGATTAGTTTTTTGCAAGTTAATCTTCCCCGACTATTCATCGGTTTTAAAAACAATACCTGTTTTAAAAACAATAGATGTTTTGTTTGTTATGTCTTTTATTCAGGAATCATTGATTTGGATATCATAGGAATTGTTTAACTTCTGTGGTTTCTTTCGGTGCTTTTTCGTTGGCACTTCAACAACCATTGTTATGATTATTGGTGCATATAAGCATGCCATGGGCAAAATTCTACTTCATTTTTATTTCATTTTTATGCATTGTTAATTATATATCTATAGTTATTTAGTTGAATCACCATTCTAAGTTTGCAAAATGTAAATTACATTTTGCACCCCTTCTGAAATTTCATAAACATATCATTGAAGTTTAAATTTAATAACATGTTGCATAAAAATACCGACATGGAGCATGCCTTTGGCCAAATTCTAGATCATTTTTTATGCATTGTTATATATATATATATATATATATATATATATATATATATATATATATATATATATATATATATATATATATATATATATATATAGCTGTTTACTGGAATGACCATTCTAAGTTTGCAAAATTACATGTTACACCAGTCTTGAAATTTCATAAACATATCATTTAAGTTGAAATTTCATAACATGATGCATAAAAATACCGACGAATTTTATCTAGGCCAAATTGTTAATTTAATGTTAGTTATGACATAATTGTTAATATATTGTTAGTTATACCTACGTTTTTCTTCATTTCTGATGTGATTATCCGTGCGTAATTGTTAATTTAATGTTAGTTATAGCCTATGTTTAACTCATCCATGTCACATTCCACTTAGATGAACTATTCTACGAAACAGAATTGCAGTTCACTACGCAGTGCAGTTCACTCTCCAATGAACTACTGAAGTTCACTCTGCAAAATTGAGTGAAGTTGTGGTAAGACCCCTTTGCCCGCAACATTTTTATCACCTTCTTACGCATGTGCATTTCTTATGTGAATTTATGCATGCATAATTGTTACTTTATGTTGGGTATTGCATCCACAATGAACCTGATTTGAAGAAGAGTCCAGTCAAGCGAAGATGGATTCATGATGTATTTGATATGCCGTTTCAAGTTTTGCTTGCAGCTATTTCATGCCAAGTACACACCAATGTCAGGGTACAGTGGGTCAATAATCACGGGCCTATGCAACGTAATCCCTCGTTGTATAGGTCAATGCGTTGATTCACATGTGCTCTCTCTTTTGGGTGTATTTATTCTTAAGTACAGGTTCAACGAAGACAAAGAGCAGAAGAAGGAGCAAGGAAGAGTCAAAGACCAAGCTCTCAAAGGAAAGGAAGAAGGAATAAAAAGGAGGAAAGCTATTCTAAGTATAAGTCGACAGGAATCATGAGTCATACCCATCGACATCGACGAGAATCGTTGGTAATTCACACAGACATCAACGGGAATGATCAGTGATTCCAGCCGACATCTTACAGCCGGCCAGAATTCTGCGAAGGCAAAATCAACGGGAATCACTGCCGATTCTCACCGATGTCAACGGGAATCCCCAATGATTCCCTCCGACTTTGCCTTGGGAAAATTTCTGCAGTTTTCTGATCCGTGTCGGTCGTCATGCACAGTATGAACCGAAGTTCCGTTCTTCCCTTGGTGGGTCTTCCAACGGCTATGTTTGGGCTGACTAGGTGTAAATACCTAAGTGATTTTCGAAATCAAAGAGAGAGTGACACGGGAAGAAATTAAATACACTAATTTCATGTAGTCGGTTTAATCCGGTAGGTCGCCTGTCGCACGCAGATCGCAGCTTGCCGCCGATCGCTCGAAGGCAGAACCGAGGCAAGCCGTTGGTCCCTCGCTTCTCTCTTGAGATCCTTTGTCTTCTGATTCGTTGACCGAGACTTGTTCTCCATTCCGAATCGGTAGAGACACTTGATCAAACTGAAATCGATTGGTGACCTAGCTTGCTTCGTCAAGAAGTTCAGATCTACAACGCATCACCGTCGCACTCGCTTGTCGTCGCCGATCAAGTCAAGATCCGATCCAAGAGAGAAAAACCAAGTGTGGATTCTTCGTCATTTTCGTGCAAGCTCTCAACGAACGAAGAAGGACCTTGGGTTCTTCATATTGCATTGTTTGTATTTCTTATTTACATTCAATTTTTGCAAGGAATTTTATTCCTAGTTTTAAGGGTTGGGTACAACCCGTTTTGGTGGAGTGTCAACTCCTTGTTGTAGGAAGGGTTCCTTTTAAGTTGTAGGAGTGTGGCTCCGAGTGGAGAGATTGGATTTAAATCTCATTTTGGAGGAGTTGTCGAGTCGTCCCCGTGTGGGAGATAGGCGAAGCGGAGAGTGGATGCACCCAAGGTTGGGGAACCACTATAAATTACTGTGTGTTTTCTGTGCTTGGTTTGTTTAATTGTGCAGGTAATTTTTAATTTCGCAAAAGACGTCACTACACCTATCCCCCCCCCTTATAGGTGGATTAGGCTGACACTAGACACTTTCAATTGGTATCAGAGGAAGGTTACTCGTCAATAAGGTTAACACCTTGAGTAAAATCCTTCGTCTAGTGTCATCAAAGTCAATATGGAGCTAAGCACATACATGTCTCCTCTGAGGCTTCCAGTTTGCACAAAAGAAAATTTTCTCCTATGTAAAGCAAAGTTTCAGTGGCACGTGGAAGCAATTTACCCTCGACTCTTCCTGATTGTGGAGGAAGGACCCTTCATTTCCATGAAGGTTTCCAATTCTGATGGGAATGCTCAAATGCAAAAGAATCTTTCAGAAATGACAGATCATGAACTCTTCTTGGTAAACCTGGATAAGGAGGCAAGACACCTCATCTTGGATGCCTGGAAAGACTCATCCTTCACAGGCCTTCGCAAGTGTTAGACGGCCAAAGCTATGTGGGACACACTTACCTCCATCATGGAACACGATATAAATGACAGAGATGTTATGTCATCACTCAGTGAATCTGAGTACTCTAGCACTCAGGAAGATGGGGCCGATAATGAGTATGAGGAAAATAAAGAAGAATGTATCAATGTCAACACTGATACAGTAGGCTCTTCAGAGGATGAAATATTCCCTGATCATCGCAATCAGGACCAGGTACATTCTCCTTCTTGCTTAACTTCTAAAGTAGATGAGGGACCTCCATCAATTGATGGAAAGGATCAAGTCATCCTAAATCAAGAGATTGAAGAGCTTGTATCCCTCAGGCAAGCTCTCAAGGAAAGTCAGTCGCTTGTAAATTTACAAGCGGAAGAAATTTCCTCGCTGAAAAACTTGATGGTGATCCAGGCTGAGTCCATCAAGGTTAAGGATTCTAAGATCTCCGATCTAGAATTCTTCCTGGAGACTGAGACGAGAATAGTTGACAACTTCTCAAAGGTTGATGCCCTCAAGAGAAAAACTGAAACTGGGTGGATATCCCAAATTGTTAACTCTTGGTGGAAGGTGGAGACCGTCTTCATGCCTCCGGTATCAAGCTCTCAAAGTACTCTTCATTCCTTCAGGTTTGACCATAAGAACGCTTATGGTCACTGCAAGAATGGTAGATCTATTGAGAAAAATACCTATAGTGTTAGTGCTGATAAGGCTGCTCACAATAAAATCCCTCTGGTTCAACCTGAACTGTTTGTATTTAATGCTTCAGCCTCTTCACTCAAGGATAAAGTGATTGATCACTCTCTGAACATCCCATCCCACTCTAAGAGAAAAGGGAAGTCCGCCAGTGGACATGTCTTGGGAATTCCTAAGGCCACCAAGAGTACGCTACCTGGAAAGAAAGCGGTTATTATCCGGTCCTTAGGAATTCCTCGCTCGGCCACTACCAGACCCCCAACTTATCTAAGTAGAAAGGGAATATATGAGGATAGGACCACTCTGGTTCCACACCTACCACGGGTCAATGCAATCTCCATCAGCAGACTTGGTAAAAAGAGAAATTATAACATCCATGAGTGTTGGTGCTGTGGCAGAGTGGGTCACTTTGCCATAGATTGTTGGCACAATCCCAATGTTCCACGGACTAGTGCAAGGGTATGCTCTAAGAATCAGGCTAGAGATAGTCTTCCGGTCATAACCTCTATTGGAAGGCAGGCTGTGTATTACACTGACAAGAACCTAGGACCCAATGCCTATTGGGTTCCTAAGGTTAGGTAATTTATTTTGCAGGTTAGTCCAAGCACCAATGAATATGGTGGGACTTGGACAGAAGATGTCCCAGACTTGAACTTGAACAAGGAACATCTGCAAGGGAAAAAAGCAAGAGTGTGCAATAATCTCCTAAAAGCTGAATCCTGAATACGACATACTTTGAGCTCTAAAATGTTGGATCCTAAGTGTCGACTCGAATATTTCAGGTACGCTCATTCAAATTAGATAATTGAATCCTATTGCACAGAGATATACATATATATATATAAATATATAAATATATATATATATATATATACTTTGAACGGAAGGGCATGCCAGCAAATAACTTCATTAATCTATGTCTATGTCCTTCATTGCAACAAGTAAAAACTCATAAAAGTAATATGAACTCAATATATATATATATATATGAGGCAAAGTAAGTCGATATTCAGCTCAGATGTCAATATCCATTGATACCCTTCAAGTTCGATATTTTGGAAATTATGTCTCAAAAATAGACCATATTATTGTGGGAAAAAGGCAAGCAATAAATACTGCAGACATCGATTTCAATACATATACATATGTCTAAGTCAGATGAACACCTAGCCCTGGTATAAATAGGGAATCATGACCAATGTCGATTGGAAACTAACTCGCTCCATTGCGGAGATAGAGGAAAAACGGCATCTAGAATACCTGTCGACTGCTTAAATCGGGGCAAGACATCAAAACTCAGATTTGGTGGTGAATCGTCACTTCTCCCAAAAATTTTGAAAATCCGGTTCTGACTATAAATAGTCGACAAGCCTATACCCGTCGACAAGCCTATACACTTCGCCTCATTTCAACAAGCCTATACCCGTCGACACTTCGTCCTTCCCCAACCCTTCAGCTCCCCTGCGAATTCCGTCGACATCGGTTTACTCTCCAATTATCACCGGCGACGTATACCGCCTCGCTTTTCTCCGCCGACTCTTCGGTTTTCTACGATACCCGTCGACTAGTTGGTTCCATCGATTCTTCGGTCTTCTCCATCAACCGCCTCGTCACACACCGCATACCCGACGGCCGAAGAAGAAGAAGGAGAAGCCCCGTGAAACCTAAAGAGACGGTATTCGTGGTCTTCCTCTCCTCCGCTTCCATGCGCAGCCAACTCTTGCCGTCAACTCCCCTCTTCCGCTCCCCTGCCGAAGATAAAATCCTCACTGTCTACCCTCTAGAAGAAGGAGCTATCTCTTCACTTCAAATCGTCATATCAGTAATTTCCATCTCAGGATCTCTCAATCAGTGAGTACATTCTCTTGTTTAACAACTCCTTCACTAATTGTTTAGATTAATCCTTGTCTAGGATAAAAATGGCCCCTCGAACCACCATCGAGTTGCTCACTGGATGTGAACTTGTGAGGACAGGCTTTACTCATGCCTCAGATGAGTTCAGAAATATCATTATGATGCTAGAATATGTCGAGCTCTCCTTCGTTCTCGAGCACCCATGTAAGATCCTTGATAAGGAAGTTCTGGAGTTCTTCGCCAACTCCAAATTACGTCACGAGGATACGACGATCAAGAGCAAGATTGCAAGCCACAGGATCAAGATGACTGCTGCAAGTCTGTCCCACTACCTCCAACTCTCCAGCGTTGAGGAAGAGGACTATTTGGATGAAGAAGATCGCACCAAGACCGTGCTCTTCTGTGGATTGCCACGAGGCACAAGGGCCATCAAACGCAAGGATATGAATGACGAAGGAAAGCTTCTGTCAGACATTATAGGTAAAGTACTGATCTACAAACTAGGCTCCCATGATCACATCTCAGGTGACATGTTTAAAAGCCTGATAGCCATAGTCTGCAGAAAGAAGATGAACTGGGGGGCCATACTGTTTGGAAAGATAAAAGATAGTCTTCGCACCCCAAACTTCGGACGAATTATCAGCCTTTATCTGAACAAGCTAGATGGAGATAGGTTTGACATGACAGTGGGAGTCCCCCTTCACTATCAGAAGAAGATTGACTCCACCATCTTCGACAGGTGGGAAAGAAGGATTCTTGTCCCAGGGGGAGCTCCTGCACCCCATGTTGATGATGAAGACAGAGGTCACGAGTTTACAGATCCTCACTCTGGACCCAATGATTTTCCTGACCAACCGATTACAGGAACTGAGGGGGAGGCATCTAGAATTCCCCCTGCTTACCTATCTCTGCTAGCCCCTACCTTAACCCAAGAAAAACCTCCGATTTGAGGTATCTCAGATCGCTCAGGATGTAGTGGAAAATCTAAGGGCTGAAGATCTTGAAGAAATGACCCCCTCCAGGCATGGTACTGTGGATGACGTTGAAGGAGATGCTACTGATGATGAAGATACTGGTGCTCACTCTGACCACCAGGACATTCTAGAAGAGGAGATCACAGTCAAGGACAATGAGGTTCATGATGGAAAGTCGGCTAAACTAGTTGAAAATGATGATAATGAGGATGAAAATGATAATGAGGATGAAGATGATGATGAGGAGGCCAATAAGGGTGATGGAGACAGTGAGGCAGTTGATAATGAACATGGAAGAGGTAATGATGATGTCATGGATACTGATGCTCTCGCTGATGATCTCCACCCTAAGACAGTCCCTGCAACATCTGAGGGGGAGACATCTAAACCAAAGATCTCAATCAATACGCAATATAATCGAGAATTTCGAAAGGTGCAACAGAGGTTAGCATTTATGCATGATTTCCCTCCTCCCCTTCCATCAGAAGTGATTAGCATTTTCAGCTCTACAGAGAATTCTGAAGAAGGACCAGATCCTCAGGTTCCTACCCTGAGTGATGCTGCACCTGATATGCCAACCTCAAGCCCAGTGGTTCCCTCTCTACAGTTGTTCAAATACATGCTAATCAATCAACAGAAATACTTTGAAGCCTCCCTGACCAAAGTGGTCAAGAGAATCAAGGAGTATGAGAAGTTGGTACTCAATAGTGTCACTGCACTGAATCATAAATTTGATAAAATGGAAGAAAGATTCAATATTGAATATGATGAAGCTGCGAAGGCTGTTAAATTGTTAATGGTCGGACAAAAGAAAGATACTGGGGATTTGGCAGTTGTTAATCAAAACTCACATATAGTGGCTGACATAATCAAGAGCTTCGATGAGGATATAGCCACTACCTCTACAAATTCACAAACGGTGGTGGATGAGTTCACCAAAACCAAGGATCATTTGGACACCTCACTGCCAGCGTTCGTGAAGGCCTTCACTGAAGAAGCCAAAAAGGGGGAGGAGGCTTATTATTCCAAAATGGCAGGACTGGAACAAATTATAATAGACAACTTTAGGCAGTCCAGTCAATACGTATATAAGAACAGTTTGTGGTTATACAATCAGTTCCTGGGAACTCCTGCTCCGGTGGATGCCTATCCGACAGACTTTGTGCCAGAAACCTATGCTCCTGAAGATGTTCAAAGGGATCCAGATACCTCTCCTGAGATTGGGGTTCCTTTTAAAGATGTTCAAAGGGCTGTTGATGTTATTAATGCTGCCTTTAATGATCGAGCCATATCTCACAAGAGAAAATATGTCGAAAGCACCTCTTCAGTCCCTACAGAATTCCAAGCTGGAAGAAGACTAGATCTCGATAAAAACTGGAGTCCAATATCAAAGAGAATAATCCTGGACACTTTGCAGCTGTATGACCTAGGGAAGATTAAGCACCAAGAGCACTACAACGAATCTGAATGGGATACATATAAAGAGCATGATCTCAAAAGTAAAACATACTTCGGGACATTGAAATACGACCCCGACTTCAAGCCAAATTATCCTCCGCCTCCCAGATACTTCCCAAAGCCAAAAGAATACTACGAGAGGCAGATTCGAAAGAGGAAGTATCAAGAAGAAAGAGAGAAGAGAAAGAACAAGGAAACGTGAAGCTGAACTTTCTTTGTTTTGTCTTAATTGAACACTATTTTGTTAACCTTTCGTTCTTAGTCTCTAAAAACACTTTGAATATATATATTTATATATGTTTGTGTACGTGGATTCAATGTTTTTCTGTCTTGAATGTGTGTTATGCTCACAGTTGATTTGATATATCATTTATATATACGTTTGTGTGTAATGCATCTTAGCTAGTGGGATTTTGGTTTCTTCAAATAGGGGGAGATTGTTGGGTATTGCATCCACAATGAACCTGATTTGAAGAAGAGTCCAGTCAAGCTAAGATGGATTCATGATTTATTTGATATGTCGTTTAAAGTTGTGCTTGTAGCTATTTTATGCCAAGTACACACCAATATCAGGGTACAGTGGGTCAATAATCACGGGCCTATGCAACGTAATCCCTCATTGTATAGGTCAATGCGTTGATTCACGTGTGCTCTCTCTATTGGGTTTATTTATTCTCAAGTACAGGTTCAAGGAAGACAAAGAGCAGAAGAAGGAGCAAGGAAGAGTCAAAGACCAAGCTCTCAAAGGAAAGGAAGAAGGAAGAAAAAGGAGGAAAATTCTTCTAAGTATAAGTCGACGGGAATTGTGAGTCATACCCGTCGACATCGACGGGAATTGTTGGTAATTCCCACCGACATCAACGGGAATGATCAGCAATTCAAGCCGACATCTTCCAGCCGGCCAGAATTCTGCCAAGACAAAATCGACGGGAATCACTGCCGATTCCCGCCGATGTCGATGGGTATCACCAATGATTCCCGCCGAATTTGCCTTGGGCAAATTTTCGCAGTTTTCTGATCCGTGTCGGGTCGCCATGCACAGTATGAACCAAAGTTCCGTTCTTCCCTTGGTGGGTCCTCCAACGGCTATGTTTGGGCTGACTAGGTGTAAATACCTAACGTATTTTCGAAATCAAAGAGAGAGTGACACGGGAAGAAATTAAAAACCCTAATTTCACGTAGTCGGTTTAATCCGGCAGGTCGCCTGTCGCACGCAGATCGCAGCTTATTGTCGATCGCTTGAAGGCAGAACCGAGGCAAGCCGCTGGTCCCTCGCTTCTCTCTTGAGTTCCTTTGTATTCTGATTTGTCGACCGAGACTTGTTCTCCATTCCGAATCGGTAGGGACACTTGATCCAACTAAGATCGATTGGTGACCTAGCTTGCTTCGTCAAGAAGTTCAAATCTACAACGCATCGGCGCCATACTCGCTTGCCGTCGCCGATAAAGTCACGATCCGATCCAAGAGAGAAAAACCAAGTGTGGATTCTTCATCATTTTTGTGCAAGCCCTCAACGAACGAAGAAGGACCTTAGGTTCTCCAAATTGCATTATTTGTATTTCTTATTTACATTCAATTTTTGCAAGGAATTTTATTCCTAGTTGTAAGGGTTGGGTGCAACCCATTTTGGTGGAGTGTCAACTCCTTGTTGAAGGAAGGGTTCCTTCCGAGTTATAGGAGCGTGGCTCTGAGTGGAGAGATTGGATTTCAATCTCATTTTGGAGGAGTTCCGAGTCGTCCCTGTGTGGGAGATAGGGGAAGGGGAGAGTGGACGTACCCAAGGTTGGGGAACCACTGTAAATTACTGTGTGTTTTCTGTGCTTGGTTTGTTTAATTGTGCAGGTAATTTTTAATTCCGCAAAAGACATCACTGCACCTATCCCCCCCCCTTATAGGTGGATTAGGCTGACACTAGACACTTTCACTTTATTATTAGTTATGTCCTAATTGTTAATATATTGTTAGTTATGTCTATGTCTTTCCTTATTTCTGATGTGATTATTCGTGCCAAATTATTAATTGATTATTAGTTATGACCTGAATTAGGCAGTGTAAATCAAGTTTTTAGAACATTATTGGATTATGTGTGTGAAAGAAAAGGGGATAGATACTACTCTAGAGGGGGGTGAATAGAGTAATCAAAAATTGCACTAGCAAAGTTGACTATCTACTCAACTCCCTTGGAGTTGATTTGCGGAATGAAGGTTATAGATATTTGAGATGAAAACCCTAAAGCCTAACACAAGTGTTGTGTACAAAAGGCAGCCAACTGTAATTACAGTTAAGGCTTGGAATCCTAAACAGCAACTAGCAGTCCTAGTTAAAACTAATCACAGCCACAATATAAGTAATTAATTAAAGCAATCCAGACGACACAAGGAATTTATAGTGGTTCCCTAAATAACTTGGGTACATCCACTCTTCTACCAACAAGGTAGGAATCCACTCAGGTTTTTGATCAGGTGCCCTGCCACCAACAAGATCTGCTTCAGGTAGATCCAGAAACCCTTTAGACTTTTGATCAGGTGTCTAAAAACCAACACAGGTTTTTAATCAGGTGCCCTGCCACCAAGGGATACTTTTGAAGGGAGTAATAACCCTTTACAGGAGGGGGAAAGGAGGTTAAGGTGTCTTCTCTATTTTACAAAGGATTAGAGAAGCACAATAACTTGCACTGAGCTAGAAAGCTCTTAAAGAATCAAGGCTCCCCTTGGCTAAAAGAATGTCCAGGTGAAGTCTTGCTTTAGTGCAGAAAACACTTCAGAAAATACTGAAGGAAAAAGCTACAAGAAGATAAATAATATGAAATAAAATTTCTTCTTTAGGCAGCTATCTTCTTCTTCTTCAAAAAGCTCTGAGTGTAAATCTTCCTGAAGGCAGGAGAACTCAGGTTGAAGAAGAGTGAAGAACTAAAACTTCTTCTCAGCTAGATGTGAATGAACTGAGAGCAGTTGGAAACTGTAAGTTCTTAAGCTTGAATGCTGCTATTAGCTTTTTGAATATCTGAGAGCTAGTTGATTTCTTTCTTCAAAGAAGTCTTTAAATAGCAGCAACAGCAACGACTCTTACTTGAGTTTGAATCTTGTCTTCTACTGAACTCTGCAAGCTGGGCTGCAAAAAGCATAAAGCAAAACAAAATACTGTAGACAGATATCCTATAAGAGGATAAAGCTTTCTAAGAAGCTGCAAATATCTCATGAAGGCTGACTTTGACACAAAGGGGGAGACAGTTGGCACGGGGGAAGTCATTTTTGCTGATGAGACGACAATGAGCGAAGCCACGATAAAGATGGACAAGCAGATCATTGACGGGAAGAAGATTTCAGTTTGTGAGATGATACTCTTTGACGTTTAACAGGAGTTCTTTCGGGGGGCCTTAATTAACTGAAGTTTCTATTGTTCTTCCCTTTCACAAGTGTTAGTCATTATCTGTTTGAAGGTTTAGTCCTCTTAAGTTTGAACTTTTTTGTTGCTATCTTGGATCATCATGCTACTATCTTCTCCACTATTTCGTTGATGTCTAAATGTTATCATGATGAATATATGTGTAGAAAGTGTTGTACTATGTTTTCGGGTTTGCGTTGACTTCTAAATCTGTATAACTATTGATGTAAAGCTGTTGAATATATTAATTAACTGTTATTGAGATATTGCCACATGTCCCCGTTGCTTTTACTCACTCAGAATATCATCAACTATAATCCCAAGAATCTTTTGAACACATAACCAGCAATCTCACAGTGCGACAAGCAACACATGTGAATTCAAGTTTCCATGTTTGTATATGCCCCACTCTCACCAATGAGAACAACATATCCCCAATATTACCACATGCACCCAGAAAACCTGAAATACGCGTACGATGCCTCATTTATATTACAAATTACACTTATATCTATAAGGACAACTCATCTTATGCATTTGCAAAGTAATGTCCACCTATGTTACTTACTATATATCAATTCAGGTTATAGCAAACTCTGTGCTCCGCACTAATATGGATACAACAGAAACACATCGTACTGGTCAACGAGCTGCTAATCGACAACGTTCGCGAAATAGGAGAGCTCGGATGACAAGAGGGCAATGTGAACAAGAACACGCTTCTAATCGAGTCTGTCAAACATCTCGGAGGTTGCAATTGACTAAAGTACAGCAGGAACACCAACAAGCCATTTTGCGTACTGCCACTCGAAATCGTGCTCAAAGACGACAACAATGGTCTGAAACGCACAATGCTGAACTCCAACATGAAAACCCCCAAGAATGCTCAACTGTTACACCCCCTGCCACTTCATTATGCCTATATCAGCATCGAACAGCCAACCTGTGAAAACTATTGTATCACCACAACTAAAATGCATGTCCAGAGTAACATACGCTGCGCGTGGTGTTGTCCATTGATATATGTTAACAAACGTGCCATCATCATGCACTCATGTTATGCAAGGGCTTTGCATTGGAGAATCATCATCTTCGCATATATCTGCTACACCACTATGTGAGAGTAACCTCACGCCAAACTCTGCATAGACAACAATTGTAACTCAAATCTTGCTACAATAACCACAACAACACTTATTACATCGTACATACTTCGTAACTACAGTAATATGAAAATACTCTTTAAATCTCAACAACTCCTTCTCTTAGCACATTCTTCATACTTCATCTACATAGAAATTGTCGTAGGATTTGCGCATCAAGTTGACCATGCAAGTGATTCCATCTCTGATGATAGTAGTACTGGTATAAATCATTGCCCCAGGAGCCATAATATTGCCCGCATTTTGACTCTACCTCAACATATTATTTACTTACAACTGCGGCTCCCAAAACTCTGTGTTTATTGTCGTGCTAGATTGTTTGATGGTGAAACCACAATAATGTGCTGCAATAACGGGAGAGCCAACATACCAACTCCACCATTCCCAAATGAGCTCTACAATTTATTCATCAGTGATTCTATAGAGAGTCGTCATTTTAGAAGATAGATTCGTTCATATAATCATGTATTCTCTTTTACCTCTATGGGTGTTAAATTAGATGCAACTTTGGCAGCTGATCAGCACGCTGTCTACACTTTCCGAGCTCACGGAGCAATTTATCACCAAATCGTCTCTCTTCTTCCTATTGCAAATACAAGACCTAGATACTTACAACTATACATATATAATACAGAGCATGAGATAGATCATCGCTTACAAGAAAGTTCTGAATTAGATCGTTCATTACTATAAAAGATAAAATTAATTTTGGATACATATAATCCATTTGTGTGGATGTTTCGACAATTGGCTGAGCTCCAGGACATTACCAACTGTAGATTAGTGATTAAAGAAAGACCTGCACGTGAATAACAATATATATTGCCAACCGCCTCATAGGTTGCTGCTATAGTTGTTGGAGCTGAAGACTACCTTAATTCAAATGAACGCAATATAATTGTTGAGACAACTGAAGGTCATGTAATTACCGTGCAAGAATATACTGGTTTCTACGATCCTCTTCAATACCCGTTATTTCTCTCATATGGGACATATGGTTGGATAGCTGAATATAAAGGATTAAACAATCTACGTGTTAGCTGCTGCGACTACTACTCCTATGTACTCCAGGTATACAACCTAATTTTCAGTTACTATGCTACTTACGCTTCTACATGAAATATATTTATGGTCAGATTCATTTTGTTATAGGACCGTGGTCCACCTTTATCATTACCGTTACACGGCTGTCGTCGTCTGCAATAATATGTTGTTGACAACTACATTAAAATATAAACTCAGAAATTGCGGTGGATTAAAAAAAATCAAAATACTCTTCGTGTTGAACTATATTGTGTCTTACAAGATTGTCTAAATGCTGGAGAAAGTAGTGGAGGTATTACCAACTTCTCATTGTAATATATAATAACATTACTCTGTTTATTCAGCAGTCTACTGGCGTAGAACATATTATTATGATGCAGCAAATATTGGTTGCTGCATGATCCTACCATCCTCTTTTGTTGGAAGCCCGCGCGACATGTACCAATGTTATCAGGATGCAATGGCTATTGTTCGGCATAATGGTAGACCAGATATATTCTTAACAATGACATGTAATTCATCATGGCCAGAAATCATAGAATCGCTTTATGCTGGACAAACCCCATAGGATCGTCCTGATATAGTAGCTCGAATATTCTATGCTAAATATGCAAAATTAAAACAGGATCTTTTCTATAGACATATTTTGGGAAAGACAATTAGTCATGTGCATGTAATTGAGTTCCGAAAAAAGAGGCTTTCCCCATGTTCATATGAAGATTATTTTTTATGCACACGACAAAATGAATACTCCAGATGTCTAAGACCACATTGTTCGCACTGAGCTGCCTCATGTTGAACATGAGCCCGAACTCTACAATGCGGTTGTGCAGCATATGATTCATGGTCCATGTGCACATATAAATCCTCGAGCACCATGCATGAAGCATGGTAGCTGCAAAAAGGGTTACTCGAAAAAATTTTATGAACATACACTACAAGGAGCTGACTCATACCCAATTTATTACCGGCGAAATAATGGACGATCATTTATGCTGTGACATGCTGCAAATTTTAATATTGACAATCAATGGGTTGTTCCATATAATCTGTATCTGCTGTTAAAATATGACTGCCATATAAATGTTGAAATTTGCAGTAGTATTAAAAGTATTAAATACTTATACAAGACATTCATAAAGGTCATGATTGTGTTGCATTCCAAATCCACGATATTACAGATCAAAATGAGATATCTCAATATGTAAATGGTCGGTGGATATGCCCCCAGGAAGCATTCTGGAAAATATTCAAATTCAATATGTATCAAACATATCCTTCAGTAATTCATTTACAAATACATCTGCCAAACAAACATCAGGTTCAGTTCCGCACTACTGACGTACTCAATAACATTCTTGCAAACGACCGGAACTCCCGTACAATATTGACAGAATTTTTCAGTATTAATGACAATAATCAATAATAACACAAGTATTTATACACCGAATTTCCAAAACACTATACATGGAATTTGAGTTTAAGAACTTGGCATAAACGAAGACGTCGTCAAAAGGTTATTGCTCGAATGAACTCAGTACATACTTCGGAAGGAGAGAGATTTTACTTACGTATGCTTTTAAATCATATTCAAGCACCAAGATCTTTTGAACATTTGATGACAGTTGGTACTATTACCCATCAAACATTTAAGGCGACGGCTAAACATTATGGTCTATTAGAAAGAGACAACAGTCTGCATAGCTGTATGCGCGATGTTAAAGAATTTCAGATGTCCGCAGCACTGCACACTTTATTTACGATAATTTTGTTATTTTGCAATCCTACAGATGTTAAAGAGCTCTGGAATGCCAATTACACAGCATTGACAGAAGATTGTGTCACATCTTCAGTGATGTATATGTCCTCAACATGCTCCTTTGTGAAATAGATAACATACTTCAACAACACAGCAAATGCATTACATAGTTTGATATCCCTCAAATGTCTTCAAACTTTCAAAATATTACTGACTTCTCCATCTTAATTGAGGACAAACTGTCAATACCAATCTCAAATACAGATCTTATTTCTATTTCATCTTTAAATCAATGTCAAGCCTATATCTTCCATATTATTACTGAAACTATTCGACAAGGCAATGATGGTATTTTCTTCATTGATGGACCTGCTGGCACTGGGAAAATCATTTTATACAAAGCAATTCTTGACCACCTACGCCAGGCTGGTCATATTATGCTTGCCACTGCATCATTAAGAATTGTTACAACTCTGCTCCCAGGTGAAAATACAGTACATCTGAGATTCAAGATTCCAGTTCATATTGAGCCAGGCTCATACTGCAAATTTAGCAAAAAGTCAGAGATGCAACAATTGTTACAACAATGTTCTGCTATTCTGTGGGATGTGGCACCTATGTCCCACAAATATATTTTTGAGGTTGTTGACCGGTCATTACGAG
Organism: Platanthera zijinensis; assembly: GCA_039513925.1. Lineage (NCBI taxonomy): Eukaryota > Viridiplantae > Streptophyta > Magnoliopsida > Asparagales > Orchidaceae > Platanthera > Platanthera zijinensis. The sequence continues at coordinate 102,553,856 of CM077095.1, forward strand.
ATGTTCTGAACACAGACCTACCTTTTGGTGGAAAAGTTATAATCATGGGAGGTGATTTTCGCAAAATTCCACCAGTTGTGATTAATGGAACAGTGTCGTAAATTATTAATGCCAGTATTATTACATCGCCATTGTGGTTAAATGTCAAATTACTCTCACTGACTAAAAATATGCGCGCACTCAATGATCAGCATTTTTCTAAGTTTCTTCTTCGCATTGGAAATGGTAATGAGTCTAAATGTGCTGACGATATGATTCGCATTCCTGATTCAATGATTATTCCCTGGGACGGCGATCATTCAATCGGTATACTTATCAGCATCTTATTCTCGAATATTACATGCAATATTAGTAACTATGACTACTGGGAGAACAGAGCATTGTTGACTCCGTTAAATGAAGATGTTGCTCATTTAAATGAAAAATGTCTACTTGTTTTTCCTGGGGAAGAAATAACATACTACTCTTTGATTCGGTTGATGATGACAAATATAATTTATACCCGCAAGAATTTCTGAACAACATCTCAGCAAGTAATCTTTCTCCCCATAAATTGTCTTTAAAGAGAGGTGCCCCTATTATGCTTCTGCGAAATTTAAACCCGTATATTGGACTTTGCAACGGTTCACGACTCATATGCCGTCAATTTTCAAGAAATGTTATTGAGGCAGAGATTCTTACAAGACAACATAAAGGCAAGCCAGTGTTCCTACCGCGCATACCTCTAAACAATACTGGAGATCAACAAATGCCTTTTGAACTCACTAGAAAATAATTTCCAGTATATTTAATCTTTGCGCTGACCGTAAACAAATCTCAGGGACAAACAATCCAGTATGTTGGCCTCTATCTACCCTCTTCTATTTTCACGCACGGTCAGCTCTACATTGATCTATCCAAAGGAATTACTGCGATAAACACAAAGGTATTAGTCAAAAAAAGTGTTCTGCCTGGACATCCTGGCACGTACACGAAAATATTATTTTCAAAAATCTGCTATCAAATTGAACCTCCAGGTGCATTCTATATTTTTAATTATTTTTGAATTTCACATACTATACACTGACTTGATATTACTATTTTCAATCATTGCTTACCCTTATATTACCTGCATAGCCTCCTCATCCGTAGTCGGTCGTACCTATATCAGGCAAAATTTAATTGTAGCACCTTGCAGGTACATTTTATCATACTACAAATTAATTATCATCAAACAACAAATTACAATAGTAAAGGATTAAAATAATTTATTGTTTTCAACGATGTCATTTTATTCCTGTTAAAATCATAAATTACTGATATTGATTACTATAATACTGTTTGTAATACTTAATATATTGTCTAATATAATGAGAATTTCACCTACTGCTACACCATAATATTAACAATTTATATGAGCATATACAGTCATGTCTACACAATCAAGACAACAGTTTCATACTTGCAATTGTACATTTCCAACATGGGACAAAGAAATATATCAACGATGTACCTACCTCTTCCATGCATGAAAGATGACTTCAAAAGGAACCTGGGCATTATAGGTCATAGAAAACTATCAACTTTCTCGCATTGTTTGTAGACCTGTATGCCCAATGGTGAAAGAGAAAGTTTATTTGACTATCTGCTATGAAAATAATAGATTACTGATATAGATTAATATACTGTTGTTTGTGCTGATTGATGTATTACTCTCTATTATAATAAATATTTCACATAATACTCGGTCATTATGTTGACATTTTTCCTTTACCACATACTGTTATGTCTAAATATTCAGGACAACAATCTCATTCGCATGATTATATATATCCATCTTGGGTTAAAGAAATATATCAAGGACAGCATGGAGTTGATGACAAAACATCATGGCATGATATGCCTCACCTCCACCAATACAATGGGCCCAAAATCTAAATACCCAAGGTGCCAAGTGACGTAAGTATCATAGAATAGTGGAATTTTGTTTTTCAGGCATTTGCAACCTCAAAAAAAATGATCGTACCAAAGTCATATGATATTGAAGCTGCAAAGAAAGAATTCAATATAAAATAGTGATTGGTAAGTTCTTATACGATTCCTTGACGTATACGAAATTTTGAATTGACTAAAATTTATTCTTCTTTTCTCAGGGAATCATGGGCTGTACAGGATACCGTGAGATGTTCTGTGGTAATTGCAATGTTTTGTTATATCTATTCCTACCAGCGTTCAGCACTGTTGTACTGCTACTGTAGAAAATATTTATTAGTATATATTGTACTGTAGTTGAAATGTTGTATAACTGTTATTTGTTATAGAAAGCTCTGTTTAAGTGATTGATTTCAACGTATAAACTGTTGTATCGCTGCTTTGTTTTTTTTCCTTCTCTTCTTTGGCTCTATTATAGTTGAAAATCACAGAATCAATTGTTTCTGCCTCTCTGCATTTCTTCTATACTATGATTGTTGGTAAGTTTCTCAGAATAAAAATCCATCTTAATAAATGGATGTTATGTAGTCTTTCTGCTTGAAATTGATATGTTTACAAATACAGACTATTGCCTGCTCCAAACATAGGTCGGCGATGGGTCGCGAGTGCCGCTTGCGGTGTCGAGTCGGTGAAATGCGGGGACGCGATTAATGGTTATGGCACCGAGCCGGTGAATTGCGTGAAAGCGGGGTTCGCTTCTATGCGATCGAAGGGCGCCCAAAGCATCAAGCACGGGCAAAACCCGTGCGCAAGTAGGCGAAGCCTGCCTAATGTGGCTGAAGGCCGCCCAAAAGAATCGAGCACGGGTGTAGCCCATGCGAAGATGCTCGTATATTTATATATATATCTCCATTAAATAAGATTCTTAGCCTTGTTGTCACTCACGCTTATATCTGTCGTCCGATTGTGCTCCATCAGATCTCATCCATTCATTATTTTTATCATTAAACAAAGAAAATAAATAGGTCTCCTAAAACTATTTCCGGTGGAGGACCATAGATAGAGAGAGGGGGGGGAGATAGTTGCGGCTGAATATATTAGATAAAATAATAATTAGAAATAATATAATAATATAATAATACATATGAGTTAGGCGGTGGATAAGGTAATATAATAATATAATAATAATATAATAATATAATAATAATTAGACATAGTTAATTCTAATCTCAGGATAAACCATTCTTTAAAAAGGACTCTCATAACACCGCAAATAATAATTCTTTACGAGCATTGACTGTGGGCGAAGCATCTCATAACACCGCAACCGACTATAATAATATATATACGGGCATCTCATAACATCACTTGATGCTCTCGGGCGGCTGGAGCATCAAGCACGGGCGAAGCCCGTGCGCAGGAGGGTGAAGCCCGCCTGATGCGACCGAAGCCCGTCTGATGCGGCCGAAGGCTGCCCGAGAGCATCGAGCACGGGCATAGCACATATGAAGATGCTCGTATATATATATATATATGTGTGTGTGTGTGTGTGTGTGTGTGTGTGTGTGAGGCCTTAAAAAACGTGTAATGTGTATATACGCGTTATTCGCGCACAGTGTTTCAGCCGTTGGATTTAATCTAACGGCTTTTAAAAAAAATTGTCGGCAATCCCTGGGTTGCGGCACAGAGGGGGCGGCCCGTGGCTGTGGGCTCGCCATCCACCAATTGCCCTGGGCTCGGCGGTGTGGACGCCAGTGAGCCTAGGGTGGTCGGCGAGCCTGCAGCCACCGACCATCATTATTGAAATTTTTTGCAATGGGGAGGTCGGCGGTTACGCGCTCGCCGGACACCGGCTGCCCTGGGCTCGTTGGCGTGGACGCTAACCAGCCCAGGGCAGTCGGTGGATGGCGAGCCCGCAGCCGCCGGCCGCCCCGATGTGAAGCGCCACCGTCTTTATCTGTGCGCGGATAAATGATATATACGTGTTATGCGTTTATACCATTTTTTTGATATATATATATATATAAACATACCAGTGTCTGACACGGGGTTCCGCCCCTACGGCCAAACACGACAGTACCCGACCGGCAACGGTGAGCTTCGCCATCCTCCGGCGGGCTTTGCCCGCCCCCTCCAGGCTTCGCCTGCCCCCGTCGAGCTGCTGGTTTAAATAATTTTATCATGATTTTTTATAATTATAAATTTGCAAAATTATTAATTTAATTTTCTCATATTATATGTCATAAATAAAAAAACGTTTTTAATATATATTGAAAAGTTTTTGTGGTCTAATGGATAAGTTGTTTGACTTCTGTTCAATAGGTTGACAGTTCAAGTCTCAGCCAACATACTTTTTTAATTTGCAAACAATCATAGGTCGATGCGAGGCGGCGAGTTGCGGTTGCGGCGTCGAGCCGGTGTAATGAGGGGATGCGAGTGGCGGTTGCGGTATTGAGCCGGTGAATTACGTGAAAGTTGGGTCTGCTTCTATGCGACCGAAGGCCGCTCGGAGCATCAAGCACGGGCGAAGCCTGTACAGAGATAGATGCGGTTGAAGCCCGCCCGAGAGCTTCGAGCACGGGCATAGCCCGTGCGAAGAAACTCGTATATATATAAAGATATTCCGTATTGCACAGTGACCCTGCCATCTTCGGCCTCCATTTTTCTCAGTTTAGCTTGGAAAGTAAAAGCCCTGTTTCCTCCCTCCCATTTACAGAGGTCTCTAATTTCTTCATTTTTAATGGTTAATTCGTTATACAAGTTTGGATTTGAGGGAAAAGCTAATTAATTTGGGATCTAGGGGATTTTTTTCTCTGCCCAAGAGCGGATTCTGTCAACGCTGTCGGAGGAAATAGAGGATCGTCGGTGCCACCGCCGGAAACCACCTTCTCTCCGCCTTGTAAATGTCGGAGGGATGTAGGGAAGGGAGGCAGGATTGGAATCCCATGGCTTAACTTGATGGATTTGATGTACAGGCAGAGGAGATGGCGGTGGAGGATCGTCGATTGTCATCCGTTGATTATTGTTATCGGGGATAAATCTATATTATTATAAGATATTCCACTGCTACGGACATTATTATTATAGCAAGATGGAATATATATATATATATATATATATATATATATATATATATATATATATTATAAATACTTGATATCATATTTGCAGACCAATGCCTTATATTTTATAACATGTATTTTTAGGAGAACGGTTATACGGAAGTCAAATATCATTTTTTGGCTATACGCAGCCCCCATGATGGATGGTTACACGAGATGATTATGCAGCGATCAAATGGTGGAGACGAGTGGTTGTGTTTGGGTGACATAGGAGAAATCAGCCGGTGACGGCGGAGGGGCCGGCCGGTGACGAGTCCCAGGTAGCGAGTGCTGGCTGGGCAGCTGGCCAAGAAGGCCAGCTGAGCGTCAAGCCGACCTCCACCACCACTACAAGAAAACATGCCTTTAGTGACAAAATATAATTAGTCACAAAAAACAAATCTATAGTGACGAATTAGAAAATTAGTCACTAAAGAAATATTTGTAGTGAAAAAATAAATGTTTAGTCAAGGTTTTGAAAATCGAATCGGACATCGAACTGACGGAGGGAAAGGTTCAAGGTTGAACCGGTCCAACCGGTTCAATTGGGGTTGAACCGTTATATATATATATATATATATATATATATATATATATATATTCGAAATAAAAATAATTAATATTATCTTAGAAATTTACCTATAAATTGATAATTTATTATCATTATATTGTGATACAAATAAAATGATGTATACATTATCACTATACTTATAAAACTTTGTTTTGTGTGACGTCTTTATTCTATTGAGTTTGGATAAAAACGACATTGTAATAGAGTAATAGAATTGAGCTTTGGCATGACAACGGTTAAGATCACAATCAAGAAAATAAAACTAGTATTGATTTTTGAATATAAAGTGGATGAAGCTTCTTAGATAAGGTCGGACGATCAAGAACGACAATTCAAAGCGTTTATGACTGCCACCTCCTTGCCAAACAGAGATTAAATATTTCATAAATTCTAATTTTTAATAGATAATTTAATAAGTTATTATAATTTATAATAATATATCTAAGAAATATTTAATTTATATTATATAATTATGTATATTAATTATATAAGTTTTTTAATATATACATTAATATTTATACACATATAACATAATATAACATAAAACAACAAAAACCAAAAGCTTTGGTGGTCAACTCCTCTATTAATCTGAAAAAGGTCATGGGTTCGAATCCAGATGGTTTTAAAATTTTCTAGCATTACAAGTTTTGGGCTTCTTGACCCGCCCGGTTACGCAAAATCGTGCCCGGTTCCCGGCCCGCTGGTCCGCCTGCCCGGTTCAACAGTTTGAGGGTGGTCTGCAGCTGGAGCGGTTTTATGACCTGGACCGGACCGGCTGTTTGTCCGGTCTGTGTTTGGCCAGTCCTGTCCGATTTTCAAAAGCTTGTGTTTAGTCACTAAAGACACATCTTTAGTGACTAAAGAAAAATTTAGTCACTAAAGGCACAACATTAGTGACAAAAATTTAGTGATAAAATATATTTCGTCACTAGAGACATATTTATAGTGATGAATTAAAATTTTAGTCACAAAAACATATTTTTGTTACAAAGTCAAAGTTTAGTCACTAAAGACACGTCTTTAGTGACCAAAAAAACTTTGCTCACTAAAGACAATTTTAGCGACAAAAATTTAGTGACAAAGAAAACTCATTTTAAAAAATTATGATTTTCAAATTATCAGGAGCACAACTCATTTACAAATTTAAGATGATTTATTTAACAAGTTTCATCAAAAATACATATTCAAGAATCATTGTGAAGATATCAAACATAATCAAATATTACACAATTACCTTTCTTTATCACAATAGAGCATATTGATCACGTTTCCTCATCTTTCTAGCTAGAAACAATAAAACACACAATTTCATCATGTTAGCACACCACGAGTAAACTCTAAGCACAAATGCATATATTTCTTTCAGGTAGAGAGGAAAAAATTATCCATAAATTTCGTAAAATAGAGAGCATTCGATCAAATCAAAATAAAAAAATCTCTATCAAAACCTAAAAATCAATATGTTCGCAAACGTTCACCTATGAAGTGACACCGAAATAGAAGAGTAAAACAAGCAAAGATCACCCAAAAATTGCCCACAAATTGGACTGAAAATGTCGATGTGAAAAGTGCAAAATACCTTCCGTGGATGTTAGTGTCGACGAGAAAGGAGGTGGTGCTTTTCAGTGCGGGTAGTGTTCAAAAAATCTACTATTGTGGAGAGAAGGGGAGACATGTGACTGAGTTACAAAAACCTTGAATGACGTGAGAAGGGAACGAGTACGATTGGACTGTATATAGCTTGATAAAAGAAATCAAAAATTAGATTTTTTTTAAGTTATTTTAATTTTAATTTAAGGTATCTCTATAATTAATAAAATTCAATACCTATAACCACATAACATCAACTTCTCTCCTTAAAAAATAAATAGAAAAAAAAAGGTGATTGTTAATTACACCCCAAAAATGGATATTTGTAACCCAACGATATTTGTACCCAAATAAGCTATTTTTACCCATTTAGGATATTTGTACCCACCATATATAACGTAAACCATCTATTAATAGCCTCGCATATCTTTACTTTAGCGCATGTACTAACAAACAAAATAATTTAGGACAAAATGATAATATAGTTAGTGTTAGTGTTCTTTTACATCAAACATTTGATCAAAATATCAAAATGTCTCTCATATCCTTCCATATCAAAATGTCAAAATGTCTCTCATATCAAAATGTCAAAATTCTATATCTTTCTTTGCCTCCCATATCATTCACCTGCAAAAAATAACGGTTCAAATTAAATGTGCAAATGCAAGTCAACAAATTAATAAGTCATTTATTTACCTTGTTTGGAACAAAATGTAGCGGGCTACTTCAAGTAGTGACAAGACAATTTGCACTCTGCAAAATACTAAACAATATGTTAGATTAGTTCTCTAAACATTAGGGTTTAGGGGAAATCGAATAATTTAAATTGACATACCTGGCTAACTAAATCAAACGTGTAATATATTGAATGTCCCACTCTTCGGCTACTTGTTGATGATACCTTCTCCACACCGGAAATACAGAAGGTGGTGGACATTCTTTCTTCATCTTCAATAGAACAAAATGGTTATCGTTTATAAATCCCATATGAATTATGATTCAAACCGTCGGTGGAGCCGAATGAAGAGGTAGAAACGTGAATGATTGGTCCCTAGAAAAATGCACAAGCTGTATGTTGTACCTTGACGCGACAATTAGACCCATGTCGGGCAATGTCATCCACCTATCAAGCGGGGCTGGCACCACCCAACAATCAAGAGAATGCAGTATTTCTAATCTCCTCGATTCTCCGAAAATTTCTATGTATAACAATTTGTTTTCATGCAGTTCTCCCGCCAAATCATGTCTCACTTGCATCCAATTTTCTCTCATATGTAGAGCGATGCTAATGACTCTATATCCGTAGTGCCCATCGCCTTGTACATCAACAACATCAAGGAGATGTGGTTGCGCCATCAGTGGTAGTTGGTTGCGTACATTTTCCACCAAACCGCCCCTTGTTCTAATTATTTTCCTTGGCAATTTCACTTTCTTAATCTTCAAGAACGCATGTTCTTCCTTAAGAACATGCTCGAAATGTGACGGTTCTCTTCGTGTAGATTTATAATCGTCAATGAACTTTTTCAAACTTCCCCTTGGACGGCCTCTCAATTTATTTGGCAATTTTGGATCCTTTGTTTGGCTAGCGTCCGGGGCGACGATTTCACGTAATTTTCTTTTGATTTCCCTTCTTTGGAGATCACTTATACTACTGTATTTTTTCAATATTTCCTCGACATCGTTCTCTATCTCCACTGACTCATGTTGTTCCTCTTTTATTTCCAAATCCGGTTTCTCATGCAACGTTAGAAGTTTCCATTGAGTGTGCACCAACCATAACGGTATAGAATTACAATCTTTCATGTAAGGAACAAGCTCGTGTGCACAAGGCAATCCAAGTGTATACTTGATCTTATGTGTGCACTGCCCTGCTTGAACCACCCCGGACTTGACTGATTCTTCCGTATTTTTGATTATATCCAAGGCGGCATTGGAGACACTACCTACAAGATTTGCGTACAACACACCTTTGAAACCTGCAAAAACCTGTATTTTACTTTGCCCAAATTGTCGCTTGATTTCTGTATGCTGCAAATTTATCATGTTATCAAATGTTTGCCAAACGGTTGTAAGATTTCCGATAGAAACTTCAAGAAATTTCTTAAGTTGGCTATGCCCGCCCTCTACGCGATTTGTAGAGGTGTTTCCTAAATGTAAAAACTTGTCAACCCAAGCTGAAACAAACATTTCCTTATATGGTTCAACCCAAATATTTTTAACCTATTCTACCACTGCGGGATTCTTGCTAGAGTACGTGCTCAACAACTGATTAAATTGCTTTTGAAATTCATTTTCTGTACTCGAGTTGACTACAAGTTGCCAAATACCGAGGAAAACATCACATTCTTTGCCATGTGTAACAAATTTTCTGCAGTTCGCCAAGATATTACGGTGTATATGAACTTGGCATAGAAGGTTTTTGGCTTCTGGAAAAACATATTGTATTGCATTCATCAATGCAAGCTCGCGGTCCATCACAAATAAATGTGGATGCACATTTTTATCAAAAATAAGCTTAAAACATTCAAGTGCCCATTTGTAACATGCTTCATTTTCAGCTGACATAAACGCAAATGAGCAAAAAAAGGACTGGTTGGTTGAAGTTACACCAACTATTGAGAGCAGAGGCAATCGATAACGGTTCGTCTTATATGTGTAGTCCACCATGTAAACACTTGAGAACATATTAGCCAAACGAACAGTAGTTGGGTGAGCAAAAAAAATACTTTCTAGTTGTAGAGTGCTCTCATTCACTTGTGTAAAACTGACATAACCGGCTTCACTAATACATTTGAACAGGTACTGAATAGGAATTCCACCTTCCAATTGTGTTCTTAAAAGTTTAGCCTTCGCATTGTAGATCATTCTTAGGGTTCTACAATTAGCAGGATATCTCTTTTTAAGCATTGCCAATATTTTACGGGGCTTACATCCGGCGTTGTACATCTCCTCGACAATTTTCTGTCCATCGACATCTAGTCTACCAGCGTACGGGTGTGCTTCTAGATGAACGAACTGGTGATTGTGCACACCGTGTATAACTACTAGTTTCCATTCATCGGACTCATTTTTATGACCTTTTAAAGCAAATTTGCACCCGCAACGCTTAGAACTAGATTTTTTGAGGTTTTTCTTCACGTAACCTTTCGATTTCTCAGGATCTGTAGGCAACCCACCTCTGTCACAACAAAGAATAACCCTTGGTGTGGCTCTATCAGTAAGCTTGTCCGAGCGTTTTATAATAAGCACAAACCCCAAATCTTTAGCAATATTTCTAGCCCAGTGTATCAAATCTTCTTTACTTTGAAAATGTATGGCTGTGGTGAAGTGCACTCCAACATCTTCATAAAATTCAGAATTTTCAAACAATACCAACTCTTTGGAGCTCATGATGAGGTAGCTGACTCCTAGACACATTCATAAAGACCCTACATCTGATTAATAACTGAAACAATAGAGCTTAGAAAAATCAATAAAGTGAGTAATTGAAGACAAACCAGATGATGTATAGGAACAAGTCAACAATTAGTGTGCCAAAGCCCCCATTTATGCGTCCACTTGACTAGACAGTACACTTCAGTTGGTCCTGCATTTTCAAAAAATAAAGTACATTTCAGTAACATTTAATTTAACTGTGCATGGTCTAAAAATAATAATAAGATGATGTTCGATTAAGTAATCATATATTACAATCTCTATAGTAACAGATTCATATATTAATTAAAAAAAGAACGTCTATGCTTTCAAAATTACAATTACAATAGCAATATTGTTCTTCAAAACACCAGAACCATCATATCTAGTCCACATACCTCGCTAATAGTCATACCAAAAGTTAGAGTATAGCATTTGGTCGCCAACAATAAACAAATCAAATTCCAACCAATAATTCATTTGTCGGAAGATACAGTCAACTAATGTCGCAAGCACAATATGGTTCAAAAATTGAAAGAAGGTGAGAGCTTTATGCAATTCAAATGCCAAATAATACAAATTCATAGACACACTTTAAACAACTATTACAAAGGAAAATCATCAACCAAATCACTTTCTCTCGAGCATTGCCAAGCTATAATAAATAGCAATCGCACAATATCAATTGTCAAACAATCCATACATCTCACACTTTTACTTTTTCTTTTATTTTTTCTTTTATACATTAAGATTTACACTCACATTTTTACTTTTCTTAGCAGAAAAAAAGGAACATGGCTGGAGATTTCTGGACTGATTTCAGTCCAGAAATCAGTCCAGAAATGGAGATTTCTGGACTGAAATTTTTAGTCCAGAAATCAGTCCAGAAATGGAGATTCCTGGACTGAAATTTTCAGTCCAGAAATCTCCAGCAGTCCAGAAATGTGCAGCATCTCAAAAATCAGAAGAAGAAATCCGCAATCTGCAGCAGTCCAGAAGAAGAAGAAGAAGAAGAAGATACCAAGCGGGATCAGCGACGCGCGGGATCAGCGACGGCAAGGGCGCGGGATCAGCGACGGCAAGGGCGCGGGATCAGCGACGGCAAGGGCGCGGGATGTAAGACCCCATTTTTTTTTTTGAAAACCGGGGTCTTATGCCCAGAACCGCCGCTTTGCGGTGACACCTTCGCACCCGGGAAGGTCGTCACTACAACGCGCCGATTCTGCCGGCCTTTTCGATCACAATGAGTAGCAAGCAAGAGAGAAGCAAGTCCACCAAAAGAGAATATCACATAAAATAAAACTCCACGAAGGGAGTGTCCACAGAAAATCATCAGAGTATAAATAGTCTGGAAATAAAAGGGCTCATGCCCGGTACATCAAATCCTCACTACAAGATCACTCAAAAGCGGAAACAAAACCAAAACTCTACGAAGGGCCGGGACTCACAGTTCCCGTAGTCTGGACTCCAGTGCTAGACTGTCCCGTCTCCAAGCGTACCGGCCTCCTGGGCTGCTCCTCCATGCTGGGCTCCGCGATCCCCTAATATGATATGGTTCGAAAACCGTTAGTCTAAAAGACTAAGCCCTATCATCCCCCGCCCCTTCCCCCACGCTCTAAGCTACCGGGCGGAGAGGAAGAAAGGGGAGGACATGAAGGTGGAGATAAATTCCAAAGCAGATGACGGTGGACCTAACTAGCAAGTTATAACAGGGGAGCAATATAAGTGTTGTAATAGGTATAACAGAAAGGAAGTAAGTAAGAAGTTAAACCTTCGCTTATGTGAGTACACATAAGCCAAGGGAACTTTTGCAAGGCTCCCATCGTATAACGCGTCCCATACCGCTTATACGTTGAGGTGTCGGTTATCACGCAGCAGGTATACATATATCAAATTAACCTTAATTTATAAACTTGCCCACACAAGCTTATAGACCAAGGGGTCGTTTTGCAAGTCCTAAAGTATAAGCGTCCCATTCCACTTATACTTTAGGTGTCAAGGTTGTTATGAATGATTATGGCATGCAGCTATATGGTGGGTATGATGATCAAGCAGTGCAACTCACACACCCAACTTTGTGTACACAAACCTTTAGTTCCCCCTTTCTGGAGATAACTCCCAGGATACTCCCGTAGTGGCAAACGGAAGCGGTAGGTTGGGCCTCGCCCACCTCAAAACTAGTAAAAGCACCACTAGTCTGACCTATCGTACGCCCTCAACGCCTGGTGCACGAGGCGGACTCCTGCGTACTCTTGCCGACTGGTCCGCCGGACTTAACCTTGGCTAAGTGCTAGTCACCTTGCCGAGTCAACGATATCGGTGTCGGTGCAATCGAACTCCCCGCTATCAAAAACCCACCACCTTAATCTTTCCTATTTTTATGCACATGCAACCGTTTAATATATAACAATTTTAAAGTGTCAAACTCCCGGACTAAACCGTCCGTATAAACCACATTCGAGACCAAATTCCCGGACTAAACTGTCCGGCTCATCTCCAGACTTCATTCCTTAGAACACCACGGGACGGCGCCCCCTTGAACACCTCGGGACGACTTAACCATTACCAACCCTAACTAATGAGTGTGTGAAATGTGAATCCCTATTAGGCTAATTACTCTTTCGTTTGTTTTAAGATTTATGTTAGCCCAGGACTGCCCCCGGCATACCCCGTGAAGGGCTCTCATGGGGCACTAGGAACCAAGACGGCGGCATTACGGCCCAAAGTTCCCTTTCGCAAGGCACTTATTGTTATTGGTTGTTTTTCCCTTCCCCGTTCTCTCTATAAATTGCATCGAACTAAACCTAGGGTGGATTTGACTCTTCACTCCTACGGGGACGGCGATCTTTCGTCGGTCCCGCGCACCTTCTAGAGCGCATCAACTCATTCCTCACCGCACTTAGAACCTCCTATGGTGATCCATCCTCTTTCTTTAAATCCAACCAACACAAGCTGTCCTTATGCTAACCCAAACCTTCTCTTGTTGCTCATTTCCCAAAATTACTAAATGTAGACCACCTTAAACTAAGTAATGTTTACGATAGGATGTCCATTGTGTTTTCTTCCATACGGCCTAAGTTAATTTCTGGGGGCCTATCATGACATTATTGAATCGATTTTTCTGATAATAACAATTTTTCCAATTAACCTAATAATTAATTAATTTTTATTAAATCCAAGGTCTTCCAAATTTGAACAAGGAGTATACTTTTCAGTCATGTATAAATCATAATAAATTTAAGACAAATACTACTATGTCTAAAAATGATATATCCAAGGTTTGTCAAATTTCACTAAGGTCTAAGGGGCCTAAACATATTTTTGCAATAATCCATTTCCTTCATATCTAATGAATAAACTACATCAAATTCTCTTCCAAATAAATTTGATTAATTACAGGATATTAGAAATACCATGAAAACAGTACTATAAAATTTTCATAATTTTCCTGCTGGAAATTAATTTATAATAAATCATTTACTAAATCCTTAAACTAGCATTCTTGTGAATCAAGTACTAAATCCATAACTCCAAAAATCCATAGAAAAATCCCACTGATTCATAATTATTTAAAAACACTATTTACCAACTTTCATAATTTTTCAGAGACTATTTATGCCATAAAATATTTTTAAAACATAGAGCCCTTTAATAATACTTGTGAAGGAACTATTCTATTTAATCAACATAAACTTGAACCAAAATTCAAGGGCATTCCTACTGTCCAAACAGATCTAATTCCAGAGTTTCAAGGGGGCCTTATTTGAATTAAAAATCTTTAATAAATAAAACATCAAAAAGGGCTATACCCACATTCATGAATGAAGTACTAGAAATACCTATCCAAAAATTCTAGTAAAATTATCCAAGGGTCCTAAATACACTAGAAACACACTACCCCAATTTCATGGCTTTTAAAAGAGTTTAAGATACTATTTTGACCTAAAATCCCTTATACCCTAAAACTAGGGGTTAAGTTTTGAGGTAGCTACCTACATCAAAATTCTCTAACAATACAACCAGAGAGTTACAAACTCATGAACAACCTCTCCACCAAATCTCAAGGCCATACAAAGGCATTTGCCCCTATGTCCTTCACAAACCCCCAAAGTCCACCTTTAGGGTTTTAACCTGGGCCCTAGGGTAAACTTACCCTAAATCATCCCATCTTACCTAAGGATAATCTTAGGACCAAAATAAACCAGTGGTCAAAATCTCAACCTCTGTTGAGGTGAGATGATCATACCAGAGTGCAAGGAACCTTCTCACTAAGCTTCCTTCTACTAGGTCAAAACTAGGGTTTAGAGGATTCCTAATCAAAACTCAACCAAATGAGTTGAAATTTGAACCAGACCTAGATTCCTATATCAGGGATACCTCACCAAAATTTGGGATGGTTTGGAGGTCATTTGACCCTTCAACTACCTTACCCTAGCTTTTCAAGATTTAGGGCAAAACCCTAGGTTAAACTTCTTTAAATGGGTTCCAATTTTTACCGGAGCTAGGTCTAGGTGATATTAAGCCCCTGTTTAAAATTCAAAGCATTTGAACCAAGGGTTAGGTGTGGGGAATTTTTCAAAGATTTACACTATTTGTAGGACCTACCCTAGAAAAATGACCCTACAGGTCAGAATACTTGTCCTAAAATTTTCCATAACATATCAAACTGTAGATAATTAAAAAGCCTACAACATTCATGTTGATCAAATTTGATGGACAAGCCTCTAAAGGGCCTAAACAATTTTTAGAAGAAATCTGCCCTAGTTGTAGGACATACTCTTACTAAAAAGGCTCTACAGGGCAGTCCCCTCATCCAATTTTTCACCACTGCATATCAAATTGTAGGTATTTAAAAGATCTACATCTTTTATGTTATACACTTCTTCATTAGGTGCCTCTAAGGGGCATAAATTTAATTTACAGTGAAACTGTTTTATTAAAATACAGAAAAATCTGAAAATATGGGTTGCACGAATCTTAAAGCAAGATCCAACGGAGGCTGTTCATCTTCTCCGATTGAGCAGAATTTCAGTCCGAAAATAGACCCGCGTAAGTGGTTTTTGCGGGCCATTTCCCGGCAGCCTGAGGGGGCGCCACCACCGGCAAACGACTCCTATGTGTTCCCGGTGGTGGGGGCTTTCCTTTGCCGGAGCTAGGGCGGCCGGAGGTGGCGGCGCTGCCCTACCCGAGAGCTCCAAAAGATCCCAAAAATTGGCATTTTTTTTGAAAATTAAAATCCTAACTCGGGTTCGATGAGCATGGAATCGGTTTCTAAGCATTCCTAGGATCTAAGCATGAGAGAAGGAGAGGAGGAGGACCTTATTTGGGGTTCGGCGACGATGGCGGCGGCGGCGGTTTGTCATGGCGTTTTTCCTCTCCGGCGAACTTGTCCGATCCCTCGTTCCTCCACCAAAACCATCGATCTTATATGCTATTTTGACTACCATGGACGCTTTGAGGGAGATGGAGTAGTCAAAAATCAGAATAGGGGGCTGCATAGGGGGTTTTATAATTTTTCATGGGAGGGGAGATGAAGGGGTGTTTGGCCATGGTGGTTGGGCTTCTCCATTGATGGTGGCTGATGGGAAAACGATGGGAATCTCTTCCCAAAGGTCAGGAGGAATGAATGGAGGCTTGGGGAGATGAATGGGGTGGCTCATGGTGTCCCTCCATAACTCCCCTCTCTCTTTTCCTCTTTCTCTCTCCTCCATTAAGGAGAAATTGAAGCTTTCTCTCTCCTGCCACCCTATGGCCGAAATTATTCATGGTACCAGCCTAAATGCAACCCTCAAAAACATATTATTAATTAAATGATGAAGAATAGAGGGGTGATTCACCTTCCCCACCATGAATGGCCCTCTTTCTCGCTTTCTCTCTCCTCCATTATTCTTCAAAATAAAGCTTTTCATTCCTTTCCCCTAGTCACCTAGTTGACTGGTCAACCCTCTAAGATATGGGCAGCCAAATTAGTCCATATTATTCATGCAAGTGAGGTTAGCTTAAGGGGAAGGGTGGCTTAAGGTTGGGTTGGCCCATATAGGCTAGGTTTGACTTGATTTGGGCTTGGGGTTGACTTGGTCAAATTGACCACTATGGTTGACCCAAGTGGGTCCTTGGCGACTCATTGGGCCCACATTAGGTCTAAGGGAATTTTTAGAGTCACAATGAACCTACTAGGCCACCCAAAATCAACGTTTTGAAAATTACTATTTGCAGACCAAGTGGGTCTCAACTAGGTTTTTAGGTCACTTGGTCTCCTGGGCTCACCTAGGTTAACTCATATGACCTAGTTATGCTCAAGTCACTCCTAATGGGGGTCTAATTGGAAATGGGATGTTACAAATCCCAATAAACAAAACAAAAATTTCGTCCTCGAAATTAAGGTTAGGTCTACGGGGATTTCTACCGGGATAACCTAAGCTTGTAACATCCCATGAAGGGTGGAAGCGCCTACTAATTTAAACAAAATAAGGGCTAGCCCCAATAAACAAAGGATTAGCCTCTACCTTTTTAAATAATTCTACTAGCACAAGAAAATAAGGAAAAACACTAATACACCGGAGGAGTTGCGAGGTATACTTGACTGAAAAGTTCCGGGTATCTTTCCTGCATCAGGTCCTGAGGATCCCAGGTATGTTCCTCCTATCCATGCTTTCTCCACAGGACCTTGACTAGCAGGATCTTCTTGCACCACAAAACTGCACTACTAAATCAGGGTTCCCCAACTATCTCGCTCAATCTATCCTCGAACTTCCACTCTAACTCTAGAAGTGACTATAATAGTTCTTCAAAACCCTTATACTTGCCTATACCATTCGGCAAACCTCACCGTGCGTAGCCAAATCCATGACGTCTTTCTCATTCCGGGGAAAGACAAGTTCTAATACACACAATCTTCTTCTAGTAAATTGAGTTTTTGTTTGTAACGGAAGACAGCGACTCTATAAACCTCCTCCACGCGATCATGTTCTTATTCCTTCATATACGCCCGAGTAATCAATCCATTTGACCCTATGATTTATCCAACTCTGGTCGTTAACGGGAAAGATTACTTCGTCAAATGACCCGTCGTCCGCAAGATTTAAGGGGGTGTACTCGTGCATTTTTGGAGATTGTTATTTATACCTTTTTAATTTGTTGTGCCATTCTGCCGTAGTTACACTTGATTTTCCAAACATTTATTTATCATAGCCGCGACCCTTGCTAACCATGTTTGTGTCATCAAATGTATCTAATCTTGTCTTGATGCTATCTGAATCGAGTCTGCAAGCTCATACCTAAGATATATGTTTTCGATATATCGTCTGCTAATTTCTTTCAAACTCTTAGTGTTATCATACTCATGATGTTACATCATAGTGTCTCAGTCTTATCTTCCCAAATCTACTTAGTCTTACTACCCGTCATCAAATTCACATGGTATCTTCTAGTAGTTATGTCTCGTAGTTACTCCTCATTATAACCATGATATCGTTCGAGTGGCGTCGAATAAGACCAACCTCAACATTACTGTGTTTGGGGCAACACACTTTCTAAATTAGATCTAGGAGACCTAAGTCATTAACTCACTTGCCCAATAAACAAAAGATAAGCCCCAATAAGCAAACGATAAGCCCATATCTTCCTTGGGCTAATTTTCTTTTATTTTACCATGTTATATCTGTCCTAGCTGAGTGTACAATCCCTAGGGCATCAATCTATGACTTGGGGTTCCAAACTGATACTTGTAGATATACTCCATACTTTAAACCCTCCGAGTCAAATTTACGACACGCTTATCAGGGTTGTTCCTACTCCCAATTGGGTCTCTTTCGAACTTGAATTCCTACCCGACCTTCAGTGTTTATCTTGTAGTTGTCCCTGAGTAATCTTGTTACTGGTACGGGGGTTAATACTACGTGTCTTCTACCATTCTGATAATGGATTATTGGTCAGTCCCAATAAATTGAGTAATCCTTGTTAGGGACCATAGGGACACCAGAGTTTATGTCTTAGGTATCCATTCACCTATTAAACTCCTCCTTTAATCCCTTTAGGTATTTTCTTACCTAACCAAATTCATACTTAAGGTCTGTTTCGGACTAGGGCACAGTATAAGTTGTCGGGTTAGTCACGTATCCTAGCGGTTGAGTCTAACCTATTGACTAGAGAATTACAAGAAGAGGTCTTTGCAACCAGAGGTGCTCCCTGCTGGGGACAGGGTTTGCCGCAGGCTACAAAGAAGAATTCCAATTGTTAGCTAATGTACAAATGGAATGGATGGAAAGTGGACAATTTACATGTGATTCCCCATATGGGCACACCACTGCTTCCGCTGCTTAGTTTGTCCGCAAACTAAAGTCGCGCGGGGGTGACCCAGGGATTTGTGGACTGCTACTAATCCGATCGATGTTTCCTCTGATACCACTTTGTAAGACCCCTTTTTTTTTTAAAACCCGGGATCTTATGCCCAGAACCGCCGCTTTGCGGTGACACCTTCGCACCCGGGAAGGTCGTCACTACAACGCGCCGATTCTGCCGGCCTTTTCGATCACAATGAGTAGCAAGCAAGAGAGAATCAAGTCCACCAAAAGAGAATATCACATAAAATAAAACTCCACGAAGGGAGTGTCCACAGAAAATCATCAGAGTATAAATAGTCTGGAAATAAAAGGGCTCATGCCCGGTACATCAAATCCTCACTACAAGATCACTCAAAAGCGGAAACAAAACCAAAACTCTACGAAGGGCCGGGACTCACAGTTCCCGTAGTCTGGACTCCAGTGCTAGACTGTCCCGTCTCCAAGCGTACCGGCCTCCTGGGCTGCTCCTCCATGCTGGGCTCCGCGATCCCCTAATATGATATGGTTCGAAAACCGTTAGTCTAAAAGACTAAGCCCTATCATCCTCCACCCCTTCCCCCACGCTCTAAGGCACCGGGCGGAGAGGAAGAAAGGGGAGGACATGAAGGTGGAGATAAATTCCAAAGCAGATGACGGTGGACCTAACTAGCAAGTTATAACAGGGGAGCAATATAAGTGTTGTAATAGGTATAACAGAAAGGAAGTAAGTAAGAAGTTAAACCTTCGCTTATGTGAGTACACATAAACCAAGGGATCTTTTGCAAGGCTCCCATCGTATAACGCGTCCCATACCGCTTATACGTTGGGGTGTCGGTTATCACGCAGCAGGTATACATATATCAAATTAACCTTAATTTATAAACTTGCCCACACAAGCTTATAGACCAAGGGTCGTTTTGCAAGTCCTAAAGTATAAGCGTCCCATTCCACTTATACTTTAGGTGTCAAGGTTGTTATGAATGATTATGGCATGCAGCTATATGGTGGGTATGATGATCAAGCAGTGCAACTCACACACCCAACTTTGTGTACACAAACCTTTAGTTCCCCCTTTCTGGAGATAACTCCCAGGATACTCCCGTAGTGGCAAACGGAAGCGGTGGGTTGGGCCTCGCCCACCTTAAAACCAGTAAAAGCACCACTAGTCTGACCTATCGTACGCCCTCAACGCTTGGTGCACGAGGCGGACTCCTGCGTACTCTTGCCGACTGGTCCGCCGGACTTAACCTTGGCTAAGTGCTAGTCACCTTGCCGAGTCAACGATATCGGTGTCGGTGCAATCGAACTCCCCGCTATCGAAAACCCACCACCTTAATCTTTCCTATTTTTATGCACATGCAACCGTTTAATATATAACAATTTTAAAGTGTCAAACTCCCGAACTAAACCGTCCGTATAAACCACATTCGAGACCAAATTCCCGGACTAAACCGTCCGGCTCATCTCCAGACTTCATCCCTTAGAACACCACGGGACGGCGCCCCCTTGAACACCTCGGGACGACTTAACCATTACCAACCCTAACTAATGAGTGTGTGAAATGTGAATCCCTATTAGGCTAATTACTCTTTCGTTTGTTTTAAGATTTATGTTAGCCCAGGACAGCCCCCGACATACCCCGTGAAGGGCTCTCAAGGGGCACTAGGAACCAAGACGGCAACATTACGGCCCAAAGTTCCCTTTCGCAAGGCACTTATTGTTATTGGTTGTTTTTCCCTTCCCCGTTCTCTCTATAAATTGCATCGAACTAAACCTAGGGTGGATTTGACTCTTCACTCCTACGGGGACGGCGATCTTTCGTCGGTCTCGCGCACCTTCTAGAGCGCATCAACTCATTCCTCACCGCACTTAGAACCTCCTTTGGTGATCCATCCTCTTTCTTTAAATCCAACCAACACAAGCTGTCCTTATGCTAACCCAAACCTTCTCTTGTTGCTCATTTCCCAAAATTACTAAATGCAGACCACCTTAAACTAAGTAATGTCTACGATAGGATGTCCTTTGTGTTTTCTTCCATACGGCCTAAGTTAATTTCTGGGGGCCTATCATGACATTATTGAATCAATTTTTCTGATAATAACAATTTTTCCAATTAACCTAATAATTAATTAATTTTTATTAAATCCAAGGTCTTCCAAATTTGAACAAGGAGTATACTTTTCAGTCATGTATAAATCATAATAAATTTAAGACAAATACTACTATGTCTAAAAATGATATATCCAAGGTTTGGCAATTTTCACTAAGGTCTAAGGGGCCTAAACATATTTTTGCAATAATCCATTTCCTTCATGTCTAATGAATAAACTACATCAAATTCTCTTCCAAATAAATTTGATTAATTACAGGATATTATAAATACCATGAAAACAGTACTATAAAATTTTCATAATTTTTCTGCTGGAAATTAATTTATAATAAATCATTTACTAAATCCTTAAACTAGCTTGCTTGTGAATCAAGTACTAAATCCATAACTCCAAAAATCCATAGAAAAATCCCACTGATTTATAATGATTTAAAAACACTATTTACCAACTTTCATAATTTGTCAGAGACTATTTATGCCATAAAATATTTTTAAAACATAGAGCCCTTTAATAATACTTGTGAAGGAACTATTATATTTAGTCAACATAAAATTGAACCAAAATTCAAGGGCATTCCTACTGGCCAAAAACATCTAATTCCAGAGTTTCAAGGGGGCATTACTTGAATTAAAAATCTTTAATAAATAAAACATCAAAAAGGGCTATACCCACATTCATGAATGAAGTACTAGAAATACCTATCCAAAAATTCTAGTAAAATTATCCAAGGGTCCTAAATACCCTAGAAACACACTACCCCAATTTCATGGCTTTTAAAAGAGTTTAAGATACTATTTTGACCTAAAATCTCTTATACCCTAAAACTAGGGGTTAAGTTTTGAGGTAGCTACCTACATCAAAATTCTCTAACAATACAACCAGAGAGTTACAAACTCATGAAAAACCTCTCCACCAAATCTCAAGGCTATACAAAGGCATTTGCCCCTATGTCCTTCACAAACCCCCAAAGTCCACCTTTAGGGTTTTAACCTGGGCCCTAGGGTAAACTTACCCTAAATCATCCCATCTTACCTAAGGATAATCTTAGGACCAAAATAAACCAGTGGTCAAAATCTCAACCTCTATTGAGGTGAGATGATCATACCAGAGTGCAAGGAACCTTCTCACTAAGCTTCCTTCTACTAGGTCAAAACTAGGGTTTAGAGGATTCCTAATCAAAACTCAACCAAATGAGTTGAAATTTGAACCAGACCTAGATTCCTATACCAGGGACACCTCACCAAAATTTGGGAGGGTTTGGAGGTCATTTGACCCTTCAACTACCTTACCCTAGCTTTTCTAGATTTACGGCAAAAGCCTAGGTTAAACTTCTTTAAATGGGTTCCAATTTTTACAGGAGCTAGGTCTAGGTGATATTAAGCCCCTGTCCAAAATTCAAAGCATTTAAACAAAGGGTTAGGTGTGGGGAATTTTTCAACGATTTACCCTATTTGTAGGACCTACCCTAGAAAAAAGACCCTACAGGTCAGAATACTTGTCCTAAAATTTTTCATAACATATCAAACTGTATATAATTAAAAAGCCTACAACATTCATGTTGATCAAATTTGATGGACAAGCCTCTAAAGAGCCTAAACAATTTTTAGAAGAAATCTGCCCTAGTTGTAGGACATACCCTTACTAAAAAGGCTCTACAGGGCAGTCCCCTCATCCAATTTTTCACCACTGCATATCACATTGTAGGTATTTAAAAGACCTACAACTTTTATGTTATACACTTTTTCATTAGGTACCTCTAAGGGGTCTAAATTTAATTTACAGTGAAACTGTTTTATTAAAATACAGAAAAATCTGAAAATATGGGTTGCACGAATCTTAAAGCAAGATCCAACGGAGGCTGTTCATCTTCTCCGATTGAGCAGAATTTCAGTCCGAAAATAGACCCGCGTAGGTGGTTTTTGCGGGCCATTTCCCGGCGGCCTGAGGCGGCGCCACCACCGACAAACGACTCCTATGTGTTCCCGGTGGTGGGGGCTTTCCTTTGCCGGAGCTAGGGCGGCCAGAGGTGGCGGCGCCGCCCTACCCGAGAGCTCCAAAAGCTCCCAAAAAATGGCATTTTTTTTTAAAATTAAAATCCTAACTCGGGTTCGATGAGCATGGAATCGGTTTCTAAGCATTCCTAGGATCTAAGCATGAGAGAAGGAGAGGAGGAGGACCTTATTTGGGGTTCGGCGACGATGGCGGCGGCGGCGGTTTGTCATGGCGTTTTTCCTCTCCGGCGAACTTGTCCGATCCCTCGTTCCTCCACCAAAACCATCGATCTTATATGCTATTTTGACTGCCATGGACGCTTTGAGGGAGATGGAGTAGTCAAAAATCAGAATAGGGGGCTGCATAGGGGGTTTTATAATTTTTCATGGGAGGGGAGATGAAGGGGTGTTTGGCCATGGTGGTTGGGCTTCTCCATTGATGGTGGCTGATGGAAAACGATGGGAATCTCTTCCCAAAGGTCAGGAGGAATGAATGGAGGCTTGGGGAGATGAATGGGGTGGCTCATGGTGTCCCTCCATAACTCCCCTCTCTCTTTTCCTCTTTCTCTCTCCTCCATTAAGGAGAAATTGAAGCTTTCTCTCTCCTGCCACCCTATGGCCGAAATTATTCATGGCACCAGCCTAAATGCAACCCTCAAAAACATATTATTAATTAAATGATGAAGAATAGAGGGGTGATTCACCTTCCCCACCATGAATGGCCCTCTTTCTCGCTTTCTCTCTCCTCCATTATTCTTCAAAATAAAGCTTTTCATTCCTTTCCCCTAGTCACCTAGTTGACTGGTCAACCCTCTAAGATATGGGCAGCCAAATTAGTCCATATTATTCATGCAAGTGAGGTTAGCTTAAGGGGAAGGGTGGCTTGAGGTTGGGTTGGCCCATATAGGCTAGGTTTGACTTGATTTGGGCTTGGGGTTGACTTGGTCAAATTGACCACTATGGTTGACCCAAGTGGGTCCTTGGCGACTCATTGGGCCCACATTAGGTCTAAGGGAATTTTTAGAGTCACAATGAACCTACTAGGCCACCCAAAATCAAAGTTTTGAAAATTACTATTTGCAGACCAAGTGGGTCTCAACTAGGTTTTTAGGTCACTTGGTCTCCTGGCTCACCTAGGTTAACTCATATGACCTAGTTATGCTCAAGTCACTCCTAATGGGGGTCTAATTGGAAAATGGGATGTTACAAATCCCAATAAACAAAACAAAAATTTCGTCCTCGAAATTAAGGTTAGGTCTACGGGGATTTCTACCGGGATAGCCTAAGCTTGTAACATCCCATGAAGGGTGGAAGCGCCTACTAATTTAAACAAAACAAGGGCTAGCCCCAATAAACAAAGGATTAGCCTCTACCTTTTTAAATAATTCTACTAGCACAAGAAAATAAGGAAAAACACTAATACACCGGAGGAGTTGCGAGGTATACCTGAATGAAAAGTTCCGGGTATCTTTCCTGCATCAGGTCCTGAGGATCCCAGGTATGTTCCTCCTATCCATGCTTTCTCCACAGGACCTTGACTAGCAGGATCTTCTCGCACCACAAAACTGCACTACTAAATCAGGGTTCCCCAACTATCTCGCTCAATCTATCCTCGAACTTCCACTCTAACTCTGGAAGTGACTATAATAGTTCTTCAAACCCTTATACTTGCCTATACCATTCGGCAAACCTCACCGTGCGTAGCCAAATCCATGACGTCTTTCTCATTCCGGGGAAAGACAAGTTCTAATACACACAATCTTCTTCTAGTAAATTGAGTTTTTGTTTGTAACGGAAGACAGCGACTCTATAAACCTCCTCCACGCGATCATGTTCTTATTCCTTCATATACGCCCGAGTAATCAATCAATTTGACCCTATGATTTATCCAACTCTGGTCATTAACAGGAAAGATTACTTCGTCAAATGACCCGTCGTCCGCAAGATTTAAGGGGGTGTACTCGTGCATTTTTGGAGATTGTTATTTATACCTTTTTAATTTGTTGTGCCATTCTGCCGTAGTTACACTTGATTTTCCAAACATTTATTTATCATAGCCGCGACCCTTGCTAACCATGTTTGTGTCATCAAATGTTTCTAATCTTGTCTTGATGCTATCTGAATCGAGTCTGCAAGCTCATACCTAAGATATATGTTTTCGATATATCGTCTGCTAATTTCTTTCAAACTCTTAGTGTTATCATACTCATGATGTTACATCATAGTGTCTCAGTCTTATCTTCCCAAATCTACTTAGTCTTACTACCCGTCATCAAATTCACATGGTATCTTCTAGTAGTTATGTCTCGTAGTTACTCCTCATTATAACCATGACATCGTTCGAGTGGCGTCGAATAAGACCAACCTCAACATTACTGTGTTTGGGGCAACACACTTTCTAAATTAGATCTAGGAGACCTAAGTCATTAACTCACTTGCCCAATAAACAAAAGATAAGCCCCTAATAAACAAACGATAAGCCCATATCTTCCTTGGGCTAATTTTCTTTTATTTTACCATGTTATATATGTCCTAACTGAGTGTACAATCCCTAGGGCATCAATCTATGACTTGGGGTTCCAAACTGACACTTGTAGATATACTCCATACTTTAAACCCTCCGAGTCAAATTTACGACATGCTTATCAGGGTTGTTCCTACTCCCAATTGGGTCTCTTTCGAACTTGAATTCCTACCCGACCTTCAGTGTTTATCTTGTAGTTGTCCCTGAGTAATCTTGTTACTGGTACGGGGGTTAATACTACGTGTCTTCTACCATTCTGATAATGGATTATTGGTCAGTCCCAATAGATTGAGTAATCCTTGTTAGGGACCATAGGGACACCAGAGTTTATGTCTTAGGTATCCATTCACCTTTTAAACTCGTCCTTTAATCCCTTTAGGTATTTTCTTACCTAACCAAATTCATACTTAAGGTCTGTTTCGGACTAGGGCACAGTATAAGTTGTCGGGTTAGTCACGTATCCTAGCGGTTGAGTCTAACCTATTGACTAGAGAATTACAAGAAGAGGTCTTTGCAACCAGAGGTGCTCCCTGCTGGGGACAGGGTTTGTCGCAGGCTACAAAGAAGAATTCCAATTGTTAGCTAATGTACAAATGGAATGGATGGAAAGTGGACAATTTACATGTGATTCCCCATATGGGCACACCACTGCTTCCGCTGCTTAGTTTGTCCGCAAACTAAACTCGTGCGGGGGTGACCCAGGGATTTGTGGACTGCTACTAATCCGATCGATGTTTCCTCTGATACCACTTTGTAAGACCCCTTTTTTTTTTTGAAAACCCGGGGTCTTATGCCCAGAACCGCCGCTTTGCGGTGACACCTTCGCACCCGGGAAGGTCGTCACTACAACGCGCCGATTCTGCCGGCCTTTTCGATCACAATGAGTAGCAAGCAAGAGAGAATCAAGTCCACCAAAAGAGAATATCACATAAAATAAAACTCCACGAAGGGAGTGTCCACAAAAAATCATCAGAGTATAAATAGTCTGGAAATAAAAGGGCTCATGCCCGGTACATCAAATCCTCACTACAAGATCACTCAAAAGCGGAAACAAAACCAAAACTCTACGAAGGGCCGGGACTCATAGTTCCCGTAGTCTGGACTCCAGTGCTAGACTATCCCGTCTCCAAGCGTACCGGCCTCCTGGGCTGCTCCTCCATGCTGGGCTCCGCGATCCCCTAATATGATATGGTTCGAAAACCGTTAGTCTAAAAGACTAAGCCCTATCATCCTCCACCCCTTCCCCCACGCTCTAAGGCACCGGGTGGAGAGGAAGAAAGGGGAGGACATGAAGGTGGAGATAAATTCCAAAGCAGATGACGATGGACCTAACTAGCAAGTTATAACAGGGGAGCAATATAAGTGTTGTAATAGGTATAACAGAAAGGAAGTAAGTAAGAAGTTAAACCTTCGCTTATGTGAGTACACATAAGCCAAGGGATCTTTTGCAAGGCTCCCATCGTATAACGCGTCCCATACCGCTTATACGTTGGGGTGTCGGTTATCACGCAGCAGGTATACATATATCAAATTAACCTTAATTTATAAACTTGCCCACACAAGCTTATAGACCAAGGGGTCGTTTTGCAAGTCCTAAAGTATAAGCATCCCATTCCACTTATACTTTAGGTGTCAAGGTTGTTATGAATGATTATGGCATGCAGCTATATGGTGGGTATGATGATCAAGCAGTGCAACTCACACACCCAACTTTGTGTACACAAACCTTTAGTTCCCCCTTTCTGGAGATAACTCCCAGGATACTCCCGTAGTGGCAAACGGAAGCGGTGGGTTGGGCCTCGCCCACCTTAAAACCAGTAAAAGCACCACTGGTCTGACCTATCGTACGCCCTCAACGCCTGGTGCACGAGGCGAACTCCTGCGTACTCTTGCCGACTGGTCCGCCGGACTTAACCTTGGCTAAGTGCTAGTCACCTTGCCGAGTCAACGATATCGGTGTCAGTGCAATCGAACTCCCCGCTATCGAAAACCCACCACCTTAATCTTTCCTATTTTTATGCACATGCAACCGTTTAATATATAACAATTTTAAAGTGTCAAACTCCCGGACTAAACCGTCCGTATAAACCACATTCGAGACCAAATTCCCGGACTAAACCGTCTGGCTCATCTCCAGACTTCATCCCTTAGAACACCACGGGACGGCGCCCCCTTGAACACCTCGGGACGACTTAACCATTACC
Source organism: Platanthera zijinensis (assembly GCA_039513925.1). Classification (NCBI taxonomy): domain Eukaryota; kingdom Viridiplantae; phylum Streptophyta; class Magnoliopsida; order Asparagales; family Orchidaceae; genus Platanthera; species Platanthera zijinensis. The sequence goes on from CM077095.1 coordinate 102,581,594, forward strand.
AACCCTAACTAATGAGTGTGTGAAATGTGAATCCCTATTAGGCTAATTACTCTTTCGTTTGTTTTAAGATTTATGTTAGCCCAGGACTGCCCCCGGCATACCCCGTGAAGGGCTCTCAAGGGGCACTAGGAACCAAGACGGCGGCATTACGGCCAAAAGTTCCCTTTCGCAAGGCACTTATTGTTATTGGTTGTTTTTCCCTTCCCCGTTCTCTCTATAAATTGCATCGAACTAAACCTAGGGTGGATTTGACTCTTCACTCCTACGGGGACGGTGATCTTTCGTCGGTCTCGCGCACCTTCTAGAGCGCATCAACTCATTCCTCACCGCACTTAGAACCTCCTATGGTGATCCATCCTCTTTCTTTAAATCCAACCAACACAAGCTGTCCTTATGCTAACCCAAACCTTCTCTTGTTGCTCATTTCCCAAAATTACTAAATGCAGACCACCTTAAACTAAGTAATGTCTACGATAGGATGTCCATTGTGTTTTCTTCCATACGGCCTAAGTTAATTTCTGGGGGCCTATCATGACATTATTGAATCGATTTTTCTGATAATAACAATTTTTCCAATTAACCTAATAATTAATTAATTTTTATTAAATCCAAGGTCTTCCAAATTTGAACAAGGAGTATACTTTTCAGTCATGTATAAATCATAATAAATTTAAGACAAATACTACTATGTTTAAAAATGATATATCCAAGGTTTGGCAATTTTCACTAAGGTCTAAGGGGCCTAAACATATTTTTGCAATAATCCATTTCCTTCATGTCTAATGAATAAACTACATCAAATTCTCTTCCAAATAAATTTGATTAATTACAGGATATTATAAATACCATGAAAACAGTACTATAAAATTTTCATAATTTTCCTGCTGGAAATTAATTTATAATAAATCATTTACTAAATCCTTAAACTAGCATGCTTGTGAATCAAGTACTAAATCCATAACTCCAAAAATCCATAGAAAAATCCCACTGATTCATAATGATTTAAAAACACTATTTACCAACTTTCATAATTTGTCAGAGACTTATTTATGCCATAAAATATTTTTAAAACATAGAGCCCTTTAATAATACTTGTGAAGGAACTATTATATTTAGTCAACATAAAATTGAACCAAAATTCAAGGGCATTCCTACTGTCCAAACACATCTAATTCCAGAGTTTCAAGGGGGCATTACTTGAATTAAAAATCTTTAATAAATAAAACATCAAAAAGGGCTATACCCACATTCATGAATGAAGTACTAGAAATACCTATCCAAAAATTCTAGTAAAATTATCCAAGGGTCCTAAATACCCTAGAAACACACTACCCCAATTTCATGGCTTTTAAAAGAGTTTAAGATACTATTTTGACCTAAAATCTCTTATACCCTAAAACTAGGGGTTAAGTTTTGAGATAGCTACCTACATCAAAATTCTCTAACAATACAACCAGAGAGTTACAAACTCATGAACAACCTCTCCACCAAATCTCAAGGCCTTATAAAGGCATTTGCCCCTATGTCCTTCACAAACCCCCAAAGTCCACCTTTAGGGTTTTAACCTGGGCCCTAGGGTAAACTTACCCTAAATCATCCCATCTTACCTAAGGATAATCTTAGGACCAAAATAAACCAGTGGTCAAAATCTCAACCTCTGTTGAGGTGAGATGATCATACCAGAGTGCAAGGAACCTTCTCACTAAGCTTCCTTCTACTAGGTCAAAACTAGGGTTTAGAGGATTCCTAATCAAAACTCAACCAAATGAGTTGAAATTTGAACCAGACCTAGATTCCTATACCAGGGACACCTCACCAAAATTTGGGAGGGTTTGGAGGTCATTTGACCCTTCAACTACCTTACCCTAGCTTTTCTAGATTTAGGGCAAAACCCTAGGTTAAACTTCTTTAAATGAGTTCCAACTTTTACAGGAGCTAGGTCTAGGTGATATTAAGCCCCTGTCCAAAATTCAAAGCATTTGAACCAAGGGTTAGGTGTGGGGAATTTTTCAAAGATTTACCCTATTTGTAGGACCTACCCTAGAAAAATGACCCTACAGGTCAGAATACTTGTCCTAAAATTTTCCATAACATATCAAACTGTAGATAATTAAAAAGCCTACAACATTCATGTTGATCAAATTTGATGGACAAAGCCTCTAAAGGGCCTAAACAATTTTTAGAAGAAATCTGCCCTAGTTGTAGGACATACCCTTACTAAAAAGGCTCTACAGGGCAGTCCCCTCATCCAATTTTCACCACTGCATATCAAATTGTAGGTATTTAAAAGACCTACAACTTTTATGTTATACACCTTTTCATTAGGTGCCTCTAAGGGGTCTAAATTTAATTTACAGTGAAACTGTTTTATTAAAATACAGAAAAATCTGAAAATATGGGTTGCACGAATCTTAAAGCAAGATCCAACGGAGGCTGTTCATCTTCTCCGATTGAGCAGAATTTCAGTCCGAAAATAGACCCGTGTAGGTGGTTTTTGCGGGCCATTTCCCGGCGGCCTGAGGCGGCGCCACCACCGACAAACGACTCCTATGTGTTCCCGGTGGTGGGGGCTTTCCTTAGCCGGAGCTAGGGCGGCCGGAGGTGGCGGCGCCGCCCTACCCGAGAGCTCCAAAAGCTCCCAAAAAATGGCATTTTTTTTGAAAATTAAAATCCTAACTCGGGTTCGATGAGCATGGAATCGGTTTCTAAGCATTCCTAGGATCTAAGCATGAGAGAAGGAGAGGAGGAGGACCTTTTTTGGGGTTCGGCGACGATGGCGGCGGCGGCGGTTTGTCATGGCGTTTTTCCTCTCTGGCAAACTTGTCCGATCCCTCATTCCTCCACCAAAACCATCGATCTTATATGCTATTTTGACTGCCATGGACGCTTTGAGGGAGATGGAGTAGTCAAAAATCAGAATAGGGGGCTGCATAGGGGGTTTTATAATTTTTCATGGGAGGGGAGATGAAGGGGTGTTTGGCCATGGTGGTTGGGCTTCTCCATTGATGGTGGCTGATGGGAAAACGATGGGAATCTCTTCCCAAAGGTCAGGAGGAATGAATGGAGGCTTGGGAGATGAATGGGGTGGCTCATGGTGTCCCTCCATAACTCCCCTCTCTCTTTTCCTCTTTCTCTCACCTCCATTAAGGAGAAATTGAAGCTTTCTCTCTCCTGCCACCCTATGGCCGAAATTATTCATGGCACCAGCCTAAATGCAACCCTCAAAAACATATTATTAATTAAATGATGAAGAATAGAGGGGTGATTCACCTTCCCCACCATGAATGGCCCTCTTTCTCGCTTTCTCTCTCCTCCATTATTCTTCAAAATAAAGCTTTTCATTCCTTTCCCCTAGTCACCTAGTTGACTGGTCAACCCTCTAAGATATGGGCAGCCAAATTAGTCCATATTATTCATGCAAGTGAGGTTAGCTTAAGGGGAAGGGTGGCTTGAGGTTGGGTTGGCCCATATAGGCTTGGTTTGACTTGATTTGGGCTTGGGGTTGACTTGGTCAAATTGACCACTATGGTTGACCCAAGTGGGTCCTTGGCGACTCATTGGGCCCACATTAGGTCTAAGGGAATTTTTAGAGTCACAATGAACCTACTAGGCCACCCAAAATCAAAGTTTTGAAAATTACTATTTGCAGACCAAGTGGGTCTCAACTAGGTTTTTAGGTCACTTGGTCTCCTGGGCTCACCTAGGTTAACTCATATGACCTAGTTATGCTCAAGTCACTCCTAATGGGGGTCTAATTGGAAAATGGGATGTTACACGGGATCAGCGACGGCAAGGGCGCGGGATCAGCGACAGCAAGGGCGCGGGATCAGCGACTACGGCGCGGGAGCACCTGGACGATGCACCGCCTGGACGACGAGCGGCGCTCCGGCGGCGAAGAGCAGCGCGGAGAGGGGGAGATGGGGCGCGAGGGCTGCGTGCGGGGGTTAGGTCGGGTACAAATATCGGGTGTGAAGATGAGAGGTTTGGCTATATTATTGAACTTTTATGAGTTCAAATATCCCCTTTTGGGGTTTAAATAACAACACCCAAAAAAAAAATTACGGGCCCTAAATATTTCTGGCGGTTCCAGTTTCCCCTATTTCCGCCATTTCTGCCTCTCCCAAAAAACGAATCAATCGATAGTTTCCCCAACTCTACCGATCGAAACCTCCACCTCTCCCAAATCCCGTGTCCCCTTCTCCTCAGAACCATCTCGCATCGCAACAACTGAAGGATTGTCGAACACCGACGAATCCCCCAAAGCCGACGTGAACTTCCGTTTGCGACGACCTCTTCACCGAAGCCTGCCACAGTGCGATCAATTTTTTCAACAAGGACAGGTAACGATAAACTCTTTCTCATTTGCATTTCTAATCGAAAGTTTCCCCCACCTCCGCCTCTCAAATTAGTCATAAGGCACGTGCCCGTGTATGAAATTGCATCTTTGATTTCTATCGTGCCCTTTGACCCTCCTTGATGTCGGATAACGGCGAGCAGTCCGACCTCCATCCCATCTACCTACACCAAATCGTGTCCTAATTTCATCCCCGCCAATAACGTCAGGGATGATGGCGTGCGATTAGTTTCCGGGTTTTGAAAATCTCACTTCCCCTCTCTCACGTGCTCTTCCTTGACAACTGCATCTTTCGATGCTCAGATAGAGACTATGCCTGTCCATTAGTTTATCATAAGATTCTCATTGTGTTTGTTGCTAGGGATAAGACTATTCAATCGTTTACAAGGAAACCCTTTGTTTTATATTTTTGTTGAACACTATCCATCAAGTGTCGACGCTCTTCATATTTGTTTATGTTTAATTGTTGCTACAATAGAAATTGAAAATCTACATTTTCTTTGTTAAAATTATAAAACCATTGTCTTTATTTACAGTTTCATGATTATTGTTTGGTTCCTGAATCTATTTTATGTTTCAAATGTATAGCAGTATAACTAAATATCTTAATCAACAACTTTTTCTCAACTTATGTTCATGCTTTTTTCATTTTTAAGGGATATTGCTATAGTTTTAAAAATTGAGTTCGTGGCATGATAGTTTTTTTAACAAGCACTACCCCCAATTTCATACTCCTAGTGAAAATGGCAAAATGAAAAAAATTCTACATTTGATACATTTACCTCCCAATTTCTTCATTTCTTATAATTGCTAGCATGATTATTCTTATTTTATTTCATTTGCAATAGTATTTTTAATTGCAAATATTATAACAAATCTAAATGTTTTACTTGGTGCCCGGGTCAAACAAAAAATCTAAATGTTTTAATTGAGATCAAATTTATATTGTTTTGTATTGGCGCAACCTAAACCGTAATGAATTTGGTTATTCTTCTTAGTTGCTTTCACCACCAATTTTTATAATTTGTTCATCTAGATATCTTTCTTAGTAAGTTCCTCAAACCAATATTGGAGTTCAACTTTTTTGGAATGAATATTGCAAGCGTGTTCCACACATTAAAAATTGATACTTTTCAATGCTTGATGTTGTGTCTGATGCATGCTTTTAATATTAATATTTTTAATTATTGAAATTTTTTAATATTGGAATTTTTAAATGCGTGATTTTGTTTAATTCAAATTTCTACTGATTTGGATTTGTTAAATCGTAATCGTGATTTTATGAACTATCTCCATGTAACTTCAAAGCTACATATTTTCATCATTCAGTATCATAAAATTATAGTCAATTGATATTTAATTTCATGTACATTTTAATATTGAATTGAATTTCAATTCAACAAAATTTTAATGGTGAATATATGTAGCTTTATAGTTTAGGCTCAGATGTTTTTGTTTTTTTGGGTTGAACCTCCATGTCTGTGGGTTCAGTTAGTTTTAGCGTGTTAAATTTTGTTAAAAAACTTAATGATTCAGTGTTCATCTTAAATCAATTCCACTAACCATCATTAAAAGATTTATGATGTCGGAAGAAAGTAAGCCTAACACAATTGATCTTGTCAAATTTGTGATACAATTATTAATATTTCCATATGTTGATGTTAGTTGGTTATTAAATTCAATTTTATTTTATGGTAGGTTTTTGAACAACTCCATGTGTTGATGTTTTTGGAAAAAAAAATTTAAATGGTGTCGTTGAATGCTATCAGCGAGATTGGAGAATTCATTTCTTTGACTTAGTTTTATGTCAACTTTTCAACCTAGTTAACCTCCGAATTGAAATTTTTCATGAACCTTATATGGAAGGAAGAAATTGTTTTTGTTTGAGGAATATCAAATACATGCTCTCTGATTTAAGTTTCTATTCTAAATAATGAAACCCAACTTATTTTTTAAAATCATGTTATATTATAGGAGAAGAAGCAACAAGGCAAATTCTTAATCCTTCCATTTTATTCAATAATTTTGTGAAATTTTTTTTGTTACTTTGTACTGTAAATCCTTAATATTATCTTTATGTTAAATGTATTTTTTATTGATATATAGTGCAATGGATAAAAGATGGATGAATATCGGTGATCGGCGGCAACCTGCTTACATCGATGGAGTGAATTATTTTCTTGATTTTGCCTTTAATCATTCTAGTAGAGGAAATACTATCTGTTGTCCTTGTTATAAGTGTGGAAATAACTATTTCCACACTCGAGAGATTGTCTTTGTGCATCTTATTCTGAATGGAATTGTAAAGACCTATAAATGGTGGTCAAGTCACGGAGAGGATCATTACGTTAATCCAAATAATGAGAGTGATGATGACGCACTCAAAGAAGTTGAAGAAGAGATTTCAGAGCATGACAATATACATGATCATCTGTATAATTTTAATTGTAATGACAAGAGTCATAATGGCGAAGAACACGATCATGAGGACCCCAACGAAGCTGCTAAAAAGTTTTCTGATTTGCTAAATGATCCTGAACAAGAATTTTATCCCGGTTGCAAAGAATTTTCAAAATTTCAATTTATGGTCACTTTATTAGCGCTTAAATCTGATTATTGATGGACAGATCGATCTTTTACTGCATTACTAAAAGTTTTGAAAAGAGAAATTCCTTTTAACGAAAAATTACCAAGTAGTTTTTATGAAGCTAACAACTATATACAAGAGCTTGGATTGGAGTGTAAGAACATAAATGCTTGCTTGAATGATTACATTCTCTATCGAGGTAAGTTTGCAAATTTTGAGAGTTGTCCAACTTGTGGTACGTCCAGATAGAAATTGAGTAAGATAAATAATAATGCAGAATGCAATACATCGTCAGGGAAGAGTAAAAACATACCAAACAAGGTTCTGAGACACTTTCCTTTGATACCTAGGCTTCAAAGGTTATATATGTGTTCTAAGACGGCCGAGGATATGCAATGGCATAAAGAAAGGCGTCCTGATGATGGTAATTTGCGACATATAGCTGGCACGTTTGCTTGGAAGTCATTTGATGAAAAACACTCAGAATTTTCATGTGATGCACGGAATATTAGGATTGGCTTCGCAAGTGATGGGTTTAATCCTTTTGGTATTATGAGCACAAATTATTGTGTGTGGCCAGTTTTTTTAATTCCATATAATATGTCACCATGGTTATGCATGAAAACCCCAAATTTTTTCATATCCATGATTATTCCTAGTCTAGGATAACCTGGGAATGATATAAATGTATATCTGCAACCTTTGATTGATGAGTTAAAAATATTATGGGAATTTGGGGTTCACACTTATGATGCATATACTAGGTGCAACTTTAACATGTGTGCTGCTGTGTTATGGACAATAAATGATTTTCCAGCTTATGCAAATCTTTCAGGTTGGAGTACAAAAGGTAAGCTTGCTTGTTCGTGCTGTAATAAAGACACATGGTATTGTCGATTGAAGAATGGTTCTAAGATGTGTTATATGGGAAGCTGACGCTTTTTGGAGCCAAATCATAGGTGGCGAAAGGACAAAAAGTCTTTTGATGTAACAATAGAAATTCGACCACCACCAAAGTTCCTATCAGGAGATGAAATTTTAGAGCAGTTAAAAGAATGCGATGATGTGATTTTTGGAAAGCTTCAAAAAAAAGGCGAGATAGAACTTCTCTTCCGTATAATTGGAAGTTAAGTATTTTTTTCAATTACCATATTAGAGTACACTTGAGATACGACATTGTCTAGATTACATGCATATTTTAAAAAACGTTACTGAAAATATACTTGGCACTATGCTGAATATTGATGGAAAGACAAAAGATGATTTAAATTCTAGACTTGACCTTAAAGAAATGGGTTTGAGAACAGAATTACATCCGATAGAAAATAATGGTTTTTATGTCATGCCACAAGCATGCTATACATTGACATTGGCTAAACGAAGAGCAATATGCAATTTCTTAGAGAATATAAAAGTTCCAGATGGGTATCCTTCAAATATAAAGAGATGTGTAAATGCTAAAGAGGGTAAAGTGTCGGGAATGAAAGCTCATGATTGTCATGTTTTTATATTAGATCAACTTGCTCCTGCTTTTCACGGCATTGTTCGCAAAGAGGTTTATGACTCGCTAGTTGAATTAAGTTTATTTTTTAAGGAGTTGAGCTCTATGATGCTAAATATAGAGGTATTAGATAAGCTTGAGCAAAATATTGTTATCACACTTTGCAAGCTTGAGAGAATATTTCCTCCTTCATTTTTCACCATCATGATGCACCTACCAATTCATCTTGTACGAGAAGCAAGAATTGTTGGGCCCATACATTATCGATGGATGTACCCAATTGAGAGATATTTTTCTAAGTTATTTAAGATTTGTTTACTTTATCATATTATATATATTGAAATAATCCAATTCAACAGATATTTACGTACACTCAAATCCTTTGTGAGAAATAAAGCATGCCCGGAAGGCTCGATGGCGAAAGGATACCTAGTATATGAATGCTTGACATTTTGTTCGAGATATCTAAATAAAGTTGACACAAAGTTTAATCGTCCAGATAGAAATGCTGAAGGAAATGATGTGCAAGATTCATGTTTATCCATATTTCAAAATGCAGGGAGGTCATTAGGTAAAGGGACAAAAAAAATTCTCACATATGAAGATTGGCATCAAGCTCATTTGTACATACTAAGAAATTGCCCAGAAGTAGAACCATTTATAATGTAAGCTTCATATTTTTACTTCATGCAAATGCTTTTTTTTATTATGTAACTAATTCATAAAATTTTTATTAATAGGCAACATCATCAGGAGCTCCAACAAATCGATACTAGTAATGTTGGTACAAGACACGAGATAACTTTTGTTAGATGGTTTGAGTCGACTGTAAGTATCAACTTTTTCAGCCTTATTGTTTATTTGTGATTATGTTTAGTATGTGTGATTGTATTTCATTTTCAATAGATATCAAAGTTATATTATAAAGGAGACTCAAGAGTCAGCAAAGAAATTTTGCAGTTAGCTCGGGGTCCAAAAGAGGGGTGATGCATTATTTTGGCCGTATTGTTAATGGCTTTAGGTTTCATACTTATGAACGTGAAATCAAGCGCAAAACTCAAAACAGTGGTGTTATTGTTAAGGGAGATGATCAATCAGGCGGTAGAGCTAGAATATTATGGAGTTTTAAAAGATATTATTCAGTTTGAGTATGGTGTTGGGCAATAAATTGTATTATTTATATGTGATTGGTGGGATACGTATAATGAAGGTCGTGGCTACAAAAAGGAAAGTAATGGAGTTATTTATGTTAATATAAAACATAATTTGAGAAGCAATGAACCTTATGTTTTGTCTTTCCAAGCTGAACAAGTGTATTATGTGCCTGATAATAAAAATAAAGATTAGCGGGTAGTCTTAAAGACAGTATCACGCCACTTTTTTAATGTCCCATCCAAAGACTTTGAAGAGCTTACTGAGGATGAAATTAACGTGTATGATATAAATGTTGGGATAAGATCTGTGCTTGATATTATTATAGATAATGATATCCCTGAATTTTCATTATAAAGAACTGATGTTGATGTTATAACTATTGAGAAAAGAGACTAATCCAGTCAAAGAAGAGTTATGAATGATGAAGATGAAAATACTGAAGACATTGAAGATGTAAGTGATATAAAAATGAAAATTTTTAATGGATATATTTTCTTCTGTTTTATAATGTGAGCAACAATGAATTTTATTGCTTAATCCTAATTTTGATTTTATCTTCTATTTTGTATAGTTTTGAAAATCTTGTTTTTTAATTCTTTAGGTTGTATCTAAAAAACTTACTTTTTTAGATATTTTAAATAAAAGACATGGCAAGTACAAAAATTGGCGTTAAGACCAAAGGTTCTCATGTAGAAAGGTTTATAGATAATTTACCATTGCATTCTACACGTACCAGAAATCATTCAATTGATTGGAAAACCAAGTCAACCACTTTACATCCACGGTCCACTACAACACACATTCTTTCCACTGCTAAATCCTTTACTAAACGAGATTTTAGAACTTCCCACAAGGATCAAACAAAACAATCACAGGTCGAAATGTGTCATCTTATCAACAAAGGCCAACACAAATGCCAAGAATGTTACATTTGGATCAAGCTTTGACAAATGATGATCAACATACACATGTTGAGAGTGGGGTTGAGCGCATTTCTTTTTATCAGCAAAAACCAACACAAACACCAAGATCATTACAATTGGATCGAGCTTTGACTAATAATGATCGACATACATATGTTGAGAGTGGGTTTGAGCACATATCTCTTAAGGCTGAGGCTGATCAAGTACCTGCAAGTCCAACAAATCTTGAAACTTATTATCATTAAAATGTTAGATGACTGGTTCAAATATAACACGAAAAAGGACACGTGGTCCAACAATGGCGCTTGAGTGGTCAAAGAGGAGACTGAATAATACGGAGAGGGTGAATGTGCAACTTCCTATAGAACTTCGAAGATTAGTTGGATACAGAGCTCATTACCAAATTTGGGCGATATGTAAGACACCATGCTGCTCTAAATGTGGAGAAATGGTCTTTAATTCTAACAGATATCACTGTAATATCATATATGTAAGTATATATATATATTTTAATTTAGATAAACTTTCTATTACAACTCAAATACTACTATCATTTTATATTATTTTTAGGTTGAATTCAATCTCCCTACTGATTCTCATGTACGTGGTGACCTTATATCTTCACTTCGTCGACATTATAATTTTTGGCGCTTTCATTTGCATGCAAATTATTACCTTAAATGGAATACTGATGGCCAAAGACGTGCAAATTGCCCTAAAGATGTTGATCCTGAGCAATGGAATTGGCTAATTAGTTACTGGGTAGTGCACGTTTCAAGGTAAGAAATACATTCATTAATTTAAATTTATGAAACTAGATCTAGTATATCATGTTTTGTTTATATGTGTTCTTATTAATACTGTACAGTATTACTAAAACATTATTTTCTGTAGAAAATGGACAACAGAGGTAAATAAACCGCAAACTTTATTGCTCTAAAAAGATAAAAATTACAAAGGTATGCCCCCTTATTTATAGAAACTGGGGGAGGAGAGAGAGAAATTTACAACAAACGATGTGGGACTAAATACAAGCCGCGCGGCTTATGCGGTTTGACCCGACGAAACCGTCGACTATACAAGAAATAAAACAACTAACTACAAAGCCGCAATCTCCCAGAGTCAGCCTCTTGAACTGACCGCCTGACTGCCTGCTGTAAGTTGTCGGACTACAACCACAGTTAGACCGCTGCGGCTTCAAGCAGACCGCTACACTTTGCCAGACCGCTGTGGCTTCAAGCAGACTACTGCGGCTTCTCTTCGCCAGACCGCCAGACCACAAGACTGCTGGAACAAATAGACTGCTGCGGTTAGAGACCAGGTCGCCTGAACACTCCAAACTTTAACACTCCCCGTCAAGCTGGATCATATATATCGACCATGCCAAGCTTGCTACAGACCTCCTCAGATAGAGTAACTGGTTTGGTGAAGAAGTCAGCTAGTTCTATTTCTGATGTAACAAAAGGAGTGCAAACCTTATTCTTCAAAATCTCCTCTCTAATGAAATGGCAATCAACCTCAATATGCTTTGTTCTCTCATGAAAGACAGGATTCCTCTAAATATAAATGACGGCTTTGTTATCACAAAACATAGGAAGAGGATGGTCATAGACTTCTCCCAAGTCAAGCATAAGTGCCCGTAGCTATTTTAACTTGCAGGTAGTTGAGGTCATGCTCCTATATTCTGCTTCAGCACTTGATCTTGAAACCACTGTCTGCTTCTTGCTTTTCCAGCTAACCAGGTTTCCTCCTACAAAAGTGCAAAAACCTGATGTATACTTTCTATCCTCCTTGTTATCAGCATAGCTGGCATCAGAATGTGCTTCAATCTTCAGATGATCATTCTTCTGAAACAATAAGCCCTTTCCTGGAGACCCTCTAACATACTCCAAAATTTTCATGGCAGAGCGTAGATGACACTCTTTAGGACTTTGCATAAACTGACTAACCTTCCCAACTATATAACATATATCTGGTCGATTAACAGTCAGATATATAAGTTTGCCTACAAGTTGCCTGTATATAGTGAAATCTGGGAGAAGAGGAGAATCATCAGTCCAGCCTTTATCATCACCAACAGCCATCGGGCAACGAGTAGGTTTCGTGCCAAGAAGACATGTCTCCTTTAGGAGATCTAGCGCATACTTCCACTGTGAAAGAACCACTGAGGTCCTCTTTCGTGAAATCTCAATTCCCAGGAAGTACTTGGGCGGTCCCATATCCTTTGTGATAAAGTGTTGTCGAAGATGTTGTTTGGCTAGATCAACGCCCTCTTTATCATCACCAATCAAAAGAATATCATCAACATAGACAGCAAGAACTACAAGACCTTTAGTAGTTGCGTATAAACAAAGAATGATCAGAAGAGCTTCGACTGAACCCAATAAGAGAAACAACTTCACTAAACTTTGCAAACCAGACTAGTGGACTCTACTTTAAACCATAAATCGCCTTCCAAAGCTTGCACACCTGAGACTCCCCCTGAGCAACATACCAGGAGGTTGCTCCATATATACCACCTCTTGTAAATTCCCATAAAGAAAGGCATTCCTAACATCCAATTGAGACATTTCCCAGTCTCTATTAATAGCCATAGAGAAGAGAATACAGATAGTGCTGATGCGAGCAACATGAGAAAAAGTATCGAAGAAATCCACCCCATATGCCTGAGTAAACCCTTTGGCAACAAGCCGTGCCTTATACCGTTCAATAGAGCCATCTGGAAGATACTTAACCACAAAGACCCACCGACATCCAACCAAATCAATGCCCAGAGGTGGTGGAATAGGAGTCCAAGTCCCTCTCTCAATTAACATGCTCATTTCTTCATCCATAACATCCTTCCACTAAGGAAGAGCAAGAGCTTCTTGATACGTTTTTCGGAGTGGCAGTAGAAGAAATAGCAAGAGCAAAATGCTTGGCAGTTGTGGAAAGCTGAGCATTAGAGACCACCACACCAATCGGATGCTGAGTACATTGGCGAACCCCCTTTCGCAGGGCAATTGGAAGATCAAGGTCACTACTGACTGGAGGAGGTAATGAACTGGCAGAAGATAGAAAAGGCTCCGGAACAGGCATAGAGGGTTCCAAGGGTAACCCATCAGGCTCCCGAGAAAGAGATGGAGCAACAGGAGGAGATGCTGAAAGAACCGGCTCTGGCGGAGGTGTCAAGAGAATAGGCAGGGAAGGAGAAGTATTGATAGGTACGAGAGAAGAAGGAGAGGATAAATATGGAGTATCTTTAAAGAAGGTAACATCTACGGAAACATACTGTTTGTGAAGGAGAGGATCAATACATCGATACCCTTTTTGAGTAGGACAATAGCCAAGGAATATGCATTTAACTGATCAGGGAGAAAGTTTGTCTCGTCCAGGAGAAGGGACATGAACAAAGGCAGTACAACCAAAGTGTTGGTACCCTAGGTTTTGATTTGAGTTCAGTCCGCTCTTTCTGTCTCTTGACCCAAGATTTATCTATGGTCAAAAGTTAGTTGATAAGTTAGACTCCCTAGTTGTGTAGAATTGCTTTTCCAGATGAATATTTGGTTAAGTAGTTTTTCGTTCGACTATAGTCGAACGTCGCTCGACTATCGTCTATCGATTGATCGACGATCGTCTATCAGTTGGTCGACGTTCTGTCTGCGTTGATAGTTCGACTATCTGTTGATAGGTCGACTATCTGTTTGTCTTTGATAGTTCGACTATCTGTTGATAGGTCGACTATCTGCTTGTCTTTGATAGTTCGACTATCTGTTGATAGGTCGACTATCTGTGTTGCCTTGATAGTTCGACTATCTGCTTGGATAGTTCAACTATCTGATAGTTCGACTATCTGTTGATAGATCGACTATCTGTTTTGTTTTGATAGTTCAACTATCTGTTGATAGGTCGACTATCTGTTTTCTGTGATAGGTCGACTATCTGCTTGATAGGTCGACTATCTGTGTTTGTTTGGTAGTTCGACTATCTGTCCGGATAGATCGACTATCTGATAGCTCGACTATCTGTTCTGATAGGTCGAACTATCAAAGTTCGAACTACCTCGGCAGATAGTCGACCTATCAGAACAGATAGTCGAGCTATCAGATAGTCGATCTATCCGGACAGATAGTCGAACTACCAAACAAACGCAGATAGTCGACCTATCAAGCAGATAGTCGACCTATCACAGAAAACAGATAGTCGACCTATCAACAGATAGTCGAACTATCAAAACAAAACAGATAGTCGATCTATCAATAGATAGTCGAACTATCAGATAGTTGAACTATCCAAGAAGATAGTCGAACTATCAAGGCAACACAGATAGTCGACCTATCAACAGATAGTCGAACTATCAAAGACAAGCAGATAGTCGACCTATCAACAGATAGTCGAACTATCAAAGACAAGCAGATAGTCGACCTATCAACAGATAGTCGAACTATCAACGCAGACAGAACGTCGACCAACTGATAGACGATCGTCGATCAGCCGATAGACGATAGTCGAGTGACGTTCGACTATAGTCGAACGAAAAACTGAGTTCTCCTCAACTGAGAAGTGTTAGCTCTTCTGCTCAGCAAGCTTACAGCAAGGCAAAGAACAAGTCTAACTGCTCTCAGCAATCTCAGCAAGCTTACAGCAATTCATTCAACAAGCTTACAGCAAGAACAAGTCTAACTGCTCTCAGCAATCTTCACTCAACTAAGAAGTGTTAGCTCTTCCGCTCTTCTTAAACCTGAGTTCTCCTGTTCCAGGAAGTTCTAACTCAGAGATCTTTTGAAGAAGAAGAAGAAGAAGATAACTGCTAGAAGATTTTCTATTTTATATCTTCTTGTAGTTCTTCCTTCAGTATTTACTGAAGTGTTTCTGCACTGAAGCAAAACTTCACCTGGACGTTCTTTGAGCCAGGGGGAGCCTTGATTCTTTTAGAGCTTTCTAGCTCAGTGCAAGTTATTGTGCTTCTCTAATCTATTGTAAAATAGAGAAGACACCTTAACCCCTTTCCCCCTCCTATACAGGGTTATTAATCCCTTCAAAAGTATCCCTTGGTGGCAGGGCACCTGATCAAAAACCTGTGTTTGGTTTTTTAGACACTTGATCAAAAGTCTAATGGGTCTCTTGATCTACCTGAAGCAGATCGTGTTGGTGGCAGGGCACCTGATCAAAAACCTGAGTGGATTCCTACCTTGTTGGTAGAAGAGTGGACGTACCCAAGTTGTTTGGGGAACCACTATAAATTCCTTGTGTCGTCTGGATTGCCTTGTATAATTACTTGCATTGTGGCTGTGATTAGATATTAACTAGGTTTGCTAGTTGCTGGATAGGATCCAAAGCTAAACTGTAATTACAGTTAGCTGTAGTTTGTGCACAACACTTGTGTTAGGCTCTAAGGTTTAATCTTAAATATCTATAACTTTCATTCCGCATTTAACTCTAAGGGAGTTGAGTAGAAAGTCAACTTTGCTAAGTGCAATTTTTGATTACTCTATTCACCCCCCCTCTAGAGTAGTATCTATCCCTTCTCTTTCAATTGGTATCAGAGGGAGGTTGACTGACTGAATAGGCTAACACCTAAGTCACAAGATCCTGATAGATACCAAAGTTTATAGATATTCACTGTCACTATCAGGGCCCAGTCCAAGGATTATTCTAGCACCAGACCTCCAGCATGCAACTTGGCTAAGTTTGGCATCTGGAAGGCAAAGATCAAATTATATATGAATTCTATTGATGAAAGTATTTTTGCTTCTATTTTGTCAGGACCACCAAGAGCACCTGCTGCTGCTACTGCCTCATCATCGGATATGAGTGCAGTGCCTCCTCCAGACTACAATGATGAGTACAAAAGGGCAAAGATAGCAGATGCCAAGGCAATGAACATTCTGGCTCAGACAATGTCTGATGAGGTATTCCAGAAGGTTGCTGACTGCTCCTCAGTAAAAGCTATATGGGATACACTGAACCAGATTATAGCTGGTTCAGCTGATGAAAGGAAGGACAGGAGGTCCAACCTTATCTCACAATATGAGAACTTTAAGAAAACTGATGCTGAATCAGTTGAAGCCATGTACACATGGCTCAGCTCAATCATCAATGAGCTGAGGACCCTTGACAAGGACATTTCATTGACAGAGGTCAATGATAAGATTCTTATGTGCTTCCCCAGCACATGGGATCTGAGGATCTGGCCTATCAAGGAGGCCTGAAGCACAAATGAAATTTCAACAGAAGCCCTTCTCGGCAAGCTCAAGTCTTTTGAGCAACTGCTGAAGTCCAGGGAAGCTGAAGCTGAAGCAAAGACACCAACTCCTACAAGAAAAGAGAAAACTCTTGCTCTTAAAGCTGCTGACACTTCTGAAGGCAGCCAGTCAAATGAGGAACTAATGGCATTATTTGCCAAAAGGTTTCTCAAGATAGGAAGGAAGGAGTTCAGAAAGAAGTCTTCAAAATATGAAGAAAAGCCAAGGTATGATCGCACACCTTCTAAAGAAATTATCTGCTATGGTTGCAGGAAGCCTGGACATATCCTTCCAGATTGTCCAGAGGAAAAGAATAAAGAAAAGAGGAAAGATAAAGATCAGCACAGGAAGCACTCCAAGCCATCCTCCTACAAGAATAAAAAAAGGAGAGAGGCTTTGTCGCTGAAACCTGGAGCGATTCTGATGAGGAATCTTCTTCCTCAAGCTCCAGTGAGGATGAAGAAGAAAAGAAGGCAAAGGAAGTTTGCCTAATGGCAATTGATGCCTGCAGCAATCACTCTGCTGCAGAGATTTCAGATTCAGATGAAGAAATGGCAACAGAGGATGAGGTACTATCTTCTTATGATTTTACTTTTGCAGAATTTAAATTAGAATTTAAATCTTTGTGTTTAGATTTAATTAGTTCTGAAAAAGAGATTGAAGAACTTAGACATAGGCTAGCTGAATCAGAAATCATATCTAATGAAAACATTAAGTTAAAGGAAGATCTCACTAATTCTAGTGAAGAAATTAAATTTCTTAAGAATGAGTTAGCTAAATCCAAAAGGCTAGAAGAGTCTCTAAATGGTAGAAGCCTTAAGCTGCTTGAAATAACCAGCATGTCTAACACTAGGACATGCAATAACAAATTAGGCTTAGGAGCATCTTCTAGTGAGCCCCCAATCATCCTTAAAAACCAACTTTCAACTCCAGTGAACTTTATCTAAGCTAATGGGATAAAGAACACTAAGCAAGTCAATCAAGTAAACAGAGCTTTAAATAAAGCTAAAAGAGAGAAAAGAAAACAGAAATTTAAAGAATTACAAAGAACGTCGAACACTGCTCGACGATCTCAGGCTCAGTGGTCGAACGAAGCTCGACGATCTGAGCATCTATCGTCGAACGTCGATCGACGATCGCAAGCTCAGTGGTCGAACGGAGATCGACGATCTGAGCAGCCATCGTCGAACGCTAGTCGATGTTTTTAATAATTGGATTTTACCTTTACATTACATTAGATTTATGTACATATATTTGATAAATATTGTATATCCTTATATTTTTGAATTTTTTTTTCAATTTTTTCGAGACCTAACACCTTAGTATAAAACATAATGAAATATATGGATTTAGATATATTTCAGATTATCAGATTATTTGTTGTATATCATAATTGTACTTTTCAAAATAGAAAAGCACAATTATGAAGAAAGAAAAAATCATCTCACGAATTCTCAATATAAATCAATATAAATTTTCATAAATAGAAAGACTATAAAAAAAAAAAAAATACATAATACTTAGTACTTTGAATCCAGTAAACAGAAAAATTCTTATTTTTCATATTACCCGGCTTTAACTAATATAGAAAAATTAAATAAAACATTAGAAAATTAGAATTATTTGTCTTCCAATTCAAAAATATAAAATTGGAAATTCTTTGATACATGTTAATTAAGATTTTTCCAAGACTTTTTTTTGTCGCACAAAAAAACTTTTTGACTGTCTGGTGGAAACAGATTTAGCTAAAGAAAAAGCTTTTACTGCCGCTAAAGAGCCTTTTTTTTTCCAAAGATTTCTACGAATATGCTTTTTTGACATAGAAGTACGTTTTTTTGGAACTGCCATTCAAAAATAGGTGACTTATTTTTATTGTTGTATGTGAAAGACATATATTTTTCAAAAGAAAAATCATTCTTTATTATTCATTATACATACTTATTCCATAAATTTATCTATTTATATAAATAATATAATAGCATATTTTTATTTCAGAATATAAAATAAAAATCTATTAAATTAAATAGTAAAATAAATAAAAAAGATATTCTAAAACAATTTTATTTGATTTATTTGAATAGACAAATAGATTTTTATTTTATATCTTTTTTCTGATATTTGGATAATGTAACATGAAATATTTAGAATATTAATAAAAAAAGTGAATGAGGTTCTAAGTTAGAGTATAAATAAATTAAACTAAAAAAACTTTTGGATTTTATATCTTGACTGATGACTAAGAACAAAACTCTTGAATTCTGATTATTCTGGATTAACAAAAGGTAGATTTCTAGTATGGAAAAGTTAATTTTTAAAACTGAACTTATGAAGATACTTAATAAATATTATTATTATTTAACATTTACATTTATATGGAATGAATCTTTCTTCATTGTTTCCAACTCTATTGAATCTCGACAATTCAACAGGAATTTCCTATTATTATTTCAGGTAAGCCGCCATGGTGAAATTGGTAGACACGCTGCTCTTAGGAAGCAGTGCTAGAGCATCTCGGTTCGAGTCCGAGTGGCGGCATAAATAATAATAATAAATATTATAGACACAATAGAAATAATAGAATATTTTATAGAATATTTTAATCCCCGATTTCAATTCTTAAATAGGGACCCTTTTATGTTGATGATATTTGTGACCTTAGAACATATATTAACTCATATTTCCTTTTCAATCATATCAATTGTGATTATGATTCATTTGATGAACTTATTAGTCTACGAAGTTGAAGGATTACGTCATTCGTCAGAAAAAGGGATGATAGCTACTTTTTTATCTATAACGGGGTTTTTAGTTATTCGTTGGATTTTTTCGGGACATTTTCCTTTAAGTAATTTATACGAATCATTAATCTTCCTTTCTTGGAGTTTCTTTATTATTCATAGGATTCTGTATCTTGGGAATTATAAAAATAATTTAAGTGCAATAACTGCGCCAAGTGCCCTTTTTACCCAAGGTTTCGCCACGTCGGGTCTTTCAACCGAAATGCATCAACCCGCGATATTAGTACCTGCTCTACAATCTCAATGGTTAATGATGCATGTCAGTATGATGTTATTGAGCTATGCAACTCTTTTATGTGGATCGTTATTATCAGTTGCTCTTATAGTGATTACATTTCGAAAGAATATCAATTTTTTTTTGAAAAACAATAATTTTTTCAGTTTAAGGAAGTTGTTTTTCTTTGGTGAGATGGAATATTTCAAAGAAAAAGGGAGTGTCTTTAAAAATACTTCTTTTCTCTCATTTCAAAATTTTTACAAATATCAATTAATTCAGCGTTTAGACTATTGGAGTTATCGTGTCATTAGTTTAGGATTTACTTTTTTAACCATAGGTATTCTTTCTGGAGCAGTATGGGCTAACGAAGCATGGGGTTCTTATTGGAATTGGGACCCTAAGGAAACTTGGGCATTTATTACTTGGACCATATTTGCAATTTATTTACATACTAGAACAAATTCAAAATTCCAAGACCAAGGCACGAATTCGGCATTTATGGCTTCTATAGGATTTCTCCTAATTTGGATATGCTATTTTGGGATCAATCTATTAGGAATCGGGTTCCATAGTTACGGTTCATTCCAATTAATATCTAATTAAAGAAAATAAACTATATGACGAATACATAAAAACATCGTCCGATACACAATGAAATTTGTGAGAGTTTTTGAAAACCGTTTGAATGGGGGAATTATTCAAATGGTTCTCAAAAACCCTAGATATATCTCATTACAATTCTAATTCACTCTTCTTTTTTTTCATTCTACAACGAAGAATCGTGAAAATATGAAAGTCAAATAATTATAAGACTTTCTTTCCAATTAATGAAAATTTTATATTTTCAATATATAAAATTAGTATCTATAAAAATAATTAGATAGTATAACTTGTACCTTGTCAACCGATAATGGTAAAACGAAATCAGGATAAATACCAATTCCTATTACAGGTAAAAACATACAGATCGAAACAAATAGTTCTCGTGGTCCAGAATCAAAAAAAATTAGAGTTTGGAACATTGAATAGCTTGTATCCATAGAAAATCTGACGTAACATAGATAATAAAAAAATAGGAGTTAATATCATTCCAATTGCCATTACAAAAGTCATTAACATTTTTGGCATTAAAAGATATTTTGGACTGGTAATTATTCCAAAAAAAAAACTAATAATTCTGCAACAAAACCACTCATTCCGGGCAATGCAAGAGAAGCCATCGAGAAACTACTAAACATGGTAAATATTTTTGGCATTGGGATAGATATCCCCCCCATCTCTTCGAGATAAACAAAACGTATTCTATCCCAACAGGTTCCTCCTAAGAAAAAAAGTGCAGCACCAATCAATCCATGAGAGAGTATTTGTAAAATGGCTCCATTGAGTCCCATGCTAGTTATAGAACCAATTCCTATAATTATGAAACCCATATGAGAGACGGAAGAATAGGCAATACGTTTTTTAAAATTGCGTTGACCGAGAGAGGTTGAAGCTGCATAAAGGATTTGTATTATTCCTACTATCACTAACCAGGGAGACAATCTAGAATGAGCATGAGCTAATAATTCCATATTGATCCGAATCAATCCATATGCTCCCATCTTTAATAAGATTCCAGCTAAAAGCATACATGTACTGTAATGTGCTTCCCCATGGGTATCTGGTAACCATGTATGTAGGGGTATCATCGGCAATTTGACAGCATAAGCAATAAGAAAACCAAAATAGAATATTATTTCCAATGCTGCAGGATATGATTGATTAGCTAATTTTTCTAAATCTAATGTTGGTTCATTGGAACCATATAAACCCATACCTAGAACTCCTATTAAGAGAAAAATGGAACCTCCTGCAGTGCACAAAATAAACTTTGTAGCCGAGTACAGGCGTTTTTTTCCTCCCCACATGGATAAGAGTAAGTAAACAGGAATTAATTCTAATTCCCACATGATGAAAAAAAGCAAAAGGTCTCGAGAAGAAAATAATCCTATTTGGCCACTATACATTGCCAACATTAAGAAATAGAAAAATTGAGAATTTCGAGTAACTGGCCAAGCTGCTAAAGTAGCTAAAGTAGTTATAAATCCTGTCAGTAAAATGGGTCCTATGGAAAGTCCATCGATTCCCAGTCTCCAGTGAAAATCAAAAAGATTTATCCATTTAGAATCCTCCTTCAATTGGGTTAATGGATCGTCCAATTGAAAATGATAACAAAAGACATAGGTCATTAGAAGGAGCTCTAGGATACATATACAGAGAGTATACCACCTATACACCTTATTTCCCCTATGAGGAAAATAGACAATTGAAGAACCTGCAAATATGGGCAAAACAATAAGTATTGTTAACCAAGGAAAATAACTCGTGATAAAGACAAGATAAATTTTTAAAAGAAAACCCCGTGCTCGGGAGAAGAATAAGATATTTTCTTTTCTCGAGTACGGGCCTCTGTCGGTAAAGAGGAATCAAATGATTCAAGTGGAGTTTTTTGTTACATATTAATAAGAAAGACCCATGCTGCGAGTTGTTTCATGCCATAAATAAACACGAACACTCAAAAAATCCGTTGGACAAGCGGATTCACATCTCTTACAACCTACACAATCCTCGGTTCTCGGTGCAGAAGCAATTTGCTTAGCTTTACATCCATCCCAAGGTATCATTTCCAATACATCCGTGGGGCAAGCTCGAACACATTGGGTACACCCTATGCATGTATCATAAATTTTGACTGAATGTGACATTGGGTCTATAAATTTAAGTTTTTAACACAAGATATTTTCAATCTGGTATAATGATATAAATCAGATATTTTATACCAGATGAATCAATGATTTATCAAAATTTGAAGAATCAATATATTTTAAAATCTGTTTATGAGAAAAGGCCAAGATACTTTGATTTCCTTTTAAATAACCATGAAATATGACATATGAATTCAATTTATGTTCATTTTATGAAATTTTTAAATTAATATAAAGATCTTCATTTTTATTTAGATTCTTTATATTTTTACATAGAAAAATTATGACTAATTTTTCAGCAAATTCGATTGATTGATACGAATTGATTTTCTGTTACGATAGATCGACGATATAATAGCCAGCCCAATAGCTGCTTCAGCAGCCGCAATGGCTATAACAAAGATTGAGAAAATTTCTCCTTTTAATTGCCGACTATCAAATATATCGGAAAATGCGACGAGATTCATATTTACCGAATTCAGTAGAAGCTCAAGACACATAAGTGCTCTAACCATGCTTCGACTTGTGATCAGTCCATAGATACCGATAGAAAATAAAGAAACACTCAGAAAAAGTACAAACTCTAACATCATTGACAAATTCCTCATCAATCTTGATCCATTTCAATATGAACAAAAATTCAATTAAGTTGAATAGAATAGAAGAATTACAGGATAAAAAAGCATATTCACAGTAGATAAGAGATTGAATCCTTTTTCATTCTTTGAATTATCAAAATAGAAGTTTTTATTTCTTATTATATTATTGACGAGCTATAGTAATTGCACCTATCAAGGAAACTAAAAGAATTATAGAAATGAGTTCAAAAGGAAGATAAAAATCTGTGGATAAATGAATCCCAATTTGTTGAACGTTACTTATTAAGTCTTGTTCTATAATCTGATTTGATTTTGTAGTCCGAAAAATTCCATACCATGAAGTATCTGGAATAATAGTAATTAATGAAAAAAAAATACTTATACAAATCTGTGAAGTGATCCTATCTCCAATGGTCCACAAATAGGAATCATTAGAATATTCTGAACCGTTTATGAACATAACAGCAAATATGATTAATACGTTTATGGCTCCCACATAAATAAGGAACTGTGCGGCAGCTACAAAATAGGAATTCAATGAAATATAGAATAAGGATATACAAACAAGAACCAATCCCAACGAAAAGGCAGAATCAATGGGATTCATAAGTAATACTACTCCCAGACCTCCTAATATAAGAATTGATCCCAAAAAGACTACAAAAATATCATGTATTGGTCCAGGTAAATCCATTATGAAAGAAAAGAAAAATAAATAAGTCAAAATATTTCATGACCTTACTAAGGGGGCCAGGAAAGGGACTATTTTCTTATATGATACCTTCCTAATTGAATCAAAAAAAAATCATATAGATAAAATAAAGTTATTTGGCTAATCCTACTTGATTCCAAACCAAATCTTAGTAATTGGTAATCGTTCTTGAACCAAGGGGTTTTTCTTTTTTCATTTTAGTTGTTGAATCCATAACTGTTTGAATTGTGTAATCTCCAATTATTGACATTGGTAACCGACCCAAAGAAATTTGATTATAATTCAATTCGTGACGATCATAAGTAGAAAGTTCATATTCTTCAGTCATCGATAAACAGTTTGTTGGACAATACTCGACACAGTTACCGCAAAATATACAGACTCCAAAATCAATACTATAATGAAGCAATTGTTTTTTATTAATATCTTTTTCAAATTTCCAATCAACAATAGGAAGGTCTATGGGACATACGCGAACACATACTTCACAAGCAATACATTTATCAAATTCAAAGTGAATTCGACCACGAAAACGCTCTGATGTTATTGATTTTTCATAAGGATATTGAATAGTGACAGGTAAACGATTTGTATGGGATAAGGTAATTATGAAACTTTGTCCAATGTACCTTGCAGCTCGTATTGTTTGTTTGCCATAATTCATGAACCCAGTAACCATAGGGAACATATTATAGATATCCATGAATAAAATTTATTTTTTATTTATCTTAGTTGAGATAAGTTATGAATATAGAATATCATTATTGTTTTCTCTTCATTTCTTATTTTTTTTTTTAGAGTTTTATAGTGAAACAAGTTGAGAAGAAGTTGTCAATAATAGATTACCTAGAGAAATAGGTAAAAGAAATTTCCATCCAAGATTTAATAACTGATCCATTCTCATCCTAGGTAAAGTCCATCTTGTTGTCATAGGAATGAACAGAAACAAATAAGCTTTAGCTAATGTAATAAAGATACCAATTACTATTACAAAGACTCTAAACATTTTATTTATTCCAAAAAGCTCAGTAATAGATATGTATGGAATGGAAAAATTCCACCCACCTAAGTAAAGAATTGTTACAAATAATGAAGAAACTAATAGATTTAGGTAAGAAGCAAGATAAAAGAACCCATATTTTATACCTGAATATTCGGTTTTATAACCTGCTACTAATTCCTCCTCTGCTTCTGGTAAATCAAAGGGTAATCTTTCACATTCTGCTAGAGAAGACATTAGAAAAACTAGAAATCCTATGGGCTGACGCCACAGATTCCATCCCTCAAAACCATATTTGGACTGTGCTTCAATTATATCAACTGTACTTAAACTATTAGATAATTATAGTCGATGATAACATCACTGTTCCAATCGCTATTCCAAAACCGTACATGAAACCTAAGCTTCATACGGCTCCTCTATGGCACAAATAAATGTAAGGTAAGGACTAATTGCTTTCCGTGGACTCTATAATAGAATTTAAAAGAATGTAAAGATAATTTGGAGGGTTGGAGAATCCTCAATTTGACCAATAAAATTCTGTCTGCTAGAATAAGAAAAAGCACTTCCGAATTGATCTCATCCTTTATAATGATATAATCAGAATTTATAAAATTTCTCTTTGTTCAGCAATAACTTAATCCTTCAATTAAATGCTCGTCATAAATAGAAAGAATTGGGCATTAGTTAATGAATCATTATTATGAACTTTTTATTCTATATATTGTATTGCATTCTATTTGTCTTTTTTCTGTTCTTCTTTCTGAAAACTCAAAAGTAAAAACAAAGAAAATAAAGGATTAATTCGTTCTTGATAGTTATTTCTTTAATCAGCGAATAGTAGCATACTCTAGATCGGAATCGTGGGGAAGTACTGCTTGATTATTTCTACCAACTTCAAGCCCTTATTATGATTCATTTTATGCAAAAATTCACTTCTTTTATTACCTTACATTATTTTCATTACTTATCTTTTGCGTACTTTGGTGTTCCTAACTACCCACTTCTTTTTGATTGATCCCTAGCTAGTATAGTAAGAAATACTTTACTGTTGACCTTTTGAACCCGCTTCAAGATATGATGATTAATCAAATAATTTTAATCTTGGGATAAACAACTTATGTTTACTTCAATTTCCTTCTTATACTCTAGGGAATGAGATTTTTTTTACTGCAAATTGAGTAGCAGTTTTGTTTCACTCATATAACTATCTGGTTTAACTCATCGAACTAAAATGTTGAGTAAAAAAAAATATTATATTATTTCATTTACATTATTTACATATTGAATTAGATTTCTATTGTATTTAAATTCATTTTTTTTATCTCTTTTCTAGAAAAGAGATAAAAAAAAGTTCATGTTCCAACAAATCACACGTAGAGATATTGCTAATACACATAGAGTTAATGGTATTTCATAACTAATTGATTGAGCTGCAGCTCGTAGACCGCCTGAAAAGGAATACTTATTATTTGATCCATATCCTGACATAAGAAGACCTATGGGTACAATGCTTGAAATGTCAATCCATAAAAAAAAACCTATACTGAGATCAGCTAAAACAAGGTGATATCCAAAAGGAATTATTAAATAACTTAGTAGAATTGATATAACCGCTATAGAAGGCCCTACCCTAAATAAACGAATATTCCCTCTAGATGGAAGAAGGTCCTCCTTCAAAAGTAGTTTGGTTCCATCCGCTAAAGCTTGAAGAATCCCTAATGGACCGGAATATTCAGGCCCAATACGTTGTTGTATTGCTGCAGATATTTTTCTTTCTAACCACACAATGACCAATACCCCCATTGTGATTCCTAAGACAAGTGTTAAAATGGGCACAAAAATCCATATGAGTCCATGACTTCTTTTAAGGATTCTAATTTATAAATTTTTTAAAAAGAATTAATAGTTTGTACTTCTGTCGTATCAATTATCATTTCAACGATCAACTTCTCCCATAATGATATCTATACTACCTAGTATCGTCATGATATCAGCCAATTTCATTCTTTTAACTAGCTGAGGAAGAATTTGCAAATTGATGAAACCGGGTGGATGAATTTTCCATCTCCAGGGAAAAACACTACTATCTCCTATTAAATAAATTCCTAATTCTCCCTTTGGAGATTCTACCCTTACATAAAGTTCTTGTTTTAACAATTCAAAATTGGGTGAAAGTTTTTTAGTAAGAAATC
This sequence comes from Platanthera zijinensis, assembly GCA_039513925.1. Classification (NCBI taxonomy): domain Eukaryota; kingdom Viridiplantae; phylum Streptophyta; class Magnoliopsida; order Asparagales; family Orchidaceae; genus Platanthera; species Platanthera zijinensis. Next base: position 102,608,603 of record CM077095.1, read on the forward strand.
TATATTCAAAATTATTCCATTCGGAATTCTTTGTCATATGAAAGCGGCGGTTTTCTAAATTTTCATAATGTCCTCCGGGAATTCCTTCTAAAGCCTGTTGAATTATTTTTATGGATTCTTCCATTTCACCGATTCGTACTAAATAACGAGCTAATGTATCGCCCTCTTTTTGACATTTGACTTCCCAATCAAATTTATTGTAACACTCATAACGATCAACTTTACGGAGATCCCATTGGATTCCAGAAGCTCGTAACATTGGTCCTGATAAACCCCAATTTATTGTCTCCTCCCCACTAATAATGCCCACTCCTTCAACTCGTTCCAAAAAAATGGGATTTCGCGTAATAAGTTTTTGATACTCAATAACTTCTTTTAAAAAATAATTACAGAAATCAAAACATTTATCTATCCAGCCATAAGGTAAATCCGCAGCTACTCCTCCGATGCGGAAATAATTATGCATCATCCGCATACCTGTGGCGGCTTCGAATAGATCATATATAAATTCCCTCTCTCTGAAAATATAAAAAAAAAGGGAGTCTGTGCACCGATATCGGCCATAAAAGGTCCAAGCCATAACAAATGGGATGCTATACGACTTAGCTCCAGCATAATCATTCTTATATAACTGGCTCTTTTAGGCACTTGAACACTTTCCAATCGTTCTGGTGCATTTACTGTTATTGCTTCTGTAAACATAGTAGCTAAATAATCCCAACGTGTTACATAAGGCAAATATTGTATAATTGTTCGGTTCTCCGATATTTTTTCCATCCCTCTGTATAAATAGCCTAATATAGGCTCACAGTCAATAACATCTTCACCATCCAGAGTAACGATCAGCCGAAGAACACCATGCATTGATGGGTGGTGAGGGCCCATATTGACTATTATGAAATTTTTTCTTGTAGCCGGTACAGTCATATTTTTTTTTCCTTAATTCTTTATTTGATGAATTTCTTAAAATTAAAAATCTAATGCTAATAACTGAACTAAGAAAAAAGAATTAAAAAACAAAAAAAAAAAATAACAATGATAAGAATAAGAAACTAAAAGAAAAAATTTAAATAAAATCAACGATTTTTTGTTTCTCGAATATCTAACTGATCCATTAATTTCTTATAACGCACTTTATTTTTATTTGACAAATAGGTCAATAATCGTTGACGTTTTCCCAGAATTATTCGTAGACCTCTTTGCGATAAAAAATCTCTTTTGTGCAATTCTAAATGTAAAGTAAGTTTTCTTATCTTGTTGGTAAAATGGAATATTTGAAATTCAACAGATCCGCTATTTTCTTCTTTTTCTTCTTGTGTAATAACTGAAATTAATGAATTTTTGACCATAAATTAAGATTTATATCTGTCTTTTCTGTTAATTTTACCGATCAGAAAAAATAATAGTATTTATTATGTTAGTTATTTTTATCTAGTATACATCAAAATTGGATTTATTTTATTCATATACTCATTTGTTTTTTTTTTTTTTGTTTATGCGGTTGGTTTATATTTTCTATATTTGATCCAAATTCAATTGAATTTGGATCAAATATAGAAAATATATATGTATTCAGGAAAGAGAACAATTTTTATTTTTTTGACTTAAATTGATTTAAAGGGATTCCGCTCCTCCTAGTTAAATTTGATACACTATAAAATCAGCATTATATATTATAATTTTATATAATGTATATATTGAGGTTTTCATCTACTAAATATATCACACAATATTGAATAAATCCACTATAAAATTTATAATTTTCATTGGAATTGAATTTATTCTGAATTGTGAATACATATGTATTCTTGACATACTGAAACGACTGCTGTTATTAGTATCAAACCAATAGCGATTCATACAAGCTAAATCTTCTAATCGATAATTGGGCCAAAGAAAAAATTTTAATTTCATCAAAATTTTAAATTCATCAAAATTTACAGGACCCCGAGTTTGGAAAGAGTTTTTGAGTTTGAATATTTTGCAGGACCCCGAGTGATGCTCGGCCCCGGGTAGACCCGCTGCCTGGCTCCTACTAGCTGGCAGGTCCGTAGGCTCGCATGGGGGGTAAGGGACCCCGAGTGCTGCTCGGCCCCGGGTAGACTCGCTGTCAGGCTTTCACTAGCTGGCAGGGCTGTAGGCACACCTGGGGGGAAAGGGAGAGAGCTTAAAAATAGTTGGTTTCTTCTTATGTTGCAGTGTATCAGATATTGCGTGTATTGCCGATGATGAGCCTAGGAGGAAGGACACGGGCTAGTGATATTCATGCTAGAGCCTCTAGCGGGACTATGTGAAAAGTAAGCCCTGTGGTGGAGCTCCCTTTGTACCCAAATGGAGAATTCTCACAAATTTTTTCTTTGGGTCGGCTCCCACTCGCCGGATACGTAGGGTTGGATGATTCTTTTCGAGCTTGTACCAACCTCGAAAAGAGCGGGGATTGTGTACAACCCCGTAGCCGGGCGAGCGGGACCCTCCCCAAATGTCATCCTAGGGGCGTGCTGTGGGCGACGATTTGACGTCCCTGTTCGAGGACGCGCGGGTGCTCGTGCGTGCGTGCAGATATTTTATGTGCATGATTTTTATAATATATAATATATAATATATAATATATAATATATATAATATATATAATATATATATACGTATATATTATAAGGGGGGAGGCATAGAGTAGGAGCAGCAAAAAGAAAAACAAAAAAGGAAAGAGGAAAAGAAGGGGGAGCAGGGAGGGGGCATCGGGCAGAGCAGAAGAAAAACAAGAAAAGAGCCCTAATGGCTTCTCCTCTCCCTCCCCCCGATCGGCCGCCTGGAGCCACCCCCGCCGCCCCTCTCCCTCTCCCCGTCGCCTCCTGGAGCAGCAGCCAACCGCCCCCGCCCCTCTCTCCCCGTCGCCGGCCGCACCAAGCAGCCGCCGCCCTTCCCCGCCCCTCTCTCCCGTCAGCCTGGAGCAAGCCGGCCCCTTTTGGTCTACCTGCAGTCCTCGAAAATAGTGAAGGTTGTATATTGGCAGGCCATCTTTTCCTATAAATAGGACCCAAGGGGTACCTCAGAAGGCATGCTTACTAATTCTCCGGCCTACTAGCGCTTTCTGAGTTACCTTAGCCCGACACTTGGCTAAGGAGGGGAAGCGCTCTAAGATCTTCCGGGTGTGTGGTGGGACCTCCACGCCGGGCCCTTGGTCTAGTCCTTGTTTCTTCTCTTTTCTTTGTCATTTTCTTGCAGGAGTGAAGTAGGTGCGCGACCACCCCTTCCCCAAGGGTCGAACTCCACAAGAGACCGGTTTTCCGGTTTCAACAATTATCATCTTCCATTCTTGCCATCTCAAAATCTGCTGAACCATCTTCTGTTAGGGGTCTGACTTCAGTTTCTACTGAAATCAGGCAGGGGGAGATGTTCGAGGAAGATGCCTCTAGACTACGTCTTGTTTCTCGCCCAGCAGAGCCCCAAGTTCAGATTCAAGATGTAGTAGAAGCTCTAGTTATCATTGCAACATCCTCTGCAGTTCCAGCTCCAGCTCTCAAGCCTTCTGATGTTATAATGGAAGCAGAATTTGCATTTAAAGCTTATCTCGAAGAAGCTTCTACTCCCCTTATTGCTCGTTTCCTAGAAGGAGTCATTATCTCCTTTCTAGATGACATGTGGGAAATAGAATGCTCTGAAGAGTCTCCTGAAGGTAATTCTTTCACTCATTTTCTAGACTTGATAACTGACATGTTAGTATGGGAATACCTAGAAGGAATGATACAATTTCATTTAGCACATCTGTGTTTCTAATACTACAGATTTAGTGGAAGAAGTTTTAGCTGTCCAAGAACTTGTTCAACAACCTGCTCTAGAAGTTCTAGCTGATCCAGAACCTGCTGTTCAAGATCCTGAGTCTGCTCAACCAACTCAGATAGTTGTGCAAGAAGAACTGGTCTCCATGACAGTTACAGTTGAACAAGAGAATGTTTCAGAAATTCAGGAAGAAAAATCTACAGTCTGGGATGACACCCTAGGACTGGATCTAGACACTCTTCTGGCACAGGATGCCTTGAAAGAAGAGAAAGAAAAAGCTGCTTTAAAAGAAAAAGAAAAAGCTGTGCAAGAAGCTTTTGATCCCTATGATCATCCTCCTTCATCAAACTCTGAGGATGAGGATGATTCTGATGACTCTGAAGAATCTAAGAGAAAGAAATCTGCCAAAAAGAAAAGAAAAGTTGTTGCTCCTCCTCCTCCTAACCCTGACAATGATATTCCTTATTATATCTTGAAAGGAATAGATCCCAAGTCCAAAGAGTTTCAGCATTGGATGGGATTCTCAAAGAATCAGCAAAAGTTAAGAAAGAAATCTAAAAGGTATGACAGTCCAGCTCCAAAATGGACCCCTAGAGGCCCTCCTCCTCCACCTCCCAGTGCAGGAGCTTCTGGAAATTTGTCTGCAAATCCTTCTGCCCCGTCTGCTAGGTTTACTCCATCCCAATCTCATCAAAAGAAAAGCAATCGGGGATATCAAAGCAGATCCCAATCTGGATACCAAAGGCATGATGCTGATGCAAGAGAACAAGTGAAGGAGGTAGTTTATCAGAAACCAACCTTTTCTCCTCCTCCTTCCAAAGAAACCAAGAGCATATCTTCTTCAAAGCTAGATAATGCAAAGAAAACTGTTTCAAAAGGTAAAAGAGTTATTTTCTCTGAAAAATCGAGTAAGAAATTTGCTGAGTTTGCTCCTCCTTCTTCTATAGTTATTCAGTAAAATAAAGAGCCAGCTGAAAGCCTGTTAGATCTTTCTATTAAATTTAAAGCTTTGAAACTTGTAGATCCAACCTGTGAAAATGTGTATGAAAGTCAAGAGCTTGATCCTGATTTCAGGATGGCTAGATTTCTTGAACTGGTTGGATCAGCCTAGATTAGAAAAGCCAAAGCTGAAGGAAAAGATACTACAGGATTAACGACAATGTCTAAATTCAGAAAGAAGGAGCTTGATAAATTCCAGGTTAGACCTGAGGTCTTTGACCCTTCAAAATATATGGAAAAGCATCCTGAAGCAGTTGTTCCAAGGACATCAGAATCTAGAATTATTGGAGAGCAAGATCTAAAGCTATCGAAGAAAGAAGCTTTAGACCCTTTCAGGAAAATTTCTTTTCTTCCTAGTTCCTCTGTATCTAAACCAGATTCTGAAGCTTCTTAAATTTCATTGATTAACAGTTATTTATTTGTCTGTTTGATTGATGCTCTCTGCTGCTTAGATAGTTTCCTTCTTGTATTTTATTTATTTCCAGTAGTTTGTTTTGTGTGTTTTGTTGTTGAGAGACTTAACTCAAATAAGGGGAGATTGTTGGTACCCTAGTTTGGATTTGAGTTTAGTCTGCTTTTTTAGTCACTTGACCCAAGATTTATCTATGATCAAAGGTTAGCTAATAGGTTAGATTCCCTTAGTTGTAGAATTGCTTATCCAGATGAAAATTTGGTTAAGTCATTTTTTGGTTCGACTATAGTCGAACGCCGCTCGACCATCGTCTATCGACTGGTCGATGATCGTCTATCAGTTGTTCGACGTTCGTCTGTCAGCAGATCGTCTATCTCTGAGTTAGTTCAACTCTTGTTAGCTCGATGTTCTGTGGTATCTTTCCTCGTCGATCGTCGAACCCCGCTCGACTTCTTTTGACCAGACAGATCTCTTGATAGTTCAACTATCTGCTTGGATAGTTCAACTATCTGATAGTTCGACTATCTGTTTGATAGGTCGACTATCTGCTGTGTTTGATAGTTCTACTATCTGTTTGATAGGTCGACTATCTGCTTCTCTTGATAGTTCAACTATCTGCTTGGATGGTTCAACTATCTGATAGTTCGACTATCTGTTTGATAGGTCGACTATCTGCTGTGTTTGATAGTTCGACTATCTGTTTGATAGGTCGACTATCTGCTTCTCTTGATAATTCAACTATCTACTTGGATGGTTCAACTATCTGATAGCTCGACTATCTGTTTGATAGGTCGACTATTTGTTGTGTTTGATAGCTCGACTATCTGTTTGATAGGTCAACTATCTGCTCTTCTTGATAGTTCAACTATCTGCTTGGATAGTTCAACTATCTGATAGCTCGACTATCTGTTTGATAGGTCGACTATCTGTTTTGTTTGATAGTTCGACTATCTGTTTGATAGGTCGACTATATGTTTTGTTTGATAGTTCGACTATCTGTTTGATAGGTTGACTATCTGTTTTGCTTGATAGTTCGACTATCTGTCTTAATAGGTCGACTATCTGATAGCTCGACTATCTGTTCTGATAGGTCGACTATCTGCTGTGGTAATTCGACTATCTTCTTTGATAGTTCGACTATCTGTGTCGTTCGACTATCTGTCCGATAGGTCGACGATCTCTGTGCTTCGGTCGACGATCTCCGAGGGTTGTTCGACGTTCTGCTGTATGTCTTTAGTAATTTTGTCCTCTTCTATTCTATGATTTATTTCATATTTATTTGGCATATTTTATAAAAGATTATTTCAGTAAAATTATGCTATCATTTCTAAGCAATACTTGCTTGCTTCTTTATGCATAAGTTAAGCTTTTCTTTGATAAAGTTGTTTGTCTTATTAGTTGACATATTCTGTTGCTTTATCTGCTAGGCTGTCCTTTATAGTCGTTAGACTCAGAAAGTCTTCTCTGGTCGTAAAGAGCTCTTTCTGATGTGACTTTCTCTAGTACTTTTTTATCAGATTGGATTTGCAGCTTCTTAGAAAGCTTTATCTTTTTATAGGATATCTGTCTGCAAGATATATTTTGTTTTGTGCTATTTGCAGCCCAGTTTGCAGATTCCAGAAGAAGACAAAGTTCAAACTCATATTAGAGCCGTTGCAAAGGCTCATATATAAAAAGCTTCTTTTGAAAGAAGACCAAGAGAAGATATTCATATACACACAGACATACAGATACAGATATACAATTTACTAGAAGTTTTACTCTCAGCAGCATAGAGATCTACAGCTCTCAGAAATTCACATTCAACTGAGAAGATCAAATCTCTTCAGCATTCTTCTTCCTCCTGAGTTCATCCTGCTCACAGGAATACTTTCACTCAGAGGCTTTTTAAAAGAAGAAGAAGAAGAAAGGAAGCTGATTGAAGAAGAACACCTTTTCCAAATCAAGAGTCTTCTTCAAGCTTCTCCTTTAGAACCCCAAGACAATTCTTTGTCTTAGTTCAGAAGAGCTCCTGCACCCTGAAGCAAGACTCCTTCCTGGATATTCTCTAAGCCAAGGGGAGCCTTGTTTCCTTAGAGCTTTCCAGCTCTGTGCAATCCACTAGCTTCTCTAATCTGTTTTAACAATAGAGAAGAAACTTTAACTCTCTCAACCTCCTGTACAAAGGGTTATTACTCCCATCAAAAGTGAACCTTGGTGGCAGGGCACCTGATAAGAAACCTGTGTTGGATTTTGAGCTCCTGATCAAAAGCTCAAAGGGTCTACTTGATCTACCTGAAGCAGATCAGTAGGTGGCAGGGCACCTGAACAAAAACCTGTAGTGTATTCCTACTAGGGTGGTAGAAGAGTGGACGTACCTATTTAGAGGGAACCACTATAAACTTCTTGTGTCGTCTGTGTTGCTGATTTAATTTATTGCACTGTGGCTGTGAGTAGAAATAACTAGGATTGCTAGTTGCTGTGATAGGACCCAAGCTTAACTGTAATTACAGTTAGCTCTCTCTTGTGCACTACACTTTGTGTTAGGCTCTAGGGTTTCAAATATCTATAAACTTATTCCGCAAATTAACTCTAAGGGAGTTGAGTAGGGTGTTATAATTTTTGAATACTCTATTCACCCCCCCCCCCCTCTAGAGTTGTATCTATCCTCACTTTCAGAGATGTCTAACACCCTAAGTTGTGAGAGATGGTAGTAGAAAAAACAACGCGGATCCGGGTTCGAGGCAAACTCAGTTCCCCAACCACCATTTCCAAGAAACAAAGCTCAAGGGTCTACATGTGAAAGCACTAAGGACCTCCCACCAACTTGCCCAGCCCATACCTGGAATAAGATAAAAGTGTGGCCATGGATAAGTCACATAACTTCACCCCTATTAAGAGCTTCAAACCACCACTACTAACCACAACCCACGATTCGGCCTTTGGAAAAACATAGCCGACAAGGAACCTCAAAACCAAAGGAAATTCACTCGGGAGAGAAAATCAAAGTAAGGGAAAAGTGTTGAGATGGCTCATCACGGCATGGCGTTGAGTGAGCCCCACTCACTCAACGCCTAAACAGACGGTGGCGTTGAGTGAGTTAACCTCACTCAACGCCAAAGAAGCTATGGCATTGAGTGAGGTTCACTCACTCAACGCCTTTTGCAACACTGGTTGTGGCATTGAGTGAGCTAACCTCACTCAACGCCAAAACATCTACGGCGTTGAGTGACGTTCACTCAGTCAATGCCTACTGCAACACTGGCTGTGGCATTGAGTGAGCAAACCTCACTCAACGCCAAAACAGCTACGACATTGAGTGAGGTTCACTCAGTCAATGCCTACTACAACACTGGCTGTGGCTTTGAGTGAGCTAACCTCACTCAATGCCAAAACAGCTACGGCGTTGAGTGAGGTTCACTCAGTCAACGCCTACTATAACACTGGCTGTGGCGTTGAGTGAGCTAACCTCACTCAATGCCAAAACAGCTATGGCGATGAGTGAGGTTCACTCAGTGAATGCCAACTGCAACACTGGCTGTGTCGTTGAGTGAGCTAACCTCACTCAATGCCAAAACAGCTATGGCGTTGAGTGAGGTTCACTCAGTCAATGCCTACGGCAACACTGGCTGTGGCGTTGAGTGAGCTAACCTCACTCAATGCCAAAACAGCTACGACGTTGAGTGAGGTTCACTCAGTCAATGCCTACTGCAACACTGGCTGTAGCGTTGAGTGAGCTAACCTCACTCAATGCCAAAATAGCTACGACATTGAGTGAGGTTCACTCAGTCAATGCCTACTGCAACACTGGCTGTGGCGTTGAGTGAGCTAACCTCACTTAACGCCAAAACAGCTACGACATTGAGTGAGGTTCACTCAGTCAACGCCTACTGCAACACTGGTTGTGGCATTGAGTGAGCTAACCTCACTCAATGCCAAAATAGCAACGGCGTTGAGTGAGGTTCACTCACTCAACGCCTTAGCACATAGCCGCAAAACTAACTGTGGCGTTGAGTGAGTCCACCTCTCTCAACGCTAAAATAGCTTTAGCTTTTAGTGAGGTCGACTCACTCAATGCCAAAATACTTACTGCAAGAATGGGTAGCGGCGTTGAGTGAGTCCGTCTCTCTCAACACCTAAACCACCATGGCGTTGAGTGAGGCCCACTCACTCAATGCCATTCGACATAACCGCGCGGATTGGCTGCGGCGTTGAGTGAGTCCGCCTCACTCAATGCCTAGACAACCATGGCATTGAGTGAGGTCGACTCACTCAACGCTACGATACTTAGCCGCGAACGAACAGACCAAGAGGCTATGGTGTTGAGTGTGTGCACCACACTCAACGCCAAGTCCAAGCAGACCCGGCGTTGAGTGTGTGCACCACACTCAATGCCAAGCCCAAGCAGACCCAGAGTTGAGTGTTTGCACCACACTTAACGCCAAGCCATTAAATATTCTAATCATCAAGACTAAGGACCGGAAAGGCTCCTGCTACAGCCACTGCACAGGCAAACACAAATTCACCCAAACCCGAGCCTAAGCAAGAAAGATTTTATTCATAAAAAAATAAAACTAAAGCTTTTCTCCTCTAACCGGCTACAGCTACTGCACAGAAAAGTTAACTCCAACATACATTACTCTACTCCCAACCCGAGAATAAGGCAATTCAACAACAAGAATAAAAAAATAGGAAGACAAGGCTGTTTGAGAAAGAAAACTAAAACATGAAGTATCAACAGGCTTGGTTTAGATTTTCGGGAAAAACTGGGCATATAGAGCAAGAGGAAATCTGGAAGATTAACAAACAGCAAGGAACAAAATGAACAAGAAAAGCTACATGGCAAGGGCAAGAGCACCACTTGCCTCAATTTCCAGCAAAGCTTGGTCGGCCTTCCCTTATTCCCACTCGACACCAGCAGCAACAATACCTAAAGCAGAAATTTGGAGCTTTAATGGCGGAAACGGACAACCCAAGAAATTTCGAGACCCCTAAAAACACCACGAAATTGAATTTCTTACTGTAAGAATGAAGGTCTAGGCGAGAGTGAAAGTTAGGGTTAGATCTAATATACTCTAGAGGGGGGGTGAATACAGTATGTCTGTGTGTTGTTTTATTTTAAAATTTTCTTTTTTAACAATATATTATCTCTACCTTTAAAAACTATATCTAACTATCACAAATTAAAGAAAATCAAAGATCACAAAATATCTAAAAACACAGCCACAGCAAGAACAGAAAAGATGGAGCAACCAGACGACACAAGAAATTTATAGTGGTTCCCCAACTGGGTACATCCACTCTTCTTCCACCCTTGGTAGGAATCCACTACAGGTTTTGATCAGGTGACTGCCACCAATGAGCTTTTGATCAAGTGCTCAAAAACCAAACCTCAAGTCTTTTGGAAGGAGACTTGCAACCAGAATAAATTTGAAGGGAATTAAAACCCTATACAGAGGTGGGAATAAGAGAGTGATGTAAGTCTTCTTTTCTCATATCAAAATGAGAAGACTATGTGGATTCTTATTTATTGTCAAAGCTTCCCCTGAGATCTTGAATGGTTCAGGAGTGGAAGCTTTGTTCAAGGGTGTAGGCGTTCAGCTTTTAAGAGATCCTTGACTGATTTGAATGTTGCTGTCACTTGAGATCCCTGGAAACAAAGAGGGAGAGAAACAAAGAAAGACTCTTGATGGTGATGATTGTTCTTTCTTATTCTGTTGAGAGTAGTTGATTTTACTGAGAGTTGTTTTTCACTGCACTTCTGGACGTTTTCTTTGCTGTGACTCAAGGTGATGATCAATCTCTGCTCTTCTATGTATTCTCATTTTCTTGGACGAGAGATGTTTCTTAGATCACTGCAACTCCGTCGAATTCAAAAGAAATTCTGTAATAAATGTTCAGCCGAAATCTTGGGAACAAGAAAACGACAAGAATGCTGTCAATTATTCTATTCTATGTCTGTCCCAAGATATAAGTAATTAATTCCATGGAGGATGTTAGCAATCAATGCTGCCAGTAACGATTCTATTCAGAGAATTTAAGTGCATTGATTTAAAAGAGAATTAATAGACTATAATAGTTAAAATGATGAGACAGAAAGAGAAAGAATAAATACCAAAATGTCTTACAGTTTTCGTCGACCTGAGATCAGCTTTCGTCGACCTCTAATCAGCTTTTGTCGACCTGAGATTTCGTCGACCTCTGATCAGCTTTTGTCGAACTGAGATCATCTTTCGTCGACCTGAGCTCTGTGAATCAACTATTGTGCATAAACTGACTAATTATGCGCTCTATGTTCGTCGACCTGAGACTGTGAAGTTAGTCGACCTAAGAACTTGGTCAATCTGTTGGTGTTGAGTGAATAACACATCTGGCGTCGAGTGTTCTTTGTCTCTGAGTCAGCCTTGGCTTTGAGTGAATTATGGCGTTTAGTGTTGAAGATTTAGTCGATCTAAGAACGGAGTTCGTTGAGCTCAGCTCAGAGACTTTAGCTCTGAGTTAGTCAAGCTGAGCACAACTTTCGTCGACCTGAGATTGACGAATGTAGATTTCTTTTTCTAATTCTTGATCTCTATAAGTCTTGAGTCTTTGGCAAGTGTTGTAGGTTGGTCCTTTGATCTGTTGAGCTTAAGAACATGGCCTAGACTTAAGAAACACATAAAATTTGACCCTTCTATACAACATGGGTCACAACCTAAGAAGACAACCTAGCCCAAATCACCTAGGAGTTCCAACAATCTCCCCCTATTTAGGTGAGGTTGTTTCAAATAAACAAAACAACAAGACAAAGATCACAAAACAAAATAAAGTAAACATAACATGAAAACTGAGATAACTAATAGAATAAATAAGCTATCAGTACCTTTATAAAGCTATGTACCCAGATTATTCACAGAAAATACAGAAAATAAACAGTTTAAATGTTCTTGTGAAAGTCAGAAGACTTAGCAAATATGATTTTCCTGTTTGGGTCTTGAGCTTGTCTCATAGTCATAGTCATATCAGCATCTCCAAGAGTCTTTTGAGAGGTGGTTCTCTGAACCATAGCTATAGGATGTAGACTCATATATTCCTTAGCATTGAACAGCTTCCCTACATGGTATCTTTCAAACTCTTTCTTTCTGTAGTTTGACATGGTAGAGAATTGAGATGAATCTTGGCCTTTTTCTCTGGCTTGCCTGATTTGAGAAAGAGCCACAGATTCCTTGAATCAACCATTCTTGTAGTTGGACTAGCTTCAGTATCATAAGCTGGAGTTGGAAGTTCTTCAGGGCTATTAGCTTTGCCAGGAGATGGAGGAGGGGAAAATGTTGGCTCAGAAATAAACTGTTGAACTAACTGATGTCTCTGTTTGTGCTGACTGTCTCCATAAGAATGAGAGGATCTTCCCTGTCTTTGATAAGTTTTTGTGAGAGTAGGTTTGGTGAATCCTTCTGAGCTTTGAGATAAAGTTTCTGAGGCACTTGTAGCTGGAGGAGGAGGAGGAGGATTTCTTTTGAACCTTTGTGGGGGAGGAGAATACCTCCTACTTTTCTTCCTTGATTTTTGTTCATTTTTAGATAGCCACATCCATGCCGGCATACCTTTGTATGGAGTTATGTTTTGTAGGATATAGTATGGTGTATCATTGGTATTTCCAGGTTTGGTAGCAGGTGGAGGTGGAGCTTTCCTTTTCTTTGAGGCTTGCTTCCTCTTAGGAGCATCATCAGAATCATCATCATCATCATCATCATCAGATTGTTGTTGAGGATTGTCATATAATGCATCTATCTCTTTTAAAAGCTCTGCAGATTTGGAAGATTCTTTATGATGTAAAGGAGCTGGAGGACTTCTTAAGACAGAGCTCACAGCATCTGCCCTGTTCTCTTCTTCAATATCAGCCATGATCAGATCATCTAAATAAGGCATTGGAGTATTATCCATGACAAAAGTTTGCTCAGGAGGGCTCGATCTTTGTTCATATAATACTGCTGGAGGAGCTATCAGACTTTCCTTTATACTGGCTAACACTTCTGAACTTGCAGGGGAGGTGTAGCATACTATTGCTCTTGATGATTGAGTGGGAGAGGAGAGGCAGAACTGAATATAGGATCCAAAAATTTTCATCAGATTATGTAGATTTACTTTAGATTTAATGAAGTAGACCCTTCCAGGCAAGACTTCTAGCAAGCTGGTCTCTTGAGCATTGGAATACTATAATATTTGTACACTGATTATCTACATCTGTTCCTGAGTCAGTTGTCTCTATATCAGCTGATTCCATATCAGTATCAAGAAACTATAGAAAATCAGGTTCTATATCAACATTTGGTCCTGCTGCTGCTGCTGTTGGTGCTGCTGTTGGTGCTGCTGTTGCTACTACATTACTAAGTACAGTATCACCATTTGTTCCTACTGCTGCTGCTAGTACTACTTCATCATTAAGTATCTCCCCCTGCCTTGTTTCAGTATGTACTGAAGCCAGGCCCCCAGATGAAGAGAGGGTAGAGGTGAGAGTAGAGATTTGAGCAGAAAGAGAGGATATGGAGATAGACAGAGGTGAAATAGCCTCTGCAATGATTGTTTGGAGGATAGGCTTGAGGAGCTCAATAAGTGGTTGGATGATAGAGGCATTCAAAGATTTGGAGTCAGATGTTTGGGCAGGAGGTTGTTGAGAAGGTATAGAGGTAGTGATGATAGTTGCTTGAGGAGATGGTTGATTGGAGGTTTCTGGAAGGGGGTCTTGTTGAGGGGATTGTTGAGGAGAAGGAGTGTTCAGAGGATTTGAGAGTAAATTGAAGGATGGGATAGAAGAGAGAGTGGAGAAGGGGATATCAGCAAGATGAGCTGGAAGAGGAGATTGGGGAGGAGTAGGGATGGATGTATCAGCCCTAGGAGAGGGAGAATTGGATGGAATATGGGTAGGGGAAGAAGGAATTGGATATGCTGGTGGTGTAGGGGTATGTATTAAAATGGAAGTGGAGGCTGGGGTTTGTTGAACTTTAGGCTGAGATGGAGCTTGAGAATAAGGAGGAGGTGGAGGGATGGATGGAATCTCTGTAGAGGGGTGAGGAGTGGCAGATGTATCCCTTGTACTTTCAGAAGTTCTGGTGGAAGAGGAAGGAGCCTTGGTTGGCTTTGTAATGGTCCTCTCCCACTTGCCAAAAAGAGCACAGGTAAGTCTCTTTGAGGCATTAATGGATATGGTCGGGGAGACCAGGGATCCGACAGCCTTTTCTTTGAGGAAGATCCCTAGGATCCTTCCAAAGCATACCTCCTTTTTATTGTTCTTCTTTTTGATAAGATCAAACAAAACTTGAGCCCAGTTAATGGCTTTCTTGTTTATTATTGCACACATAACCAAGAATTGATGCCTTGTAATGTAATCATGTGCAGAGTGCTTTCCTAGCAGCACTTTCCCAATAATATCTGCAAGGAACTTATATTCAGCAGATAAATGCTTTTTAAGCAGTTTTTGTGGGGTTTCTCCTGAATAACCCATGAGGCTCAGCATTATATCAAACTCTTCAGTTTCAATTTCTAGTTTCTCCTCACCATTATGCAATCCAAATATTTCAGTTAAAACTGCGGGAGTGAGGGAAATGGCATTACAAGTGATAGTCCCTGTCATCACGTTCTCCTCCGTGGTAGATGTATAGACCCATTCCCTAATCTCTGTTCCATAGATTTTGATGCATGTTGATAGCAGAGTCTTGAGATGTTGGTCTTCTAGAATTTGCAGAATGTTCACGAACATAGGGTCATAGTATTGGAAGGATTGGATATCCAGATCGAATCATGTATTAAACTTCATCGCTGCAAGAGAGCCTGCGAGAATCGCCATGAGAATACCTGCAAGAAAAGTCGAAGATCAAGTGCAAGAGAACTGAAAGCGCGGGACGGAGGTCGATGAAAACCTAAATAAAGTGTTTTCCTGAATATGAACTGACAGACTCCGTTCCACGATAAATGAATAGATCTTCGATCTGAGGTCGACGACATAATTTGGACTTAAATGATTAATCGATCTCAGTCTGAAGGGTTGAATACATTTCGTCGATCTTCGTTCGACGAACATTTTTTGAAGTAGGTTCCTCGATCTCAGTTCGACGAAACTAACTTCACACACAGAGAGTTCGTCGATCTCCGTTCGACGAATATCTCACAAACTTCCCCCAATTCGTCGATCTCCGTTCGACGAACTTTGAAAAATTCGTCGAGTGCAGACAGAAATTAAACTTATTCTTCTCCATTTATCATTCCAAGCTGATTTATGAAGAACACATGATTTCTTTCATCCAGAGGTTTGGTGAAGATATCAGCTCTTTGTAAATCAGTGTAGATATAGACAAAGTGAATTTTATTTTTGTCTACACACTCTCTAATGAAATGATGTATAATGTCTATATGCTTAGTTCTGCTGTGATGAACTGGATTTTGTGTTATGGCTATAGCACTTGTGTTATCACATAGTAATGTTGTATTATTTAAGTTGAGACCACAGTCCAGTAGTTGGTTTTGAATCCACGGCATTTTGGAACAACAACTGCCAGCTGCAATATATTCTATTTCAGCAGTTGATGTAGACACAGATGACTGCTTCTTGCAAAACCAAGACACTGATCTCATACCAAGGAACTGACAAGTTCCTGAAGTACTTTTTCTGTCCACTCTACATCCAGCAAAGTCAGCATCTGAGTATCCAGTCAACTCAAACTCTGACTCAGTAGGATACCAGAGACCTAGACTAGGACAACCCTTTATATATCTCAAAATTATTTTTAGAAAAACTAGATGAGATTCTTTAGGGTTCACCTCGAACCTAGCACAAAGGAATGTACCAAACATAATATCAGGTCTGCTTGCTGTAAGGTATAGTAGGGATCCAACAATGCCCCTATATAGTTTCTGATCCACAGGTTTCCCATGTGCATCAGAGTCTAGTACAGCATTTGTAGGCATGGGTGTTTTCTTTGCTGAGACATCAGCCATCCAAACTTCTTTATGAGCTCTTTGGCATATTTAGCCTGGGAAATGAAGATGCCATCAGGGAGCTGCTTCACTTAGAGACCAAGGAAGTAGGAAAGCTCACCCATGCTACTCATCTCAAATCTTGAATGCATTAGATCAGAAAATCTCTTGCATAATTTGGGATAGTAGAGCCAAATATTATATCATCTATATATATTTGTATAACAGTTTTTATCATGATGCAATTTGGTAAACAAAGTCCTATCTACTATGCCTTTTGAAAAACCATGCTCTAATAGAAAGCTGGCTAAGGTCTCATACCAAGCTCTTGGAGCTTCCTTTAAACCATAGAGAGCCTTGTGCAACTTAAACACAAAAGAAGGATGAGTTGGAGAAATAAAACCTGGAGACTGTTCAACATAAACCTCTTCTTTAAGTTCCCCATTCAAGAAGGCACTCTTCACATCCATTTGATAGAATTTGAACTTTTTGAATGAAGCATAGGCCAAAAATATCCTTATTGCTTCTAGCCTACCAAATGGAGCAAAGGTTTGATCATAGTCAATCCCTTCCTCTTGTCTATACCCTTGAGCAACAAGCCTAGCCTTATTCCTCACAATCACACCTTGGGCATCAAGCTTATTTATGAATACCCATTTGGTTCCAATGACTGGGTAGTCTTTTGGTCTTGGAACCAAATCCCAAACCCTGCATCTCTCAAACTGATTGAGCTCTTCTTGCATTGCAAGAATCCAGTGGGGATCTTGCTCTGCATCAGATATGGATTGAGGCTTAATTTGAGAGAGGAAACATCATGCATCAAGTCCTGGTTAAGTTGATGCCTTGTCTCTACACCTACTGTTATGTCTCCAATCACTTGGGATCTAGGAGGATCCCTCATTGTGATAAGATCAGTAGGTGGAGTTGGTTCAGCAACAACATTTTAAAAGGATTCCTCTTGTGGAATTACTTCTACTGTTGTAGAGGGTTCAATTGCATCCAGATTTTCTTCATCACTTTCTTTATTGGCTTGTTGAGGAGACTGAGATGTAAATTTAAATTCATCCAATTTCTCACACAAGTTGTTTATCTGCAGGAGGTTTCTGGTATAAATTTCTTTCTCCTTGTAAAACATGTTAGTCTCATCAAATATAACATGCATGGATTCTTCTATTTTCAATGTGGATTAATTAAAAACCCTATAAGCTTTGCTGACTTGGGAATATCCTAGAAAAATTCCAACTGCAGCCTTTGCTTCAAACTTTCTAATGTGCTTTTTGTCATTATTATGAATATAACATACACAACCAAAAACATTAAAATAGTTAATTATTGTTTTCTTCCCTTTGAGCAATTCATAGGGGGTCTTATGTTTTAGTTTGTGTATCAAGCTTCTGTTCAGGACATAGTTTGCTGTGCTCACTGCCTCTACCCAGTAGGATAGGGGCATGTAAGTATTTGCAAGTAATGTGCATGTAGCTTCAATGAGTGTTCTATTTTTCCTTTCAACTACCCCATTTTGTTGAGGAGTTCTAAGAGCTGAGAAGTAGTGTCTTATACCTTCTTTCCTATATAACTCTAGCATAAGAAGAGACTCAAACTCAGTGCCATGATCACTTCTGGTCAATGCAACTTGAGTAGAATACTCAATTTGTATGTTCTTGAGAAAATCTGTAAGAACTTGAAAAGCATCTGACTTTGCTCTCAAAAAGAAAACCCAAGTGAATCGTGAGAAGTCATCTACAACCACTAAGGTATAAGACTTCCCTCCTAGACTTTGTACAGCAATAGGTCCAAAAAGTTCAATATGTAGTAAGTACAAAATCCTAGGTGAATCACTCTTATTAATGGATTTAAAACTAGATTTAGTTTGCTTGCCTAGTTGACAAGCCCTGCAGAGACCTTCCTTCTTGTAGGGGCCAGAAGGTTAAGCCTCTCATAAGGTTGTCCTTAGATAACCTAGCAATGTTTTTCAGATTTACATGTCCTAATCTCTTATGCCATTAGTCATTCTTACTACTAACTAAGTTAAGCAGACATATGTCTGATGTAATGGACTGGAAATTAACTAAATATATGTTTCCTTGTCTACTGCCAATTAAAACTGGTTTGTTTTCTCTTGAGGTAATAGTATAGGATTCAAAGTTGAATGATACCTGATAGCCTTCCTCACAGAGTTGGCTTATGGAGATGAGATTGTGCTTCAGTCCACTCACATATGCAACTTTCTTGAAAGTCATAGCTCCAATCCTGATTTTGCCATAGTCCTCTGTTTGGACACAATTTGAATCACTTAAGATGACCTCTGGTCCCAGCTTGGACTTATAGTCAATTAAGTTGTCCCTGCTGCCTGTCATGTGCTTGGAGCAGCCACTATCCAGATACAAGTGTTTATTATATGCTGGATAGGTCTTCATCTACAAGTATAACACTTAGTTGTTCTTGACCCAGGTGACCTTGGGTGCTTGTTGATTTACATAGGAGTAACTGGAAATATATGAGCATTCAGGTTGATCTTTATAGCCTAAAGGATGATACCTTCTAGGAGGTATGACCCACTGACTAAAGGGATTAAAGGATTTATTAGTTTTTAGATTACTCTTGTTATGAACTAGATCTGACAAATTTGGGTATGTTCGTCGACCTGAGCTCGACGATCGGGATTGAGTTCTTCGATCTCTGCTCGAAGAATGGAAGTATCCATTCTCAGAGCCCCAAAAACGTCGATCTCTTGTCGACGAACCATACTGGTTTTGTCGATCCCAGTTCGAAGAATAGATTACATTATTATCTGCGTTCAGAGTTCGTCATTCTAAGTTCGACGAACTATAACCATTTCGTCGTTCTGAGTTCGACGAAATTTGCTGAACATAGTTATGTTTTTTATTTTTCCTTTTCTGACTGGTTTTCTTAAGTTCTAACTGTTTAAGAACTTCATTAACCTTCTCTACCTGTTCAGTATTTTTCTTACCATTTTAAGAAATAAAACTTATGGGTTTTGATAGTTGATTTTTCTGAATAAGGATTGGTTCACAAGATGAGGCTCCTAATCCTAGTTTGTTATTACTGGATCTTATATTGACAATGCTAGTTATGTCTATCAGTTGTAAACTTCTACCATTTAAGATTTCTTCTAGTTCCTTAGCCTTACTTAATTAAGATTTTAGGAACATTATTTGTTGATTAGCTATGTCTAATTCTTCAGTTAATTTTTCATTATCAGCAATGACTCTTTATTGTTCTAATAGTTTTTCCCTGAGAAGTTTGATTTCCTTCTCAGATCCTATTAGGTATAAACATAATAGTTTAAATTCAGATTTGAATTCCTCTGATTCAAAATCATAAGAGGCAAATACCTGATCCTCAGCTGATAAGAGCTCTTCATCTTCAGACTCATCAGCATCTGATCTTCTACTGCCTGCCTCAATAGCCATGAGGCAAACTTCTTTAGCCTTCTGCTCTTCTTCATCCTCAGTGGAGCTGGAGGAGGTTGGCTCTTCTTCAGTGTCACTCCATGACTCTGCAACAAAGCCCTTGTCCTTCCTCTTGTGCTTGCTTGAGGAAGGCTGCTGTAGTGACCCTTCCTTGAGTCACCCTCCTTTCTTCTATCCTTCTTCTGAACTTCTGGGCACTCAGAGATGAAATGCCCAGGTTTCCTGCAGCCAAAGCACACTACTTCTTTATATGGTGTTTTGTCATACCTTGGCTTGTCTTCATACTTGGATGGTTTCCTTCTGAAATCTTTTCTAGCCATCTTAAAGAATCTCTTGGCAAAGAGACTCATCAATTCTTCATTCACAGGAATGACTTCAGAGTCTTCTGCAGCTTTGAAAGCTATGTTGTGCTCTTTCCTAATTGGTGTAGGAGTCTTGACTTCAGCTACTGCTTCCCTTGATTTTATCAGCTGCTCATAGGACTTTAGCTTTCCTAGTAGAGCTTCAGTTGAGATCTCTGTTGTGCTTCTGGATTCTCTGATGGTCCAGATTCTTGAGTCCCATGTGTTGGGGAAGCACATGAGGATCTTGTCATTCACTTCAGTCAAAGTGATTTCCTTATCTAGAGTCCTCAGCTCACTAATAATGGAGCTGAGTCTGTTGTACATCACTTCCACTATTTCAGCTTCATCCTTTTTGAAGTTTTCATATTGAGTGATGAGGTTGGATCTTCTATCCTTCCTATCATCTACTGATCCAGCCACCATTTGGTTCAGAGAGTCCCAAATGGCCTTAGCTGATGAGCATTCAGCAACCTTTTGAAATATCTAATCTGACATTGTTTGAGCCAATATGTTCATGGCTCTGGCATCGGTAATCTTTGCCTTCTTCTGTGCATTTGTCCATCCAGGGAGTGGAACTGCACTCATGTATGTTGAAGTTGATGGGGTTAGATCCACTGGAGCTGGTGGTCCTATTAAGATGGAATTAAATATATCCTCGTCAATAGAATTCATGTAGAGTCTAATTCTTGCCTTCCAGAGTGTGAACTTGGACAAGTTACACACTGGAGGTCTGGTGCTTGCATATTCTTTGTTCTCTATCATGCTGTATAGATCTAGAAGAAGTAAGAGAACATATCTAACTTAGGATCTTTGGTTCAAGGGTTAGCTGGTACAACCAAAAGAACCTCCTCTGATACCAATTGAAAGTTAGGGTTAGATCTAATATACTCTAGGGGGGGGGGGGGGTGAATAGAGTATGTCTGTGTGTTGTTTTATTTTAAAATTTTCTTCTTTAATAATATATTATCTCTACCTTTAAAAACTATATCTAACTATCACAGATTAAAGTAAATCAAAGATCACATAATATTTAAAAACGCAGCTATAGTAAGAACAGAAAAGATGGAGCAACCAGACGACACAAGAAATTTATAGTGGTTCCCCAAATTGGTATATCCACTCTTCTACCACCCTTGGTAGGAATCCACTGCAGGTTTTGATCAGGTGACTGCCACCAATGAGCTTTTGATCAGGTGCTCAAAAACCAAACCTCAAGTCTTTTGGAAGGAGACTTGCAACCAGAATAATTTTGAAGGGAATTAAAACCCTGTACAGAGGTGGGAATAAGAGAGTGATGTAAGTCTTCTTTTCTCAAGTCAAAATGAGAAGACTGTGTGGATTCTTATTTGTTGTCAAATCTCCCCCTGAGATCTTTAATGGTTCAGGAGTGGAAGTTTTGTTCAAGGGTGTAGGCCTTCAGCTTTTCAGAGATCCTTGACTGATTTGAATGTTGCTGTCACTTGAGATCCCTAAAAACAAAGAGGGAGAGAAAGAAAGAATGACTCTTGATGGTGATGATTGTTCTTTCTTCTTCTCTTGAGAGAAGTTG
Source organism: Platanthera zijinensis (assembly GCA_039513925.1). NCBI lineage: Eukaryota > Viridiplantae > Streptophyta > Magnoliopsida > Asparagales > Orchidaceae > Platanthera > Platanthera zijinensis. The sequence goes on from CM077095.1 coordinate 102,630,047, forward strand.
ATTTTACTGAGAGTTGTTTTTCACTGCACTTGTGGACGTTTTCTTTGTTGTGACTCAAGGTGATGATCAATCTCTGCTCTTCTATGTATTCTCATTTTCTTGGCCGAGAGATGTCTCTTAGATCACTGCAACTCCGTCGAATTGAAAAGAAATTCTTCAAAAAATGTTCAGCCGAACTCCTAGGAACGAGAAAACGGTAAGAATGCTGTCAATTATTCTATTCTATGTCTGTCCTGAGATATAAGCAATTAATTCCATGGAGGATGTTAGAATTCAATTCTGCCAGTAACGACTCTATTCAGAGAATATAAGTGCATTGATTTATAAGGGAATTAATAACCTATAATAGTTAAAATAATAAGACAGAAAGAGAAAGAATAAATACCAAAATGTCTTACAGTTTTCGTCGACCTGAGATAAGATTTCGTCGACCTCTAGTCAGCTTTCGTCGACCTGAGATTTCGTCGACCTCTGATCAGCTTTCGTCGAACTGAGATCAGCTTTCGTCGACCTGAGCTCTGTGAATCAACTGTTGTGCATAAACTGACTAATTCTGCGCTCTATGTTCGTCGACCTGAGACTGTGAAGTTAGTAGACCTAAGAACTTGGTCAATCTGTTGGTGTTGAGTGAATAACACATCTGGCGTAGAGTGTTCTTTGTCTCTGAGTCACCCTTGGCTTTGAGTGAATTATGGCGCTGAGTGTTGAAGAGTTAGTCAATCTGAGAACGGAGTTCGTCGAGCTCAGCTCAGAGATTTTAGCTCTGAGTTAGTCGAGCTGAGCACGACTACCATCGACCTGAGATCGATGAATGTAGATTTCTTTTTCTAATTCTTGATCTCTCTTAGTCTTGAGTTTTTGGCAGTATTTTAGTGTAACACCCCAGAAATCTCAAAATATGTTTGTAAACAGTTTTGGGCAGGATGCTGTTAGACACGGCCTGGGACACGGGCGTGTCCCAGGGCGTGTCGGGGGTACACGGCCTGGGATACGGGCGTGTCCCAGGGCGTGTTCAGGTTAGTCGACGATTGATAGTCGATGATCGTCGAGCCTGGGACACAGCCTTCGACACGGGCGTGTCCCAGGGCGTGTCCAGCCAGGTGTTGTGTTGGGTGGCCAGTGACTTGCAGGAGGCAAGGTCGGGCGGCGTGTCGGTCGACACGACCTGGGACACGGGCGTGTCCCAGGGCGTGTCCGACACGTGTCCGTTCTGGGCGTGTCGCGGTGTCAATTAGACGGTCAGCGGTCGTCAAGCGGCGACACGGCCTGGGACACGGGCGTGTCCCAGGGCGTGTCACTCAATAAAATCGAAAAATGGCCTGTTTGAGTCAGAGAGGTACACGGCCTTGAACACGGCCGTGAACACGGCCTTGAACACGGGCGTGTCAGCTTCGACACGGGCGTGTCAAAGCCCGTGTTCTGGTATCTTTCGAGTCCGCTGCTATCCGACTGGGGAACACGGCCTGTGACACGGGCGTGTCACAGGGCGTGTCGGGAACACGGCCTGTGACACGGGCGTGTCACAGGGCGTGTCAGGCCTGTTGAAATATTTTTCAGAGCAGATCTCGGCCATTCGTTTCCTTCTATTTGGATCTTGTGGTCCAAAGATAAAATCTCATTTCCACTTAGCCTTTCTCTTTCTAAAGAGAAGAAAGAGAGGAGAGCTTGGAGGAGGAGGAGGAGGAGCTTTTCGGCCGCCGGTGGAGCTTCGTCGATCCGAATCGAGAGCCGAGAGCAGCGTTGCGGAGGCAAGGCCGCTGCGGTGATTACCATCCGGCTAGTTCTTCCATGGCGCCGAAGCGATCGTCAAGGGTAACGATCTTTCTTCCTTGGGCAGGTGAAGCCCTTTGTTTTGCATGTTCATGGGATCCTCCATCAAGAGATGGAAATGCGTAAGTGATTCTAGCAGTTGAGTCTGCATCTAGAGCCGAAAATATGTAGTACGGCATAGGCATGCTGAGTGAAGCCCATCCAGACGTATGTCGGGATTGGTGATGTTTATATTGCGAACCGGAGAAGTCTCCGTGTATTCATCGTTTAGCCTGTGGAGATGGTGAGTACGATGTGCTTGGTGGACAGGATGCTTTGTATAGCTCCTTTGGTTGCATGCTTGCTAAGAGCTGGTTGATGGAGTGCGGACACCTCTGAGTGGGTGGGCGCGGGAGGTCTTCAACAGGGGTTTGGAGGCTTATGCGCATTCCACCAAGTGGCGATGTTAAGATCGGATGAGCGGTCGATTGGTAGCAAAGCAGCAGGGCGAATTCCCTAGGCTTGTTACACTACGTGGGTAGGTCGACTGGTAGTGCTCACGGATTTTGGTGTGGTGCGTACCTCTGAGTGAGACGGGTGTGTGAGGTCTTCAACAGGGGTTTGGAGGCTTATGCCCGCCTACCAAGTACAAACCATAAATGTGCCCTGAGTGCACGGAGCGCCTGGCATTGAGGCCGGCGTTTGTGATGTTGTGTGTATGATATATATATGTTGCAATTGTGATACATGCAGGGAAGGAACCACTGCCCCGGGTAAGGGGTGGGGTCGTTATAATTGGTCAGCTGAATGCTGACCGTTGCTTTGTTTATCACCCATGGGGTGGACGTCCATATGCAGGTGTTGCGGGCTGATTGGATTGAGCGGGCAAAAGCCCATGCTGCTGGTAGGCCCTTGAAGGCCGTGCGAAGTGTTGGATTTCATGTGTGGCCGGCCTGCGTGCCGATGTATGAAATTATATGTGTTGGAAAGAGTAACTTGTAAGGCCTTAAGGCCGTGTGCGGTGTGGTCTTGTAAACATTCCTGGTCTTTTATATAAATGTGATATTTATATAGTAGTGGACATTCATTGATATGAGTTCTTGCACTTAATAAAATTCCGCTAGAATGCTCTAAGTTAGGATGCGTATAGAAGGATTTTGATACTCTCAAGTGACTCCGTCGTTTGTCTGTGAAATATGGCGTGGGGCCCCGGCCGGACCCTCGGTTATATTCCACGTGACGAATGGGGGCGTTACATTTAGGTTGGTCCTTTGATTTGTTAACTCTAAGAACATGGCCTAGACTTAAGAAACACATAAAATTTGACCCTTCTATACAACATGGGTCACAACTTAAGAAGACAACCTAGCCGAAATCACCTAGGAGTTCCAACAAAGAGCAATCCAAATCCGCTTTCGGAATCGAATTCCGTCCATAAACTCTCCCGGAATCGGCGTTCGAAGGGGAGCTGGTTCGGCGGTTCCTCTGTTTTCCGCGAACAGGAGCGGTTTCTTACTTCTCTAAATCCAACCTATCCTATTTATAGCACCCAATTAACCTAATTAGCTAATCAATTAATTAAGGTATAATAAGACAAGGTAAAACCGCCAAGCACCCGCACCTTTCAAAAATAATAATTAATATAATTTTATTAAATAGTATTATTTTTCATAAAATAAAAAACGACGCGAAAACCAAACATCCTCGGAATTCGACGAAATTCGCACCGTAGCAAAACATCCATGCTACAAACACAATGGCGAAGTCGAAATTAAATTTCGACGAACAGAACTCGAGTTATACCCACCCGAAGTCAGAACACAAGCATTCCCCGAGAGGCCACACCGGGTCACCCAAAACGACTCGGCTTGCTAGGGAGATCTTGCTCATAGGCTACAAAATAGGCCACTCAGTTCTAAGGAGTTAAGACCACACTCCACAGATGGCACAAGCCAAGAAAACGCGTCGACGTAACGCCAAACAAGAATTTAATAATCGCAGAAAAATCGGGGGCATTACACTCGAGTGACATCTAGCCCTGCCAGCTAGGTGATAGCCTGACAGCAGGATCTGCTCGGGGTATGGGTAGACTCCCTCTAGTGACATCTAGCCCTGCCAGCTAGGTGAGAGCCTGACAGCAGGATCTGCTCGGGGTCTTGGTAGACTCCATCGAGTGGCATCCAACCTGCCAATTAAATAAGAGCCTGGCAGCGGGATCTGCTCGGGGTCTGGGTAGACGCCATCGAGTGACATTCAGCCCTGCCAACTAGATGAGATCCTGGTAGCGGGATCTGCTCGGGATCTGGGTAGATGCCATCGAGTGATATCCAGCCCTACCAGCTAGATGAGAGCCTGGTAGCGGGATCTGCTCGGGGTCTGTCAAATGAGCACTTCACGTATCCACATAAATCGCGGCAGGAGTATCAGCATACCAAAAAGTTTTATTAGAAAAATGAATGCTACTTACATGGCTCAAGGGTAAAAATGTTTCAGGTCATCACCACTCTAGGTGAGACCTTGGGTCTCGCCCTCCACATTTCAGAGGAGGTACCCTCCTGATTTTAATGTTTCTTGTACAATGTATGGACCCTCCCAGTTGGAGTTGAGCTTACCTACGGCGGCAGATCTTCCTGCGATATCCACCTTTCTCAGGGCCAATTCCTCCTCCGCGAACTGTTTGACCCTGATGTGCTTGTCAAAGTACTTGACCATTCTTCGTTTCACATCTTCCTTCTGGATGGCGGAGAGGCCACATAGCTCCTCCACCATGTCCACAGAGAGTCGTAGTTCTTCCTTGTTTTTAGCTCTCCATTCCTCTTTGCCTTCCTCCGCCTCAACCACCCGTGGCGTCCGGACCTCGAACTCTACTATGAGTACTTCCTCACATCTATGAGAGAGCTTGAAGGGGATCTCCCATGTGGCTGTGTTGGGGGTGGTTCTAAGGGCCTAAAGAACCGAGGGAAGCTTCTCTACCCAGCTACCCTTCAAGTTTTAAACTTTTTTCTTCAAGAGATTCACTATAATTTTGTTTGCCGCTTCCACCTACCTGTTACTCCTAGGGTGATGGACCGAGAAAAATCTGAGATCAATTCCGAGCTCCCCGTAGAAGCTGATGAACTTGGCGCTGGCAAACTGAGGTCTGTTGTCCGTGACAATGTCTTACGGCAACTCGTGCTGGCAGATGATCTCCCCCCCCCTCAAACAAAATTCTCGATAACCTGGGAGGTCACCTTGGCCAGCGCCTTCACCTCCAACCACTTGGAAAAATAATCTATCATGACAAATAGGAACCTCCTCTGCCCGTTGGCCTGGGGGAAAAGCCCTACCAAGTCCATTCCCTAGATGGCAAAGGGCCAAGGGGCCGTAATACTTCTGAGGCGCTGGGCCGGTTGCAGTTGGAGGGGGCAAGCAACTGGAACTTGTGACACTTCTTTGTAAACTCCACCGCATCGTGGCCTAAGGTAGGCCAGAAATACCCTTGCCTGACAATTCTTCCTTCCAGGGTCCGACTCCAGGAGCGACTCCCACACTCCCCGGAGTGGAACTCCTCCAAGATCCTCTATACCTCCCTCTCGGCCACGCAACGTGCCAACATCCCTGAGAGGGTCTTTCGGTATAGATGCCCATCGTGGATGAGGTAGTACGCTGACTTGTACTTGAATTTCTTTTTATCCATCCCTTCCGGATACTCCCCTGTGGAAAGGAAGGTTGCGAATGGGTCCATCCAAGAGGGGTGTTGATCCACCTCCATCAACTCTCCTTCCTCAATGGAAGGGTGGAACAGGTCGGTGATGGTACCCCCTGCCCGGGGACCATATTTTGCTAGTTGGTCCACCTGCTCGTTCTCCTCCCTGGGCACGTGTCGGATGGAGAAGGTCTGGAACATGCCGATGGCCCCCTTTACTTTTGCTAAGAATAACTGGAGGGTAGGCTCCCTTGCATCGAACTCCCCGTTTATCTGGGAAGCCACCACCATGGAGTCAGTGAGGACCTCCACGTCAAATACCCCCAGCTCTCTGGCCAGGCGCAACCCTGCGATAACCTCCGCATACTCGGCATGTTTATTGGTGATGGGAAAGTGCACCACTATCGTTTGTTGGATTCTCGTCCCCTGAGGGCTTACTAGGATCACCCCCACCCCTAGGTAATGTCTCCCTGAAGCACCATCTACCATCACCTTCCAAGGAACTGGGTAAGTGAGTTTCGCTTCTGCCACCTCGACCACATAGTCAGCCAAAAAGTTGGCCATTGCTTGGGCCTTGATCGAGAGGCGCGTGACAAAGGAGATGTCAAACTCACTTAGTTCCACCAACCACTTGGCCAACCTGCCCGAATGCTCCACCCCCTCAAAGATATTGTAGAGGGGGTGGTCAGTCACCACTCAGATCGAGTGTGCCTGGAAGTAGGGTCGGAGCCTCCGGGCCGAGATGACCAGAGCAAAGGTCAGCTTCTCCAAGATGGGATAACGGAGCTCTGCCTTCCTCAGGACTCTGCTCACATAATATATGGGGAGTTGCTTCTTCCCCTCTTCGCGAACTAGGACAGAGCTCAAGTACTCTGCTCTGACCCCGAGATACAAAGACATGTCCTCCCCCTCCTTCGACCCTTGGAGCAGGGGGGCCTGAGTCAACTGCCTCTTCAAGGCTTGAAATGCCTCCTCGCATTCCTTAGTCCATTCGAACTTCTCCCCCCCCCCTCAATGTTTTGAATAAGGGGGAGCACTTCTCTCCGGCCCAGTAGAGAAACCTGCTCAACCCTGTCAGCTTCCCTGTCAACTGTTGCACCTCTTTGGCATTTTGAGGTGATCCCAACTCTATGATCTCCCTTACCTTGTTAGGGTTGGGCTCTACACCTACATGAGTAAGGAGATGGCACAGGAACTTACCCCTGCTTTCCCCAAAGACACACTTCAGGGGGTTCAACTGCATCTTGTACTTGCGCAAGGTGGTGAAGGTCTACTCTAGGTCCCGGAGGTGGTATTCCACGTACCGACTCTTGACCATAAGGTCATCCACATACACCTCCAGGTTTCTCCCCTTTTGCTCTCGGAACACCCTGTCAGTCACCTTTTGGTATGTTGCCCCTGCATTATTTAGCCTAAAGGGCATCATTTTGTAGCAGTAGCACCCATCCCCCGTGATGAAGGAGACATCCTTTATATATGGGGAGTGCATCCTGATCTTGTGGTAACCTTAAAATGCATCTAGAAAACTCATTATAGGAAAACAAACGGCTGAGTCAATCAGTGCATCGATCCGAGGCAAAGGATAAAGGTCCTTAGGGCACAATTTATTAAGTAAAGAAAAAATTGACATACATACGCCACCGGCCGTCCCCTTTTTTGACCATTACTACATTGGAGACCCAGTCGGGGTATTGTATTTCAGATACAAAACCAGCCTTAAGAAGCTTGACCACCTCCTCCCTGATGGGCTCAGCCAGCTTGTCTGCGATGAACCTCTTATTTTCTAGATGGGCCGAGCCTCTGGGTCCAGGTTGAGGCGGTGGCAGGCGACGTCCGCATCGATCCTTGGCATCTCCGAGGCGCTCCAGGCAAAGATGTCCACGTTCTTCTGGATGCACTCCAGCATCCTCTCTTGATCCGCTGGGGTCAGCCCCCCGCTGATGCGGACCTTCTCCACCCTACTCCCGAGAGTGAGAACCTCCATCTCTACCACCACTTCTGCAGCCTCCAGACGAGACTTCTCCCCACCCCATTCTCCAACATCCTCCCCACCTGGGGCAGGAATTTCTGCCTCAGCATCCTCCATGGCCATTTCCTCGGCCGGCTCCTGGACTTCCTCCTCCACCTCCACCAGGTGAAGTTTTCCTCCACCTCCATCTCCACTCCTGCCTCCTGCTCTGCCTCCTCCATCCTTCGCTCCATCTCCTCGACCCCCTCCTGCCAAGAGATGGAGTTCACCGCCATGACCTAACACTCCCTCACCACCTTGGGATCTCCCTGGACCCGGACCTGGATCCCCTCGGCATTGAACTTCAGGCATTGGTGGAAGGACGAGGGTACGCAATAGAAGGAGCTGATGAGGGGTCGCCCGAAGATGGCGATGTAGCTGCTGGGGGCATCCATAATGACGAACTTGTAAGTGCAGGACTACCCCCCTAGAGTGACATGGATTCCCACTCCTCCTTCAACCTCCTTCCTCTCCCCTGAGAACTCGAACAAAGGTCCATCTAAGGCCAGCACTCTCTTGGCCTCCACCTTCATCGCATTAAATGCCATCTTGAAGATGACATTGACTGAACTCCCATTGTCGATGAGGATCTAGGAGACGGTGAAGTTCTCGACCGCCGTATCGATGACCAGTGTGTCGCAGAAGGGGTCCTCATGGTCTGGCATGTCCTTCCTTGAGAAAATGATCTTCTCCTCCGGGGGTGGGTTCTGGGATGTGGAACCAACGCTCCTGCGATATATGGTGTGGATACTTGCCTTCCAGGAAGCCTCGACCCCCCCCCCCCCCATGGATCACTCTGATCCCTCCCCGGGCCCCAACGTCGGCCCGGTCCTCACACCTATCCTCCTCTGCCCGAGGAAGGACTTCTTCGATCCGCACTCCCTGGCTGTCTTGCTATTGCTGTTGCTCCTTGTTTCCTCTCATCTCAAGGAACTCTGGGCACGTGGTTGTAGCATGCCCCTCCTCTTAGTGGAAGTCATAGTAGGGCAACTACACCATAACCTCTCTTCTCATTCTCCACACAGCTCTCCTCCTCTCCCCCATGTCTATAGCCATAGACTGGTTCTGGTCGGGGAGAGGTGGTCTCTGGCCTTTCCTCCCACCTGGTGGGTAAAACCGACCCTGGCCCCCCTGGCGGTTGTCTCCTCCATGGAAACCTCTCTATGGCACCTGGTACTGCCACTCCGGCCTCCAACCTAGCCGATGGTTCGGCTCCTGGCATCCCCACCTGGGTTGCTGCTGCCGCTATTGTTCCCTCTATCGGGGTTCACTTTTTCTCTCCTCCTGATCTCTGCCACCTCTGGGCTTCTCTTCCTCCGTGGCCCACCTGGCAAGCTTCCGGGCAAACTCCGGGTTCGACACCTCCCCGTCGACTTCCCTTTTCGCCCTCTCTATTATTCCTTATAGGAGAGGGGCGACACCCTCTTTAGCTCCATTCTGAAGAAACCCTGCTGCAACCCCAGGGTGAAGGCCATCATCATGGTGTGCCCTTGCATCTCTTGGACCAGGGTCACCTCCTCCTGGAACCGGTCCACGTAGCTCCCTAGGATCTCGTTCACCCCCTGCTTGATGTGGAACAGGGACTCTGACTCCTTCCTCCTCTTTGAGGTGGTGAACCTCAGCATGAACCCCCGACGTAGGTACTCGAAGCAGTAAATGGAGTTGGCCAGCAGCTGGTGGAACCACTCTCTCACCTTCTCTTTGAGAGTGATGGCGAAGAGCCTGCACTTGAACCCATCTGACATCTGTCGGATCGAGACCATGTCCTCAAACCACTGTACGTGTTGGACCGGGTCTCCCTTACCGGCGTAGTAAGACATCTCCGGCTCCCTGAACCCCTCTGGAACCAGGGCGGAAGAAACAAATTCGCTGAAGGGGCTGGCTCCTTCTATTGGGCGAGCTGGAGGGTCTCGCACCCCCATCTCACCGAACCTGCCGCCGTTTGCCGAGCCCGGGAAGAGCACTCGCCCGGGGAGCTCGCATCCTCTCCCGTCCTCCGCAACTTCCTTCCCAGCTCGCATGCTGGGAGCGTCCTCGCCAAGGGATGGGACCGCGAGTATAGGTACTACTGCAGTCGAGCACTCAACACGCGCGGCGAGTGCGAACCTGACAAGTTCGAGCACCTCCTGCTTGAATTCTTCTAACATCCCCACCGTGGCGAGAGGTGGGGGGTTGCGAGTAGGACCTGTCCGAGCCTTATCCTGATCCTCCCGTCATTGAGCCTACTAAAGATTTTTTGTGCTGACCACGCTCCACGCTCATCGCACAAAAATATTAAAACCGAAAATTCGGTATCTTGTAGAGTTCGTCCTTGGGGAAGGGGTGATCGCGCGCCTACTTTTCTTCTGCAAGCAAAATGACAGAAAAAGCAGAGGGGACTGACCCAAGGGCTCGGCGCGGAGGTCCCACCACACACCCGGAAGATCTTAGAGCGCTTCCACTCCCTTAGCCAAATGCCGCGCTAAAGGCTACCTCAGAAAGCACAAGAAGGTTTGGGAACAAGTAAGGATGCCTTCTGAGGTGCCCCTTGGGTCCTATTTATAGGATTCTGAAAACGGCATGCAAATAGCCAACCTCCACTGTTCTGAACAGCTATGTGCAGCCCAACTAGGTCTGCCAACAACGCAGCTCCACTGTTCTAACTGGCTATGGGCAGTCCAGCGGAGGCAAAATGGTAATAACACATCACAAAAGACTGAGCGAGTAGTCCCTTAGACCTCTACTCGCACGGGGCGGCGAGTGCTCGATGGAGCTGGCACTCTCCGCCTCCCCCAAACCTTGGCGAGCACGGGCCCGGCTGGCCCTGCTCGCCCGCCGCTTGCCAAGCTCCCTGGGGTGAGTACGAGCCCGCCTGCTCCACTCGCCCCTCAAACAATTCACCCCTCCTGGGCGAGTCGTGGGGCTGCCGAACTCCCCCCCCCCCTTTGGGACTCGCCCGGGGCTTAGACTACTAGATTTGGCCCTCCTGATCCCCGTCGGGCCCACAGCCAGATACAGGGTTATACACCAAGCATTCCTGACAATACTGAAAGGACAAGCTCGTACTTGGTTTCTTTCCCCAAAGGATGGAGAAATCAAGAATTTCACAGAGTTGACTCAACAATTCACCAACCGGTTCATTGCCAGCCGACAGATAGTCAAAGACCCTTCATACTTATCAGGGATACACCAAAACGAAGGGGAAACCCTCAAATACTTCTTCCGTCAATTCACCTCGGAGGCGCGGCAAATCCCTGGGATAAAATCAGAGCTCCTGCGAGGATTTATTCTTGGAGGGCTCCGCCATGGTAGCTTCCACTCCGCACTAGTATAGGAGATAATATCCAGCTACCCTAATCTCAATCGTCGGATCGATGCCCAGATTTTAACTAATGATGTGATTGAAGCACACCGCCAACAGTTTAAGAAGAAACTGAAAAAACAGAGAGAGCGGGAGTCACTGTCGCGGTTGGATGGTAAGAAGAATGACATACGCCGCAACAAACCTCGCCGAGATCGAGGACCATAATAGGACGAGTATTACATCCCTCTTAACAGGACTCGAACCAACATACTCCTTGCCATTCAAGATAACGATGTCCTTTGCAGGACCGAGGCACTTGTGCCAAAGAGAGGAAATCAGTCACAATATTGTGAATTCCATCATGGATGCGGCCACAACACGGAGGGTTCCCACATGCTGAAGGTGGATATTGAGCGCATCGTCAAGTAAGGGTTCTCAGGAGATTCCTACTGAACCAGGACCCAAGATGGTGTGCGCCTTAAGCAGATAACTCAGCACAAGATGATGCAACACCCTAACGTGGGTAAAACAAAGACTCCTAGGAAGGGGATCCCCACGACGAAGCGTACAAAGAGTGTGGCCTTACCTTTTTTGTATCGTTATTTTCTACTAAAAACAATTATCGCGTACATGTGCATTATGATTATCGACATTACTGACTTCATCAAAGTTTTAGATCTCTCGAAGTAAAGCTCTCAGTACAGAACCGGCCTCCAACACCAAACAATAGGCTCTCTGACTTCAGGAAGTATAAACTTCCTAAGAATAAACACCAGCTCCCGCGTTGCTAGGGCTTCATGCCCCGCGCTGTTGAGAACCAGCTCTCGCGCTGCTAGGGCTTCATACCCCCGTGCTACTGAGCACCAGCTCCCATGTTGCTAGTGCTTCATTCCCTTGGGGTGCTGAGCACCAGCTCCCGTGCTACTAGGGCTTCATACCCCCGCGTTGCTGAGCACAAACTCTCGCGACGCTAGGGATTCATGCCCCCGCACTGTTGAGCACCAGCTCTCGCGCTGCTAGGGCTTCATGACCCCACGCTACTGAGCACCAGCTCTCGCGACGCTAGGGATTCATGCCCCCGTACTGCTGAGCACTAGCTCTCGCACTTCTAGGGCTTCATAACGCGACGCTACTGAGCACCAGCTCCCATGCTGCTAAGGTTTCATGCCCTCACGCTGTTGAGCACCTTCTCCTGTGTTACTAGGGCTTCAAGCCACCGTTATGCTGATTACCAGCTCCCGCGCTTTTGAGCACCCGCGCAGCAGAGCATCATGCCCTCGCACGGCACTAGTACCACATCCCAACAGCCTCCCACTGCCAGTGATGAAAGGTCTGCCCATCTCCCGCAGTAGGTTGTGGCGTAGCCAGGGCCTGCCTCCCTCACGCACGCTAGTAGTCCGAAGACCAGCTTTTCACAGTTTCACCGAGACCACGTCCCTTTGACCTCCCATTGTCGCCGATCGAAGGTCTGCCCTTCTCCTCGCAGTAGGTCGCTGCGTCGCCAGGGACTGCCCCCCTTATGATCGCTAGTAGTCCGAATACCAGCTCTTCATCGTCTCTTCAGGACCACATCCCCGTGACCTCCCATTGTTGCTGATCAAAGGTCTACCCTTCTCCCCATAGTAGATCACCTCGTTGTCAGGGGCTTCTCCCCCGCGCTCGTCAGCGGTTCAAAGACTAGCTCTTCATAATCTCTTTGGGACTACGTCCCCAAGGTCTCCCACTGCATGCAATCAAAGGTATGCCCTTCTCCTATAGTAGACCGCAACACTATCAGGGCCTGCCCCCCTCACGATTGCCTTGGTTCCAAAGTCCTCCACTAACCAACGCACATTCAACGACATACCCCAGCATGGTGAACCTGACCTCTCACTACCCAGCTTGAAGTGTTAGCCCTTCGCCCTGCTAGTAGGTTGCGGAACCATATGGGTCTCGCCCTTCAATAGTCAACTTCAAAGGAGTACCCCAAAGTTGCCTGCATAAAGAAAGCGGAGTCAACAATACAACTTTCATAAGAATTGAACGTATCTAGTGTCAAGCTAAGCCACATATAGGGGGGAAATAGGTGTCGTGCAGTCTTATGCGGAATTAAATTAACCTGCACAAGTAAGCAAACAAAACACAGAAAACATACAAAGAATTATAGTGGTTCCTCGATTTGGGTACGTCAACTTTCCCCCTTCGACCTATCTCCCACCAAGGGACGACTCGGTCACTTCTTCAAACAGATTGAAATCTAATCCTCACACTAGGAGCAACGCTCCCCTAACCACAGAAGGAACCCTTCCAACAACGGAGTAACAACTCCACTACAACGGGTTGCACCCAACCCTTACGAATAGGAATGAAGATTCCTTTACAACCAAATTGAAAGTAAATAAAAATACAAACAATGCTTTGTGGAGATTCCGATGTCCTTCTTCGTTCGTTGAGGCTTGCACAAAATGTACAAAGAGTCCACAACCAGATTTCTCACTTGGAATGGATCTTGTCAAGATCGGCGGCGGCAAGCAAGTGCGGCGGCGATGCTTTGCAAATCCAAACTTCTTGACGAAGAAAGCTAGGTCTTCGAACGATCTCAGTCGGATCAAACGTCTAGACCGATTCGGAAGGGAGAACATGTCTCGTTCAACGAATCAGAAGACAAGAGATCTCAAGAGAGACACGTGAGACCGGCTGCTTGCCTCGGTGCTGTCGTCGAACGATCAGAGACGAGCTGAGATCAGCGGCAACGACAACCTTGCGAGCGGCGATGTGTGATCGGGCGGAGCTCGCGATTCGCTAGGTCACGACGTCAGCTTCTTTATGTATTTTGTATTCTGATCGGATAGTCTCCTATAGAAAATGGAGATAAGTCCGTATATATACCCAAAGGCAAACCCTAGAAGACTGTTATGGGGTCCACCACAGAAATCCCGATATCTTGGCGAACTTAGCACGGTGACATAGACCAGTCCAGCGAGTGGCGAAATCTGCCTAAGGAAAAATCAGCGGGAGTCGTTGGTGATTCCCGTCGATGTCGGCGGGAATCACTCTCGACATCCATCGATTCTGACTTGGCAGAATTTCAGTTTTATTTTGCCAGCCGAAAGAAGTCGGCAGGAGACACTTAGTGATTCCCGTCGAAGTTGGCGGTACTCACTAACGACTCCCGTTGAAGTCGGCGGGAATCACTAGCGATTCCCGTCGATTTTTACTTGGAAGAATTTTCCTCCTTCCTTCTTTTGATAGCTTTGTATTTGACCCATCCTTGCTCCTTCTTCTGCTCTTGATCTGCCTTGACCCTGTACTTGAAAATAAGTACACTCCAATAGAGAGAGCACACGTGGATCAACACACTGATCTACACAACGAGGGATTACGTTGTGCAGACCCGTGTATATTGACCCACTGCACTCTGACATTGATGTGTACTTAGCATGGAATGGCTGCAAGCACAACTTGATAGAATTTTCAAATATATAGTCAATTCAACTTAGCTTGTTCAGGCTCTTCTTCAAATCAGTTCTATTGTGGATGCAATACCAAACAATCTCCCCCTATTTGGAGAAGCCTAAACCCTACAAGCTAAGGTGAATAGAACTGATTGAAATGAAAATCATAAAATGAAAGTTCAGTTGAGTGTTGAATTCATTACCATTTACCTGAGAGCAACAGCCTTAGCCGAGGTGATCTCCCTCTATCTGAGAGCAGCATAGCCTTTGTGGCCTACTTAGCACCACCTTAGCCTTGGCCGAGAGGGTAATCTCCCCCTTTTCGACTTCTGCAAACCTGGGACTTCACTTGGGGCAAAATGTTCCCCCTCAGATCTTGCAACCATGCCCGATCTTGAGTTCCTCGCAGACGCTTCCTCTTGATCCAAGAGCCTTGGCCTTTTAGTCTTTAATCTTCAAGGTTCAGCATGCCGAGTTCAGTTTTGAATAAATTGAACTTGGCCTCGTCTAGAGGCTTTGTGAAGATATCTGCAATATGCTTATCTGTGGGGACATAGTAGAGAGATATATCTTTGTTCTCCACATGCTCCCTAATGAAGTGGTAGTGCACTTCAATATGCTTTGTTCTGCTGTGCGATACAGGATTGTTCGCAATTACAATTACGCTCGAGGAGTCGCAATACATGGGAACTTCTCTGAACTGCAAGTCATAATCTTCGAGTTGATTTCTGATCCATAGAAGTTGTGCGCAACAGCTGCCTGCTGAGATGTACTCAGATTCAGCTGTAGAGGTTGCGACACAGTTCTGCTTTTTACTACTCCACGATATAAGCCTTCTTCCGAGGAATTGGCATGTCCCGGAAGTGTTTTTCCTATCATCCCTGCTTCCTACAAAGTCAGCATCTGAAAAGCCTATCAGCTCGACATCATTGTTTCTTGGGTACCACAGGCCAAGATTTGGTGTACCTTTAAGGTGTCTAAGAATCCTCTTTGCAGCGACATAATGAGATTCCTTAGTGTTCACCTGATATCTGACACAAACACATGTGGAAAACATAATATCCGGTCTACTAGCAGTAAGTTAGAGCAGGGATCCAATTATGCTTCTGTATTTGGTTTCATCAAAAGGTTTCCCTTTCTCATCCTTGTCCAGAGACACAGTGGATCCCATTGGAGTCCTCATAGAGGTTGCACTCTCCATTCCGAATTTCTTGAGGAGTTCATTTGTGAACTTCGTCTGAGAAATGAAAATTCCATCCTCAGACTGTTTCACTTGAAGTCCCAAGAAATACTTCAGCTCTCCCATACTGCTCATTTCAAACTTCTCTTGCATAAGTTTAGAAAACTTCTTGCATAGGTTGTTGTCCGTCGAGCCGAATATTATGTCATCGACATAACTTTGCACCAGCAAAATCTTGCCTTTGACTTCCCTAAAAACAATGTCTTATCTATTTTTCCTCTCGAGAACTTGTTCTCAAGAAGAAAACTAGATAGAGTCTCATACCAAGCTCGGGGAGCTTGTTTTAAGCCATATAATACTTTATTAAGAAAGTAAACATGATCAGGGAGTGTAGGACTAACAAAACCTGGGGGTTGCGTGACGTATACTTCCTCTTTTAAATTTCCATTCAGGAAAGCAGACTTCACGTCCATCTGATAGATAGTGAATCCTTTGTGAGAGGCATACGCCAGGAACAACCTGATCGCCTCGAGCCTTGCAACTAGTACAAAGGTTTGGTCGAATTCAATCCCCTCCTCCTGTCTGTATCCTTGAGCCACCAGTCTGGCTTTGTTCTTGATGATGACACTGTGTTAATCCAGTTTGTTTCTGAAGATCCACTTAGTGCCGATCACATTCTGTTTCTTTGGTCTGGGAAAAGCGTCTAGACATTGCATCGTTCAAATTGATGAAGTTCATCTTGCATAGCCAATATCAACGACGCATCTTTGTTCTCTTCGTCGAACTTCTTTGGCTCAACATGTGACAGAAAACTAAGGTGCAAAATCTCGTTAATTGTACCTCTGCGAGTTCTGACACCGTCCCGAGGATCTCCTATGATCTGATCTCTTGGGTGATCCCTCACGTGTCTGAGTTCTAAGAGTCTGGCATCTGGAGCTCCAACAGCTTCTCGGGCTCCTCCCTCTTCTGGGAGAATCTCCCCATCCTGACCGTCATCTTCTCCAGTTGGTGTTGAGGTGGATACCTTGACGTACTTGGGAGCTTCATTATTAGCAGTCTCATTTAGACTTAGCTGTTCAGGCCTTGCACCTGCATCTTCAAGAATGTCACTAGATGAATTGCTGTGAAGCAAGCTTCCTTCATCAAATACAATATTAATTGACTTTTCAACCACTAGGGTTTTCTTATTGAAAACTCTATATGCCCGACTATGGATACTATAGCCCATGAAAATGGCTTTGAAGCATTTTCTCCGAATTTAGTACGTGGGTATTTCCCATTATTGAGTACATAGCACCTGCAGCCAAAAATCCTTAGATAGGACATGGTTGGTTTCCTGCCTTTCAATAGCTCATAAGGCGTCTTACGATGGTTCTTGTTGATCAAGGCTCGGTTTTGCACGTGACAAGCTGTATTGACAGCCTCTGCCCAGAAGTACTCTGGAAGAGACGCGTCATTCAACATTGTCGTACATGCTTCAATGAGCGTTCTATTCCTCCTCTCTGCCCAGAAGTACTCTTTGGGAATACGTCCCCAAGGTCTCCCACTGCATGCAATCAACGGTCTGCCCTTCTCCAATAGTAGACCGCAACACTATCAGGGCCTGCCCCCCTCACGATTGCCATGGTTCCAAAGTCCTCCCCTAACCAGCGCACATTCAACGACATTCCCCAGCATGGTGAACCTGACCTCTCACTACCCAGCTCGAAGTGTTAGCCCTTCGCCCTGCTAGTAGGTTGCGGAACCATATGGGTCTCGCCCTTCAATAGTCAACTTCAAAGGAGTACCCCAAAGTTTCCTGCATAAAGAAAGCGGAGTCAACAATACAACTTTCATAAGAATTGAACGTATCTAGTGTCAAGCTAATCCACCTATAGGGGGGAAATAGGTGTCGTGCAGTCTTATGCGGAATTAAATTAACCTGCACAAATAAGCAAACAAAACACAGAAAACATACAAAGAATTATAGTGGTTCCTCTATTTGGGTACGTCAACTTTCCCCCTTCGACCTATCTCCCACCAAAGGACGACTCGGTCACTTCTTCAAACGGATTGAAATCCAATCCTCACACTAGGAGCAACGCTCCCCTAACCACAGAAGGAACCCTTCCAACAACGGAGTAACAACTCCACCACAACGGGTTGCACCCAACCCTTACGAATAGGAATGAAGATTCCTTTACAACCAAATTGAAAGTAAATAAAAATACAAACAATGCTTTGTGGAGATTTCGATGTCCTTCTTCGTTTCTTGAGGCTTGCACAAAATGTACGAAGAGTCCACAACCGGATTTCTCACTTGGAATGGATCTTGTCAAGATCGGCGGCGGCAAGCAAGTGTGGCGGCGATGCTTTGCAAATCCAAACTTCTTGACGAAGCAAGCTAGGTCTTCGAACGATCTCAGTCGGATCAAACGTCTAGACCGATTCGGAAGGGAGAATAAGCCTCGTTCAATGAATCGGAAGATAAGAGATCTAAAGAGAGACACGTGAGACCGGCTGCTTGCCTCGGTGCTATCATCGAACGATCAGAGACGAGCTAAGATCAGCGGCGGCTACAACCTTGCGAGCGGCAATGTGTGATCGGGCGGAGCTCGCGATTCGCTAGGTCACGACGTTAGCTTCTTTATGTATTTCGTATTCCGATCGGATAGTCTCCTATAGAAAACGGAGATAGTCCGTATATATACCCAAAGGCAAACACTAGAAGACTATTATGGGGCCCACCACAGAAATCCCGATATCTTGCCGAACTTAGCACGGCGACCTAGACCAGTCCAGCGAGTGGCGAAATCTGCCTAAGGAAAAATCGGCGGGAGTCGTTGGTGATTCCCGTCGATGTCGGCGGGAATCACTCTCTTCTACGGTCAATTCTGCCTGGCAGAATTTCAGTTTTATTTTGCCAGCCGAAAGAAGTCGGCAAGAGACACTTAGTGATTCCCGTCGAAGTCGGCGGTACTCACTAACGACTCCCGTTGAAGTTGGCGGGAATCACTAGCGATTCCCGTCGATTTTTACTTGGAAGAATTTTCCTCCTTCCTTCTTTTGATAGCTTTGTCTTTGACCCATCGTTGCACCTTCTTCTGCTCTTGATCTGCCTTGACCCTGTACTTGAAAATAAGTACACTCCAATAGAGAGAGCACACGTGGATCAACACACTGATCTACACAACGAGGGATTACGTTGTGCAAACCCGTGTATATTGACCCACTGCCCTCTGACATTGGTGTGTACTTAGCATGGAATGGCTGCAAGCACAACTTGATAGAATTTTCAAATACATAGTCAATTCAACTTAGCTTGTTCAGGCTCTTCTTCAAATCAGGTCTATTGTCGATACAAAACCAAACAATCTCCCCCTATTTGGAGAAGTCTAAACCCTACAAGCTAAGGTGAATAGAACTGATTGAAATGAAAATCATAAAATGAAAGTTCAGTTGAGTGTTGAATTCATTACCATTTACCTGAGAGCAACAGCCTTAGCCGAGGTGATCTCCCTCTATCTGAGAGCAGCATAGCCTTTGTGGCCACCTTAGCCTTGGCCGAGAGGGTAATCTCCCCCTTTTCGACTTCTGCAAACCTGGGACTTCACTTGGGGCAAAATGTTCCCCCTCAGATCTTGCAACCATGCCCGATCTTGAGTTCCTCGCAGACGCTTCCTCTTGATCCAAGAGCCTTGAGCCTTTCAGTCTTTAATCTTCAAGGTTCAGCATGCCGAGTTTAGTTTTGAATAAATTGAACTTGGCCTTGTCTAGAGGCTTCGTGAAGATATCTGTAATATGCTTATCTATGGGGACATAGTAGAGAGATATATCTTTGTTCTCCACATGCTCCCTAATGAAGTGGTAGTGCACTTCAATATGCTTTGTTCTGCTGTGCGATACATGATTGTTCGCAATTACAATCGCGCTCGAGGAGTCGCAATACATGGGAACTTCTCTGAACTGCAAGTCATAATCTTCGAGTTGATTTCTGATCCATAGAACTTGTGCGCAACAGCTGCCTGCTGAGATGTACTCAGATTCAGCCGTAGAGGTTGCGACACAGTTCTGCTTTTTACTGCTCCACGATATAAGCCTTCTTCGGAGGAATTGGCACGTCCCGAAAGTGTTTTTCCTATCATCCCTGCTTCCTACAAAGTCAGCATCTGAAAAGCCTATCAGCTCGACATCATTATTTCTTGGGTACCACAGGCCAAGATTTGGTGTACCTTTAAGGTGTCTAAGAATCCTCTTTGCATCGACATAATGAGATTCCTTAGTGTTCACCTGATATCTGACACAAACACATGTGGAAAACATAATATCCGGTCTACTAGTAGTAAGGTAGAGCAGGGATCCAATTATGCTTCTATATTTGGTTTCATCAAAAGGTTTCCCTTTATCATCCTTGTCCAGAGACACAGTAGATCCCATTGGAGTCCTCATAGAGGTTGCACTCTCCATTACGAATTTCTTGAGGAGTTCATTTGTGAACTTCGTCTGAGAAATGAAAATTCCATCCTCAGACTGTTTCACTTGAAGTCCCAAGAAATACTTCAGCTCTCCCATACTGCTCATTTCAAACTTCTCTTGCATAAGTTTAGAAAACTTCTTGCATAGGTTGTTGTCCGTCGAGCCGAATATTATGTCATCGACATAGATTTGCACCAGCAAAATCTTGCCTTTGACTTCCCTAAAAAATAATGTCTTATCTATTTTTTCTCTCGAGAACTTGTTCTCAAGAAGAAAACTAGACAGAGTCTCATACCAAGCTCGGGGAGCTTGTTTTAAGCCATATAATGCTTTATAAAGAAAGTAAACATGATCAGGGAGTGTAGGATTAACAAAACCTAGGGGTTGCGCGACACATACTTCCTCTTTTAAATTTCCATTCAGGAAAGCAGACTTCACATCCATCTGATAGATAGTGAATCCTTTGTGAGAGGCATATGCCAGGAACAACCTGATCGCCTCGAGCCTTGCAACTAGTGCAAAGGTTTGGTCGAATTCAATCCCCTCCTCCTGTCTGTATCCTTGAGCCACCAGTCTGGCTTTGTTCTTGATGATGACACTGTGTTCATCCAGTTTGTTTCTGAAGATCCACTTAGTGCCGATCACATTCTGTTTCTTTGGTCTGGGAAAAGCGTCCAGACATTGCATCGTTCAAATTGATGAAGTTCATCTTGCATAGCCAATATCCACGACACATCTTTGTTCTCTTCGTCAAACTTCTTTGGCTCAACCTATGACAGAAAACTAAGGTGCAAAATCTCGTTAATTGTACCTCTGCGAGTTTTGACACCGTCCCGAGGATCTCCTATGATCTGATCTCTTGGGTGATCCCTCACGTGTCTAAGTTCTAAGAGTCTGGCATCTGGAGCTCCAACAGCTTCTCGGGCTCCTCCCTCTTCTGAGAGAATCTCCCCATCCTGACCGTCATCTTCTCCAGTTGGTGTTGAGGTGGATACCTTGACGTACTTGGGAGCTTCATTATTAGCAGTCTCATCTAGACTTAGCTGTTCAGGCCTTGCACCTGCATCTTCAAGAATGTCACTAGAAGAATTGCTGTGAAGCAAGCTTCCTTCATCAAATACAATATTAATTGACTTTTCTACCACTAGGGTTTTCTTATTGAAAACTCTATATGCCCGATTATGGCTACTATAGCCTAAGAAAATGTCTTTGAAGCATTTTTCTCCGAATTTAGTACGTGGGTATTTCCCATTATTGAGTACATAGCACCTGCAGCCAAAAATCCTTAGATAAGACATGGTTGGTTTCCTGTCTTTCAATAGCTCATAAGGCGTCTTATGATGGTTCTTGTTGATCAAGGCTCCGTTTTGCACGTGACAAGCTGTATTGACAGCCTTTGCCCAAAAGTACTCTGGAAGAGACGCGTCATTCAACATTGTCGTACATGCTTCAATGAGCGTTCTATTCCTCCTCTCTACCCAGAAGTACTCTTTGGGACTACATCCCCAAGGTCTCCTACTGCATGCAATCAAAGGTCTGCCCTTCTCCTATAGTAGACCGCAACACTATCAGGGCCTGCCCCCCTCACGATTGCCTTGGTTCCAAAGTCCTCCCCTAACTAGCGCACATTCAACGACATTCCCCAGCATGGTGAACCTGACCTTTCACTACCCATCTCGAAGTGTTAGCCCTTCACCCTGCTAGTAGGTTGTGGAACCATATGGGTCTCGCCCTTCAATAGTCAACTTCAAAGGAGTACCCCAAAGTTGCCTGCATAAAGAAAGCGGAGTCAACAATACAACTTTCATAAGAATTGAACATATCTAGTGTCAAGCTAATCCACCTATAGGGGGGAAATAGGTGTCGTGCAGTCTTATGCGGAATTAAATTAACCTGCACAAGTAAGCAAACAAAACAAAGAAAACATACAAAGAATTATAGTGGTTCCTCGATTTGGGTACGTCAACTTTCCCCCTTCGACCTATCTTCCACCAAGGGACGACTCGGTCACTTCTTCAAACGGATTGAAATCCAATCCTCACACTAGGAGCAACGCTCCCCTAACCACGGAAGGAACCCTTCCAACAACGGAGTAACAACTCCACCACAACGGGTTGCACCCAACCCTTACGAATAGGAATGAAGATTCCTTTACAACCAAATTGAAAGTAAATAAAAATACAAACAATGCTTTGTGGAGATTCCGATGTCCTTCTTCGTTCATTGAGGCTTGCACAAAATGTACGAAGAGTCCACAACCGGATTTCTCACTTGGAATGGATCTTGTCAAGATCAGCGGCAACAAGCAAGTGTGGCGGCGATGCAGTTAAGTTCATTCTGATTTTGACCACGGAGCAGTTAAGTTCGTTCTGAATCTGTTTGACAAAATTAGTGAAGATGTCAAACGTATCTGACTTTCGTTTCAGGAAGAACACCCACGTAAACTGAGAGTGATCATCTACAATCACTAGTGTATATGATTTGCCTCCTAAGCTAAGAACTTGCACTGGACCGAACAAGTCCATATGCAGAAGATAAAGACATCTGGAAGAGTCTTTGTCTGCAATGCCCTTAAAGGTAGCTCGAGTCTATTTTCCCTTCTAGCATGCAGGACAAGGGCTACCTTTGATGCACTTAATAGTAGGGTCATCCCTTACTAAGTTCTTAGAAAACAACATAATAATAGTTTTAAAATTAATATGTGCTAATCTCTTGCGCCATTGTTAACAAAGAGATGCATTGTCTTTTACTACTAGGCAAACGGGGGTAGAAGAGTCTATGCTAAGAAAATCGAAGCAAAAGATATTTCTGCTCCTAATGCCAGTTAATACCATCTCCGAAGAGGCACACGATATTATCAAGCACTTTTCCTTGCAGAACTTAACGTCGTATCCTTTATCACACAACTGGCTTACACTGATAAGGTTATGATTTAACCCATCAACATAGGCCACGTCTGTGATAGAGAATACACCGTTGGATATCATACCAAAACCCCTAGTGACTCCTCGATCTGATCCTCCAAAGATGACTTTGGGTCAATTTTGACTGGGGAGTAATCACGCAATAGGCTTCTTGTCCTGGTCATATGCCGGGAACATCCACTGTCCAAGTACCAGATTTACGTTTTGGTGGCCTTTGTACATACCTGCAAAACAGAATTAGTTTCCCTTAGGAACCCAATTGAACTTGGGTCCTAGATTCCTTGTTAGCACACTCCCCCTCGGGTTGTTAACCCTACGAGTGGTCGGCCTCGCATTGCTAACATGAGGAGTCTCATTGTTTCTAGGATTAAACCAGCAATCCACGACGAAGTGACCAATTTTGCCACAACACCAACAGTCAAACCTGTTGTACCGTTTCCTAGGCTCCTGCTTCACCCTTGAAATGGTGGGTCCAGCCGGGGCCTTGGATCCGGAGGTGGAGGCATCATGATGACAGCAATCATATGATTCCTTCACTTCCTGTTCCTTCTTTATAACAGGCTTGGCCTTTAGTGTCTGTTTCCTATTATGGCCGCTAGAGAAGTGGCCATAATTCTCCACTTGGATTTCCTCATAAGGTGCCTTGAAGACACTCTCACCGTAGTTGCGGGGAAAGGTCCAACCATCATACCGGCTCTTGGGCTTTTCAACTGAGTGCCAGAAGAGGTGGCCATAGGTTGACTCAAAGTCATGCTCATTGCATGGAAAGCTAGTCTTTCGGAATGAAATAGGACCTAGTGGGGCCTTTCCCTTTTCTACAACAGAGGCCTTCTTAGTAGCTTTATTTTTCCTCTGATTTCTGTTTCTCCTAGATGATTCACCAGGCACGGCCACATGCCCTAAGCCAGCCCCCTTAGTCTGAGCAGAGAATTCATCAACCAGAGGAAGAACAGTCTTGGGCATAGAGAAGCTTTTGACAATCTTCCTCTCGGCCGCAAGCTGTTCTTCCAGCTTGTTAATTTCTTTCTGCTTTTAGTCAAGGAGCTTTAGAGAGTCTTAGTGCTCAGAGGTCAGGTCCAGGTGTTCCTGTCGGAGAGAAATCAAGTCAGTGATGTCTTCTCTTAGGGACACACCCTCAGCCTTAAGGAATTTGACTTCCTTTTTATGTGCGCTCAACCTCTTTCGGCATTCTTCAAAAGTATTAAGTAGGAGCTCATACTTTTCGAGGAGTTCAGCTTCACGGGCAGATGGGCTATCCTCGTGATCATCTTCAAGAGACTCAGAGTCAGAGTCAGAGAGGGGGGTAGTGATCTTTTACCTTCTCAGTAAATGTGGGACAATCTCCATCTGAGTCAGAGCGACCCATTAGCCCGAAGTAGGCTTCCTCATCATCACTAGAGCCTTAAGAGTCAGATTCACTCAGTGTCTTTGGCTTTTTTGACAATGTAGCTCCTCTCCTTCTTCTTATCTCAAGAGGACTTGTGCTCCTCTCCTTTCCCCTTATCTCTCTTGCTTTGGTGGCAGTCAGCAATGACGTGGCCTGACTTATTGCATCCAAAGCAGATAATGTCAACAGAACGATGCTTGTTCTGTTTAGAATCATACCTGTCAGAAGAGTAATTCTTCTTCTGATGTCTGGAGGAGGAGCCATCTCCTTTTCTCTGATTCCTCATCTTGAGGAACTTCTTGAACTCTCGAGTGATGAAGGAGAATTCTTCTTAAGATAGCTCTGAGCCGGATGAGCATGGATCAGAGTCTTCTTCCTCAGCCTTTCTATAAAAGCGGGACGAGGTTGCACCCTTGCCTTTCCTTAAGTGATTAGCTTTCAGGGCCACAGTCTTATCTTTGGCTGCAGCCTTATCGACCTCTTCTTCAGCTTTTCTGGTGTTCAGCTGAAGCTCATAGAACATTAGCTTCCCAAACAGAATCTGGGGATCAGTTTCTGCCAGCTTGCCAAACTCTCTGATGGCGCAGATCTTGTGTCCCATTCCTTAGTCAGAGATCTAAGGAATTTGTCATTTAGTTCACCATCAGTGAACACTCTGCCATAACCCTTCAGGGCATTGACAATCTTTAGGAAGTTCTCGAATGTCACTCCGATTTCTTCCTTAGGACCTTGCCTGAAGGCCTCATACTTCTGGTTCAAAAGGGATCTTCGATCATCCCTTACTTCATCTGTGCCTTCCATCAGAATGATCAGGCAGTGCCAGATTTCTTTGGCAGTCCTGCAGTTGCTGAAATTCTGCATCATTGAATCATTGACGGCGCTTTCTAAAATGTTTTGAGCTTTCTTGTCTAGTCCGACAAGCACCATCTAATCCTTATCCATTTCGGAGAGCTTCTTGGGCACCATCTTAGTCAGGATCAATGGTGGAGGCCTTGGTGGGGATATGAGGTCCCTCCTCCACTATCATGAAGAGTCAGGGATCGACTGCTTCAATGTAGAGCCTGATCCTTTCCTTCCAGATGGGAAAATTCAGCTTGGTGCATACTGGAATCTTTCCTGTATACTTGAGTTCGTCCATTCCTGAGATCTTCTTTCTTCTTGACACTAGACACAGGATCTTACTCAAGGTGTTAACCTTATTGATGAGTAACCTCCATTTCATACCACTTGAAAGTATCTTGTGTCAAGCTAATCCACCTATAGGGGGGAAATAGGTGTCGTGCAGTCTTTTGCGGAATTAAATTAACCTGCACAAGTAAGCAAACAAAACACAGAAAACACACAAAGAATTATAGTGGTTCCCCGATTTGGGTACATCCACTTTCCCCCTTCGACCTATCTACCACCAAGGGACGACTCGGTCACTTCTTCAAATGGATTGAAATCTAATCCTCATACTAGGAGCAACGCTCCCCTAACAACGAAAGGAACCCTTCCAACAACGGATTCATAACTCCACCACAACGGGTTGCACCCAACCCTTACGAATAGGATTGAATATTCCTTTACAACCAAATTGAAAGTAAATAAAAATACAAACAATGCTTTGTGGAGATTCCGTTGTCCTTCTTCGTTCGTTGAGGCTTGCACGAAATGTACGAAGAGTCCACAACCGGATTTCTCACTTGGAATGGATCTTGTCAAGATTGGCGGCGGCAAGCAAGTGCGGCGGCGATGCTTTGCAAATCCAAACTTCTTGACGAAGCAAGCTAGGTCTTTGAATGATCTCAGTCGAATCAAACGTCTCAACCGATTCGGAAGGGAGAACAAGTCTCGTTCAACGAATCAGAAGACAAGAGATCTCGAGAGAGACACGTGAGACCGGCTGCTTGCCTCGGTGCTGTCATCGAACGATCAGAGACGAGCTGAGATCAGCAGCGGCGACAACCTTGCGAGCGGCAACGTGCGATCGGGCGGAGCTCGCGATTCGCTAGGTCACGGCGTCGGCTTCTTTTTGTATTTCGTATTTCGATCTGATAGTCTCCTGTAGATAATGGAGATATGTCAGTATATATACCCAAAGGCAAACCCTAGAAGACCATTATGGGGCCCACCACGAAAATCCCGATATCTGGCCGAACTGAGCACGATGACCTGGACCGGTCCAGCGAGCGGCGAAATCTGCCTAAGTCAAAATCGGCGGGAGTCGTTTGTGATTCTCGTCGATGTCAGCGGGAATCACTCTCGACTCCCGTCGATTCTGCCTTGGCAGAATTTTAGTTTGATTTTGCCAGCTAGAAGAAGTCGGCGGGAGACACTTAGTGTTTCCCGTCGAAGTCGGCGGGAATCAATAACGACTCCCGTCGAAGTCGGCGGGAATCACTAGCGATTCCCTTCGATTTTTACTTGGAAGAATTTTTGTCCTTCCTTCTTTTAATAGCTTAGTCTTTGACTCATCCTTGCTCCTTCTTCTGCTCTTGATCTGCCTTGACCCTGTACTTGAAAATAAGTACACTCTAATAGAGAGAGCACACGTGGATCAACACACTGATCTACACAATGAGGGATTACGTTGCGCAGACCCGTGTATATTGACCCACTGCACTCTGACATTGGTGTGTACTTAGCATGGAATGGCTGCAAGCACAACTTGATAGAATTGTCAAATACATAGTCAATTCAACTTAGCTTGTTCAGGCTCTTCTTCAAATCAGGTCTATTGTGGATGCAATACCAACAATAATTCTAAATTACAACAATCAGTTCAAAAGAAGAGAAAACGCATGTAGCTGCTACAACAAAACAAGGGCAAAAATCCCAATCAACGAGTACACATACAACACAAGTGCTTAAAGTAAGATACAACAAACTGAGGAGACTGCTCCTCCTCGTCAACGACAAACTCAACACGTTTGCCCTTAGAAAGGTCATCGAAGTCGAGACCAGCAACGACGCACTCATGCTTGCAAAATGCCATTATCCCTTCACCCAGTAGGTGGTCCGAGCGTCATCTAGACCTCTCCCTTCAACCGCTGATGTCTAAGAAGTAGAATAGGTTTACTTCCAACAATGGTTTCAACATCGCTAAAACTCAATTGTAACAAGTATGGAGAACTTCTTGAAGTATTCAAGAAGTGCAAGCTCCTTGCCAAGAGACAGGCAAAAAAGCTTCTCAGTCTTAGGAGCAAATGTGAGGGCAAAAAAAAGGATCTCAATGATATGACTGCACAACCAGCCAATCTCAAGGGGATTATTTATATGTAGTCTGTGGTAAGAGTCTCAAATGAGAAACCTTTCCAGAAACTTAAAGATGATCTCCTAAATCAGAAATTGCTGGTGGCCAAGTTTTCTAAGCCAAGCACTGTGCTTCCCTTAATTGACACCCTCTTTACCCAAAAGGGTAAGAAAGGGTTAGGATTTAAGGCAGCTAGACTTCCCAATCCAAAAGGAAAGGGGAAGGCACCAGTTGTGCCTCTAGCCTTATTGCCTCCAATTACTTTTCAGAAAGTCTTGTTGCCTTCTAATAGGTATGACCATGAAAGCTATTATGGTCACTGGGAGAATGACAGATCCACTGGTATGGACAAATGTGACCATAGCCAAGGTGGAACATACAACCATGTGAGGGCCTTTAAGGCTGCCAATGAGGAAATTTAAATGGCCCATCCTGGACCATTTGTTTTTGGTTCCCCAGCCCCAAAACTCAAGGATAATGCTGCTGGAGGAAATCTAAGTCATCCAACAAAAGTAATGACTCAAGGTGAGTCTTCTGGCAAGGCTGGAATGGCAGTTTTTGATGCAATCAGATGCATGTTAGCTGAAAAGAGACATGCAGCTGACAACTCTAATAAAAGACCAAAAAAGTCAGCTGAAAGACTTACCTTCAGTCGAATGAGTGCTGGAAGAAATCAGAGATATACAGCAACACATCTTCCCACTATTCAGGGAGCAATCTAGGAAAATACTGGTCCTAAACAAAAAAGGAGATAAAATGTCCATGAGTGCTGGTGTTGTGGAAAAGTGGACCACCATACTGCAGATTGCTGGCCCAATCCTTCAGTGTCCAGAGGTAGCCAACCTCTCAGGAATACTGCAGGAAGGCAAGCTTATTTTCAGGCTAATGTGAACCTAGGACCCAATAGAAATTGGGGTCCTAAGGTGAGATAAATTATGTTTTTTAGGTTAGTTAAAGTACCAATTCCCCTAAATGGTACTTGGACAGTGGATATTCAAGGCACATGACTGGAACAAAGGAACTGTTGAAGGAGTTTACTCCAGTAAAGAATGGACCTAAGTTCATTTTTGGAGACTCTGACAAGGGAATAACCAGAGGTTATGGTAAGATCTCAAATGGAATAATCACCATCACAAAGATAGCTTATGTGGAGGGGTTGCAACACAATCTCATAAGCATAAGACAACTATATGACCTTGGTTATGACATTTCCTTCCACAAGGATAAGTGAAATATCAAGAGGTTAAGTGACAAAAGTTTCATCTTAACAGGCTCTAGGAGTGGGAATGTTTATTGTTAAAACTTTTCTTGCTTAGATAGTAGTTCCCCTATATGCCTAGTTGCAAATGACAAAGTCTCATATTGTGTCCAATGACACAAGAGACTGGTTCATTTGAATTATAAGACCATTGGTCAGCTCTTCAGTGATGAGCTAGTTAGGAATGATCCCAAAATAAAATGCTCCAAGGAGAGTATTTGTGCTGCTTGCTAAAAGGGTAAGCATACTAAGACCTCTTTCAAGAGCATCGGGACCAAGGACTTAGTGAGATGCTTGTATCTCCTGCATATGGACTTGTTTGGTCCTATGCCTGTTCATAGTCTAGATAGGAAGGTCTACACCCTTATGGTGGTTGATGACTATTTCAGGTTTGCTTGGGTGTTCTTCCTTAGAAGAAAGGATGAAACCCTTGATGTCTTCATGAATTTTGTCAGGCAGATTCAGAATGAACTTACAAGATCAGTGGTCAAAATAAGAAGTGACCATGGAACTGAATTTCGGTCTACTGTTATGACTACTTTCTATGAAGAGCAAGGGATTCATCAAAATTCTCATCCCAAAGAACACCCCAACAAAATGGGTTAGCTGAGAGGAAAAACATGACTCTCATTGAAGCTGCGAGAACATTGTTGAGTGACACTTCTCTCCCTGAATATTTCTAGGCTGAGGCTGTTATCACTACATGTCATGTTCTCAATAGGGCTTCTATCACCAAAGGCAACAAGAAGACTCCCTATGAGATATTTAAGGGCAGAAAGCCAAACATATCCTATTTCAGGATATTTGGTCGCAAGTGTTTCATCTTGAACAATGGCAAGTCAAAAGTGACTAAGTTTGCTGCAAAATCCCATGAAGGGATCTTTGTTGGGTACAACAATAATAGTAAGGCATATAGAGTATATAACTTGACTAGTGAAGTTGTAGAAGAATCTGTCCATGTAGTGTTTGATGAGTCAAGCATGATTGATAGTGAGCTGTCAAGCTCTTTGCCTAGTTCTCCAGGTACAAAAGTTATGATGGAAAAGCTCTATATTAGAAATAAAGACCCAGGTATGCAAGAAGAATATGGAGATGGATGCTGTCTAGAGGAAGCACATAATAGTCTAGCTGGAGATGGAGACCAACCAGCTAAAGAAAATGGTGCTCAGAAAGAAGCAGTCAGGCTGCCCCCAGCAGTTAGCTATCTGAGAGATCATCCTCTAGATCAGATAATAGGTGAGGCTTGCCAAGGTGTACAGACCAGAGGCAGGAGTTTCAACACAGCTCTTTACTCCAGCTTCTTGTCACAAGAAGAGCCCAAGAAATTTGAAGAGGAAAATAAGGACCAATTATGGATTGGTGCAATGCTGGAAGAATTGAACCAATTCAAAAGATGCAAGGTCTTGAAGCTGGTTCCCAGACCAGATGGACATAATGT
The DNA here is from genome assembly GCA_039513925.1 of Platanthera zijinensis. NCBI lineage: Eukaryota > Viridiplantae > Streptophyta > Magnoliopsida > Asparagales > Orchidaceae > Platanthera > Platanthera zijinensis. Next base: position 102,660,083 of record CM077095.1, read on the forward strand.
CATTGGATTCAAGTGGATTTTAATAAATAAACTTGATGAAAATGACATTATAATAAAGAATAAAACCAGACTTGTGGCCAAGGGGTATAGATAGGAAGAGGGGATTGATTATAATAAGACTTTTTCCCCAGTCGTAAGGTTGGAAGCCATCAGACTGTTCTTTGTTTTTGTAGCCTTCCAGGGATTCAAAGTCTTCCAGATGGATGTGAAGTACGCCTTCCTGAATGGAGACTTGCAAGAAGAGGTCTATATAGAGCAGCCTCCAGGTTTGGTAGATTCTAACTCTCCTACTACTGTGTATAGACTTTGTTGGGTACATTGGAAATTGTACCAGATTTTGTGAAGTCTTACTTAACTCAATGATATACATCATTTTGTATTTGATGTCTGTTGAGTTAACTTGTGTAGGCTAAAGAAATGGAGAAGATTTTTTTTAAGTACAAAAGTGTCGAGACACTTGGGCAGTGTCGACACCTTTTGATGAAGCAATGTCGAGTATAAGAGCAAAGCTGTGTCAACACACAGGACTTGTGTCGACACACAGAGATATCAGTTTACACCAGTTGTGTCGACACACAGGACTTGTGTCGACACACAGAGATATCAGTCAACACATGCTGTGTCGACATAAATGATCATAGTCGACACACTGAATGCTGAGTCTAAGATCAACTGTGTCGACACTCAGGACTAGTGTCGACACACTATGACTAGAAGTGTTGACAGTAAGCTCAAGCAGATATATCGACACCCAAGACTTGGGTTGACAACTATTTTGAAGGAAATGATGTGTCGACACTAAGGAAGTTGTGTCGACACATTCTACATTATCTTTGTCGGGACTATGGAGGAAAGCTGTGTTGATAGAAAGTGAAACTTGTCAACAACATCAAGATAATGTGTCGACATCCAGCTAGATGTGCCGACACATCTAAAAGTCTGTGTCAACACAGTATGAAGACCTGTCTGTTGTCTACTGCTGAGACCAAGTTGAAGATTTCTAGATCTAAGAAGTGATAGCTGTTATAACTGTCAAGTGTCAGAACTATCAGATGTCAGTCAGATACCGGCTCAACAGGTTATCACTGATGGCTTCTATAAATAGAACATTCCTATCATAAGAAAAAAAGAGTAACAGAAGAACAAAATCGGCAACATCTTGAAGGCTGGATCTCTGCAGATCAGCTTAGATTACAGAATCAAATCTGTAAGAAGAAGAAGAAGAAGGAGGTAGATTCAAGATCACTTACATCTACTCTTTGAAGATTAAACCTAGTTCTCTGAATTCAAGAAGCTTTGAAGAAGCTAAGTCAGGTTGAATCTTATCCATGATTTGCAAGGATCAGAAGGGACCAATTTCTATTTATTGGTCAAGTAATCTTTACACCTTTCTCTCTCTCTTTGGGTAAAGAAATTTTTAAATCATTATAATATAACTTGTAGGATCTGTATAGATCTGAGTGTAGGAAAGTCTATCTTTCTGAGTTGTAAGCATGTAATTATAAGGGCTGAGGTAGGGCATATTGCCTGAGGTAGGAGTTGGAAAACTTTGTGGGAGGATTTTTGGGAAAAATCAGAGTTATAGGATCTGGAAGGATCTGAGCTATAGGACTTGAAGAAGTCTGAGTTATAGGAACCTGGAAGGGTTCTGAGTGGAAAGATCTGTTGATCTGAGGAGAAGGAAGTTGGGTCGAATGTAGTTTATTGCTAGATAGGTGAAAGGGGAAAGTGGATGTACCCAAATACTGGGGAACTACTATACATTTGTGTGTCTCTATTCTGTGTTTGCATATTCTTATTATCTGTGATGCTTGAATGATTAGATAACCAGAATTGCTAATTAGAAATCCTAAAAGTGCCTATTATAAAGAATTGGACCTATTCACCCCCCTCCCCTCTAGATGATTAGTAGTTCTTTATTGAATTCTTTCAATTGGTATCAGAGGGAGGTTTCTCAAAATTTTACTTAACAGTCAGAGCTTATCTCCAGGGCAATTACAAATATCCAAAATAGGATCAAGTGAGAATCAGAAAGAGCTTGGTTCAATGAAACTTCCTATTTGCAGGAAAGAAAATTTTAGTATCTGGAAAGAAAGGGTTAGATTGTTCATGGAGGCATCTGATCCAAGAATTTATATTATAGTTCAAGAAGGTCCCTTTATACCTATGAAAATATCAGTTCTTGATGCTAATATATCCACTCCTAAGAGCTATGGAGAGATGACTAAGGCTGAGATCATCTTGGCTACTATGGATAAAAGGACACAGAACATAATATTTAGTGTCATAGATGATTCAACTTTTCAGAATCTGGTCCATTGCAAAACATCAAAAGAAATGTGGGACACACTGGTTGTCTACATGGAAAGAACTGAAGAGGTTAGAGATGACAAAAAGTCTATGCTCAATCAGGAATGTGAGAGCTTTAGACATGCCAAGACTGATAGCATTGCAGAATGCTATAAAAAATTCTTCAGGATAATGAATGAACTAATGACTTATGGAAGAGTATTCAACACATATGAGCTGAATGATAAATTCCTCAGGTCATTAACCAAAGATTGGGATACTAAGATTTGTGCCATCAGAGAAGTGGACAGATTAGCTGATACACCTCCACCAACACTATTTGGTAAACTACTGTCCTATGAGATGCAATTGGCAGCATTGAAAGAGGAGGAGAAATGTAACAAGTCTTCAATCAAAGATAAGTCTGTGGATTTCAAAGTTGAGGCCACAAGAAAGGGTAGGAGAAAGTCTCATTCTCCTCCCAGGAAGGTTGCTGAGACAGAAACTGAAAAAAAAGCACAGACACCAACGCATCAGATGGTCACAATTCTGATGATACCAATTGAAAGTGAGTGTAAGATCAATCCTTCACTCTAGAGGGGGGGGGGTGAATAGAGTGTTTTAAAATAATTTTGCAAATATGAAAATTATTTTAGCAATGGAAGACTTAATTTAGTTTGTGTAGAGTGCTTGACAGAAATCAAAATAAAGCAAACAAAAGAGCAAATCCACAACACATAGCAAATGAAATAGAAAGCAACCAGAAGACACAAGGAACTATAGTGGTTCCACAAAACCTGGGTATATCCACTCTTCTACCACCCTTGGTAGAAATCCACTGCAGGATGAGTTGATCAGGTGTCCTGGGCACCAATGAGCTTTTGATCAGGTGCTCAAAAACCAAACCCGATTTTTTGATCAGGTGTCTTACCACCACTGAGTTTTGATCAGGTCTCAGGAATCAAAGAAAAACTTTTGAAGGGAGTTAAAAACCCTTTTACAGGAAAGGAAAAAGAAAAATGGCGAAGTTGACTTCTCTGTCAACTATCAAAGAGAAGCACAAGTGGATGAGATGTTTTCAAAGCTCCCCCTGAGATTAGCAAGAGTTAAGGAGCTGGAAGCTTTGCAAGGGTGATAGGTATTAGATGAAAAGAATGCTCCAGCAAAAGATGATTTCAGCAAGAACTGAAATGTTTATTGTCTGGAGTGTGAATGATAAAGACTTTTAATCGGCAGGAATCAGAAAGAAAACTTGTTCTGTTTTCTGAGTTATTGATCTTCATATTCTTTTTTTTGTGTCTCTGTGTATATTGATGTCTATTTGTGTATCCTCTATATGTTCTTGTTCTCTCTGAATGATAATAAGAAATGTAGTCGTCAAATCTTGATGATAGCCGTTAGCAGAGTCATAAAGGCTTTCCTTAAATGTCAACTATCTCTATAGGAAAGAAACTAAAAACATTCCTCCTTTGTTTCCTTGAAACTTGCTCCGGATTTATTATAACGGCTAGAAATCTTCTGCAATAAATGCTCTGAGTTAAAGATATTTGAAATCCTTAACAAACAGAAAAAATTCCAGAAATCGTCGATCTCAAAAGATAATCGTCGATCTGAGCTCAACTATCGTTGAACTGAGCTCAGAGATATTGGAATTAGTCTAAGACAGAAATCGTCGATCTGAGCTCAGAGATCGTCAAACTGAGTTCGACACCACGTCGACTTGAGCTCAGAGATCGTCGAACAGAGTTCGACGCTCTGTCAACCTGAACTCATAGATAGTCGAACTGGGTTCGACGCTTCGTCGATCTGATCTCGACGACAACTTGAATTCTTCTTCTTGGCTTCTCATCTGAACTAGGAGGTCTTGGGGAAAGCTTCAAACCTAAGTCCTAAACCTTAGACCTAACTAGTTGACCTTTACTCTATACAACAAGGTCAAAGCAACAATCCTATAGACATAGTTATCCTGACCCAAATTAGTAATAGGGAATTTTTTTTGGGTATAACAACAATAGTAGGACATATAGGGTCTATAACTTGACTACACAAGTCATAGAAGAATCTGTCCATGTAGTTTTTGATGAATCCATGCTTATTAATAATGAGCTACCTAGCATTTCATCTAGTTTTGCAGGTCTAAAGGACAAATTTTAGAAGATATCCATTAAAGAAGTCAAGATAACAGAAGAAAATACAGAAGATGATGAATTCTGTCAAAGGGGAGCTCTAGAACAGCAAGCTGATAATATTCCACAAATAGAAGTTGAAGATACTGAAGAACAGCCTGCTACAGAAAGGATTCCTCAAGCAATGAGGCATCTAAAAGATCATCTAGCTCACCAAATCATTGGTGATGCTAGACATGGTGTGATGACCAAGAGAAAGAGCATGAACACTATTCTATGTTCAAGCTTTCTATCCTAGGTGTAACCTAAGAATTTTGAGGAAGCTATCAAGGATTCTCACTGGATAGGTGCCATGCATGAAAAACTCAACCAGTTCAAGAGATGCAAAGTATGGAAACTTGTTCCTAGAACAGAAGGAAACAATGTCATTGGAACAAAATGGATCTACAGGAATAAGTTGGATGAGAATGGGATTATAGTCAAAAATAAGGCAAGACTGGTGGCTAAAGGCTACGGGCAGGAAGAAGGAATAGACTTTGACCAAACTTTTGCTCCAGTAGCAAGGTTGGAGGCCATAAGACTATTCCTTGCCTATGCAACATATCAAGGATTCAGTGTCTACCAGATGGATGTCAAGTCAACATTTCTGAATGGAGGCTTGAAGGAAGAAGTAAATGTAGAACAACCATCAGGTTTTGTAGACTCAACTTTTCCTTCACATGTCTATAGACTTAAGAAAGCCCTTTATGGGTTGAAACAGGCTCCTAGGGCTTGGTATGAGACATTGTCTACCTTCCTCATTGAGAATAAATTCTTAAGAGGGAAAATAGACAAAACTCTATTCCTTAGGGAATCCAAAGGCAAGATCATACTAGTTCAGATTTATGTTGATGACATAATCTTTGGATCAACTGAAAACAACCTTTGCAGTAAGCTAAACTTATGCAAGGGAAGTTTGAAATGAGTAGTATGGGTGAGCTAAAGTTCTTTTTAGGACTTCAAATAAAATAGACTGATGATGGCTTGTCCATATCACAGTCTAAGTTCACCAAGGAGTTGATAAAAAGTATGGTATGGATACAACATCCATCATGAAAACTCACATGAGCTCAAGTATGCCTATATGCAAGGATGAAGCATGAAAACCTGTTGATGATACTGTGTATAGAGGAATAATTGGCTACCTCCTCTACTTGACTGCTAGTAGGCCTGACATCATGTGTGCAATATATGTCTGTGCTAGATACCAAGCATGCCCTAAAGAATAACATTATTCTGCTTCAAAAAGAATTCTGAGATATCATAAGGGCACACCAGATCTAGGTCTTTGGTACCCTAGGAATAGAGATTTCCTATTAACTGTATTTTCAGATGCAGATTTTACAGGATGTAAAGAAGATAGGAAAAGTACCATAGGTACTTGTCGGTTCCTAGGTAGAAGATTGGTGTCATGGAGCAGCAAAAAGCAAATAAGTGTTGCTATTTCTATAACTGAGTAAGAGTACATTGCTATAGGAAGTTACTGTGCACAACTATTGTGGATGCAACATCAGTTAGAAGATTATAACATCAATCTAAGTAAAACACCTTTATATTGTGACTCTACAAGTGCTATTTCAATTGCTATAAATCCTGTTTCACATAGCATAACAAAGCATATTGAGATTAGATATCACTTTATAAGAGAACATGTAGAGAAAAATTACATATGTTTAGAGTTTGTTACTATAGACAGACAAATAGCTGACATATTCACTAAGCCTCTAGATGAAACTAAGTTCAATAACTTTAAGATTGAGCTAGGAATGCTAGATATTGTTTAAGTCAATAAATAAATTCATAAAAGAAAAATCCTCAGAAATTGGCTAAGTAAAGAATTCATGTTGACATCAACAATAAGTTGGTCGACATTAATTATTGTAAGTGTCAACACTACTAGAGTTTTGTGTCGACATTAAATGAAAGTGTCAACACAATGTTGTTGACATCTTAAATCAATTTGTCGACAAACTTCTATCAACACCTTAAATCAAGGTGTCAACACAACACTGCCAAGTCTTATATGTTGACTCATATAGAGTGGTGTCGAAACATATTAGTGCTGAATCCCTAACATATGTGTCGAGATGTTAGTTTTTGTGTTGACACAGAGTGTCGACATACAACATTTGGGCGTGCCATTTGACCTTCCAAATTTAAAACCCTATAAATATGTGAGAACGAGAATGAGTCAACCACGCGACTTAGATTTCTCAAGAGTTTGAAATGAGTCGAGAGATACAACTCAACTCTCTACCTCCTTCAACCTCTTCTCCTTTAAGAACAAATGGCGCCAAAGTTAGATGACAACATCAACGAGGGTTACAAACTGGTTCGTAATTCCTTCAACAATGCTTCACAAGAGATTCAGCAGGTCATCAACTTAATCAACATAGCAGGACTGGAGTTTGTGGTTTCTGAACCTACTAAGATTTGGAAGAAAGAAGTAATCGAATTCTACACCAATGCGAAGCTGGATTCTACAGGCCAAAAGGTTAGGTCATGTGTTCAAGGAACAAAGTTCAAGATTACTGCCAAAAGATTGAGCACGGTATTACAACTGCCACTGCTCAAAGAAGAAGATGAGATTGCTCCTACCATGATTACAGAGGGTTTACAATGGTGTGGTCTGAGGTCAGCCACAAAGATTGGATCCTAAATGAATAAAAAAGGGATGAATTCCAAAGGAAAATTCTTATCCGAAGTAATATGAAAGGTCTTGTTGTGCAAGACTGGTGGACATGATAGGATATCCTCCTTCATGTTCAGCCTGATGATCAGGGTCACATTCTCGTTAAAACCGTATTAGACCACAATAGTTTTTGACAGAATAATAGAAGGAATCAATAAACCAAACCCTGGCAAGATCTTAAGTTTGTACCTGGTATCTGCTGTACCGGATATTCTAACTCATGCTGCTGGAACCAAGATCAATCACATGCAAAGAATGGACACCAGGATTTTATCCCGATGGGACAGGGTACTGACAAAGGAGTGTCCTGCTCCTATACCATCTCCAGTAAGTAAGCAATAGAAAAAGAAAACTGTGCCTCCAGTTGTTGCATCCTTCAGTTATTCTGAAGAAATAATCGAGTTTAGTTCAGAAGAGGATGAAGAAAAGGAACAACCTCCAATGGACACTTTTCAGGTACCAGACCTACCAAAGATCTCCATTCAAGGGGGAGAAAATCCTTATGTACTCATAGATAGTGAGGCGGCAAATCTCACTGTCCTAAAGATTCTCAATGACATAAACAAAGTTGTTGATATGGAAGCTGAGCCAGAAGCATAAACTGTGCTAGAACAAGTTGATGAGAAAGAGACCCTGGAATCAGAAGCTGATGTCCAGGGGGAGAGGGCTACTAAGGACAATGTTCCTCCAACTAATACTTTGCCAAAAGTCCAGAAGGACAACCAACCCACACTCCAAGAAGATGCACAGATTGAGGGGGAGGTACCAGACCTTTCCCTTGTACAAATTCCTAATATCTAGCCTCAGGCTGTGGATGTAGCCAGCTCCTCAGAATTAGAAGCTGAAGAAGAAGCCTAAGGGCTAAAGAAGAGGAAACTAATGGAAATGAGGAAGAGAAGCATAGGCTACAAGAAGGCAGTACAGTCTGCACAAACTCCTGCTTCTTCTATGGATTTCTCTTCCCTCATGGTGCAGCTCCAACTAAAACTGGATGCACAAAGACAAACAATAGAGAAGTATATTGATGAAAGTAACAAGGATCTATAGCTTCAACTGGCCCAGGATATCAAATCAATTATATTTGAAGTTAATCTCAATAAGAAGGAAATGACTGACTACTTTCACAAAGGAGGAAATGCAGTAGTCTTTCTAGCTAAACAATAAGAAGCAAATAAGAAAACATTGGATGAACTAGATGTTAAAATGGGCTATGCCCTTGAAAATAAAAAAAGGCTGAATGAAAACATTGCTAAGGTTCATAGAGTTACACTAGAAAAGCTAGCAGAGCAAACCATTGCTCTTAACAATAATGTGCATACAAAGGTCAGTGCCATTGAAGCACAAATCAAAACAGATCTAAATGTTGTTACAACAGCTATAAAGACCTCAGAATCAGCCATAGCAGACCAGTTCAAGAAATTCAAGGATTATTATACTAATGGTAATTATCACATCAAAGACAAGATTAGATTTAAGAAAGATGACCTCAGGGATCATATCTACCGAGAAGTCATAAAGGGGGATAGAGAGTCTTTATAGAGGCTAGCTCTGACCATGCCAAGTGGATCATCAATTCACTCAGAGCTACCTTATGATATCCACCTCTATGTGATGACAACAATACAGCAAAATCTAGAGTTAAAATGGAAGAATACCTGGAAGGAGTGCAAGCAAAGGTTGCTCAGGTCATCTTTCCACCTGCTGACTTTGATCAAGTTTTTCAGAAAGTTCAGGATATATACAGTCCTCCATTGGACAACATGCCTGTTATTCTTGAAGAAGTGGAGATGGATGATGCCCTCTTTTAGAAAGAGCAAGAGATCCTGCTGTCTAATAAAAGGTTCAGGGAGAAGGATGAAGCAAGACCTGACTTTGAATAATGGAGCCCAACCTCCAGAAACATAATACTAACTACTTGGAAAGCAGTCAACAATAATATGAGTGACAGAGGGAAATGGTACTCCACCAAGGAATGAGACAAATATCTCAAATAGATGGATGATATTTACAAGTTTTGAAAGGATATAAAGGCTAGAATAATTCCTACAGACTCTATTGAGCCTTGCAAGTATTTTCCTAAACCTTATCATTATTTTGAGAGGCAGAACTGAAGGATAAGGAGGCCAAAGCAAAAGAAAAAGGGAAGATGCCAGCTGCTGATAAGCCACAAGCAAAAGTAACAATACAACTTGGCAAAGGGATAGTGATCAAGGAGCCCAAATTAACCTAGGGTTTATATGTCTAGAATTTCTAAAAGAACTATGTAATATGTTTTGATCTTTTATAGACATCTTGTAAATCTTACTGTTGATTTGACATGGGAAGTAAATTCCTTGGTTGTATATATCTGTCATGTTTTAAATTGTTATGTGATGAATATCTTTGTGATGTTAATCTGTGATGATAGATGCACAATATTTAACTCTTTGACATACATATATACTTTCTGCTTATTGATAACCCTGTCTGTAATAGTTTAGTACATCATTATTTGTGCTAGTTATTATAATGGTGTATATCATTGACTTGGGGTTATGACTTCTCCAAATAGGAAGAGATTGTTAGGTACATTGAAAATTGTACCAGATTTGGAGAAGTCTTACTTAACTCAATTGTATACATCATTTTGTATTTGAAGTCTGTTGAGTTAACTTGTGCAGGCTAAAGAAATGGAGAAGATTTTTTCTAAGTACAAAAGTGTCCTGACACTTGGGCAGTGTCGACACCTTTTGATGAAGCAATGCCGAGTACAAGAGCAAAGCTGTGTCGACACACAGGACTTGTGTCGACACACAGAGATATCAGTCTGCACCAGCTGTGTCGATACACAGAGATATCAGTCAACAAAAGTTGTGTCGACATAAATGATAATAGTCGACACACTGAATGCTGAGTCTAAGATCAACTGTGTCGACACTCAGGACTAGTGTCGACACACTTTGACCAGAAGTGCTGACAGTAAGCTCAAGCAGATATGCTGACTCCCAGGACTTGGGTTGATAACTATTTTGAAGGAAAAGCTGTGTCGACACTAAGGAAGTTGTGTCGAAAAATTCTACATTATCTATGTCGGGACTATGGAGGAAAGCTGTGTCGATAGAAAGTGAAACTTGCCGACAACATCAAGACAATGTGTCGACATCCAGCTAGATGTGTCGACACATCTAACAGTCTGTGTCAACATAGTATGAAGACCTGTCTGCTATCTGCTGTTGAGACCAAGTTGTAGATTTCCAGATCTTAGAAGTGACAACTGTTATAACTGTCAAAGCTATCAGGTGTCAGAACTATCAGATATTAGTCAGATACCGGCTCAACAAGTTATCACTGATGGCTTCTATAAATTGAACATTCCTATTAGAAGAAAAAAAAGAGTAATAGAAGAAAAAAATCGACAACATCTTGAAGGCTGGATCTCTGTAGATCAGCTTAGATTACAGAATCAAATCTTTAAGAAGAAAAAGAAGGATGCAGATTCAAGATCTCTTCCATCTACTCTTTGAAGATTCAACCTAGTTCTCTGAATTCAAGAAGCTTTGAAGAAGCTAAGTCAGGTTGAATCTAATCCAATATTTGCAAGGATCAGAAGGGACCAGTTTCTAATTATTGGTAAGGTAATCTTTACCCCTTTCCCTCTCTTTGGGTAAAGAAATTCTTAAATCATTGTAATCAAACTTGTAGGATCTGTATAGATCTGAGTGTAGGAAAGTCTATCTTTCTGAGTTGTAAGCCTGTAATTATAAGGACTGAGGTAGGGCATATTGCCTGAGGTAGGAGTTGGAAAACTCTGAGGTAGGATTCTTGGGAAGAATCTGAGTTGTAGGATCTGTAAGGATCTGAGCTGTAGGACTTGAAGAAGTCTGAGTTGTAGGAACCTGGGAGGGTTCTGAGTGGAAAGATCTGTGGATCTGAGGAGAAGGAAGTTGGGCCGAATCTAGTTCATTGCTAGATAGGCGAAAGGGGAATGTGGATGTACCCAAATACTTGAGAACCACTATAAATTTGTCTCTGTGGTGTGTTTACATATTCTGATTATCTGTGATGCTTGAATTATTAGATAACTAGAATTGCTAATTAGAAATCCTAAAATTGCCTATTATAAAGAATTATACCTATTCACCCCCTCTCTAGGTGATTAGTAGTTCTTTATTGAATTCTTTCAGACTTAGGAAAGCTCTATATGGGCTCAAGAAAGCCCCTAGAGCATGGTATGAGATATTGTCTACCTTTCTTATTGAGAACAAATTCTCAAGGGGGAAGATAGATACGACCCTATTCTTAAGGGAATCTAAGGGCAAGATCATCCTAGTCCAGATTTATGTTGATGACATAATATTTGGCTCTACTAATGACAACCTCTGCAGGAAGTTTGTAAAACTTATGTAGGGGAAGTTTGAGATGAGTAGTATGGGTGAACTGAAGTTTTTCTTGGGACTCCAAGTAAGACAGACCGATGATGGTCTATCCATATCCCAGTCAAAGTTCACCAGAGAGTTAGTCAAGAAATATGGTATGGAGAATGCTTCCACCATAAGGCTCCCATGAGCTCAAGTATGCCCATTGGCAAAGATGATCCAAGAAAACCTGTTGATCCAACTTTGTATAGAGGTATAGTTGGATCGCTTCTCTACCTTACTATATGTAGGCCTGACATTATGTATGCAACATGTGTCTGTGCTAGGTATCAGGCCTACCCTAAGGAGTCTCACTACACTACTGTGAAAAGAATCTTGAGATATCTTAAGGGCACTCCAGATCTTGGCCTATGGTACCCTAGGAATGGGGAGTTTTAACTAACAGGCTATTCAGATGCAGATTTTACAGGCTGCAAGGAGGACAGGAAGAGCACATCTGGCTCCTATCAATTTCTAGGTGGAAGGCTTGTCTCTTGGAGAAGTAAGAAAAAAACAAGTGTTGCAATCTCAACTACTGAGTCAGAGTACATTTCAACTGGGTGCTGCTGTGCTCAAATGCTGTGGATACAACATCAACTTCAGGACTACAATATTCAGATAAGTAGAACTCCACTCTTTTGTGATTCTACTAGTGTAATTTCTATAGCTAGGAATCCTGTCTCCCATAGCAGGACTAAGCATATAAAAATTAGGTATCATTTCATTAGAGAACATGTAAAAAGACAAGACATAAACCTTGAGTTAGTTTCTACAGACAAGCAAGTGGCTGATATCTTCACTAAGCCACTAGATGAAGTCAAGTTCAACACCTTCAAAATTGAATTGGGTATGTTGAATCTTGTATAGCTTCAATTCTCTCCTCTACCATATGCAATTGCTTATTTTCCAAGTAGTACAAATCCTTCCTCAAGATAATGAAGCTAGTGTGCCACTGTTGAGGGGGAGCAAGCCCAACTGCTGCAATGGGATTGAATTAAAGTGAGGGTATCAACCCTAAATAGATAGGGGGAGAAAAACTCCACAAAAATCTCCCTATTGCATAAGTCAAAAAGGGGGAGAGGAGTTAAATGGGAAGAAGAATAGACTTGATCAAGACCTAACCAAGCCAAGATGCAGGAAGCTCAAAGCCAGGTTGTGCTGAAGTTGCTTCAGCATAAGAATATTAAGGATGGCTCACCCAGGAGAGCAGCATGCCAGGGGGAGTAAGTAAAATTCTCCATAGGCTGGAGAAATGCGGTAACATTTCCAAACTCTAATGATGTTACACAAGTTTTAGATTTTATGTTAAATATACTGTGTATGTCAATGATCTGTTTTATTGATCAAGCAAAGTTTTGACTTCTTCAAATAGGGGGAGATTGTTGGGTCCATTGTCCCCAATGTTCCATATTTGTAAGAAGTCAAACTAGTCAATGACATACACACATAATGTATTTGATGTGTGCTTGAGTTCATGCATGCAGGTTGTCCTTGATTGGACAGGTGAACAAAAAGAGTATGCTGAAAGTCAAACAATTTGACTAAGGCAAAAGCATCGAGACAGTTGAGACAACTGAGAAGAATGTCTCAACATAACCGCTGAGACAGCTAAGAAGCTCAACACAAAACGTTAAGAGAAGTGTTGGTCTCAGCAAAGCTGCTGAGACAAGAGATAGTCTCAGATGTAAAGAAGAAACCGCTGAGATAGTTGAGAAGAAACCACTGAGACAAAAGATAGTCTCAGCTGTGAAGAAGAAACCGCTGAGACAGAAGATAGTCATAGCTGTGAAGAAGAAACCGTTGAGAAAGTTGAGAAGAACCCGCTAAGAAAAAGCCAACAAAAATTCTCTAAGTCCAGAAGCGTTGAGTGAAGCAGGCTCACACAACGCTTCTAAAGAAGAGCTCAATTCAGAATTTGTCGAACTGAATTCTGAGTTCGTCGAGCTGAGCTCACCTTTCATCGAGTTAAAGTTAAAGGTTGAGATTCTGAGTTCGTCGAGCTCAGTTCAGAATTCGTCGAACTGATTTCAGAATTTGTTGATCTCACTCACCTTTCGTCGAGCTAAAGTTAAAGTTTGAGATTCTGAGTTCGTCAAGAGAAGTTCAGAATTCATCGAACTAATTTCATAATTTATCGATCCCAACTCACCATTCATCGAGCGCAGTCAGAGTATTTCATGCCGTTGCGGGAAAGCTACCACAGCACTAGAAAGTACTATTTGTCCTCTTCTGAGGGAGGTGGCGCTCACCATCCTTGGCTGGGCCCACATTCAAATTGTGGCATTGATTCAAATCAACAGATATAAAAAGAAGAGAGAAAAGGGGATTAGGGTTAACAAGAACAAAAAATGAAAAAATGAGGCGGCTGGACTTCATCTTATCCGACGAGCTTGAAAGCCAAGTCTAGGAGTGCATGCTAGCAGGTAGATAAAGATAGCTGAAGCTTTTCCAGTTCAGCAACGTTGTTCTTTGGAGAACAAGGTGGCTGATTCTTACTCAGCAAGAAGAGATAGCTGTGTGAAGGGCTGTCAACCTTCAACAACAGATAGCTGTACTTCAGTGTAGTAAAGAAATAGCTAGCTGTAGAAGAAGACAAATTCCTTCTATAACAAGAGAGCTGGACTGATATCTGCTCAGTCCAGCAAGGTGGACTCTTAAATTTATCTCAGAGTCAGAGTTTTTTTTTTCACCTTCTTGATTAATTTCCTGTAGGATTCAAGTTGTCTGAATCTGAGCTGTAGGGCATTTAGTGCCTGAGTTTTAGGTGACTAATTAGTCACTGAGGTAGGTTCCCTACTGGGGTACTGAGGTAGGATCCAAATGTGGATTTGAGAGTAGGGCTGTCCTCCCAGCCTGAGTAGTAGGGCCTAGTGCCTGAGTTAGGTGACTGTTGATTCACTGAACTGTAGGTGACAAGTGTGTCACTGAGTTGTAGGCCTTGGAGGAGACTAAGTGTAGTGACTTTTGGCCTGAGGTAGGTGAAAAGTTTATCACTCAGCTGTAGATGCCTGGAAGGGCACTAAGGTAGGTACCTGGAAGGGTACTGAGCTATAGGAGTACTGCAACATTCTTAGAGTAGGGCCTTGTGCCCTAAGTTTTAGGGCTGAAGAGCATGAGTTGTAGGCCTTAGAGATAAGGCTGAGGTAGGTGGTTTGAGGACCACTGAGTGGTAGGAGCACTGCAGGGCTCTGAGGTAGGAACCTTTGTGGTTCTGAGGTAGGGTTCTGAAGAGAACCTGAGTGTAAGGTTGAGGGCCTGAGGTGTAAGCTCTGAGGAGCATTTTGGAAGAATTTTTGCCTTGTCTAACATAAGTTAGAAAGGTGGGAGGGAAGTGGATGTACCCATTTTGGGAACCACTATAAATACCTGTGTGTTTTGCTATGTTGCTTGTTTTTCTTTTATATTGCAGGTACTAAGGACAAGATATAATATCACCTTAGTAAGAAAGTAAAAGAAAGCTAAACACTTAGTAAGAAAACATTAAAAAGGCTTAGGAATTTCAAAGACCTATTCACCCCCTCTAGGTGACTAGTTAACCTTGAATTAAATACTTTCAATTTTCTCACATCATAACTTAGTATTCTCATAAACTGTGTTGGGATTGGTGTTTTCCTGAACGTCTGTAGTTATCCCCTACATGGCATGGCTTCACGACATGTGTTTTCTCTTACTCTAATTTACATTTAAATTCGAAGAAAATACGGGTTATGGCAGTTGGTATCAGAGCGATGGGTTGTTTGACAATTGGTCGAGCAACCATCTCTGGTTAGGTTTAGTTGTCTTATTCCATTGCATACACACACCGATGTGTCATCAGTACGTCTTGTCTTGAGCATGATCACTACAGTCATAAGCATGACAAGAAGTATACAGGGCATATTATGTAGTATGGGTTGCATAATATGTGTTTGTATATGGATCCTCATAGGAGGCAACATGTGACTGTTATGTAGTATATGATGCATAACAAAAAATCACATTAATGTACATTAGATTTTTTTTGTTGCATGCAATATTATATAGTATGGGATGCATAATATTTCAGGTGTACGCTACTCATAATATGCACTAAGGCCTTTATTAGATTCCATAGCACAACATGCATGAAATAACATTACATTAGCATACATGCCAAGTTAAAGATTTATATGATGACATATGTACACATATGGTTTTAAATAAAAAAGGAATAAGAATTCATGCATTCATGGTTTAGGCACATGAGTAAGTAGGATGATGATATTTCTTCCTAATTTTAGGCATGACATCATTAATGAAATTCCCAGAGCAAGTTAGCAGCTTAAGCAAGATTTGTACATGTATTGTCTGAACTAAGTTGTGTGGTTCTAACAGTAAGCTAGGTTTTGATTTGTTATTAATTGTGTTATTAGAATGTCGAGACGTCCTGCGATGAGGTAAACTCCCCAATCTGAGGTTGAGTCATCTGGAGCTCAGAATGAGACCGTGATAGAAGGAATGCGATAGAGCAATGAGGCTCTGTCTAGGAAAATGTTTGAGATGTAGTCGCAGATCTAGGCCTTGTTGTCCATTATTTTCGGTCAACCTATTAGAGTGCAAGAACCTGCAGTGGGTCAAGCTATTCATGTTCCCCCTGCTCCTCTATTGCCCCAAGCTGTGTTGCTACCAGAGATGAACTTCATATCGCATTTACAGCGATTAGGACATCCTACCTACGTTGGTAGGGCGGTCTTTTTTTCTTTGGACGACTGGATTGTTGCTATCGATGATATGTTCTCTTACTCATGGGTTTATGCCGACTAGAGAGTGATGGTCGCTACCTACCAGCTAAAGGGTCTGGTTAAGAGTTGTTGGCTGAGAGAAAAGGAGAACTTGAAGGACGGATGTTCATGGGAAGCCTTCAAGGAGCTATTACTGAGGAATTTTTTGTCGTCGGTCGAGCAAGACCGCTTGATGAATAATTTCCTTCATCTGAAGCAAATACAACTCACGGTGAGTTAGTATGAACTGGAGTTTAGCAAATTGAGACGGTTTGCCCCTGATCGGGTATCCTTGGAATCTAGTAGGGTTAAGCATTTTTTGGGTGGTCTGAGGAATGACATCCAGCAGCTGACAAGTTCTTATAGATCAGAAAGTTATGCTGAGGTGGTAGAAGCCGCTCTAATGGTCAAAGAAATCGATAATGCTAAGAATCGAGGCCAACAAATGAGGAAAGATAAGAAGAAGTCAGAAGAGGGTAAGAAATCTAAAGAATTTGGTCTTGCTTCAAGGAAGAGAAGTAAGGAGGTGTGCAGTTTCTGTAGCCGGTCGGGCCACCCGTTTGAGAAATGTTTCAAGATAATAGGAGCTCAGAAGAAGGACCTAGTGCATGCTATTCAGGGCGCTCCCAAAGGAGATCTAATATGTACTCTGTGCAAGAAAAAGGGGCATGATATTGCCCATTGCTGGTTTAAGGATATGGTCTACTTTTAGTGTGGACAGAAGGGGCACGTTAAGTCAAAGTGCCCGCAAACACAGCCCACGTTGCATCCAGTTCCACTTTAGGCTTTGTCGTCGCTGCAATGTTTGGACAAAGGGAAGGGCAAGCTGAATGTGGTGACCTTGGAGGAAGTGCAGACGTCTACCCAGGTGATCTCAGGTTAGATCCTAACCTAGTTTTTTTTTCAACTCAGAGTTATAGTTTTGATGTTATTCGATTAGTTATGTAATATATTTTATAGGGAAGTTTAAGGTAAAGAACCGTTTGATGCACGTTCTTTTTGATTCTGGTGCTACCCACTGGTTTGTGGCTAGGGCCTTTGTAGAGCGCCATCGTTTGACTCTTGATCAGGTTGGTGATGCATTTCATGTCAAGTTTCCCTCTAGTGACTCAGTAGTGTCGGACCAGGGTATCTTGGGTTATCATATTCTTTTTGGCGATTTGAAGGTGATTGACCTGGAAGACTTCGATATGATCTTGGGCATAGACTGGTTGTCTAGATATTATGCGATCATTCAGTGTAAGGTCAAGTGCTTGGACTTCAATATGGACAATGGTCACCCCAGGATTGTTTATGGTTATCCACGCTAGGATTCCCTGATTGTTTCAGCAGTATGTGCTCGAAAGCTTTTAGATTCTGGCTGTTTTGTATATTTGGTTTCTGTTTTGGGAACCATTAGTAGTTTGCCACGTGTCGAGGATGTTCCGGTGGTGCGTTAGTTTCCTGATGTTTTCCCAGATAATCTTCCCGGTCTTCCACCTGAGAGAGATATAGAGTTTGTCATAGACCTGGAGCCGGGTACTCATCCTATTTCTAAGGCACCGTACCGTATGGATCCTTGAGAGTTGGAGGAGTTGCGTACCTAGCTAGATTAGTTATTGCAGTGTGTTTTTTAAACTGAGTTCTTCATCATGGGGTGCTCCTGTGTTGTTTATCAAGAAGAAGGATGGATCCATGTGTCTGTGCATTGACTATAGGGAACATAATAAGGTGACCATCAAGAACAAGTATCCCTTACCGCGAATAAATGATTTATTTGATCAGTTGCGTGGTAGTACTGTGTTTTCGAAGATTAACCTTCGTTCAGGCAACCATCAGTTAAGGATTCATGAGACGGATATTCCACGGACCGCTTTCCATTCTCGGCATGGACATTTTTAGTTCTTGGTAATGTCCTTTGGTTAGACAAATGCACCGTCTGCCTTCATGGACATGATGAACATAATATTCAAGGATTTTCTAGACCATTTTTTGGTCATATTTATAGATGATGTATTGGTTTATTCCCGCAGTACTAAGGAGCATGCCCAACACTTGCGGTTAGTTTTGGATGCTTTGAGAGAGCATAAGTTGTATGCCAAGTTAAGTAAGTGTGAGTTTTGGCTACCTCAGGTTTCCTTTCTAGGTCATGTGGTTAATAAGGACGGAATTTTTGTTGACCCAGAGAAGATTTCTACCGTAATGGATTGGAATAGACCTACCACTCCCAAAGAGATAAGAAGTTTCCTAGGGTTGACAAGATATTATAGGAGATTTGTGGAAGGTTTCTCTTCATTGCCTGCGCCATTGACTAAGCTTACGCAGAAGAACGCGACATTCATTTGAAGCGATAAGTGCAAAGAAGCTTTTTAGGAGTTGAAAAAGAGATTATGTACTGCTCCAGTTCTGTCTTTGCCTACCGAAGGAGTAGAGTATGTCGTTTATGTGGATGCTTCATATGTTGGGCTTGGTTGCGTGTTGATGCAAGCAGGTAAAGTGATTGTGTATGGATCGAGTTAGTTAAAGACTCACGAAAGAAATTACCCTACGCATGATTTAGAGTTTGCCGCTATGATTTATGCTTTGAAGCTGGGGAGGCACCTGTTGTATGGTGCCTTGTGCAAGATCTAGACAGACCATAAGAGTTTGAAGTACATTTTCACTCAAAAGGAGTTGAATTTGCGCTAGCGAAGATGGTTAGAATATGTTGCGTATTATGATGTTGAGATCCAATACCATCCAGGCAAAGCTAATGTAGTAGTCGACGCCCTGAGTAGGAAGACTGCGCAAATCTTTGGACTTTCAGTGGAATCCTTGGAAGAAAAGTTTCTGTTAATGGGTATCTCGGTCGAAAGTAGCATCTTGTCGAGTAGTTTGGAGGTGGCAGAGCCTTCATGGATTACGCTTACAAGGATACATCAAAAGGATGATCCTGATTTGTTGCACCTCTACAATCGAATTTAGAAATGGAAGTTACCAGACTTTTCTATTGATGACGCGGGTACTTTGAGGTACCGCAGTAGATATTGTATCCCTGCTATTGAGGATATTCGAGTTAAGTTGTGCAATGAGGCGCATGGTTCCAGTGTTGCCTACCACCCTAGTTTTACAAAGATGTATAGAGATCTGAAGCATATCGTTTGGTGGTATGGTATGAAGGACATAGCAAAGTTTGTGTCTGAGTGCTTCACTTCTAAGCGAGTTAAGGCTGATCATGGAAGGCCTGGTGGTAAGTTGACGCCTTTAGAGATTCCAAGTTGGAAATGAGAGAGTATTTCCATGGATTTTATTACTTGTTTGCCGATATCTCCCCGAGGGCATGATTCTGTTTGGGTTATAGTGGATAGACTGACGAAGTGTGCTCACTTTGTTCCGTTAAAGATAGAATACTCCATAAAGAAGATATCAGAGTTATACTTGGATGAGGTTATCAGGTTACATGGAGTACCTGTTAGTATTGTGTCGAATCGAGACTCCAGGTTTACGTCTCATTTTTGGAAAAGTTTACAGGAAGGATTGGGTATCGATCTGAGGTATTCCACCGCTTATTACCCGCAGATAAATGGTAAAACAGAACGAGTTAATCTGATTGTGGAAGACATGATAAGATGTTATATTTTGGACCAAGGGGGAGTGCGGGATGAGCGACTCAGATTGATGGAGTTTGCTTATAACAACAGTTATCAAGAGAGCTTGCAGATGGCCCCCTTTGAGGCCTTGTATGGGAGGCATTGCAGAACTCCTTTGTTTTGGGCCGAAGTTCAGGAGCGTTATGAAAAGAACGCTAATCGGCGGAGGATCGATCTAGAATTTGCGATTGGGGATATGGTGTTTCTTAAAGTTTCCCCGATGTCTGGCGTCAAGAGGTTTGGTAAGAACCATAAGTAGGATCCTAGGTACGTGGGACCCTTCGAAATTGTTGAACGTATCGAAATGTCAGCTTATAGGCTGGATTTTCTCATAAGTTTTCCTGGTGTGCACAATGTGTTTCATAGAAGCTAGTTGTGGAAGTGTGTGCTTAGCGACCGACAAATTCTTAATGATGTTCCCCAGTTGGAGCCTAACCTTTCTTATGTTGAGATGCCTGTTCGCATTCTGGATACTCAAGATTGAGTGTTGCGAAGGAAGACCATACCAATGATTAAATTTTTGTGGCGGAATCAAGACGTGGAAAGCATAACTTGGGAGTTGGAGTCAGCTATGAGGGAGGCTCATCCTCATCTATTCTCTTAATTTATTTTTGTATGTGTTTCTATTATATAATCTTTGATTATTTTCCTTCCATGGTGGAATCTTATGTGCGTAAAGTTTCAGGATGAAGCTTTCTTTTAGGGGGAGTGGCTATAACACCCCTGATTTTTAAAGGTTTATTTAAATTCCTTTAGTGATGTGTTTTGACGTCAAGGCGTTACTTTGACGCTTTATTAATGGATGCCATTGTTGGAGCGTGGCTTTTTGCTCATTGGTACCCGGGGTTTTGACTTAGAATGTTAGCATGGCTAATTTCTTTTGAGTTTTGTTATTCCCTTGCGAGCTGGGGTTCGTTTTGGAACCCGACGGAGCCTTTTTGGGAATATTGTGTTTAAACTTCGGGGAGTGTTTACCCGAGTTTGATTTGTCAGATTTCGATTTTGACTTTGCCATTGGATTCGTAGAGTCAATATTTAGCTATGGTGTGATTTTCGTATAGAAATCTGATTTAGTGCGAGTTTTGGTCAATCAGACGTTTTAATTATAATAATAATATATTATATTGTTTGGCCTCTATAAATAGCCTTACAATTAGACGTAATCCTATTCATCTTCTCCTTCCTGAAACCGTCGGCCTGTTGCGAAAGAGCGAGGACGACGGACACTTCTAAGCTTTCAGCCGCCGATTGTAGGAGCTTTGGTGCTCGAAATCGTCGTCGGAAAGTAAATCCGGATAGCTCTCTCCAAGATCTACGTTTCTACGGAGGGTTTTTCCCATTTCGGGAAATTTTTGGTGTTAGGGATTTCGTTTTGACCCTCCTTCATCCTGAAAGTTTCAGGATTTGTTATTTAGGTGTTCTTGCGGCCAAATCCATGAAGAAGAGTGGTTGTGCGGCCAGATTTCGGCAAGATCGAGGAAAGTGGTGACTTCTTTCCCCTTGCCAAGTTTTCTTTTCTTTTGTGTATCTTCTGTTGTTATCTACCTTTCCTTAGCATTTAGGGGTAGAGTAGGGTTCAGCCGATGCCAATTTGCTGGTGGTGTAGGTTTTCAAGCCAAGTCAACTTATTTGATTTTGTAAGAGATAGCCGAGTAAGATTCGTTGATTATGGAATCAATCTGGTTAGGTTAATACGTCAAGTTTTTGGATGATATCCTAGGATATCCGTCGAGTACAAGACAGTTGACGCAAGTCTAATTTTCATTGTATATCAGCAACTCTAAGTTAATTTTGTCCTATTTCAGTGACTAGTCGAGGCAAAACCCATCGAGCTTATGCTAGTTAAATCTAAGGAAATTTTGTCGTATATAAGGGAGTAAGATTAATCCGTCGAATTAGTGGCTGCAAATCTAATTTTCATCGGTTATAAGTGATTAGAGTTGTCAACTATAGGCTGAGAATTGTCCAAGTAAATTTTGGCGAGTATCAGTATTAGCATAGTCAAATTCGTCGAGTATCCGATGTAATTTCGTCGGGAAATGCTTGACATTGAGTGATTCTTAAGTCGTTGAGTATTAGGCATTGAATTATTCGATTTTACGTCTTGGAATTGAGTGTATTAGGCTTGGCATTGAGAGAGACGAGTGGTCTGTGAGACTAAGTAAAATTCGTCGTGTTATCTCGACGAAATCGTCGAATATGCTAGTGTGGCGCTGAGAGCATTGAGTGAATCAGACTTAGCGTTGAGTGATCTTAAGTTTAAGTCAAATTTGTCGAGTTATCTCGACGAATTCATCGAGTAATTCCGATGGCGTTGTGTGAAGCCTTGGCATTGAGTGAGATTTGAGTCTAAGTTAGATCCGTCGAGTTATCTCGATGAAATCGTCGAGTAATACTAGTTTGGTGTTGAGTGCGTCGAGTGATGTTTTGGCTCTAAGGAAAAATCATTGAGTGTACTCAACGTGGAGTTGAGTGAACTCAACGCAGCATTGAGTGAAGGAAAAATCATTGAGTTTAGCTGTTTGGCGTCGAGTGCATTGAATGCACTCAACGCGGAGTCGAGTTGACTCGATGCTTTTCCGCGGACTTGGGATATTTTGCGGATTCATCGTGTATTAAGGTAATTGATGTTGATAAGTGAAATTCATCGTGTATCTACTATATTCGTTGAGTATACTCGACGAATCAGTGTTACTTAGAAAAATTTCGCCGAATTGGGTCTAATTCGTCGAGTATGGCTTAGGATGGTTTTCTTTTGGGATTCTTTCTTCCCTTTTGTTATGGGGAGAGATCTAGTGTTTTGGTTGGAGTTTTATTGATTTTTATGGGTGTTTAGTTGGGGCCTTTGGGTTGGCAATGAATAAAGGACCACCAACCTAGTTCCAAATTGTGAATCAATACACTGTTAGAGTTATTTTTGGACTGTGGGGTTAAGTTGGACAAAGTGGCCATCACCACAGTACCTTGTTTATATGTTTGGACTGATGGGTTGAGTTGGATATTGAGGACACAACCCTAATGTCTTGTTAAGATAATTGGATTGCATGGTTGTGTTGGACAATGTTGCCACCACCACAGCACCTTTTTGAAATATTTTGGGTCTGTAAGTTCAGATTGGACAAGGTGGCCACCGACTAAGGACCATTTCTTACAAGTATTAATGATTCACATGAATAGAATTTATTAAGTCTCTTTCCTCGTATTGTTCAGGTATATGTCTTTCTTCTTACTTTTGCATATATTCTCGAAGCATGGATTCGTTTTGCACTTGGTGCAACTTTTTTACTTTTGAACTCAATAAATAATCTTTTACATTAGTCATATGATTAATTTGCTGAGTTTCGTCAATTTACTCATGATGGGTTGGTAACCCTTTATTTCTTATTGGGTTTATTTCTAACGTCTTTACTCTTGTTCCCCACTTGTATTTTTATTCTTACTAAGGTGTTCTTTCTTTGAATTCTTTAGGTTTGGAGAAGTTACCGGTTAAGCGGTTAGTGTTGGTTTTTGACTGGTGGCTGCAGTTGTCTCCTTTCCTCACCGATTGTGAGGTAGTGTGTTGTTTTACTCTTATTCAAATATATATATATATATATATATATATATATATATATATATATATATATATATATATTAGTGGGTTCGTGTCAGGATTATTGACGTCAACTGTATTTTTGTTTAATGTTAAGTACTTTCTAACTGCTAAGCCTTTTTCTATATGATTGTGTGGATTTACTTGCTCTCTAGGAAGGTTTTATGCTAGGTTGCATGTTAAATATTTTAAATTATAAAATTATTACTTCTATCTCATGCATATCATTTTCTAAAAGCTAAAGTCATTATATCTCGTTGAACGTACACACTAATTTCTATACTTATACTAAATTTAGAGTCTTGCATACCATGAGTTGTCCTATATGGATGTTTTTACTCATGTAGGATGTCAAATAATATAAACAAACTATTTTGCACAGCGTATAATTATATTTTCAATTATGGACAAGTTGATCCACTAAGCTGAGGGATATGACCATCCAAAACTTAACTTAAAACATGATTTTCTCACATCATAACTTAGTATTCTCATAAAATGTGTTGTGATTGGTGTTTGCCTGAACATTTGCAGTTATCCCCTGCACAGCGTGGCTCACAACACGTGTTTTCTCTTACTCTGAATTACATTTAAATTCGGAAAAAATGCAGGTTGTGACAAAGATGGATCTTAATGCTATAAATCCAAGGAGCACGCCTTAATTCCTTTGGAAGAGGTTTAGTGAGGATAGTTTTGCTACAAAGAAGTTGGTATGGTGGATCACATTACTGCTTAGCCAATTGGAGAAGTAGGTGAGGCTTGGCTCGTAGTTTTAGGAGTATTGTTTTGGCTAAAAACATATCTTTCAAAATGGCTAGCCATGCTCGAGTAAGAGATAATTAGGTACAGTGTTTACCAATGAACTTTTTGGTAGCTTGATAGGGCTTGATTGTATATTCTAAAGCTTGAGTAATATAGAGTTGATTATGAGGATAGTCTAATTATAGATATGCATCCATCATATGCATTACTAAGCGAAGATTATTGGGTATTATATAAGGTGTCAAATCCAAAGAGGTTTGTAATATCGTTTTTGCATGGTTGAAGTTTGGTTTTTTATGTCAGTAATCTGATTCTCAATATCAAGTACCAAAAGTTCAATAATATCATGGTGGCGTTGTGTAGGGAGATTGGTTGTATAAGTATGAAAAGCCGGATGTTTTTCTTGTAGACAAAATCTAAAAATTTCGATTAAACATGTAGTACATTGGTACCTTAACTGTAAAGTAGGGTAACTAAAGCAAAAGAGACAAGGTTTATCATTACTACCACTATTAGCTCCCCAAGTGTGTTCACAAAATGTCATTTTTAGATTTGGTTAAGATATTAGTCCACTATATCTAGTTTTGCTAAGTTATCCTCATAGGATTCTTTGCACTTCTGATTGGATGCTAGTAGTTCTTTGGACAATTCAATATCTTCAGTATCAGAATGAGGAAGATAGCTGTCATCATGATCATTAATATTAAATAAGTTATAAACACTCTTTGAGTTACTAATGTTTTCATCTATGTGAATTGGATCTTCATTTGTACTGACTATTAATGCGGATTTGCTTATTATGAATATTATACCCTCGATTGCATTCTTTGGCTAGATGGGAAGTTAAGTCGTGGGTAAAACAAGGTAAGTTTTTATGGTAGTTTCGTCGATTATCGTATTTACGGACATGTTTATCTTTATTAAGATAGGGTTTTCTAGCATTACTTATTCGAAAAAAATATTTTTTTCTTTGGTTTATATCGGCTGTCGTATTTGGGGTTGTATGCGATTTTATCTTTTTTATCATAATGTTGGGGTGTTTATATATTCTACAAAAGTCATATTCCTCTTTGAGTTGACTAATTTGGAGGTTAGTATATTTTTCGACTAGGCAGTTAATAATAAACCTTATTATAGTACTAATATTATCGATTTGAGGATGGCTTATTGTTCGTTCTTTATATTTTTAAAGATTTGTGTTCTTAGATGATCTAGTTGTTTTAAAAATAAATTTTCGCCAATGTTTTTATCATAGAAGCATCATGCAATGTTGCTATAATAAATATAATCGTGGAGAAATGGTTTGGTTGAGTTCCAATTGCGAATTTGGAGATGTTCTAATTTTCTCATTGCTTCTGCTTGGGCTATAATGTTAATATTGGGGTGGTATCCTAGAAGTAGGAGGGTGATTTTATTAGTGGAATTATAAGGATTTGCTCCTAACACAACATTGCGATTAAAGTCTTGGGGGTATTCTTTTATGCACGATTCCCAGATTGCTTGTTTTATTTTGCCTAAGAATTTTCTAAATAATTATGCATATCTTCTGAGATTTTTTCCATTCCCATTTCTTCGTATCGACGAATTACCATTTGACTCCATATTTGAAGGACTGTTGGTAATTTTTGTGGGTCATTGGCAGTGATATCTAATATGCGTCCATCATCCACGAGTAATTTTTTATCAACCGTTTCTAGTGTCATTCTCTTTCCTCTAGGTTTTATATGCTCCCTTTTGCCTCCATATTGGTTATATGTTGTGGGAGATGGTTGTCATATTTTACTTTCAACCATGGTTTTGAATATAAATGGACTGCTTCCTTGAAAAGTTACTTCTCCATTAACTAATTATATGGGGTAGTCTAATATAGGTGCTTCTACAAGTGGTTCCACAAGTTCTATTTTGCATTCATGAAGGAGAAAATATATATGCATTACCAAGTATCCTTCCCGGTTTAGGTCATGGCTATCATATTCATATATTAAACCTTTGATGGCACCTACCCGCCAATGTTTGAAGATGTTCGCCGCAACAATCAAGACACTAAAGACATCTACCGCTACGACCTCCGCGCACG
Source organism: Platanthera zijinensis (assembly GCA_039513925.1). Classification (NCBI taxonomy): domain Eukaryota; kingdom Viridiplantae; phylum Streptophyta; class Magnoliopsida; order Asparagales; family Orchidaceae; genus Platanthera; species Platanthera zijinensis. The sequence goes on from CM077095.1 coordinate 102,686,401, forward strand.
ACCACATGCAGATGCATACCTCTTGGGTGGTCACCGCATAGCTCTTGGATTTGGGTTTACAATTGCTGCATCAATTTATGTCACATTTTAGTTTTCATGTGTTAGTTTTAATTAAGGCTAAGTTTTAATTAAGCACTGTTTATTAAATTATAAATATGTATTGAGGAGGGGGAGAAATGAGGAAGCTTTTTTGACAAACAATAAAAAGGGCAATCTTAATAACACCTCTGAAGTTGTTATTATCAGCCAGTTCAATATGTTATTTTTGTCTTTTTGAGTCCTATTAGCGAATAAAGGGGTGCTATTAACATTGCCCCCAAAAAACCTTTGTGTTTCTTTTTCAACCCCAGGGTTAGAGTGTTACTCGCCACCTCTTCCCCACATTCGGCCAACCACCGCCCTTGTGAAGGATTGATGCTCCGTCGTAGGGAAACTCCACGGTGTGACTCCCTTGATGTATTTACAAGTATTCCCCTTCGCTCGGTGTGAATCTGGTGGAATTGTGGTAGAGATTCTCCACAAAATTACCTTAAGTGCTTGAGTAATGACTTTCTCTGCTCTACCTTGTGAGTTCTCCTCTACATATAGTTTTGTGTGGTGAAAGAGGTCGTCGTTGACTTCAAAGACATTGAATTCTTCGCGAGATTTAATCGAAGTTTTCGCGTTATTTTTAGATCATTCTTGTGACTTAAAGGATCAGGTAAATCCTTATTATGACATTGGTTGGATTGGGTAAAGCCTTGTTTTGATTCTCTAAGGATTTGGGAAAATCTTATGCGATTTTTCTCTATAGGGAGTAAAATTGACCTCTTTCTGAATTGTCGTTTTGATTTGATTTTTCTCTCGGTGTTATTACGCATGTGCTGCGATTATCGTCTTTATATTGAAGTGCCTAAGAATTCTTGTGCATACGTGACTGGTTGGAGAGAGCTTGAGTGAACCATCGCTTAATTCGTTACTCACACTGTGACACGTAGGCATACATCAATTTGGTATCAGAGCCAGGTCGACCAATTTCTTAACTTGGACCCAATCCACACTAATTCACGTTATGTCTAACTTGTGCACCGAGATTTTATTTTCTACAAAAAAATATTTTCTCATGCATCGCATGCCCACCAGATCCGGTCACGAGTATCACACCACCTCCTCTTCGAGTATGGCCGGCAAATGGAAACCGAATCCAAACCCCTCTCCGGTTGATGATCTTCGCTATGAGATGAATCAACAAATTGGGGATCTTCAGGGAATGTTGGAAAAAATTTCTTCCAACCGAACCCCCACACCACCTAAAGGTTATAGTCCACCGAACTGTCACCACCACAACGAGGATGAATACCACAATGATTTGTCTCCATGTGCTCGTCCACAACATCGTCGCCCTGAATAAGATGTCGACCTTACCCGCACCATTAAAATTAATGCCCCACCAATGACGGCTTAGGAGAGCCGCAAATTTTTCTGAATTGGGTCATTTATATGGAGTGTTATTTTGAGTGGCATCATCTGTTGGACCCGCGGAAGGTTAAGTTGCTTGGATGAAGCTAATGAGATGAGCCAAAGTTTTTTGGTTAAACGAGAAGCCACATTTTGGACCTGAGAATGTGTCCCCCCTTTCGGTTGGCAAGTTATGAAAGAGAATTTAAAAGATCAATACGTTCCCGCATATCATCGCACCCAAATGTTCAATGAGTTAGCTACCCTTCATCAAGGTGATAGGTCTGTATTCAATTACATGGGAGATATAAAGGACAAGATGGTCCATTGTGAGGTTCAAGGGATGCCTGAAGTTACTCTCACTAGATTCTATAAGGGTCTTAGTTCTGACATCCAAAAAAATCTCCTTCGCTACGGTCACACCGATTTGAACACTACTTTTAACGACACACTTGTCATCGAAAAGCACAGTGTCTAAGTTAAAAGCTAAAAACCACTCATATAAAGGCAAAACTACTTATAATTACTCCACCTCTACCTATAAGGACAAAGAAAAGTTTAAGACCACAGATTCCTCAAATATTGTTATCACGGCTAGGAACACTAAGAATCCCCCAAGGTGAGCGCATTCTCATGGGCAAGATTAGCAAAGCCAATGTCACTTGCAATGCCTGTGGGGGTAGTCAACCACTATGTCATTCAGTGTCCAACCAAGACTAAGGCTTTAAATTTGTTGATCCTACTAGTGAAGCACCCGAGTATATTTTTGAGGCTACGGATGAGTCGGAACCAGATGGATTTCCAAGTGGCATGGACGATGACCTCAACCTTATGGTGATGGGATGTATATTGACTAGTCCTCGTGCTTTGGATGATTGGCACTGCGCCAAAAAAATTTCCTTGATTTTCAAAAGCAGTGAAAAACTTTGCAAGTTGATTATAGATAGTGGTAGTTTTATGAATGTCGTTTCGAAGAATGCGGTAACATGTATTTATATATCTACAGAGCCTCACCCACACCCTTACCATATAGCTTGGATTAATAAGACCTCCCTTCCAATTACCAAGTATTGTCTAGTTCCCTTCACTACTAAGTCCTATGCCAATCAAATTTGGTGTGATGTGATCCTCATGGAAACTTGTCGCGTCATGCTTGGGGGTCCTTAGCTTTATGATTATGAGATGACGCATTTGGGAGAGCTAATACTTATGAATTTAAATTTAATTGCAAGAAGATAGTTCTAAAACCCACTCCTCATAAGGACCCCTCCACTTCCTTCAAGGATACAACTCTTTTGGTAGAAAAGAAGACTTTAAGTTTGATGGGTCGTAAGGAATTTACCCGCGTGTCTTTTCTTGGCAGAGATATTTATGCTTTAGTGTGTCTTCAATCTAAGGGCGACGTTCCTAAGTTGGAAAATTTGCCACCAAAATTGAGAGCGTTGCTAGACGAGTACAAAGGTGTTTATCCGGATGAGTTGTCATCCATATTTCCACCACTTAGAGAGATTCAACATGTTATAGATTTAATACCAGGTTCTACTTTACCAAATCTTCCCCACTATAGGTTGAACCTCGCTGCACACCAGGAATTACAAACTCAAATATTAGATCTTCTCCAAAAGGGATTTATTAGACAAAACAAGAGTCCATGTGTCGTCCCCTCTTTACTTGCACCCAAGAAAGATGGTTCTTTGCGTATGTTCGTGGATTGTCGTGCCATTAACAAGATTTCCATAAAATATCATTTTCCCATTCCTCGTTTGGATGACTTATTGGATATGTTAGCTAGTGCCATGATTTTCTCAAAGTTGGATCTTAGGAGTGGCTACCACCAAATTCGGATTCAAGAAGGGGTGAATGGAAAACCGCCTTTAAGTCCAAGGATGGTTTATAAGAATGGCTCGTCATGCCATTTGGAATTTATAATGCTACAAGTACCTTCTCTCCTATGATGACTCACATATTCAAACCCTTCATGGGTAAATTCATTGTCATCTACTTTGATGACATTTTGGTGTATAGCACCTCTCCTTCGGATCACTACACTCACTTGAAAATTGTTCTTGATACGTTGTGTGAAGAAAAATAATTTGTTAATCTTAAGAAGTGCATTTTTTTTCGTACACTCAGTGGAATAACTAGGATATATAGTGAGTTTGGAAGGTATTACGGGGAACTCGGGAAAGGTCCAAGTCATTAAGGATTGTCCCATGCCTAAGTGCATCCTAGACGTGAGAAGCTTTCATAGTTTAGCTGTTTTTTATCGCTATTTCATTATGGACTTTAGTAGTATTATGTCACATATTACGGAGTGTATAAATAAGGGCGATTTTAAGTGGACTACCTCCACCACCATTGCATTCCAAACAATCAAAACTAAAATGATGGAGGCTCTAATTCTCCGCTTACCGAACTTCACTATGGATTTTGAACTATCATGTGATGCATCCGGAATCGGGATTGGTGGAGTGCTTTGCCAAGAGGGATATCCTATTGGCTATTTTAGCGAGAAGTTTGCTCGCCCAAAACTAATTTATTCCAATTATGTTTCAGAATTCTACGCGGTCATTCATTATCTCCAACATTAGAGGTATTATCTCCTTTCCAAGGAGTTCTGTAACACCCCTACCCGTTACGTGCAACATAGTAGAAGGTCCGGCCGGGGCCCCACACCATGTCTTACAAACCGGCGGAGACGTTACTAAGTAATAACAAATACGCATCCTATCACAGAGCATTCTAGCGGAAGTTTAAAGGGTTGCAAGAATGAACTCAAACATCAACATAGACGTCCACAGCTAAACCAAACATGCCATAATATAAAACCACAAGTACGGCCTTATGGCCTCTTACAAATGTTTCTCTTTATACAAGAAGGTATCTTCCATACATCGGCACGCAGGCCGGCCATACATGAGTTCTTACACAAGGTACAAAACTAGCCTTCGAGGGCTAGCACTTAGCAGCAGCAGCTTAGGGTCTTCCACCCTCATCCCTGCTTGGCCCTTCTTGACCTGCACGCAAAAGATCCACCAAGCAGTGGCAAACAAAGCAACGGTCAGCATTTGGCTGACCATTTATAACGACCCTATCCCTGGCACGGGACAGCGGAATTCCTTCCCTGCATAGCACTTATATACAATCAAAAGGGTATGCTTTAGCACATCACACTTGTACGCCCGTACAAGTCATCATCCATCACAAATGTCAGCACGACGGCCCGACGTTCCGTGCTCTCAGGGCACATTATCGGTGTACCGGAAAACCAGGGTCCCACCACCGTTCAGAGGTTCCAGACATGACGACAATTCGTGAGCATTCCAATCCTCCATGGCTCAAATAGCCGGAGCGATTCTCATTCTATGATCCTAACAGGGCCTTAAGCACTCCACGGTTAGATAACCAGAATGCGGGTACAGATCAGCCTTTCCCGTAGCTCACATACGTTAGACGTCGATCAGGACTGACACGGGTACAGCTTCACCTTGCCCGTTCGCCTCACAGGCTTTTCCACAGTTGCAGCCCCACCGGCTCAACAAGTAGCATTCACAACTACAAGGGTTGAGATCACACAGCATCAACCCATCCACATACTATCCTGCTGCACCAAGCTGCAGGTGTCCACCAAGAACATCACACGCATCACAATAATACAGAGTCTTGCTCTGATATGCATACAATCATCACCAATCCGGACCAACCTGTCCAGATGGATTCACAAAGCATGCCTACCCGTACTTCTCGCTTCCGGGAATACTCTAACAAGAATCAAGGGATGGAGTTCAACATCCCAAGAGAATTTAACTCTACCTTTGTAGAGGATTCATGCATATGCAAAAAGGAAGGGTTTCACATATCCAAGGAGGAAGTCGTTACCCTTGGAGGATGTTTTGGAGCCATGACAAGCACTGCTTGGAGCTCTGCCTTCCCAATATGGCCTCCGATCGTGAATCCGAGCTTGGACTAGCTGGATCTCCCTCTCCTTCCTCCTTCTTCTTCTTCCTTCCTTCTTCCTCCTTCCTTCACTCACTTAAAAAGATAAAGTGAGGATAAGTTTGCTGGTTCGGGGTCTTAAAGGGGCTGGGAAAACTGAAGACCACCAGATCTGGAAATAGGGAAACAAATGGCCGAGATCTGCAGACAAAGTCAATTTCGGCCCTGACACGCCCTGTGACACGCCCGTGTCACAGGCTGTGTCCCTTAAGTGGCCCTTCAGCGGCAAAGAACCGCCTCACCACACGGGTTGCACACACCCGTGACCACTGCCTACCCTGACACGGCCTGAGACACGCCCGTGTCTCTGGCCGTGTCGCCTCTCTCGACAAATCTCGTCGATCGCCAAGATTATTCTCGCCGATCGTCGACATGATCTCGCCGATCGTCGAGAAGGACACGCCCTGTGACATGCCCGTGTCACAGGCCGTGTCGCCTCTTCTCATCGATCGTCGATCACGATGCTCAACGATCGTCGAACGCGCGACCTGCAGCAACCCGAGGAGGACACGCCCTGGGACACGCCTGTGTCTCAGGCCGTGTCACTACAAAAACACCCAAAACCCAACTTTGAAACTTACTCAAGACCAGCTCGAGTATTTGCTTGACACGCCCGTGTCCCAGGCCGTGTCACTTGGCCTGAAAACCAAAACTGGGTTTTGGGGTATTACAATCCTCCCCTCCTTGCAGAAAATTTCGTCCCGAAATTTGAATGACTGAAAAACTCAATAAAGTCCATATTTATTGATTCTTACAAGGTCTCATACACAATCAATTACAAAAATAACACGGGAAATTCTGTCCGCATGGTTTTCTCACGCTCCCAAGTAAGCTCTTCTCGGCCACAATTATCCCACCGGACTTTGACCATCCCGATTGTTTTGTTCCTCAATTGCTCCTCGGCGGCATCTTCAATCCGAATGGGCCTAACCTTTGTAGTTAGCCCACTATCAACTAATACTCGATCTGCAATTATCACTTATGACGGCTCTTTTATTGCTCTCCGCAGTACCGATACATGAAACACATCATGTAAACTACTTAACTCAGGCGGTAGCAATAATTGATAGGCTGCCTAACCGATTCATTCAATCACCTCAAAAGGTCCTAGATACCTCGGGCTCAACTTTTTCAGACGCTGTATCCTGGACACACCTTTAAAAGGTTTGATTTTTAAATATGCCCAATCACCCACCGCAAACTTTACGTCTCGGTGCTTGGCATTATAATATTTGGCCTGCCTATCTTGAGCAATTAACAACCTTTCACGAATTGTACGCACCGTTTCATGCATATCAGTCACATCTTGCCACTTGTAAAGCTTCGTTTCACCCGTCTCTGCCCAAGATAACGGTGTGCGGCACTTCCTGTCGTACAAAGCTTCAAAAGGAACCATCTGAATGCTGGCCTGGTAACTGTTGTTATAGGCAAATTCAATCATGAACAAATGATCTTCCCAGCGACTTCCAAAATCTAGCGTACACATCCGGAGCATATCTTCCAACGTCCTGTTGGTTCTTTCAGTTTGTCCGTCCGTCTAGGGATGAAAGGCCGTACTGAAATGCAACTTTGTGCCCAACAGCTGATGAATTAGCCTCCAATCTCCTGATATGAAGCATCCATCTCGATCGCTAACAATGCTACGGGGAATCCCGTGCAATCGTACGATCGAATCTATGTACATTTTAGCCAACTTGTCGACTGGATAATCTCTTCGATTTGGAATAAATTGAGCAACTTTTGTTAATCGATCCACAATCACCCAAATCACATCATTACCCCGCTGAGATCTCGGCAATCCATGCATGAAGTCCATGGAAAGATCATAAAATTTCCACACTGGGATCGGTAATGACTTCAGGAATCCTCCTGGCCTTTGGCATTCCGCTTTCACCAAAGCACATGTATGGCACTTAGCAACATAACGTGCTATATCTTTCTTCATACCCGGCCACCAGAAGTTCTTTTTCAGATCCTTATACATTTTTGAACTCCCAGGATGAATCAAATACCTTGAAAAATGGGCTTCGTACATGATTTCTTCACGAAGATTTCTCTGACAAGGAACACATACTCGATCGTCTTTTCTCCAACATCCATTGTCAAAAGAAAACCGAGAGCTCTTATCTTCCGTTGCATAACGCTGCAAACTATCATCCAATTCCGTCGCTTGGCGGACCCTATCCATTAGGTCATACTGTACCTCTGTCCAATTCAAACACATGGTCGCAGCAGTGTTTTTCTCCACACAAGTAATATCTATCCGTTCTAGCTCGTGGATCAACCATTCATCATGGTATGACAACCAATTCGCCCTTGACGGAGTCCTACGACTCAGGGCATCTGCGACTACATTCCCTTTCCCATGAGTGTAATGAATTTGGAAGGTATAATCACCAAGAAATTCCATCCACCTTCTCTGTCGCATATTTAAGTCTTTTTGATCTAAAAGATATTTCAGACTCTTGTGGCATGTATAGATATCCACCTTTACACCATATAAATAATGACGCCACAACATAAGTGCAAAGATGACTGCAGCCAATTCCAAATCATGGACTGGATAGTTCCGCTCATGGGCTTTCAATTATCGCGAACCATATGCTATCACCTTACCACGCTGAAGGAGAACGCAGCCTAAGCCGCTACCCGATGCATCATTGTACACCTCAAAACCATCTATGCCACAAGGTGTTGTCAAACTTGGGGCCGTAGTTAACAAACTCTTTAACGCTTCAAAATCTCGTGCACACTCGGGCGACCAAACGAACCTTTGTTCTTTCCGCGTTAGGGTAGTGAGAGGCAATGCTATTCTTGAGAAATTTTCCACAAAACGCCTGTAGTAGCCCGCAAGTCCAAGGAAACTCCTGACTTCGGCTACCGACAAAGGAACGGGCCACTCCTGCACAGCAACAATCTTGGAAGGATCCACGGCAATGCCTTCTCCACTAACTACATGGACCAGAAAAATCACGGATGACAACCAGAAATCACACTTAGCAAACTTGGCATAGAGTTTCTTTTCCCTCAGGGTTTGCAATACCATCTTCAAATGATTTTCATGTTCTTCTCTGGATCGGGAATACACCAGGATATCATCGATAAAGACGATCGCAAAGAGATCCAAATATTGCTTAAACGTTCGGTGCATTAAATCCATAAACACCGAAGGTGCATTAGACAATCCAAAGGGCATCACCGTGAACTCATAATGCCCGTAGCGTGTGCCAAACGCCGTTTTGGGTATGTCACTTTCCCGAACCCTCAGCTGGTAATAACATGATTTCAAATCCAGCTTAGAATACACTGAAGAGCCCACTAGCTGATCAAACAAATCATCAATCAGTGGGATCGGATACTTATTCTTCTCTATCAGCTTGTTAAGTTCTCGATAATCTATGCATAGACGCAAGCTGCCGTCCTTCTTTTTCACAAAGAGAACCGACACACACCAAGGTGACTGACTTGGCCTTATAAAACCTTGATCTAGCAATTCTTGCAACTGAACCTTCAGCTCCGCCATTTCCTTTGGCGCTACACGATAGGGGGAACGGGCCACAGGTTTTGCACCCGGTACCAGTTCTATCGTGAAGTCGATTTCTCTTTGGGGTGGTAACCCCGAAAGGTCTTTTGGAAACACATCCAGGAATTCCGACACAACAGGTACCTCATTCACACTAGCCTTTGGCTCTACTGTTGCTACTAGCGTGAAGAACAACTCGGCACCCTTTCTAATGGCCTTCCGAACTTGTAGAGCGGATATCAACATCTCATTTATCCCCTGCATGCCGCTAAACCTTATTTCTTGTTTGGTGTTCTGCCCCAACACAACTTCCTTAGAATTACAATTAATGCGAGCATGCTGCTCTGACAACCGATCCATACCGAAGATTATGTCGAATTCCGAAATCGGCAGCACAAGTGCTTCCAATCTGAAGTCCCAACATCCTATTTTCCCTTCTACACAGCCAGACTGATCCGCGCACAAAACACATCCGTTAGGTAAGAGTACCTTCAAACTTGTTGTCGTGCCTCGTATCGGCGCGCCAATGCGTAATACGAAATCCTTTGACAGAAATGAATGTGATGCACCAGTATCAAACAGTGCTCGTACCGGATGATCCCAAATTAGGACGAAGCCTAACATAGCAACAACACTATAAACACCAAAAACATAGCAGCACTACACAAAGGGAAAAGAACTCAGAGATCACACACACCTGTGATGACATCAGCCTGTTTAATGGCCTCCTGTTGTCACAGATTGAAAACTCGAGGCTGCACTTGCGAAGCAGAAGACTCCGCCACCGCCTTCCCTTTATCCGCATAGGACGCGCCCGGCTTCTTGTCACCTTTCGGAGGACCAACCCGACAGTCCCGAGCAAGATGTCCCGGCTTGCCACACGTATAGCAAGTGCGGGATTCATAGCCCGACGACGCTTCCAAAGTAACTGATGAAGGAGTTTTCCTAGAACGTCTGGACTTCTTACCCCATTTCTTTCGAAATCCACATCTCTCCAGACGCGGAGGTTTGAACTCCGGTTTTGCAACAGCCAAAGGTCCTTTAGATTGTCCTCGCTTCAAATCTGCTTCCAATGCCCTCGCGGTGCAGACCAGAGCTTGAAATCCCTGATTCACGGAACTCGAGAGCAAATGCCGCAACTCATCCCGCAGTCCCACATAAAACTGACTGGTCTCTCGCTCTTCCTTAGTAATGATAGCGCCCGCATAACGCCCCAACCACGTGAACTCATGCAGATACTCATCCACGCTGCTCTCCTTTTGAGTCAACCACTGAAACTCCAATTCCAAAGCAATCCGTTGCTGCAACGGCAAATGCTTGCCCAAGAACAACTGAGAGAACTCGTCTATAGAGACTCCCGCCAACTGTCTGCCTGCCAAGTGGTACAGTTCTACCTCATCCCACCATAGCCGAGCTTGGACCTGAAGGGCGGTCAAGATGCGCTTGATCCGAGCAAGCAAATCCTCTATTTGAGCTGGGGAACCCGCCCCGGTAAACGTCGGAGGATGAAAGCTCATAAACCGCTTCAGCTGCTGATCTGCGGCATGCTGATCAACCACTGCCCACCGGTTCTTGACGCACTGCCACATGCACAGGAGCCTCAGGCTGAGCTTGCCCTGCCTGCTGAGCATTCATCACCGCAATTACCGTTTCTGTAATCAAACGTACAGTTTCAGGTGATGGAGGAGGGGTGGGCACCTCTACCAGTGTCACACTCTCAACAGAATGCTGAGGTTCTGACTGACCCGCAACACTTTGCGTCACCTATAGGTGTCAAACAACACAATTCAGTGACAAGCCACACAACAAACAGTCAAACCAAACACACAAGTGTAACACACCAGTGCATTTAAATCCTATGTGGACATGTTTGAGTTCAATTTTATACACTCACACACGATCTCGCAACCCCACAAAAGAATTCATCCACGAATTCAGAGGAGGGAACCAAGGAATCTGATACCAAATTGTAACACCCCTACCCGTTATATGCAACATAGTAGAAGGTCCGGTCGGGGCCCCACACCATGTATTACAAATAGGCGGAGACGTTACTAAGTAATACCAAATATGCATCCTATCACAGAGCATTCTAGCGAAAGTTTAAAGGGTTGCAAGAATGAACTCAAACATCAACATAGACGTCCACAGCTAAACCAAACATGCCATAATATAAAACCACAAGTACGGCCTTATGGCCTCTTACAAGTGTTTCTCTTTATACAAGAAGGTATCTTCCATACATCGGCACGCAGGCCGACCATACATGAGTTCTTACACAAGGTACAAAATTAGCCTTCGAGGGCTAGCTTTTAGCAGCAGCAGCTTAGGGTCTTCCACCCTCATCCCTGCTTGGCCCTTCTTGACCTGCACGCAAAAGATCCACCAAGCAGTGGCAAACAAAGCAACGGTCAGCATTTGGCTGACCATTTATAACGACCCTGTCCCTAGCACGGGACAGCGAAATTCCTTCCCTGCATAGCACTTATATACAATCAAAAGGGTATGCTTTAGCACATCACACTTGCAGGCCCGTACAAGTCATCATCCATCACAAACGTCGGCACGACGGCCCGACGTTCCGTGCTCTCAGGGCACATTATCGGTGTACCGGAAAACCAGGGTCCCACCACCGTTCAGAGGTTCCAGACATGACGACAATTCGTGAGCATTCCAATCCTCCATGGCTCAAATAGCCGGAGCGATTCTCATTCTGTGATCCTAATAGGGCCTAAAGCACCCCACGGTTAGAAAACTAGAACGCGGGTACAGATCAGCCTTTCCCGTAGCTCAAATACGTCAGACGTCGATCAGGACTGACACGGGTATAGCTTCACCTTGCCCATTCGCCACACAGGCTTTTCCACAGTTGCAGCCCCACCGGCTCAACAAGTAGCATTCACAACTACAAGGGTTGAGATCACACAGCATCAACCCATCCACATACTATCCTGCTGCACCAAGCTGCAGGTGTCCACCAAGAACATCACACACATCACAATAATACAGAGTCTTGCTCTGATATGCATACAATCATCACCAATCCGGACCAACCTGTCCAGATGGCTTCACACAGCATGCCTACCCGTACTTCTCGCTTCCGTGACTACTCCAACAAGAATCAAGGGATGGAGTTCAACATCCCAAGAGAATTCAACTCTATCTTTGTAGAGGATTCATGCATATGCAAAAAGGAAGGATTTCACATATCTAAGGAGGAAGTCGTTACCCTTGGAGGACGTTTTGGATCCATGGCAAGCACTTCTTGGAGCTCTGCCTTCCCGAATATGGCCTCCGATCGCGAATCCGAGCTTGGACTAGCTGGATCTCCCTCTCCTTCCTCCTTCTTCTTCCTCCTTCCTTCTTCCTCCTTCCTTCTCTCACTTAAGAAGATAAAGTGAGGATAAGTTTGCTGGTTCGGGGTCTTAAAGGGGCTGGGAAAACTGAAGACCACCAGATCTGGAAAGAGGGAAACAAACGGCCGAGATCTGCAGACAAAGTCAATTTCGGCCCTGACACGCCCTGTGACACGCCCGTGACACAGGCCGTGTCCCTTAAGCGGCAAAGAACCGCCTCACCACACGGGTTGCACACACCCGTGACCACTGCCTACCCTGACACGGCCTGAGACACGCCCGTGTCTCTGGCCGTGTCGCCTCTCTCGACGAATCTCGTTGATCGCCGAGATTATTCTTGCCGATCGTCGACATGATCTCGCCGATCGTCGAGAAGGACACTCCCTGTGACACACCCGTGTCACAGGCCGTGTTTCCTCTTCTCATCGATCGTCGATCACGAAGCTCAACGATCGTCGAACGCGCGACCTGCAGCAACCCGAGGAGGACACGCCTGGGGACACGCCCGTGTCTCAGGCCGTGTCACTCCAAAAACACCCGAAACCCAACTTTGAAACTTACTCGAGACCAGCTCGAGTATTTGCTTGACACTCCCTGGGACACGCCCGTGTCCCAGGCCGTGTCACTTGGCCTGAAAACCAAAACTGGGTTTTGGGGTATTACAAGTTCGTTCTCCTTTTCGACCATGAAGCCCTTTGGTTTATAAACTCCCAATATAAAATCAGACCCATCATGTTAAATTGGTCTCCTTCCTACAAGAGTACACATTTTCCATTAAGCACCTTAAGGGTTCACAAAATCGTGTCGTCGACGCCCTCAGCCGACTCTCTTTATTGTTAACTACTCTGCATATTAAGGTTATTTGATTTGAGATAGTTAAGGATGAGTACATACACTGCCCGGATTTTAGAGATGCTTACTTGAGTGCCTAACATGACTCCCCCACTACCATTTTTCCTATTTATATTCACGATGGATGTCTATTCAAGCATTCTAAGTTGTGTATTCTGCAATCGTTACTTCACCAATTCATTGTTTGGGAGATCTATAGTGGCTGTCTAGGAGGACATTTTGGTCGCGATAAGACTTATTATGTCAGGGGAGTAAAAAATTTATTGTCCACACTTAAAATCACTTGTTAACAAAATAGTTAAAAGTTGCTGCATGTGTCAACTCGCTAAGGGTAATAAAACTAATGTTGGGTTGTATACCCCCTTTTCCTACTCTGTCCGTCCCATGGAAAGACATGAGTATGGATTTTATCCTTGGTCTTCCTAGTACCTTTCACCGACACAATTCCATCCATATTATTACAGATTGTTTCTCCAAAATGGCTTACTCCATTCCGTGTAGTAAAATATACGACGCCTCTTATATTTCCAAATTATATCTTAAATAGGTTGTTAGTCATTGTGGAGTACCTACAACTATAGTCAGGAACCGTGACGTTAAATTCACTAGCTATTTTTGGAAAACTCTGGATATTAATGGGCACAAAACTATTATTTTCTTCCGCCTACCACCCACAAACGGATAGACAAACTGAAGTTGTTGATAGGATCATGAGGATGTCTTGTGAGTGACAATAAGGGTACTTGGGATTTACTCCTTCCCCGCGCCCTACTCGCATATAATAATTTTAAAAATCGATCTACCGGTCTATCACCAAATAAGATTGTGCATGGTTACAAAGCTCTCATGCCACTTGATTTTCTTCCACTACCTCCTACGTACAAATCAAGTCACTTTGCGCAAGAGTTCGCTCAACACATTCACGATCTCCAATAGCGTATTCAAGAAAAGCTAGCCATACAATATGCTTCTTATCAATCACATGCTAATATACATAGAAGAAATTCTAACTTTGATGTTTATAATTTGGTTTTGGTACGTTTACTCCTGGAGCGGTTGCCTTCCGGCACCATCAAGAAGTTGGCCCAAAGGAGAGCCGACCCCTTTAAAATTATCATGAAATTGGGAGACAGTGCTTTTGTTTTAGTTTTACTCGCTAATTGGGGTATTTCCCCTATTTTCAATGTTATGGATTTAACATCGTATGTCTTACCACCACCAGAATTACTTCACTCTCCATCCTCTTCTTCTGATGCATTATCTTCTTCTATGGGTTAGAGGGTGAGCATGTTTCTGTGTTTCTCTTACCTACGGATCCTACCGTGGTTACATCAGATGATGGTTTTACCGCCAATATTTCACTTGATGCTAACGTTCTTCCAGGGTTTCCCAAAACCTCCTTTGCGCCTGACAGGATTCTGGATGATTAAGTTGTTACCTCCGCGGACGGTGGTCTCCACCGCTATCTTGTTTGTTGGCATGATCACCCCGCTTTGGATGATTCTTGGCTTCCAAAGGCTGAATTAGAACATTTGGATGCTACCCTCCTCCAATGTTATCATTGTGACCACTCACTAGTGTTGAGTGCTTTTGATAAGGGAAGGATTGATGGCGCCGACCCGCCAATGTTTGAATATGTTTGCAGCAACAATCATGACACTGAATATATCCGCCACTATGACCTCCGTGCATGACCACATGCAGCCGCATAGATCTTGGGTGCCCGCCACATAGCTCTTTGTTTTGGGTTTACAAATGCTGCATAAATTTAGTCTCATTTTAGTTTTCATGTGTTAGTTTTAATTAAAGATAAGTTTAATTAAGCATTGTTTATTAAATTATAAAATAGTATATGTATTGAGGAGGGGGGGGGGGGGCTGAGGAAGTTTTTTTGACAAAAAAGAAAAAAACATGCATTTATTATTCATCCCTAGGGTTCAAGTGCTGCTCGCCGCCCTCTTCCCGGCATTCGGCTGACGACCGCCCTGGTGAAAGATTGCTGCTTTGACGCTGGAAAACTGCACGGTGTGACTCCGTTGAAGTATTGGCAAGTATTCCCCTCCACTCGGTGTGACTCTGGTGGAATTATGGTAGAGTGATTCTCCACAAAAATTACCTTGAGTGTTTGGGTAATGACTTTCTCTACTGTACCTTGTGTGTTCTCCTCTATACGTAGTTTTTTGTAGTGAAAGAGGCTGGCGTTGCCTTCGAAGCCATTGATTTCTTCGTGGGATTTAATCGAAGTTTTTGCATTGTTTTCAGATAGTTCTTCTGATTTAAAGGATTGGGTAAATCCTTATTGTGACATTGGTTGGATTGGGTAAATCCTTGTTTTGACGCTCTAAGGATTGGGGAAAATCCTAGGCTATTTTTCTCAATTGGGAGTGCTATCAAACTCTTTCCAAATCGTCATTTTGGTCGGATTTTTCTCTCTGTGTTATTGGGCATGTGTTGCGATTAATGTGTATATTGAAGTGTCTAAGAACTCTTGCACTCACATGACTGATCGGAGAGAGCTTGAGTGACCCATAGCTTAAATTTCCACGCACATCGCGACACATAGGCCTTCATCAACCTTCATCGACCATCTTATTTGTTAGACTAATTTGTTCATCGTACGTGCCTAAATAATTATATCTAACTATATGACTATCTTCGATTCTGTTCATTTTTGAGTGCTTCCAGGCGATAATCAATATCTTCAGAGCTTATCACTTGTCCATGTTTATAAACCTAAAATAGTAGACTATATGGATTATTAATATTTTTATAGAGCATAATATCTTCGGGCATATTGGGGGCATTAATCATTAAATTATTACTAATATTCCAGTCTAGTCCTTCTAAATGTGTTGGATCAATATCCATCGATTTAATTATTATAGCACTGGAGCTGCTAATTCCGTCAATGATATTTTGGTTATTATGCTTATACTTTGTTGTACTATTATTTGTTAATTTTCCTACTAGACAAATATTTAGTAATAGATTACTATTTCCTATGAAATCTTCATATCCCTTTGTCTGTATTCCCAGTTTGATTTGGTCCATGTCTTTAATATTTACCTAAAAATTAGTGCTACAATAAAAAGTTCCTCTATTTTCAGACATGTTGACTTCCATGGTTGTTATCATTGCTTTGCATGCATCGCTTTGCCATCTCTTATTTAGGAGGGTTATTAATATTTTGGTCCCTAATCTTTTATGGGTGAATACTTTTAATCCTATATCAATCAGTCCTAAATGGATTAATTTTTTTATCTATCTACCTAACTATATTAGTAGAAGACTTGGGCGACTTGGGCAAGAAGTCAAAGTCAACACTCAATAGGGGTCAGAGTCAACATTCAAGATAGTAGAATACTTGGGCACATATGGCGAGCCCCCCTGCATACTTTCTAGGTAGGCGACTAGGGCAGTTGCTCTCCCACATCAGAGCGAGCTCCCTTAGAAGTCGCCTAGTCATGCGGGGTGGGGCTATAAATAGACCCCCTTGGATTTGCCAATAAATAGGACCCTAGGGGTACAAGGATATGGACTTCGGAATCTTGCAAAAGATCTCGATAATCTCTTTTTTATGTACTTTGAGCTGAGCTTTCGATCCTTTCTTCAAAGAGATAAGTTACGAGCAAGCGATTATCCCTCTTAGTCGCCACCTTGACTTAGTCACCATCTTGACTTAGTTGCCCGCTAGAGTCTACCTTATACCCGACTTGGACATTTTTAGTTGTGGAGGGGAAGCTTATTCAAAGCATCCGGGTACGTGGTGGGACCTCCCTGTCATAGCGCCTGGGGTCCTTTTTTTATCCAACTGTTTTTGTGTTCTAACCCTTTTTATCGCCGATCCCTGCCGCTGGACCAGTAACCTTAGGTTGCCTTGATCCGAATTATGGAGTAGGAATTTTCCTGGCTTCAATACTTTGGTGTGGTTAGCGTAGATCGTAGCCGAGGAAGAAAGTTTTGCGAGCAGGCGAGATGGTGGATGGAGGCGAGAATGAGGAGATGATCAGCAACTTGGCAAGAGTCGGGAACTCAGTAAGAGAAGGAGGCTTTATGATAGTGGCAGTGCTTGAGGAGTTTACGAGGAGGATTGAGAGGTCTATCCTAGTAGGGTTCCTTACTCACCTCGATGTCATAGCGAACTCGCCTCATCGCATGACACCGTCGGAGGAAGAGGAGCCGCTTAGTCATCCAGGGAAGGAGCGAGCAAGAGATGAGAGAGAGCGGCCAATGCAGTCGCAATATGGTTCGACGAGCTGCTAGGGGATCAGGTTCAGAGATATGGAGTAGCTGACAAGGTTCCAGGATACTCGGCCGGGTGGCAAGTATGAGGAGAATACTCGTGAGTATGAAGCCTATCATCGCCAAGGAGGGAGGATCCCCTTCTATGACAAAGTACTTGCAGCCCCAGTTCCCGAAGACTTCAGAGTGCCCGTCCTAAGCTACTACTCTGGCAGAGTTAACCGGTCAGGAATCTACAATGGTTCGAGGACATGGTGTCTATCCATAACATGACTAATGCATTCAAATGTAAGTTCTTCTCTATCACCTTCATGAGGAAGGCGAGAGACTGGTTTCACCAACAGATCAGAGGTTCCATCTACCACTTCGAAGACCTACATCGGGGCCTGATGGCGAGGTTCACGATGTCTAAGAAGAGGAAGAAGGAGGAAACCACTCTCTTCAAAATCAAGCAAGGACAACACACTAGTCTTGGCCAATACATCAACTGTTTCAAAGAGAAGGTTCTAGAAGTCGAGGAAGTGGATGGCTTCACCGTGTAGTTGGCCCTAAAGTTTGGCCTAAAGTCGGGTCTCTTCAGCCTAGCGATCGGTTCTAATCCCCTGAGATCTTTTGAGGAGATGATCGAAAGGGAAAACAATTTCATGCATGGAGAGGAGAAGAGCCCCAACTTCTTGGCAAGACTAGAAGGGGAGAACCTGGGAGGCGGGGAAAGAGGAGGACCTTCGGAATTGAGAGCCAGAATAGTGTTGGAGAGGCAAGAAGAGAAATGAAGAGAGGAGCTGAGGAGAGGGAAGAGCCCAAGAGGGTGGAGGAAGCAAGAGGAGAGGAGGCCTGTAGCGGCTTTGAAAAGAAGGGAGGAGGCATGACGATTCCAATATCCCGTGAATCGGCCCTAGTGGAGGCCATTAGGAAGACCCCAATACTTAAACTAGGAGAGGAGGAATGACAATCAGTCATATAGGACGTTGGGAAGAGCTTAAAAGGATGCAATGGCCATTGCCCGACAAGGGAATAGACATCGTAGGAGGATCTAGCTGGAGAGGAACCAGATAGAAGAGATCCCCTTTACTGTAATCTGTATCAAGTAGAGAGTCACGAGACCTTGGCTTGTCCCTTTTTTGGGAAGCAAGGAGGAGGATAAAAGCAGGAATTGTGGAGAGGGAGCAGTAGAGGCAAGAGGCCTCCGCAGGACCGATAGTGTTCTACGATCTAGGGAGGAGGAGGAACGAGAATCGAGTCAACCAAGAAGGTCATGGGGAGGTGGTCCAAGGTCTAGGAGGAGGGCAGGTAAGAGTGATCAATGGAGGAGCCGTGCTTGGAGCTTCCAACAAGGTAAGTCTCCATTAGATTTATCACAAGAGCATCATATCAACCTCTCAAGCATCATTGCCATTGTAGGAGATCACTTTTTCTGAGGAGGACATGTTAGGGAATGAGAATCCCTTTCATGATTCCCTCATAATTCAAGCCATCATCGAGGACTTCACCATCGACTGAATCCTGACAGACAAAGGGATCTCGGTAAATGTCATCTTCAAGTGGACATTCATCAGACTGTAGGTTTAAGAGTCCAGGATCCTAGCTGTTGACAGACCCCTCTATTTCTTCTCTAAATAGAAGAAGGAGGTGGAGGGAGGAGTAGATCTTTTGGTGACCCTTGGTGGCATCTCGATATTATGCAGGTTCGCCATCGCAGATGTGCGAAGCTGCTATAACGCGATCTTTGGAAGACCCCTCATCAACTACTTCAAAGATGTCCAATCATCATATCGTCAGTGCCTAAAGTACTATAGGGGCGATGTCTGGGGGGATCCTAAAGCTTCCAGGGAGTGTTATCCTAGTGTCGTAAGTACCATCAACTGGATGGAGGATGCAGAGAGGCTAGAGAAGATCCTAGAAAGGGAGGACATGATGAGAGCTATGGAGGAGCAGAAGAAAGTGGATGTGATCTGCAAGGGAGGTTTGCCTGAGCTGCTAAAGATTGGAGGATCCCTGGTGCTGGGGGGAAGTTGGAGATGGTGGTCTGTTTGCAAGAAAATATAGACATCTTTGCTTAGAGTAACACAAAGATTCCAGAGATTAATGTAGAGTTTGTCTGCTATCGCCTCAACCTGGATCCCAAGGTTGCCCCCGTCCATCAGAAGCAGAGGAAGAGCATCACTATGCTGGCTAAACCAATCCGAGAAGATTTAAAGAAGCTATTGGAAGCGGGTTTTGTTTAAGAGATCCAGTATCTAGGCTGGGTCTCCAATATTGTAATGGTTAAGAAGTACGGAGGGGGCTAAAGGCTATGTATTTATATTTCTAAGTTGAATAAAGCTTGCCCAAAGAATTGCTACCCCTTGCCTCGAATCGACATGCTGATTAATTTAGCCGTCGGTTTTCCCGTGATGAGTTTCCTTGATACTTTTTCAGGGTATCACTAGATCTGGATGCATCCTCCTAGCTATCACGACATCCCCTTCATCACAAGTAACAATTGTTATAGCTATAAGATGACACCCTTTAGGCTAAAGAATGCAGGCGTGACCTACCGAAGAATGATGGAACAAGTATTTAAGAAGCAAAAGGGGTGGAATCTGGAAGTGTATGTGGATGACCTCCTAGTCAAGGGAAGGAGAATCACGAAGCACACTAAGGATTTGGTGGAGACCTTTGTGAATCTACAAAAGTTTAAGATGTGGCTCAACCTGGCAAAGTGCATCTTCAGAGCGGGAAGGGGGAAGTTCTTAGGTCACCTCCTCATTTCGAGGGAGTGGAGTGTAATCCCGACAAATTAAGAGCCATCATGGAGATGACATCCCCAAAGAATTCAAAGGAATTCCAGGGGCTGACCGAAAGGCGACGAATCTTAGTCGCTTCCTATACAAGGCGGGAGAGAAGTGCTCTAATTTTTTCAAGACTCTCTATCGCAACCAGAAGTTTGGGTGGACCGCAGAGTGTGAGGAGGCTTTTGGAAAGCTCAAGCAACATCTAACTCAAGCTTCTCTACTCCAAGGCCTATAAGATGGAAAATATCTACTCCTTTATTTAGAATTGGGAGCAGAGGCAATCAGCTTTGTGCTTATCATAGAACTGGGGAAGAGGTAGATCCCCATCTACTATGTGTGTAGGGTGCTTAAGTAGGCAGAGACAAGGTTTCCAATCCATGAGAAACTAGCGTTTGCCTTGGTGATTTTGGTGGGGGGGGGGGGTCCGACCATACTTTCAAGCTAATTCTGTCAAGGTTTTCTCCGATCATTCGCTACGAAATATCTTGGATAGAGTGGAGCATTCAGGAAGGTTGGCAAAGTGGGCAGTAGAGCTTAGTGAGTTTGACATCTCTTTCTTGCCAAGGATGTCGATCAAGGCCCAAATAGTGATAAATTTCTTGGCTGGCTTCTCGACTGAGACTAGAGGAGATAAAGGCTCTTCCAGCCCAGTATTGTGGAATATGTTCGTTGACGGAGCTTCATGTAAGAGCTCGGTAGGAGTATGCATCATTATGGTGAGCCCGCAGGTAACTAGGATTGAGCAGGTAGTCAAGATCCTCTTCCCCGTCACGAACAACAAGAAAGAGTACGAATCCATAGTAGCCGACTTGCGTCTCGCGAAGGAGTTGAGAATACAGGACCTCAAGGACTTCACTGACTAAATGGTGGTCACTTCGCAAATCAGGTGAGAGTTCGAGGTGTGCGACCTAATCCTACAGAGATATTTGGCAAATGTGAAAGACTTGGTGGGAGGTTTCCAATCATTCTTCATCGAGCAAGTGCCAAGAGAGAAGAAATTAGAGGCAGACTACCTAGTCAAGTATAGCCCAAGGGTCGGTGGAACTGTGACAGAGTTGTTTCGACCGTCCATCGAGAAAGGGGAGATGATGAAGATCAAATGGAGAGCTTCTTATAAGGACCCATTCATTACTTTCTTAACGACATACCAACTTCTCACCAGCGAGGTAGACCAGAGGATGTTTCAATACAAAGAGGCCTACTATTTGTTGCATGAAGGAGAGCTATATTGCAAGACCCTCTCAAGACCCCTGGCCAGATTCCTGTCAGAAGAAGAGATCCCTCAAGTGCTCAAAGAAATTCATTCAGGAGAGTGTGACAACCACTCTGGGACTCACACTTCGGAGCAAAGAATCTTGAGGAATGACTACTTTTAGATGACCATTCATAAGGGTTTAGAAGCCTTCTCGAATAAATTTCTGAAGTGTCAACCCTTCACACCTCTATAGTTACAGCCAACTCGACAACTTCGCTCAATCACTGCCCTTTTCCCCTTCACCATCTAGGGAATGGATTTGATAGGCCCTTTTGCCTAGGCTAGCAGTTAGAGGAATTTTTTACTCGTCATGATTGACTACATCTCCAATTGGATTGAGGCGAAATCTCTTGCAAAGGACACATATCAGATCATGAAGAATTTCATCTGGGGAGAGATTGCTTGCACGCTCAGGATCCCTCTCTCCATCATCACCGACAACAACCCGTAATTTTTCAGCTTGGAGCTGGAAGACTTCTGCAAGAAGTTAGGAATGGATATTTGTTGCCTCTATACACCACCCTCAGAGTAATAGATAGGTGGAGGATACCAATAAGCTAATCATCAACCTCCTAAAGAAGAAGGTCACCAACCTGAAGGGGAACTTGGCGGAGCAACTCCCTTCGATCCTATGGGCTCTTAGAATAACTCCTAACTCAGTTATGGGGGAAATGCCTTTCAAGTTGTCCCATGGGTCTGAAGCTCTCATCCTAGTGGAGTTTGAAGTCCGAAGCCCAAGAGTCGTCGCAGCAGGAAAATGCAGTGAAGAATGGCACCTGGAGAATGAAGATGCTCAAAAACTTTTTTTGGACTACATCAAGGAGTTTTGAGACCTAGCCTATGTCCATCAAGAGGAGGTCAAGATGAGAATGACAAAGCACTTTGACAAAAATGTTCGCCTCAAGCAGTTCCTTGCAGGAGATCTCATTAGAAAGAAGGTTAACGTGGTAGGAAGGCCAGCTGTCATTGGCAAGCTAAATCTTAATTGGAAGGGACCCTTCATCATCCAAAGAGGCTCTAGCCACTAGAGTCCTTGTTTGCAAAATCAAGAAGGGGAGCTACTAGGAAGCACCTAGAGTGGGGATGACCTGAAAAGGTTCTATCCCTAGCGATAACGCATAATAGCTGCTTGTATGTAAAGTTATTTTTGCATTTTTATAAAAATTCTTGTCCCCTGAAACATGGGTTGGTACGAGTTGTCTTCTTTGTTCAAATCGCCTCTAGTTAGCTAGAAGCAATGAAGTCAATCTCCACAATCGGTTTGGGAAACTTGTGTTAGGTATGGTTTCCACAATAACCCTTTTTTGAAGAAGTTCCCCTTGAGCAAAAATGAATTGAGTTTGTATTGGACAATGCTTTCAAGTTATGTGCTTGCAGGATTTAATTGTCAAGTACAAACTAATGTCAGATTACAATAAGTCATAAAACACAGGACTGTGCAATGTAATTCCTCATTGTGTATGACTTGGTATTTACTCATGTGTAATCTCTCTATTAGGGTGTACTTCATTTTCAAGTAAATGGGATACTCAAGGAAATGGGTGGTTGCTGAGTTCAGGATGTATCAAAAAAATTCTAAGTTAAATTTGTCGAGTATTCACATAAACTCTCCTGTCATTCGTTGAGACGTCACATGAAGACTCGTGGAATTCGTCGAGTTTACTCGGGAAATTTCTGATAATTTCTTAAATCTTTTTCAGGAATGGCTAAGTTAAATTCGTAGAGTATTCACGTGAAATCTCGTGTCATCCATCGAGACGTCACATTAATACTCATTGAATTCATATAGTATTCTCGAGAAGTCCAATGACTCTTAACAGAAAATTTTCTTCTGGTCCCATTTTTGTCTAAGTATAATTCGTCGAGTGCTTTCGTGAAATTCGTCAAATGCTTTTGTATAATTCGCCAAATTCTTTTGTGTAATTCGTCGAGTGGCTAAGTGATTTGTTGAGTATTCTAGTTATGTCACGAGTGATCTCGACGAATGGACTTAGCAAATTTTTTGGTTCGATTTTCTGAAGGGTACTGTTTTCAGAAGTCGACCATGTACAATACATGTGAAAGCTTGTTTTGAAGAATATTTCTAGCCGTTGTAGAGGAATCCTATAAATATCAAAGACTATATTTTACTCAACAAAAATCACAAAAATCATAAGAATCACTCTTAACCTATTTTTACAAATCGTGAACGGCTGCAAGCTTTTCCTTCCAGATTTACTATTTATCGGAAACGCACTGCCCGACGATCTAGAAGTTCACAACCGACAATTTCTCACAAGAATAGTTTCGACATATCATTTCTTTCAGATTCTACAAAGGTTCTTCTTGATATCAGATCCTAAGATTTCAGATCAAAGCTTTCAAGTCTTTCAAGTCTTCTCCTTCAACATTTATTTCAAGATCTACTCTCTAAGAAGGAAGAGGATTTAATCTACTCAGATCTAAAGAAAAAGATTGTTTTCAATCTATAAACTTGTACCAAATCATTTTTTTATAATTGTAGGAAGTTTCTACTTTCGAGTTTGTAGATTTATGTTAATTTGATCGAGGGTAGGAGAGATTGTTCTCTGAGTTGTAGGAGCGTTGTCTCCGAGTTTGTAGGAGTTGAGGCTCGAAGGTGTAAGATTTTCATAATTTGTGTTTTGGTGAAGTGGTCGAGTCTACCCCGAAGTGCTAGATATGCAAGGCGGGACATTGGACGTACCCATTCTAGGGAACCACTATAAATCCTTGTGTCTGTGTTATATTTATGTGTGCTTATTTATTATCATTTTTTAATCCATTAAAAGACGCAGAACTCTCCTATTCACCCCTCTAGGTGATTTAGGTAGACAACTAGATACTTTTAATTGATATCATAGCAAGGTTGTTCGTTAAAAGGTTAACACCTTGAATAAGATCTCAATCTAGTTGTCAAAAAGTCAAAGCATAAGATTTTCTTATATGGATAGAAGCAAGCATATGTTCCCCATGAAGTTGCCAGTGTGTTCTAAGGAAAAATTCCCCATGTGGAAAAAAGGGTGAGGTTCTTCATGGAAGCAGCTAATCTAAGAATTTTCCAGATTGTTGAAGAAGGCCCCCATGTACCCATGATTGCATCAACCATAAATCCTACTCTTTTGGTTCCGAAAAAGATGTTGGATCTAAATAAAGATGAGATTGCTCTTATCTTTATAGACAAAAAAGCAATAAATATTATTGCTAGTGTAGTGGATGACTCGATGTTACAAAACCTAATCCACTACAAGTCTTCCAAAGAAATATGGACTTCTTTAATAATCCTTATGGGAGGAACGAAGGAGGTTAGGGATGACCAAAAATCCATCCTCAACCAATAGTATGAGGCATTCAAGCAAGACAAAGGAGACTCAATAGCTGACTGTTATGAGAGATTCTTCCAAATTATTAAAAGCCTGAGGAACTATGGCCGCGTGTTCACAAACGGTGAATTCAACGACAAATTCTTGAGATCTCTGACGAAAGAATGAGATAACAAGGTTTTTGCGATAAGGGAGTTTGATAAACTCACTGATACAGATCCACAGAATCTATTTGGGAAGCTGCTTTCCTATAAGCTTCAGATTAACACAAGAAAAGCTTAAGAAGGAAGTAGATCCTCTTCCAGAGAAAATTCTGTGGCCCTGAAGGCTAAAGGGTCAAGGAAATCTAGAGCTGTGTCTCTTGCTAGAACTTAAACCTCATGTGATCATGATGAATTAGAGCCAAACACCTCGAGCACAGAAATGTCCGATGGAGAATTTTATCTTCTCTTCAAGCAATTCAAGAGGATGCTTAACAAGAGGAGGTAAATAAGAAATCAGCCCTCCTTGTCTGATTACAGGAGATCACGTCGGGATAGTGATCATTACAAGAAGAACTACAATAGTAAAGAAGGGTATACGCCTAAATGAAACAAACATATTTCATCTGACATTGTATGCTACTATTGTAATAAGATAGGGCATATAATTGCTGATTGCCCTTATAAAAGAAGGAAGGAACAAGAGGAGAAGAAAATAAATCCTTCTGTGGAAAGAAGAAAGAATAAAAGAGCTTCACAGCAAAGAAGCCAAATACTCTGAGCGATAGTGACTCAAGTGAGTCAAGCTCAAATGAAGAAGCCTATTTTGGGCTAATGGCTCAGTGATATGAGGATGAAGGCAACTCCCCATATAATGGGAAGGTAAATTCTCATACATCACACTCTGCGTTTTAAATAGTCTCAGATGGTCATGAAGACTATTCTCTCAAGATGAGTCAGATCTATTTGCTCAGTATAAGGTACTGCTGACAGGATTTGATAAATGTCGTAAGGTCATCAAATACCAAAGCAAAGAAATTGCCTCTCACAAGGCATTGAACTCTAAAGTGAAGGAAGAAATCGAGAGATTAACTCATCTAAAGGATGAAGTTCAATCCTTGAAAGAAGAACTTATGAACTCTACTGAACTAGTAAGGTTGAAGGAGAAAGTCATTGATGAACTAGAAGAAAAGCTGTTAGCCAAGAAGAAACTTGTAGTAAGCTTCTTGAAGCCAAATACTGTCCTTACTCTCATAGATGGATTTTCTGCTCTGAAGAAGGGTAGTGGTGTTGGACATAAATCTGCTAAGGGAAAAGGGAAGGCTCCTCAATGTCATACTACTTTCAAGAAAGTCATCTTTCCAACTAACAAGTATGACTTTGAGACATCCTACATTCACTTTGCTAAACCAATATATGTTGACTATAACAAAAACTACCAAGGATGGAGCCATCCTAGAGATTTTGGAACAAGTGCTGTAAAAGGACCTCACGAAGAAATTATCCTTAAGGATTAAGGTCTATTCGTTTATGGACCGAGTGCAAAGAAGACACTAAAGGTAAAGCCTATTATTGTCAAGCCAATTGAGACAAAGAAGTCTTGTGTGTGTTGTAATCATGAGGCTTCTACCTCAGAGTTAGCTGCTCCCGCTAGACCACCCATTCACAAGGTAAAGCAAGAGAACAAAAGAAGGTACAACATGTTTGACTGTTGGTATTGTGGCAAGGTTGCTCACTTTGCCACCGATTGTTGGCATCATCCTATGAATTATAGAACTCCATGAATTAACACTGCTAGAAAGACCACTCGCAATGTTAATACTCTCAGTGGTGTCAAGCTAACCCAGAACCCAGGACCCAAATCTATTTGGGTTCCTAAGGGAAATTAGTTTGTAAATATAGGTATGTCCAAAAGCCAACAAAATGCCAATTTGATATTTGGACATCATATGCTCTCGACACATGAACTGGACAAGAAGCCAACTTCAAGCGTATACCCCAGTTGAGGATAGTCCAAAAGTTATTTTTGGCGGTTCAGATAGGGGAATCACAAAAGGCTGTGACATTATTACCAACGGTATAGTCTCTTTCACAGAGTTAAGGGATTACAACATAATCTCATTAGCATAAGTCAATTATGTGACAAAGGAGATATAGTAGAGTTTTACAAGGATAAGTGTTTGATAAAGTCATCTAATAACTCAGAAACAATTTTAACAGGCACTCGAAGTAGAAATATTTTTTGTTTATTTTTTTTTTGTTTAGACTCTTCTATACTAGTGTGCATTTTAACAAAAGATAGTCCGTCTCTCTGAGACCAATGACACACGATTTTATCACATATTAATTTCAAAACTATTAATATGCTATTTTCTCACATCTTAGTGTGTGATGCCCCCACGGTTAAGTGCGTTAAAGAGAGATCTTGTCATTCATGCCAAATGGGCAAGAAGACAAGGGCTACCTTAAAAATCATCGTTGGCAAAGATTCTACCAGAATCTTATATCTGCTCCATATGGACTAATTTGGTCCCTTGCAAATTCATAATTTAAAAGGTAAAGCTTACATATTGGTTATTGTTGATGATTACTCACGGTTTGGATGGGTGTTCTTTCTGAAGCACAAGTCAGACACATATCACTCCTTCACTAATTTTGTTAAGCAAATTCAGAATGAATTGAACTACTCTGTGGTCAAAATTAGAAGTGACCATGGAATAGAATTTTAATCTGGTGCCATGACAAAATTTTGTGAAAGTTTAGGTATCTTTCATGAATTTTCCTCTCCTTGCACTCCACAACAAAATGGAGTCGCTGAGAGAAAGAATAGACCTCTCATAGAGACATGCATTACCATGTTGAATGATTCTTCATTACCAATGTCTTTCTAGGTGGAAGTCATCAACACTGCTTACCACGTGCAAAACAGAGAACTCATATACAACACCCGTCGTAGGACACCTTATGAACTATTAAAGGGCAAGAAACCAACTGTCTTATTTTATAATTTTTGGTAGCAAGTGCTTTATACTTTATAATGGGAAATATTACAAAACTAAGTTTAGTGAAGAATGCTTTGAAGGTATTTTTGTAGGCTATATTAGCCATAGTAAAGCTTATAGAATTTTCAATAAGAAAACCCTAGTGGTAGAAGAAACTTTTAATGTTGTATTTGATGAGATAAGTATGCTTCATAGCAGCTCCTCTAGTGTATTTGTTGAAGATACAGGTACAAAGTTAAAAAAAATAAGCTTGGAAGAAAATGGAAAGGAAGATTCTCCAAGAATAAAAAAAAGTCAACACTCCAAGCCTAGTGGAAGAAGAACTTCAAGATGTAGAGCTCCATCAAATTGAAGAAGATGAACAAGAAGTAGCAGAACCTCCTAGTGGCATAGAGGATGAGAGGAATCTAGTGATCAGGCACTCAAGATATCATCAAGTTTATCAGTCATTAGAGACCCTCATGATGGAGTAAGAATAAGAAGAGGTACAACTAACGAAATTCTGCACTTAAGCTTTCTCTCATAGATTGAGCCAAAGAAATTTGAAAAAGAAAATAGAGATGCTTCATGGATCATTGCAATGGAAGAAGAGCTCAATCAATTCAAGAGGTGCAAAAGTTGGGAGCTAGTGTCACAACCCGCATTTTCTCCGTATTAAATAATACGTTAGAGAAAGAGAAAATATGCGCCGTGATGCCACGCTGTGCAGAGGACAACTGCAGGCGCTCAGGCAAAACCTACTCCTAGTACTTTTCATGAAAATTCATGATTTATAGTTTTAAACAGGATTTAAATTAAGTTTTAATGACCGTGTCCCTCAGTTCTGTGGATCGACTCGTCCACACTTACAGTGTACATAGAAATATGCAATGGAAAATACTTAGTTTTATTTACTTATCATCCTATACGATCATGACACCCAATGATAACACGGCATATACAGACCTCTAGGTTTAGTGTATGTACGAAATAACTTTATAAACCTTTAAAATAGAGTGTTATTCATTTTGAAAGATACTACGTAATGATGCTATAAATCCTTTTAATTTTATACTTAAAATACCTAACATGCATTTCTAGCATAAAACTTCTTAAAGAACATGTAAGCTATACAAAACCAGCAAGAAGGTAAACTAGTAGCTATCAAAGTGTCTAAAATCACAAACAAACTATGGGTGTCAACAACCTGACACAAACCTACAGAAACACAATAGTATGTCTGAACTAGGTAAAACAAAACTACAATAAACAAACTACCTCATGACGATGAGGTGAAAAGAAGTCCCAGCTAAGACTGCAATACTAAAATCACCAGCTCTAGCTCCACAAACAGCTACTGTCCTGAGCCTAGGGCATTCAAAAGAAGAATGCCTCAGCAAGAAAGTATAAGTGGCCGCGGGAAGTCAAAAGTAAAAAGATAAACAATGGTCAATAGGGGGTACCAACCCCAGACCGAATATACTGAAAGAAAGGTAAAGCATGTATAATAAGTAAACAGTCAGAAAACTTGCATGATCATCCACGTACCTGACCACACTAGACATAGTGGAGAGCAATAGTTTAAAGGTACTACTATAATCCGACAACCTAAATATATAGCAAAGTTCCTAATAGTTTAAACAAAGAATTCAATTATTAACATTGGTAAGCATCCGTCAAATGTGGGGTGAGTTACCTCCGCCAACACACCCACATAACAGACTCCACAAGGGCACCAAGGGAAACACCGGTTAGCATCCGACAATAGTGGGGGGGAGATACCTCCGCCAACACACCCACCAACTCCACGAGCACCCATGGGGAAAAGGTGGTCTCATAACTCGACACACCAAAACTAGAAAAATATCCAGTAACTGTGGTGGGAGATACCTCCTCCAGCACCCCAGCAGTAACAACCAAACAACACCGGGGAAAACCCCGCAAGGTAAAAATCTCAAAATACAGGGCATTGTGGCGGTGGTTTAATAAACTAACACCAACAGCCCTAAAACAACTACTTATAACTCAAAAATGGCACAACCGACTAGTCTAGATATCCCTAATTTTAGCGTACGGATCTCACCAAGGCAATCATACCTTATCGAATAATCAACTAGACTCGTCGAATAACTCGACAAATGGACTTGACTAAACAGAGGCTCATCCAGTGAATGAATTACCTTTTCGATGGTTTAAAAGATTTATAATATAAGGACTTAAGCGACAAACATGAAAAGACAAATTCGACGAACGAAATACAAGTTTGATGAAGTGAACCCCAGACTTGGTTGAATTAGCAAGGTTGAATTGACACTTAGAAAAACATATTCGGTGGGGGTAGATAATAAGAAAAATCATGAAAATGCTAGACGAACCCGACAAAATTGGTAGGCCAACAGAGCGACATGAAGAAAAATTGGTTAGGTATGCGACAATTGCACACCAAAAGTTGATTCCAAGCAGAAAAAGGATAATGCAACAACAATCATATCACAATAGGGGTGAGAGGGAAGGAATAAACCACCACTTGCCTTGATTTCACTCGGAATCGTCCTCCAAAATACTCCACAACGTAGATCGTTCCAAAGAAAGGCACGACGAAGTGAAATCTACAGAAAATCGGTCAAAACGGCGGTTTGGGCTGAAAAACCTCGCGTGAAAAAGTCATCGAAATGGGAAATACGTACCACACACGCGTAGCTCTCGTTGAGAGCTTTCCAGATCTATGCTCCGTTGAAGATTTCGTCCACCGAGGCTCCCGAAATCGCGGCCTGATGTTCACGAACAAGAAGTCGCCGTTTTGGTTTCTGTTCGGACTCTTGGAGAAGTTGAATAGGGTTTTCTCTAACCTGAGGCCTTTATATACTTAATAGTTATAATAAAATTAATAGTGTTAATAATAATATTTATAGTAATAATAACCTTATACACAGGCACGTGGGAAACCAAAATAGAGGCTTAAGATGGCCTTGAATTGAAAAGTGAGCAACATGAAAGTTGTAGATCTCGTTGAGCCGAATAAATTTCATGTTAATCATTTTTTTATTTGATGCCGTCTTGACCCTAAAAATGGGGCCGAACATTCACAAAAAGTGTATGCCCGAATTTCTCGAGAAATAACACGGTTTCTCGAGAAATAGCACTGTTTCTCGAGAAATAGCACGGTTTCTCGAGAAATAGCACGATTTCTCGAAAAATAGCACGGTTTCTCGGGAAATAGCACGGTTTCTCGGAAAATAGCACGGTTTCTCGGTAAATAGCACGGTTTCTCGGGAAATAGCACGGTTTCTCGGGAAATAGCACGGTTTCTCGGGAAATAGCACGGTTTCTCGGGAAATAGCACAGTTTCTCGGGAAATAGCACGATTTCTCGAAAAATCAGTTTTGTCTTATATTTTTTGATAAAAAAATAATGCGGGGGCTAA
The DNA here is from genome assembly GCA_039513925.1 of Platanthera zijinensis. Lineage (NCBI taxonomy): Eukaryota > Viridiplantae > Streptophyta > Magnoliopsida > Asparagales > Orchidaceae > Platanthera > Platanthera zijinensis. The sequence continues at coordinate 102,717,542 of CM077095.1, forward strand.
ACGCACCCAAATTCGAACGAAATTTGCAGTGTAGGCAAATGTCGACGCTACAAATCTAACGGCAAAGACAAAAATAAAATCCGACGTACCGTTCTCGAGATATTAATTTCTAAAGTTTACGACAAACGCAAATAATACAAAACTACAAACGCGCGCCGAGACTCTAAAAATACTCGGATCGCGACGAAACTTGTCGAGCAAGTCCAAAATTAATTAGCTTAATTTTTCCCATGTGAATTTTTTTTAGTTTTTGACGAAAAACACTAAAATCTGGTCAGTCGGACCTAACGGACGTGAAAATGCCCTAACGGCGTCGCACCGTCAACTTGACATTAAAAGTAATTCCCCGACGTCATAAATACGTCATTGCTGAATTAATTAATTACTGAAAAAATCGGGGGCGTTATAGTCACCCCCCCTAAAAAGAAGTTTCGTCCCGAAACTTAACACAACTCCAAAACTAAACCAAAAGAAATAGCCAAATGCCAACAAATTGGAGACGTACCCGAAAACTAGGGGAAGAGATGCGGATGAGATTCCCTCATCGCTGACTCCAATTCCCACGTCACGCTCTCAATGTCTTGATTCTGCCAAAGAACTTTGACCATAGGAATTGTCTTTCTCCACAACACCCGATCCAGAGTCTCCAGAATACGAACAGGTTCCTCGACGTACAAAAGATTAGGCTATAACTGGGGCACCGAGTCGAGGACATGACGATCACTAAGAACACACTTCTATAACTGGCTCACATGAAACACATCATGGATGCCAGGGAAGGTAGCAGGTAACATCAGCTTATAAGCTGAAACTCTGATACGCTCAATAATTTGGAAAGGTCCCACGTACCGGGGTTCCAACTTATGGTTCCTTCCAAATATTCTAACACCAGGCATCGGAGAGACCTTCAGAAAAACCATGTCCTCAACTGTGAACTCCAGATCAATCCTTCGCTGATTTGCATACTTCTCATAAAGCTCCTGAGCTACACGGAACTTTTCCCAAATATGGGTTACAGCAACACTCATCACTTCTAGGGCTTCCGGACCTAACAATAGTCTCTCACCAACCTCAGAACAAAATAAGGGAGTCCTACAGCGCCTCCCATACAAAGCCTCAAATGGGGCCATTTGCAAAATTTCTTGATAACTGTTGTTTTACGCAAACTCCATCAGTCTGAGATGCTCGTCCCAAGCTCCACCATAGTCCAAGATATAACACCTGATCATATATTCCACAATCTGATTAACTTACTATGTTTGACCATTAGTCTGCGGATGATATGCAGTTGAAAACCTGAGGTTAGTGCCCAACGCTCCTTGCAGGATCTTCCAGAATCATGACATAAACCTTGAATTTCGATCTGACACGATACACACTGACACCCCATACAATCGGATGACCTCTTCTAGATACAAGTCAACTATCTTTTTCATAGAATATCCAATCTTGAAAGGTACAAAGTGCCCACACTTTGTCAGTCTATCAACTATAAGCCAAACTAAATCATGCCCTCGGGGAGATCATGGCAGGCCAGTAATAAAGACCATCGATATACTCTCCAACTTCCAACTTGGTATTTCCAATGGTGTCAGCTTACCACCAGGCCTAATGATCCGCCTTAACATGCTTGCGGTGAAACACTCGGATACGAACTTTGCTATATCATTCTTCATACCATACCACCACACAATCTATTTCAGATCCTTATACATCTTCATAGAACCAGGGTGATAGGCAATGCTAGAACCATGCACTTCACTACTAATCTTAGTCTGAATATCACCCACCGCTGGGATAAAAAATCTACCTCGGTACGTCAGGGTACCGTCTGCATTTATGGAGAAGTCAGGCAATTCTCCCTTCTCTGTCCTCCCTCAGAGATGTTGAAGATCTAGGTATTCCTTCTGATGCAACCTAGTGAGGGTAATCCACGATGGCTCTGCTGCCTCCAAGTAGGAAGGCCTAGCACTACTGCCGACTGAAATGTCCATTAGTAAGATCTCCTCCACCAAGGACTACATGGTGAGGTTGAAGATCTGCATGGTCTTTCTGCTCAAGTCATCATATACCATATTATCTTTACCACGATGATAAAGGATCTCTACCTCATAGTCTGCAACGTACTCCAACTACCTATGCTGGCGCAAATTCAGCTCCTTCTGAGTGAAGACGTACTTCAAGCTCTTATGGTCTGTATAAATCTTGCACAATACGTCATACAATAGATGTCTCCAAAGCTTCAGGGCGTAGATCATAGCCGCAAACTCTAGATCGTGCATTGGATAATTCTTCTCATGGATATTCAATTGTATCGATCCATACGTAATCACTTTGCCTTTCTGCATCAAGATAGATCTGATCCTGACGTGCGATGCATCCACATATATAGCGTATTCCACTCCCTCAGTAGGCAATGTCAACATTGGGGAAGTGCACAATCTCCTCTTCAATTCGTGGAAGGATCCCTCACACTCATTGCTCCACACAAAAGCTGTGTTCTTTTGTGTGAGCTTAGTCATTGGGGTAGACTAAATTGAAAAACCCTTCCACAAACCTTCTATAATAACCTGCTAACCCTAGGAAGCTTCTGATCTCCTTAGGTTTAGTAGGTCTCTTCCAATCCATAACATCAGAGATCTTTTCTGGATCAATTGAACTCACATATTTACTCACCACATGACCCAGAAAGGATACTTGGGGTAGCCAGAACTCAAACTTGCTCAGCTTCGCGTATAACTTATGCTAACTCAGGGTAAATAGGACCAAACACAAGTGCTGAGCATGCTCCTCCGCACTCCGTGAATATACAAGCACGTCGTCAATAAATACGACTATGAAATGGTCCAAGAAATCCTTAAACACTCTGTTTATCATATCCATAAAGGCAGAGGGCGCATTCATAAGTCCAAAGGACATCACCAAGAACTCAAAATGTCTATGTCAAGATCGAAAAGCTGTCTGCGGGACATCAGACTCACAGATCCTTAACTGGTGGTAGCCTGAGCAAAGGTCAATCTTAGAAAAACATCGTGCTTCCACACAACTAATCAAACAAATCATATATCCTCGGCATCGGATACCTGTTCTTGATGGTTACCTTGTTTAACTCTCTATAATCGATGCATAGCCTAATCGAGCCATCCTTCGTTTTCACAAATAGGACTGGTGCACCCCAAGGCGAAAAGCTCAGTTTAAGAAATCCATACTACAACAACTCATCGAGCTGAGTACGTAACTCTTCCAGCTCGTGTGGGCCATACAGTACAGTGCCTTAGCGATGGGGCGAGTATCAGGCTCGAGATCAATAATGAACTCTACATCTCTCTCAGGTGGGAGAACAGGAAGATTAATTGGGAAAACATCCGGAAACTCCTGCACCACGAAAATATCCACGACACGCGGTGAACCACTAGTAGTTCTAAAATAGAAACGAGGTAAGTAAAACAACCGGAATCTAAGAGTTTCCGAGCACATACTGCAAAAATAATCGGGGAATCCTGGCACGGGAAGCCATACACACTCATGGGGTGGGTGTTTTCCTTCTTGAATTCCAAGCGCTTAACCTTATACTAGATCACAACATCATAACGGGACAACCAGTCCATGCCCAAAATCACGTCAAAGTCCTCCATGTCAAGCTCCTTTAGATCAGTAAATGCGACGAAATCTCCTAAGAGAATAGGGCAGCTCTGGATACCCTGGTTCGACACCACTGAGTCACCGAGGGAAACTTAACATGGAAGGAATCGCCAACTAGATCAAGAGGCAACTGATGGCGCTCTACGAAAGTCCTAGCCACGAACGAGTGGGTAGCATCGGAGTCGAATAAAATGCGAGCCATATGGTTCTTTATCTTAAACTCTCCTAAACAAAAGCGGATACGTAACTATCCAAACATAGTTCTTAGGAAAAATCTAAAAGCTAATAGTTAGTTTATAATCTAACCTGATATCACTTGAGTGGAGGTCTGTGCTTCCTCCCTGGTCATCACGTTCAGCTTGCCCTTTCCTTTGTCCAGATATGGCGGTAGCGGCAGGGCCCGTAGCGGAGCAGGCTGCAATAGATGTAGAGTCCGTTGACCTGCGAACTTCATATGTCCCTTCTGCCCATACTGGTGGTAGGCTCTATCCTTTGACCAGCATCGACTCGCATCATGCCCCTTCTTTCCACAGATAGGGCATACTAAATTTCCTTTGGGTGTGCCCTGAATGGAGAGCACCCGCTGCTGCTTATGAGCTCTAATCCTCTTAAAACACTTTTCATAAGGGTTGCCAGGATGACTATAGAAGCTACACGCTTCTCCATCTTCTTCTTGGATGCAAGGGCTAGATGCCATAGAACTTCCCTCATCTTCAGGCTTTCTCTTTTCTTTTCTTAATGCAGCACCCCGATTCTTGGCATTATCAATCACCTCAAATTTCAGAGCGGCTTCTACTGCCTCAGCATAGCTCTCAGACCTATAAGCAAAAGCCAATTGCTGAATGTCGCTGCGAAGGCCTCCTAGGAATCCCTTCACCCTTTGTGCCTCTGAGGCTACCAATTCTAGTACAAACTTGCTCAGCTTACTAAACTCCACTTTGTACTCACTGACAGTGAGTTGTCTCTACTTCAAATGCAGGAAGTTTTTCATCAAACAGTATCGCTCGACCGACGAAAAAAACTTTTTAAGCAACATTCCTTTGAAGGAATCCCACGAACACCCATCTGTCAGAGTCTCCTTCTCTCGAATCCACCAGCTCTTATCCAAACCCTTCAACTGGTAGGAACCAACCATCACTTTCTGGCTTGTAGAGATTCCTTAGTACGAGAAAATCTCCTCTATGGCAATAATCCAATCATCCAGTGCCATGAAGTGGGCTCTCTCATCATAGGTGGGAGGTACCAATCGCTGGAAGTGTGATATAAAGATCATCTCTGGTGGCAGTAGAACTGGGGGTACCAGGGGAGTAGGAGGAACATGCTCATCTTGACCCACAGTAGGGTCTAACACCATCAGCTGTTACCCAGAGGCGGCAGTCAGCAGCGATTGAATCTAAGATTGCATTACAATCAACTTCCTTGACAGGGCCTCATCGCTCTATCACAGCCCTTTGATTATAGCTTTACTTTGTGCACCTAACGACTCACCCTCAAATTGGGGAGTCGACCTAGTCGCAATACGCTTTGGTGACATTTCTAAAAATACACATAAACACCACATTAAAACCTTAGCTTAAAACTAGGACTACACAACTTAGTTCAGACCATACTTGAATAGACACTTGCTCTTGTTGCAAACTTGCTGTGGTATTTTATAAATGATGTTATGTCTTACTTAGGATGATATATTCTCATCTTATTGACTCTTATGCTTATGATATGAATGCATGAATTCTTTATTCTTATTTAACACCATGTGTGCACATTTGTCATCATGTAAATCTTAACTTAGCACGCGTGCTTATGCGATGATACGGTATGTATGCAGTGTTATGCATTATAAAAAAAAGCCTTAATGCATATTATGAGAGGCGTACACATGAAATGTTATGCATCCCATACTACATAACATCGCATGCAACAAAAGAGAAAACGTGCTATTGGGAATCCATGTGATGGTGGTTATGCATCCTATAGTACATAACCGTCACATATTGTCACCTATGGTGGATCCATATACAAACACATATCATGCATCCCATACTACATAATATGTCCTGTATACTTCTTATCATGCTATGAGTGTACTGTCTATATTTCGGCTAAGACGTACTGAAGATGCATCAGTGTGTGTATGCAAATGAATGGAGAAATTAAAACTTTATCAGATTGGCTGGTTCGACCAACTTGTCAAACCAACCTCCCTCGGATACCAACTATCACAACCCGCATTTTCTCCGTATTAAATAATACGTCAGAGTAAGAAAAAATGTGTCCTGTGCGGATAGAGGACTGGCGGCTTGCCAGGTCTATAATGGTGTAGTAGTCGGCTTTTGCTCTGGTGGCCTGGACGATCTACCGCATGGCCTGTGCGGACAGGACTTGTGGCTTGGTAGGTCGGAAATGGTGCAAAAGTTGGCTTTTGCTTTGGCGGCCTAGCGGTCTATTCACACTGACTATGCAGATAGAGGAGGTGGCTTGCCAGGCCGGGTTTTGTTCAGCCGACAGTTAGTTCCCGGGAAATAACCGGGCAGATATGATTTCTATCAGCGGAGCTCTCCAAGATTGGCAAGGTGCAGACTCGGTTGGAGTTTGCGGAGTCCGGGTTGTGGGCTGAACCAAGGTTCAGGAGATCGGCATGGCATGTGCGGTCTAGCTCTTGTGGTGCGGGTGGTGGAAACCGCTGAGTTTGCCAGTTAGAGCAGAATGGCGCTGGAGTTCGCCGGGTTGTGCGGGATGGCGCAGTTTGGGAGGTCACATGGACTGTGCTGACTAATATTTCTGTCTGCCGAGTTTGGCAGCAAGAAGCCTTGTCTGCCTTGGTTGCGAACTCCGGGTATACGGACTGGAGTGGTGTCAGCAAGCGTGAGCGGACTAGAGCTATGTCCATAGGTGGACGGATTGGGGTGGATCCAGGCAGACTGGCTTCTATCCAGCCTCCTTGATGGCAGGCAGATAGACTGGTGTTCGGCCTTATCTATGCGGACTAGGCGGGCTGCTCTGTACTAGCTGCGGGCTGGGGTTGTGTTTCTATCCACTAGGGAGATGACCAAACTCCTCTCCGTTCCTATAAATAGGACCCCCCGTGACATCATAAAAAACTAATTGAATAGTAAGTTGAGCATGGGTTAATTATTGTGGCCTCAAATTTTTAGTCCGCGCGGTTTGAGAAGGTTAACCGGTTTGTTGTTTGCAGGTTGTGTCGCTAGTACTGAGAAGCCAATTTTTTGGTACTGATTGCGGTCAGGGGTCAGTGGAGCTTGCGATTTACAATCAGTGGGTTGCAGCAGGTCGCGGGTGTGGCCAGCCGGTCATCTCTCCTTCTACTTTCCCAGTTCAATAACTTGTCCGCCGGTCTCGGCGGTCTGTTCTTCAATTTGGCAGTGGCTTGTTCACGGACTCTAACAGCTAGGAGACTTTTGTGGTCAGGCGGCTTGTAGAGAGTGTACAAAGGTGTTCAGTAGAATAACGGGTTGTCCACGGTCTATGCAGACTCTGTAATTCAGTTCAGTGCAACAAAAGCTTGGCGGTCTCGGCAGTCTCGGCATTCTCAAAGGTCTCTGAGGTAGTCTGCCCGATTTATTGTTCTTGCTTTGTTTGTTGATCTTCCTTTGTACATCGGCGAATCATGTCTCACCATGTATGTACTTCCTTGTAAAGAAGATTGTTGATAATACAAGACTTATTAGTGCTTTCTATTGTTTCTGATTATTGAGCTTGGTTTATGGTTGAGTGCTCCTATGCCTGGTTCCCATTTTACTCTTGATCAAGGTGTCATCTTGATTAATTTGAAAGTTTTACTTGGTATCAGAGCTATCTCCCTGATCATCTTGATAAATTTTAACATGGTATCAGAGGGAACAGAGGTTTGAGCAGTGATCAACCATCAGTTGTGCTCGATGCTTTTGGAAGCTAATTGATAAGTGGTTATTGCAATGGAAGGTGGGTTAGTAAGAGGTCTTGGTATTGAGCTTTTAATGCCGACTAACTTTAAGAAGTGGTGGTCGTGCATGGAAATCTATCTTCTGGGTGAGGATCTTTGGGAGGTCATCTATGGCCACGACAAGAAAGAAGTTACTGCTGCTATTGGGGATGTTGAACAGGTGGAGCTTGGAGGAAAATAAATACAAAGGTTGAGTTTACTCTAAAGCGGGCTATATCACCCGATCTCTTTGATCACATCCTTGGATATCGATGATCTGCTGAGATTTGGACTTCCCTTGATGGGTTGTTCAACAAGAAGAATGTAGCACGACTACAGTTCTTGGAAAATGAGTTGGCAAGAGCCACTCAGGGAGACTTGCCCGTCTCATCGTTCTTCCTGAAGATGAAGAACCTTTGCGTTGAGATTTTAGCATTAGACCCGGATAAGCCTATTTCGGAGGCGAAGCTGAAGAGGCAAATAATCCGCAGTTTGCGGAGGGAATATGTTGCCTTTGTCACTTCAATATAAGGCTGGACCAATCAACCATCTTTTCTTGAGCTGGAGAACCTGCTGGCTTCGCAGGAGAGCTTAACAAGTCAGATGGCTTGAGTCACTATCTCTAGAGGAGATGGTGAGGCGCTCTTTTCAGGGAAGAAAATGAGATGGGAAAAGAAGAAGAAGTCGGCTGCTGGTGATGGACCTTCTATTTCATATCAGCAAGAGGAGAGGTTTGCTCCTAGGCTTGATGAGAAGAGGAAGGAAGTCCCAAGGTGCTATAGATTCAACCAGCCTGGCCACTTTAAGAAGGACTACAAGGTGATTCTTCAGTCGACAAACATCGCTCATATAGGGAGATGGAATAAGAACTTGGTTGTGTCTTCAAATAGTTCTTATGTTGATCGGATGAGGGCTAATGATATTGCAGCTATCTGACATAAAATACTGGGACATGTCTAGATGAACAATGAAAGTGAGGATAGATACAACTCTAGAGGGGGGGGGGTGAATAGAGTATTCAAAAATTATGATACCCTACTCAACTCCCTTAGAGTTAATTTGCGGAATTAGTTTATAGATATTGATAACCCTAGAGCCTGACACAAAGTGTAGTGCACAAGAGAGAGCTAACTGTAATTATAGTTAAGCTTGGGATCCTATCACAGTAACTAGCAATCCTAGTTATTTCTACTCACAGCCACAGTGCAATAAATTAAATAAGCAGCACAGATGACACAAGAAATTTTATTGTGGTTCCCTCTAAATAGGTACGTCCACTCTTCTACCACCCTGGTAGGAATCCACTACAGGTTTTTGTTCAGGTGCCATGCCACCAACTGATCTGCTTCAGGTAGATCAAGTAGACCCTTTGAGCTTTTGATCAGGAGCTCAAAATCCAACACAGGTTTTTGATCAGGTGCCCTGCCACCAAGGGTTCACTTTTGAAGGGAGTAATAACCCTTTGTACAGGAGGTTGAGAGAGTTAAGATTTCTTCTCTATTGTTAAACAGATTAGAGAAGCTACTGGATTGCACAGAGCTAGATAGCTCTAAAGAATCAAGGCTCCCCCTGGCTTAGAGAATATCCAGGAAGGAGTCTTGCTTCAGGGTGCAGGAACTCTTCTGAACTAAGACAAAGAACTGTCTTGGGGTTCTGAAGGAGAAGCTTGAAGAAGACTCTTGATTTGGAAAATGTGTTCTTCTTCAAACAGCTTCCTTTCTTCTTCTTCTTCTTCTAAAGGCCTCTGAGTGAAAGTCTTCCTGTAAGCAGGATGAACTCAGGATGAAGAAGAATGCTGAAGAGATTTGATCTTCTCAGTTGAATGTGAATTTCTGAGAGCTGTAGAACTTTCTTGCTTTCTCTCTTTCTCTATGCTGCTATGTATATTTGTAAGTTCTTGTGTATATATTCTGTTCTCCTTTCAAAAGAAACTCTTTATATATGGGCCTTTGCAACGGCTCTAATTTGAGTTTGAATCTTGTCTTCATCTGGAATCTGCAATCTGGGCTGCAAAAAGCATAAAGCAAAAACAAATCCTGCAGACAGACATGCTATAAGGGGATAAAGCTTTCTAAGAAGCTGCATATCCAATCAGATAAGAAGGGTACAAGAAAAAGGTCACATTAGAAAGAACTCTTTATGACCAGAGAAGACTTTCTGAGTCTAACGACTATAAAGGACAACCTGGAAGATAAAGCAGAAAATATATTTCAACTAATAAGACAAAACACTTTGTCAGATAAAGATTGGCTCATGCATAAGGAATGGAGCAGAGATTGCCTGGAAATAATAGCATAAATTTATTGAAATAATATGCCAAATAAATATGAAATAAATCATAGAATAGAAGAGGACAAAATTACTAAAGACATACAGCAGAACGTCGAACGACCCTCGGAGATCGTCGACCGAAGCACAGAGATCGTCGACCTATCAAACAGATAGTCGAACGATACAGATAGTCTAACTACCAAAGCAGATAGTCGAATTACTACAGCAGATAGTCGACCTATCAGAACAGATAGTCGAGCTATCAGATAGTCGACCTATCAAGATAGATAGTCGAGCTATCAAGCAAAACAGATAGTCGACCTATCAAACAGATAGTCGAACTATCAAAGAAAATAGATAGTCGACCTATCAAACAGATAGTCGAACTATCAAAGAAAACAGATAGTCGACCTATCAAACAGATAGTCGAACTATCAAAGAAAACAGATAGTCGACCTATCAAACAGATAGTCGAACTATCAGATAGTTGAACTATCCAAGCAGATAGTCGAACTATCAAACACAACAGATAGTCGACCTATCAAGACAGATAGTCGAACTATCAAGCAACACAGATAGTCGACCTATCAAACAGATAGTCGAACTATCAGATAGTTGAACTATCCAAGCAGATAGTTGAACTATCGAGAAATCTGTCTGGTCAAAAGAAGTCGAGTGGGGTTCGACGATTAGCGAGGCAGATTCCACAGACTGTCGAGCTAACAAGAGTTGAACTAACTCAGAGATAGACGATCTGCTTACAGACAAACGTCGACCAACTGATAGACGATCGTCGAACAGTCGATAAACGATAGTCGAGCGGCGTTCGACCATAGTCGAACAAAAAACAACTTAACCAAATTTTCATCTGGATAAGTGACAACTCTAAAACTAGAGCAAACTAACTAAACAACTAACCTTTGACCATAGATAAATCTTAGGTCAAGAGACTAAAAGAGGGGACTGAACTCAAAACCAAACTAGGGTACCAACAATCTCCCCCTATTTGAGTTAAGTCTCTCAACAACAAAAAACACAAAACAAACTACTGGAAATAAAAACAATACAGGAAAGAAAATATCTAAGCAGCAGATAACATCAATCAAACCGACAAATAAATAACTGTCAATCAATGAAGATTTAAGAGGCATCAGAATCAGGTTTAGATACAGATGAACTAGGAATAAAAGAAATTTTCCTGAAAGGGTCTAAAGCTTCTTTCTTTGATAGCTTTAGATCTTGCTCTCCAATAATTTTAGATTCTGATGTCCTTGGAATAACTGCTTCAGGATGCTTTTCCATATATTTTGAAGGGTCAAACACCTCAGGTCTAACCTGGAATTTATCAAGCTCCTTCTTTCTGAATTTAGACATAGTCGTTAATCCTGTAGTATCTTTACCTTCAGCTTTGGCTTTCCTAATCTGGGCTGATCCAACTAGCTCAAGAAATCTAGCCATCCTGTAATCAGGATCAAGCTCTTGACTTTCATACACATTTTCACAAGTTGGATCTACAGGTTTTACAGCTTTAAATTTAATAGAGAGATCTAACAGGTTTTCAGCTGGCTCTTTATTTTCCTGAATAGCTAGAGAAGAAGGAGGAGCAAACTCAGCAAATTTCTTACTCGATTTTTCAGAGAAAATAACTCTTTTACCTTTTGAAACATTTTTCTCTGCATGATCTGGCTTTGAAGAAGATATGCTCTTGGTTTCTTTAGAAGGAGGAGGAGAAAAGGTTGGTTTCTGATAAACTACCTCCTTCACTTATTCTTTTGCATCAGCATCATGCCTTTGGTATCCAGATTGCGATCTGCCTTGATATCCTTGATTGCTTTTCCTTTGAGAAAATTGGGATGGAGTAAACCTATCAGACGGAGCAGAAGGATTTGCAGACAAGTTGCCAGAGGCTCCTGCACTGGAGGTGGAGGAGGAGGACCTCTAGGAGTCCATTTTGGAGCAGGACTATCATACCTTTTAAACGTCTTCCTTAACTTTTGCTGATTCTTTGAAAATCCCATCCAATGCTGAAATTCTTTAGATTTGGGATCAATTCCTTTCAAGATATAATAAGGGATATCATTGTCAGGGTTTGGAGGAGGAGGAGCCACAGCTTTTCTTTTCTTCTTGGCAGATTTCTTTTTCTTGGATTCTTCAGATTCATCAGAATCATCCTCATCCTCAGAGTTTGAAGAAGGAGGATGATCATAAGGATCAAATGCTTCTTGCACAGCTTTCTCTTTCACTTTTAAAGCAGCTTTTTCTAACTCTTCTTCCAAGGCATCCTGTGCCAGAAGAGTGTCTAGATCTAATCCAGGGGTGTCATCCCAAACTGTAGACTTTTCCACTTGAATTTCTGACACCTTCTCTTGTTCATCAGTAACTGTCATGGAGACCAGTTCTTCTTGCACATCTAACTGAGCTGGTTAAGCAGCCTCAGGATCTTGAATAAGTGGTTCTGGATCAGGTTGAACTTCTAGAGCAGGTTGATGATCAAGTTCTTGGACAGTTAACACTTCTTCCATTATATCTGTAGTATTATGTACACAAATTTGCTAAATGACATTATATCATTCCTTCTAGGTATTCCCATACTAACATGTCAGTTATCAAGTCTAGAAAATGAGTAAAAGAATTACCTTCAGGATTTTCCATAGAATGTCCTAACTCCCATAATTCATCTAGAAAGGAGGTAATGACTCCTTCTAGGTAGAGGGCAACTAAGGGAGTGGAGAATTCTTCTAGGCAGACTTTGACAACAAATTTAGTTTTCATTATAGCATCAACAATATCTTTTTCAGACAGTGGAGGTACTGTTTCTTCTATCTCATTTTCTGTATCTGCTGGAGGATCTGCTGGAAGAGAGGCCATGGGTAATTCAAAGGCATCTTCATAGAGCATCTCCCCCTGCCTGATTTTAGTGGAAACTGAAACCAGGACCCTAGATGAAGAGGGCTCAGCAGATTTGGAGAGGGCTTGAATGGAGGTAGTCAGAGAAGAGATGGAGGATACAAGGGGAGCAATTGCTTCTTCAATCATGATTTTGATTGAAGGAGTAATTAACTCCAGGATGCTTGAGATGAAGGCTGGGGTGATTTCAAATGAAGATGGGGGAATCACAGTAGATGGATGAGCAGCAGGGATGGTGTATTCTTGATGAGATGGAGAGTGAACTGGAGAATGATGTGCAAGAAGATCAATATGATCTGAATGAAGAATTGGTGACTGAGGAGGAGTGGATAGCTCAGACGCTAATAAATCAAAACTAGGATGAGATATCCTAGCAAGATGAGAAGGGAGTGGAGATGCTGGTGGTGATGCATGGAGAATTGTGGAGGAACCAAGAAGATGAGATGCAGAAGATGGAACTTCAACTGAAGTAGATGGAACTGAAGTAGATGGTGGCACTTCAGTAGAGGTTGAAGGTAATGTAGAAGAGGTGGATGGAAAGGAGAGATTGGCTGAGCCTGCTTCTTGAAGGAGGGGAGTGACTGAAGCAGTCCTTGTGCTCTCAGATGCAACTGGAGCTACCCCTGCTGGAGCGGGCTTCAGAAAGCTCCTTTTCCACTTGACAAACAGGGTTGGGTCCATCTTTTTGCTGGCATTGATGGATGTAGAAACTGAGACCAACAGATGGGGATATTTCTCCTTTAGAAATATCCCAAGCACCCTACCCAGGGTGACTTCCTTCTTGCTATTCTTTTTCCTTATCAAATCAAACAAAACTCCTGCCCATTTAATCTGCTTCTTGTTCACGATGGCACACATCAGGGCAAAATGTTGCCTGGTTATATTATCATGGGCAGAGTGCTTTCCCAGAAGCACTTTTCCGACTAGTTCAACAAGGAACTTTATCTTCAACGGAAAGTTCACCTTTAGCAGCTTAGAAGGAATGTCGTCGGCATGTCCTAGTTAAGTCAACATTCTCCCAAATTCAGGGTTATCTTGCTCATAATCCTCTTCCCCATTCAATAATCCATAAATTTCAGTTAAAACGGCGGGAGTCAAAATTACCTCTTCTCCGCCTATCGTTCCGGTCATAGAGTCGTCATTGGAGGACGAAGTGAATGCCCATTCTTTAATCTCCTGGACGTTTATCTTTATTCTTGTGGACATGAACTTTTCCAATCCTTGATCTTTGCAGAGGTTGAGGATTTCCACTATCGCAAATTCACAGCAGCTGAAAGAATCGAAGTCCACGCTGAAACCAGCATCGAACTTCACCACGGACAGGAGGGCTGGAGCAATCGCCATCGAAATGGTTGGAGAAGGTTAGAGAGACGGCGAAGGCAAAACGGCAGAAATCGCGAGACAGGGATCAAGCAGAAAGACGGAATGCGAGAAGACGCTCTCCGTCGACGATAAAAAGAACGATCTCTTAACCTAGGTCGACCATCGGTTTTATATTGAAACAACAATAGTCGATCTATTTTAAAAGATACTGGAGACGATGGTCGAACGGTCGTTCGACGATCGTTCCTGAAGCAGAGTAGTCGATCAATCGTTCGACTATTTCTGTCTTCACAAACAACAAGCTGTCGTCAACCATAGATCGACGATAGGCTCGACCTGTTCGACGATCTGCGAACGTCGGTCGATGATCTTCAAGCAGATAAGCCATCATCAACCATAGGTCGATGATAGGCTTCATCCGATCGACTATCTTCGAACGTCGTTCGACGATCTTCAAACAGGTTTCAACAAAGTCAGACGTCACACTTAGTCTTTTCCATTAATCATGCCTAGTTGAACCAAAAAGAACAGATGCTTCTGTTCATCTAAAGGCTTGGTGAAAATATCACCTCTCTGAAGGTCAGTGGATATGAACTCAAGGCTTATCTTGTTCTTTTCCAAACAATCTCTCAGGAAATGGTGTCTAATCTCAATGTGCTTGGTTCTAGAGTGGTGCACAGGATTTTATGCAATAGAGATAGCACTGGTACTGTCACACATGATTTTTGTGTTCTTGTGTGTACCCATAATCCAAAAGCTAGTTTTGAATCTACGGGATCTGTGAACAACAACTAGCAGCTGCTATATATTCAGCCTCTACAGTTGAAGTTGAGACAGAAGCCTGCTTCTTACAGAACCAAGAGACCAATCTCTCTCCCAGGAACTGGCAAGTTCCTGAGGTACTTTTCCTGTCAACTCTACAATCAGCATAATGAGAATCAGAGTATCCAATTAACTCAAATTCTAATTCAGCTGGGTACCATAGTCCCAGATTTGGACATCCCTTCAGGTATCTCAAAATTCTCTTGAGAAGAATCAGATGAGATTCCTTGGGGTTGACCTGGAACCTAGCACATAGGCATATAGCAAACATTATATCTGGTCTACTTGCAGTTAAATACAATAGGGAACCAACAATGGCCCTATAATTCTTTTGATCAACAGGCTTATCCTGATCATCAGAATCTATAACTACATTAGTAGCCATAGGTGTATGCATTGCTGAAGCATCAGCCATCCCAAACTTCTTTACCAATTCCTTGGTATATTTGGATTGGGAGATGAAGATGCCATCAGCATCTTGCTTTACTTGGAGACCAAGAAAGTAAGACAGCTCACCCATACTACTCATCTCAAACTTAGAATGCATCAAGTCAGAGAACTTTTTGCACAGTTTGGGATCAGTGGAACCAAAAATAATATCATCCACATACACTTGAACTAACAGGATTATATCCTTGTGGTGCTTGACGAAAAGGGTTCTATCAACTACTCCCCTAACAAAGTTGTGCTATAACAGGAAACTAGCTAGAGTCTCATACCAGGCTCTGGGTGCTTATTTGAGTCCATAAAGAGCTTTTTGCAACTTGAAAACATGTGAGGGCTGAGTTGAAGAAACAAACCCAGGTGGTTGTTCAACAAATACCTCTTCCTTTATCTCACCATTTAGAAAGGCACTTTTGACATCCATCTGAAAGACCTTAAACTTCATATAGGCTGCATAGGCTAGAAAGATCCTTATTGCCTCTAGCCTTACAACAGGAGCAAAGGTTTGGTCATAATCTATACCTTCCTCCTGTTTGTAGCCCTGAGCTACAAGCCTAGCTTTGTTCCTTACAATAATTCCATTTGCATCCAACTTGTTTCTAAATACCCACTTGGTTCCTATGATCAGTTGGCCTTTAGGTCTTGGAACCAAAGTCCATACATTACATCTTTCAAACTGATTGAGTTCCTCTTGCATAGCAATGATCCAGTGGGGATCTAGTTCAGCATCTTTAATGGTGAGGGGCTCAATCTGTGAAAGGAAACAAGCATGCATCACATCCTGTCTTAATTGATGTCTTGTTTGTACACCAGCTGATATGTCTCCAATCACTTGAGATGTAGGATGATCTCTAAGTGTGACAATATCAGTAGGTGGGATGTGATCTTGAGCAATAGTTGGGATTAATTCCTCAGGAGGAATTGGATCAACTGTTGGTGGTACAACAACAGCTTCTGCAAAGTCTTCATCACTGTCTGAATCAGTGATGTGAAGAGTTGATAGATGGAGAATCTCTTGAGTGACATCTTTACTGACTTCTGGTACCTACAATGAACTTGAGGAAGGAGAAGTTTCCTTCTCCTTGTAAAACATCTGAGATTCATCAAAAGACACATGCACAGATTCCTCAATTTTAGAAGTTGATTTATTAAATACCCTATAAGCTTTGCTTACTTGGGAATATCCAAGAAAGATTCCCATTGAAGCTTTTGCTTCAAGCTTTCTAAGGTATTCTTTATTGTTATTATGAATGTATACTACACAACCAAATACTCTAAAATAATTTATTTTAGGTTTCTTTCCTTTAAGCAACTCATAAGCAGTTTTACACTTAAGCTTGTGTATAAGACTTCTGTTCAGCACATAATTAGTTGTCCTAACAGCTTCTGCCCAATAGGAGAGAGGCATATTAGCATCTGCCAACAGTGTTCCTGCAGCTTCAATCAGGGTTCTATTTTTCCTTTCCACTACCCCATTTTGTTGGGGAGTTCTAGGAGCAGAGAAGCTATGTTTGATACCTTCTTTCTCACAGAATTCTTGCATGAGAAGAGACTCAAACTCAGTACCATGATCACTTCTGATCAAGGCAACATGAGTAGAATACTCAGTCTGCACACACAGTAGAAAATCTGTAAGAACTTTGAAGTTATCAGCCTTAATTCTCAAGAAGAACACCCAAGTGAACCTAGAGAAGTCGTCTACAATTACTAAAGTGTAATACTTCCCTCCTAGACTCTGTACATTTATTGGGCCAAAAAGGTCCAAATGTAATAAATACAGGATTCTAGGTGAATCACTTTTATTTATAGATTTAAAGGGATTTTTGGTTTGCTTGCCTAATTGACAAGCCTTGCATAGGCTCTCCTTCTTGTAGGGGCAAGAAGGTAGAGCTCTAACAAGGTTGTATTTAGATAGCCTAGATATGTTCTTGAAGTTAACATGGCTAAGCCTTTTATGCCATAAGGTGTTGTTATTTGTTACTTCATTGAATAAGCAGATTTCAGAATAGGTTGAATTAAAATCTACTAAATAAATATTACCTTATCTAATACCTACTAACACAACATTACTATTTAAAGTAATATTACAAAGAGTGTTAGTGAACGATACCTGATATCCTGCATCACATAACTGACTTACTGAGATAAGATTATGCTTCAGTCCAGTTACATATGCAACCCTCTTGAAAGTTACTGCTCCAATGGTAATCCTACCATATCCTTCAGTTTGACCACAGCTAGAATCCCCAAAGATCACCTTTGGTCCAAGCTTGGCCTTGAACTTTGACAGATTTTCTTTATTCCCTGTCATATGTTTGGAGCAACCACTACCCAAATACCACTTGTCCTAAGTGATAGGATAGGTCTTCACGTGCAGTGAGTTAAGTTAAACATTGTGGACCCAGGTAACCTTGGGTCCATTATTCTTCACATAATGAAAACTAGAAATAAAAGAATAAGCAGGTTGGGGTTTGTAACCTAAAGGGTAAGATCTCCTAGGTGGGATGCTCCATGCAGTTAATGGGTCCACAAACCTAGGGTTTCTATTCATATTAAGGTTTCTAGGGTTCTGGTTATAATTTTGAAATTCATATTGAAAACAACGATCGGCGTTCGACGATGTATGCTCAGATCGTCGAGCTTCGTTCGACCACTGAGCCTGCGATCGTCGAGCAGCGTTAGACGCTTTTTGTAGTTCTTTAAACTTTTGTTTTCTCTTTTCTCTCTTAGCTTTGTTTAAGGCTTGATTAACTTGTCTTACTTGCTCAGTGTTCTTTATCCCATCAACTGAGATAAAGTTTACTGGAGTTGAAAGATGATTTTTAAGAATAATTGGGGGTTCACAAGATGAAGCTACTAAGCCTAGCTTATTATTGTCTGACCTAGTGATTGTCATGCTGGTGATTTCTAGCAACTTAAGGCTTCTACCATTTAATGATTCTTCCAATCTCTTGGACTTTGCTAGTTCATTTTTGAGAAACATTATTTCATCACTAGATTTAGTGAGTTCTGCTTCTAACCTAGCATTTTTAATGGAAATAGATTCTGATTCTACTAACTTATTTCTAAGTTCTTTAATCTCCTTTTCTGAACTAATTAAATCTAAGCAAAGGGATTTAAACTCAGTTTTAAATTCAGAAGAAGAAAAGTCATATGAAGACAATACCTGATCTTCTGTAGGCATTTCTTCATCATCATCAGAACTCTCTGCAGCTGAGTGATTGCTGTAGGCATCAATAGCCATAAGGCAGATTTCCTTTGCCTTCTTCTCTTCCTCATCCTTACTGGAGCTTGAGGAGGAAGATTCCTCATCTGAATCACTCCAAGTTTCAGCAACAAATCCCTTCTCCTTTTTCTTGTTTTTGTAGGAGGAGGACTTGGAGTGTTTCCTGTGATGTTCTTTTTCCTTTCTCTTCTCTTTGCTCTTTTCCTATGGACACTCTGGTAGAATGTGTCCAGGTTTCCTGCAACCATAACAAATGATTTCTTTAGCAGGAGATCTATCATACCTTAGTTTATCTTCATATCTTGAAGATTTCTTTCTGAAGTCTTTTCTTCCCATCTTGAGAAACCTTTTGGCAAAGAGTGCCATCAGTTCCTCATTGGATTGGCTTCCTTCTGAAGCATCAGCGGCTTTGAGAGCAATAGTTTGCTCTTTTCTTACTGGAGTTGGAGTCTTTGCTTCAGCCTCAGCTTCCCTGGTCTTCAGCACTTGCTCAAAAGACTTGAGCTTGCCAAGGAGAGCTTCTGTTGAGATTTTAGTTGTACTTCTGGCCTCCTTGATAGGCCAGATCCTAAGATCCCATGTGCTGGGAAAGCACATCAGTATCTTATCATTGACCTCTGTCAATGTAAGTTCCTTATCAAGAGTTCTCAGCTCATTGATGATTGAGCTGAGTCTGGTGTACATGGCTTCAACTGATTCAGTTTCAGTTTTCTTGAAGTTTTCATACTGGGATATAAGGTTGGACCTTCTGTCCTTCCTTTCATCAGCTGAACCAGCTACAATCTGGTTCAGTGAATCCCATATGGCTTTTGCAGAGGTGCAATCAGCCACTTTCTGGAAAATTTCATCAGACATAGTCTGAGCCAGAATGTTCATAGCTTTGGCATCAGCTATCTTTGTGAAAGTGAGGGTAAGATCTATCTCAACTCTAGAGGGGGGTTAATAGAGTTTATTCAAATAAGTTTCACAGTTTTGAAAATATCAACACATATAAAATTTAATTTACACTATAGTGTAAAGTGCTAGAAAGAAATTTAAGAAGCAAGAAATTAAGAACACAGCACACAGCAATAATCACACAAACAATCCAGCAGACACAAGGAAATATAGTGGTTCCCCAAAAACCTGGGTACATCCACTCTTCTACCACCCTTGGTAGGAATCCACTCAGGATGAGTTGATCAGGTGTCCTGACACCAATAAGCTTTTGTTAAGGTGCTCACAAACCAAAACTGGATTTTTTGATAAGGTGTCTTGCCACCACTGAGTTTTGACAAGGTTCTCAGAACCAGACAGAACTTTTAAAGGGAGTTCAAGAACCCTTTTACAGCAGGAAAATAAAAAGGAAAAGGAAATGAAGTTGTCTTCTCTGTTCTCAAATCAAATGAGAGAAGACTTAGTGGATCTTTTGTCAAAGCTCCCCCTGAGATGTAGACTGGTTCAGGAAGGGAAGCTTTGCTCTAGGGTGATAGGTCTTCAGAACTTTGATCTCCAGCAAAAGATTGTTTCAGCAAGAAGACTGAGAGATGAGGTGTCTGGAGTTCTTGAGATGAAGTTGTGAACACTTGTTAGTAAGCAAGAAGATTGTTCTTCTAATTCTTGATGACTTGTTATCTGTCACAGCTTTTTCTTATTATTCTCTGAGTATTGTATATTCTCTCTATTTTTCTGAAGACAAGAAGAAGGATCTTATTCTCTGAAAAGAATTCTTGTTAAGGATAGCCGTTGGCAGTCATAAATGTCTTCCATAAAGTGTCTTGTCTTTTAGAGGAAGGTCCAATAAAATATTTCCTGAACAATTCCTTGAAACTTGCTCCAGAATAAAGACAAACGGCTGGCAGATCTTCTTGTCATAAATGCTGATAGCATTCAAAAACATTCCAACGAATAACAGCATTTGAATCCTTAAAAGCGTCGATCTCTCAAAAGAATCGTCGATCTGAGCTCTACGATCGTCGAACTGAGCTCAGAGATAGAATGAGATCAAGCAGACAGAAAACGTCGAACTGAGCTCGAAGATCGTCGAACCGAGCTCAGCGACCTGAAGAATAACTGAAGAGAGATCGTCGATCTGACCTCGAAGATCGTCGACCGGAGTTCGATGATCTATCAAGTTGAGCTCAGAGAGCGTCAAACCGAGTTCGACGTTTCGTCGACCTGAGCTCGACGAGAATTGCCTTAGACTTGGCTCTATATCCTTGACATTGGAATGGTCCTGGGGGCAGCTTCAAACCTAAGTTCTAAGCCCTAGACTCATTCTAATGTTGACCTTTACAACTATACAACTAGGTCAACCTGGTTTCCTAAGACAAACATAGTGATCCTTACCCAAATTAGTAATAGGGTGTTCCAACAATCTCCCCCTATTTGGGTTAGGATTACTATTTACAAACAAGATCAGGAAAGAATAAGCATACATTCAAAACAAGAGCTAACCAAGCAAAGATATAGCAGCAAGCAGATCACAGATAATATAGCAGGCAATTATCCAGATGAGGATGAAAGTTCAGCTTACACAATTTACTATTTCTCAGTTCCCTTTTTAAACATAATTTCTCTGTTGGGATTCAGGGCTTCTTTCTTGGATCTTCTATCATCTTCTGCACCTAGAGAAGTTCTAGATCTGCCTTGGAAACTACAGCCTCAGGGTGCAGCTTCATATAGTCTTCTGGGTTGAAAAACTTTCTTGATGTATATTTCTCCAGTTCTTTCTTTCTTTGATTTGATAAAGTTGTTATATTGGAAGTGTCCTTGCCTTGCTCTCTGGCTTTCTTTATTTGATCAAGAGCAGCCAGCTCTTTCATTCTAGCTGTCCAGGATAAAGGATTGTTCTCAAGATCCTCAAAAGGAACAGGAGGTTCATACCTGTTGATGGATTCAGAAGCAGTAGGAGGAGGCCTGGAGACAACTGAGTCTTTTAGCCTGTAGGGGAAAGGACCTGAAGTAGAGTCAGTGTGGCCTTGTCCTTCCCTTTGATGAGATTTGTGTCCTCTCTGGCTTCCTCTATAATAACCCCTTCTAGATTGATATCCTCTTTGATGTTGCCCCCTTTGATAATATTTTTGATAAGATTGGGAGGAGCTTTGCCTTGAAGCTGGAGCTTGAGAGGCTGAGCCTGAGCCAGAATCTAGAGGAGGAGGAGGAGGCTGATACTGTGAAGATCCTTTCTCATACTTATCTAGCTTCCTTCTCTTCTCTATAGCCTTGAGTTGATTCTTGGAGAACTGCATCCAGGGCTCAGATATGGGGCAACCATGCAGAATATAATAGGGAATGTCATTTGAATCCTTTGCCTGAGCTGGGGGAACTGACATTATGGCTTTACTTCTGGCCTTCCTCTTCTTGGAAATGGTATTTGCAGAGTCATCTGATTGAGTTTGGAATTGATCACTATCTGAGCTTTAAGGTCTGTCATACAGATCATCAATGCTTTTCAAGTATTTCTCTTGTAACTTCAACTAATCAGCAGTCAGGGGAGGAGCAGCATCATGAATTTGAGCAGGAGCAGCAGCAGAAATTTGAGCAGGAGCAGCAGCAGAAATTTGAGCAGGAGCAGCAGCAGGTGTAGGAGCTTCTAGATAGGAGGCAAGTTCTTCATCAGCAATTTCATCAGCAGCAGTTACTGGAACCATTTCAATATCTTCAGCAGCAGCAGTAGTTTCAACAATAAGAGGCACAATGGCCTTAGTAGCAGCATCAAGAATATCCACAGCCTTCCAGGAATTTATGTAAGAGGCAATATGGTTGGGATCACAGACAGATATAGGCACAATGGCCTTAGACAAATCTTCAGCCTGAGGTACTGGCAGAAAACTGAAATGTACTGTATCAAACTTAGAGAGCAAGATTTGAAGGTCCAGTACAAAAGCAGGAGCAGGAGCTGGAGCTGGTTGAGGCACATTCACTTCTTCATGAGGCATCTCCCCCTGCCTTGGTTCAAGGAGAGCTGAAGCAAGGCACCCAGTAGAAGGGATTGCCTGGGAGGAGGAAAAGGAGGAAAGTTTGGTAGACAACTCCTGGACTTGTTTCAGGAGTGGAGCCAAAGAAGTCTCCAACAGAGATGTCAGCCTGGGAGCTAGTAACTCATAGAGTCTGTCTGCCAACCTTGGAAGATCTACATGCTCAAGAGGGGATTGAGCAGAGGTAGTAGAGAAGGTTGATGGAGGGATGTGGGCTGGAGCTGGAGATGTGGAGGTAGGTGGAGTAGGAATGGATGGCTCTGAGGGTGGAATTGTGGAGATAGAAGAGGTTGAGGTGGAGATAGGTGAAGCAAGAGAGGGTGTGAAGGATGGTTGGGAAAGGATGTCATGAAGCATTTGTTGAAAAGAGGAGGTAGAGGGTGGCTCAGGAGGAGAGGAAGGAGAATCATCCATAAAGGAATCCTTTATGAGGGAGAATGATGGTGAGGTGAAGGTTGAATAAGAGAAGAGAGGGAGGAATTCCTCTGAAGTAGATGCTGGAGGGGATGAAACTGGTGAGGAAATGGTAATAGGGGATGATATGGTTATGGTGGTGACTGGAGGAGAGGAGTAAATGGCTGAGATAGATGCAGCTGAAGGAGGAAGAGAGATAGGCAACACTTCTGCTGAAGCAGAGAGCAGAGGAGGAGTGACTGAAGCAGTCCTTGTGCCTGAAGAGAGTGGTGCAGCAGCTCTTGTAGGGTTGATAATTTGCCTGTCCCATTTGCTGAACAGGGCACAGGAGAGCCTTTTGGAAGCATTAATGAACATCCTAGAGGAGGTTAGCAATTCAGGGCATCTGGAGTGCAGATAGACCCCTAGGATTCTCCCAAAACTGACAGCAGTCTTATTTATCTTCTTCTTAATCAGGTTGAAGAAGATTGATCCCCAGTCAAGATGTTTCTTATCAATTAAGGCTGCCATCAAACAAAACTGATACCTGGAAATAGTATCATGGGCTGAGTGCTTGGCCAGAAGCACTTTCCCGACAACATCAGCCAAGAATTGAAATTCTATAGATAAATTTTTCTTCAGCAGTTTGTTGGGGTTTACAGCATGGTGCCCCATTCTATCAAGCAGGGAATCATATTCTTCTCCAGATAAATCAATAGAATCGATTCCAGAACTAAGATGAAAGACATCTGTTAAGAGAGCCGGGGACAGTTGTACCTGAGTCCCTTTTATGATACCGACGATAGAGTTCTCAGTCTCATCTGTCGCTGTAAACCACCACTCTTTAATCTCTTCTGAAGCAATCTTCATCCGGGTAGTCATTATTTGGATCAGCTGTTGTTCTCTGAACAGATTGAGAATATCCTAGAAGCGCTGATCGCTTCCATCAAACGAGTTTATATCAATGTCAAATCCTGTGTCAAATTTCATCTTAGAGACTGCAGCACTGGAGTCAGCCATTTGCACCTGCAACAAAAAGAAACAAACACGACCAAGCGTAGAGGATTTGGAGGGAAAAATGAAGAGAGTTGCAGAGATTGAAAGCACAAAAGGTGAACGACGGCCGCAGAAATGATTTTTTATTAGGGTTCGACGGCGAAACGGAAAATCGTGGAGCTCGATTCGACAGTACGTCGATCTCAGCTCAACGATTTGGGCTACAGAGGGAATCTGAAGAGACGTCAATATCGTCGATCTCCATTCGACGATGTTGAAAAGCATCGAGCTCCGCTCGACGGCCTCTGAACAGAAAGAGAAAAGGCCTAGAGCTAACGAGGGCTTTAAACTCAGATCGACGACTTCGGAAGCGTCGATCTCTGGTCGACGATGTTTGGAAAATCGTCGATCTTCGTTCGACGATTTCTGGGAAAACGTCGAGCACAGTTCAGAGACAAAACCTTTTCTACAGACACAAAATGAACTGATTTTTTAGCCTAATCTTGGTCTGTTTTATCTTTTCAAAAATCTTGTAAGTTATTTAAGGCTTCCTCCATCTAACATGCCTAACTGATTTAGGAAGAAACTGTGTTTCTTTTCATCCAAGGGCTTGGTAAAAATATCTCCCCTTTGCAAATCAGTAGGTATATATTGAAGTTCTATTTTGTTTTTCTCTACATTATCCCTTAGAAAGTGATGCCTAATCTCTATATGTTTTGTCCTACTATGGAGGACTGGATTTTGTGCTATAGAGATAGCACTAGTATTATCACAAAAAATTTTAGACTTCTCTAAGTTGTAGCCATAGTCTAAGAGCTGATTTTGTATCCACAATATTTGTGAACAGCAACTGCCTGCAGCCATATACTCAGCTTCAGCAGTTGAGGTTGACACAGATGTTTGCTTCTTACAAAACAAGGAGACAAGTCTGTCACCAAGGAACTAACATGTTCCACTGGTGCTTTTCCTGTCTATTCTGCATCCAGCATAATCAGCATCTGAGAATCCAGTTAATTCAAATCCTGAGTCTTTTGGATACCAGAGTCCTAGATTTGGACAACTTTTTACATACCTAAGAATCCTTTTAACTAGAGTTAGGTGTGACTCTCTAGGGCTAACTTGGAATCTAGCACATATGCATGTAGCAAACATTATATCTGGTCTACTGGTTGTAAGGTACAATAGAGAGCCAATCATTGCTCTATATGTTGTCTGATCAACTAGTTTCCCATGTTCATCAGCATCCAATACAGCATTGGTAGGCATGGGTGTTTTCATACAAGATGCCTCAGACATACCAAATCTCTTAACCAATTCTTTAGCATATTTGGTTTGGGAAATAAATATGCCCTCAGCATGTTGTTTTACTTGCAATCCTAAGAAGAAGGAGAGCTCTCCCATGCTACTCATTTCAAATTTGGAAAGCATTAGGTTGGAAAACTTTCTGCACAAGTAATAGGGTGTTCCAAATATGATATCATCTACATAAATTTGTACTAGTAGGGTATGGGACTTATGGGTTCTAATAAAAAGAGTTTGGTCTACTCTCCCCCTAACAAAATCATTTTCCAGAAGAAAGCATGCTAGGGTCTCATACCATGCTCTAGGAGCTTGCTTGAGACCATATAATGCTTTATGCAATTTGAAAACATAATCAGGGTGAGTTAGAGAGATAAAACCTGGAGGTTGTCTAACATAGACTTCCTCTTTGATGTCCCCATTGAGAAATGCACTCTTCACATCCATCTGATAGACCTTGAAGCCTTTGTGAGCAGCATAAGCTAGAAATATTCTGATGGCCTCTAACCTTGCAACTGGTGCAAAGGTCTGGTCATAGTCTATTCCTTCTTGTTGAGAGTAGCCTTGAGCAACTAGCCTTGCCTTGTTTCTGACAAAAATTCCTTGGTCATCCAGCTTGTTTCTGAAAACCCACTTTGTTCCAACAATGGAATGATCCTTTGGCTTAGGCACTAGTTCCCAAACCTTATTCCTTTCAAATTGATGTAACTCCTCTTGCATTGCAATGATCCAGTGTGGATCTTGCTCTGCATCTTGAATGGATTGAGGCTCAACTTGAGATAGGAAGCAAGTGTGCATCAGGTTCTGGTTGACCTGATTTCTGGTTTGCACACCAGCTGAGATCTCTCCAATTACTTGGGTGATTGGATGATCTCTTGTTGTTACTAAATCAACAGGGGGTGTTGATTGTTCACCAGCCTGTGTTGTTGTCTCCTCTAGAACAACAACTGGCTCTTCAGGATGATTTTCTTCAAGATGTTGCATCTTCTCATCATCACTGCTTTTCATTCTTTTGCTGAATAGGTTGAGAGTTTGTGTCCTCTTCTTTAACCTGTAATCTGTCCACACTTTCTGATATAGATTGTACCTGCAAGGGTTCTTGGTAGAAGTAGACTTCTCCTTATAACACATGTTAGTCTCATCAAAAGTAATATGAACAGATTCTTCAATTTTACAAGATGATTTATTATATACCCTATAGGCCTTGCTGATCATGGAGTATCCCAGAAACACTCCTTCATCAGCTTTAGCTTGGAATTTTGCTAGATGTTTCTTGTCATTATTATGAATATAACAAATACAGCCAAATATATAATTACCTTAGGTTTCTTCCCTTTGAGAAATTCATAGGGAGTCTTGCCCTTTAGTTTATGTATCGGGCTTCTATTTAATACATAGTTGGAGGTGTTCACTGCCTCAGCCCAAAAGGATAGAGGTAGGTGAGCATCTGTCAACAATGTAGTAGCAGATTCAATTAGGGTTCTATTTTTCCTTTCAGCTACCCCATTTTGTTGAGGAGTTTTAGGAGCTGAGAAAGTATGCCTGATCCCTTCACTTTGACAGAACTCTTGCATGAGAAGAGAATCAAACTCTGTCCCATGATCACTTCTGATCAGGGCAATGTGAGTGTTGAACTCAATCTGAATGCATTTGAGAAAATCTGTCAAACACTTGAAGTTATCAGACTTCTTCCTCAGAAAGAATACCCAAGTGAATCTTGAGAAGTCATCTACAACCACTAGAGTATAGGACTTCCCTCCTAAGCTTTGTACTGTGATGGGTCCAAAAAGATCCATGTGCAACAGATACAAAATCCTAGGTGAATCACTCTTATTAAGTGACTTAAAGCTATTTTTAGTTTGCTTGCCTAATTGACAAGCCTTGCAAAGTCCTTCCTTCTTGTAGGGCCAGAAGGTAGTCCTCTAACAAGGTTGTCCTTGGATAGCCTAGCAATGGTTCTAAGGTTTAAATGTCCTAGTCTCTTATGCCACAAAATATTAGGCTTAGATATGGAATTGAAATAAACAGATATCTACTTTAGATGAAAGAAAGTCTACTAAGTAAATGTTACCTGTCCTTTTACCTGTTAACACAGTTGTGTTATTCTCTGACTTGATCTTGCACAGGGATTTGTTGAAAGTCACCTTGTATCCTTCATCACATAGTTGACTGATACTTATCAGATTGTGCTTCAGTCCATCTACATATGCCACCTTCTTAAAAGTGACTGAGCCTATCTGAGCAGCACCATATCCTTTGGTTTGACCAAATTTGAATCACCAAAAATCACCTTGGGTCCAAGTTTGGTTATGAAGGATGATAGGTTCTACCTGTTCCCTGTCATGTGCTTTGAGCACCCACTATCCAGATACCATTATTGGTTAGATACTGGATAGGTCTTCACCTGCACATGAGCAGCTTATTTGTTTTTGACCCAGTTAACCTTGGGCCTAGGCTGATATCCTTTGAATTCAGAAATAAAAGACATCCCAGGTTGACTCTTATAGCCTTCAGGATGGTATCTCCTAGGAGGTACTATCCATTCAGTATAGGGGTTAAAGCCTTGGGATGTGGGACCTCTAGGATTGAATCTAGATGTGCCATTGAAGGAATGTTCACAGACCTGATCTCTGTTCGACGATCGTCGAGCTGAGGTCGACGATCTTGGGTCAGATCGTCGATCTCTGTTCGAAGATCGATTATACTGAAGTTCAGAGTTTGGATATCGTCGAGCTGAGGTCGACGATCTGTGGTTAGATCGTCGAGCTCTGTTCGACGATCGTCGAGCTCTGCTCGACGCAATCTGTTGAACTGAATTTTTCTCTGATAGATCTGCATTCTTCCTAGCTACCTCTATTACTCCCTTTCCTTTGTCAGAGACAAATTTGATTGGAGTTGTTAATATTATAGGTTGGCTGGATGAGGCACCCAAGCCCAGTGTACTGTTGAATCTAGAGTTCACTGTGCTTGTAATGTCCATCAGTCTGATACTTCTCCCATTTAGGGATTCTTCAAACTTTTTAGCTCTTGACAGTTCACTTTTCAGTGAAGCTATCTCCTCCCTACAGCATTCTAACTCCTCAGAGAGTTTTAGGTTATTTGAGTTTAGGACATTGTATTCAGATAATTTATTTCTAAGAGAGATTATCTCTTTTTCAGATCTTAGTAAATCCAAACACAATGTCTTAAATTCATTTTTGAAGTCCTCAGAATTAAAATCAAAAGAGCTAATTACCTGATCTTCCTCTGGTTGATTTTCTGAATCTGAATCTGATTCTTCATCAGAGTTTTGCTGTAAGGCATTGATAGCCATCATGCAGAATTCTTTCTCATCAGCATCATCTTCATCATCACTGGAGCTAGATGAAGTTTCAGAATCTTCTTCTATCTCGTTCCATGTCTCAGCAACAAAACCCTTCCTTGTATTTTTGTTCCTGCTAGAGGAGGCTTTGTCTGAGCTGTTCTTTTTGAAATCTTTTTCTTTTCTTCTTTCTCTTCTATCCTTTCTGTCCTTATTCTTGTTCTCTGGACAGTCAGGCACAATGTGGCCTGGTTTCCTGCAACCAAATCATATGATTTCTTTGTTATTATTATTTGACTTATCATACCTTGGTTTGTCATGTCCTTTGTATGGCCTTTTTCTGAAGTCCTTTCTGGCTAGCTTGTAAAATCTTTTGGCCAATAGACTGACCAATTCCTCATTGCCTGTGAGTTTTTCTTCAGGCTGATCTTCAATAGCTTTGAAATCTATTGACTTCTCTTTCCTTGAGGCTGGTGAAGCAGCCTTCTGTTCTTCCTCTCTATTCTTGATAAGCAGCTCATAAGATTTGAGCTTGCCTAGGAGAGTTTCAGTAGTGATTTCATTTAGACTTCTGGCATCTTTGATTGGCCAGATTCTTGAATCCCAAGTACTGGGGAAGCACATTAGGATCTTGTCATTAAGCTCAGTCAATGAGATTTCTTTATCCAGGGTCCTTAGCTCATTGACAATCAGACTCAATCTGTTGTACATATCTGCCACTGACTCAGTCTCTCCTTTCTTGAAATTCTCATATTGGGTTATGAGGTGAGATCTCCTGTCTTTCCTTTCATCAGCAGACCCTGAGACAATTTCAGAGAGCTTGTCCCAAATTCCTTTGGCTGAGTTGCAGTCAGCTACTTTCTGAAATATCTCATCAGACATTGTCTGAGCTAAGATGTTCATGGCCTTTGCATCTGCAGTTTTCCATTTCTTTATGTCTGCATCTGTTCCTGAGGGAGGTGGAACAGCATTTGTGCTTGAGCTTGCTGGTGGACTTGGACAAACTGTCAAGACAGAATTGAAAATATCTTCATCAATAGAGTTCATGTATAATTTAATCCTTGCCTTCCAGAGTGCAAACTTAGATAGATTGCACACTGGAGGTCTGGTGCTTGCATAATCCTTGTTCTGTGCCATGTCTTTGAATAATATAAGATATAAAGAAAATAACCCTCTTAAGAGATTGATCTTATCAAGGATCTTTTGGTTCAGGTGTTGGCCTGTATGAGCAACCAACCTCCCTCTGATACCAATTGAAAGTGAGGGTAAGATCTATCTCAACTCTAGAGGGGGGGGGGGTGAATAGAGTTTATTCAAATAAGTTTCACAGTTTTGAAAATATCAACACATATAAAATTTAATTGACACTATAGTGTAGAGTGCTAGAAAGAAATTTAAGAAGCAAGAAATTAAGAACACAGCACACAGCAATAATCACACAAACAATCCAGCAGACACAAGGAAATATAGTGGTTCCCCAAAAACCTGGGTACATCCACTCTTCTACCACCCTTGGTAGGAATCCACTCAGGATGAGTTGATCAGGTGTCCTGACACCAATGAGCTTTTGTTAAGGTGCTCAAAAACCAAAACTGGATTTTTTGATAAGGTGTCTTGCCACCACTGAGTTTTGACAAGGTTCTCAGAACCAGACTGAACTTTTAAAGGGAGTTCAAGAACCCTTTTACAGCAGGAAAATAAAAAGGAAAAGGAAATGAAGTTGTCTTCTCTTTTCTCAAATCAAATGAGAGAAGACTTAGTGGATCTTTTGTCAAAGCTCCCCCTGAGATGTAGATTGGTTCAGGAAGGGAAGCTTTGCTCTAGGGTGATAGGTCTTCAGAACTTTGATCTCCAGCAAAAGATTGTTTCAGCAAGAAGACTGAGAGATGAGGTGTCTGGAGTTCTTGAGATGAAGTTGTGAACACTTGTTAGTAAGCAAGAAGATTGTTCTTCTAATTCTTGATGACTTGTTATCTATCACAGATTTTTCTTATTATTCTCTGAGTGTTGTATATTCTCTCTATATTTTTTGAAGACAAGAAGAAGGATCTTATTCTCTGAAAAGAATTCTTGTCAAGGATAGCCGTTGGCAGTCATAAATGTCTTACATAAAGTGTCTTGTCTTTTAGAGGAAGGTCCAATAAAATATTTCCTGAACAATTCCTTGAAACTTGCTCCATAATAAAGACAAACGGCTGGCAGATCTTCTTGTCAAAAATGCTGATAGCATTCAAAAACATTCCAACGAATAACAACATTTGAATCCTTAAAAGCGTCGATCTCTCAAAAGAATCGTCGATCTGAGCTTTACGATCGTCGAACTGAGCTCAGAGATAGAATGAGATCAAGCAGACAGAAAACGTCGAACTGAGCTCGAAGATCGTCAAACCGAGCTCAGCGACCTGAAGAATAACTGAAGAGAGATCGTCGACCGGAGTTCGATGATTTATCAAGTTGAGCTCAGAGAGCGTCGAACCGAGTTCGACGTTTCGTCGACCTGAGCTCGACGAGAATTGCCTTAGACTTGGCTCTATATCCTTGACATTAGAATGGTCCTGGGGGTAGCTTCAAACCTAAGTTCTAAGCCCTAGACTCATTCTAATGTTGACCTTTACAACTATATAACTAGGTCAACCTGGTTTCCTAAGACAAACATAGTGATCCTTACCCAAATTAGTAATAGGGTGTTCCAACACTTTGCCTTCTTGTAGGCATCATTGTAATCTGGAGGAGGCACTGCACTTAGATTTGTAGATGTTGTAGTAGTGGTTGCAGCAGGAGGTGCTGGAGGTCCTGTCAAAATAGAGGAGAAAATGTCGTCATCAATAGAGTTCATATATAATCTTATTCTTGCCTTCCAGATGCTAAACTTAGCTAAGTTGCATGCTGGAGGTCTGGTGCTTGAGTAATCTTTGGACTGGGCCATGAAGTGAATATCTATAAGCTTGGTATCTATCAGGATCTTGTGACTCAGGTGTTAGCCTGTACAGTCAGTCAACCTAGTTCTGATACCAATTGAAAGTGAGGATAGATACAACTCTAGAGGGGGGGTGAATAGAGTATTCAAAAATTATGACACCCTACTCAACTCCCTTAGAGTTAATTTGCGGAATTAGTTTATAGATATTGATAACCCTAGAGCCTAACACAAAGTGTAGTGCATAAGAGAGAGCTAACTGTAATTACAGTTAAGCTTGGGATCCTATCATAGCAACTAGCAATCATAGTTATTTCTACTCACAGCCACAGTGCAATAAATTAAATAAGCAGCACAGACGACACAAGAAATTTTATAGTGGTTCCCTCTAAATAGGTACGTCCACTCTTCTACCACCCTGGTAGGAATCCACTACAGGTTTTTGTTCAGGTGCCCTGCCACCAACTGATCTGCTTCAGGTAGATCAAGTAGACCCTTTGAGCTTTTGATCAGGAGCTCAAAATCCAACACAGGTTTTTGATCAGGTGCCCTGCCACCAAGGGTTCACTTTTGAAGGGAGTAATAACCCTTTGTACAGGAGATTGAGAGAGTTAAGGTTTCTTCTCTATTGTTAAACAGATTAGAGAAGCTAGTGGATTGCACAGAGCTAGATAGCTATAAAGAATCAAGGCTCCCCCTGGCTTAGAGAATATCCAGGAAGGAGTCTTGCTTCAGGGTGCAGGAACTCTTCTTAACTAAGACAAAGAACTGTCTTGGGGTTCTGAAGGAGAAGCTTGAAGAAGACTCTTGATTTGGAAAAGGTGTTCTTCTTCAAACAGCTTCCTTTCTTCTTCTTCTTCTTCTAAAGGCCTCTGAGTGAAAGTCTTGCTGTAAGCAGGATGAACTCAGGATGAAGAAGAATGCTGAAGAGATTTGATCTTCTCAGTTGAATGTGAATTTCTGAGAGCTGTAGAACTTTCTTGCTTTCTCTCTTTCTCTATGCTGCTATGTATATCTGTAAGTTCTTGTGTATATATTCTGTTCTCCTTTCAAAAGAAACTCTTTATATATGGGCCTTTGCAACGGCTCTAATTTGAGTTTGAATCTTGTCTTCTTCTGGAATCTGCAATCTGGGCTGCAAAAAGCATAAAGCAAAAAAAAAATCCTGCAGACAGACATGCTATAAGGGGATAAAGCTTTCTAAGAAGCTGCATATCCAATCAGATAAGAAGGGTGCAAGAAAAAGGTCACATCAGAAAGAACTCTTTACGGCCAGAGAAGACTTTCTGAGTCTAACGGCTATAAAGGACAGCCTGACAGATAAAGCAGAAAATATATTTCAACTAATAAGACAAAACACTTTGTCAGATAAAGATTGGCTCATGCATAAAGAATGGAGCAGAGATTGCCTAGAAATAATAGCATAAATTTATTGAAATAATATGCCAAATAAATATGAAATAAATCATAGAATAGAAGAGGACAAAATTACTAAAGACATACAGCAGAACTTCGAACGACCCTCGGAGATCGTCGACCGAAGCACAGAGATCGTCGACCTATCAAACAGATAGTCGAACGATATAGATAGTCGAACTACCAAAGCAGATAGTCGAACTACCACAGCAGATAGTCGACCTATCAGAACAGATTGTCGAGCTATCAGATAGTCGACCTATCAAGATAGATAGTCGAGCTATCAAGCAAAACAGATAGTCGACCTATCAAATAGATAGTCGAACTATCAAAGAAAACAGATAGTCGACCTATCAAACAGATAGTCGAACTATCAAAGAAAACAGATAATCGACCTATCAAACAGATAGTCAAACTATCAAAGAAAACAGATAGTCGACCTATCAAACAGATAGTCGAACTATCAAAGAAAACAGATAGTCGACCTATCAAACAGATAGTCGAACTATCAGATAGTTGAACTATCCAAGCAGATAGTCGAACTATCAAACACAACAGATAGTCGACCTATCAAGACAGATTGTCGAACTATCAAGCAACACAGATAGTCGACCTATCAAACAGATAGTCGAACTATCAGATAGTTGAACTATCGAAGCAGATAGTTGAACTATCAAGAAATCTGTCTGGTCAAAAGAAGTCAAGTGGGGTTCGACGATCAGCGAGGAAGATTCCACAGAACGTCGAGCTAACAAGAGTTGAACTAACTCAGAGATAGACGATCTGCTTACAGACAAATGTCGACCAACTGATAGACGATCGTCGAACAGTCGATAGACGATAGTCGAGCGGCGTTCCACCATAGTCGAACAAAAAACAACTTAACCAAATTTTCATCTGGATAAGTGATAACTCTAAAACTAGAGCAAACTAACTAAACAACTAACCTTTGACCATAGATAAATCTTGGGTCAAGAGACTAAAAGAGAGGACTGAACTCAAAACCAAACTAGGGTACCAACAAACAAGCTGAGAGCAATAACGAAAAAGAGCCTTGTGAAAGGCTTTCCTAGGTTATCATCCTTCGACAATGGTCATGTTTGCGTAGGATGTCAACACGCTAAGGCATCTCGCTTCACATTTTATAAGTCGCAGACAGGGTGTTCTCAACCATTGGAGTGCTTCAATGGTGAGCTGTTGGGACCGATCATCACCGCCAGTTTTGGAGGCAGCAAGTATATGTTGGTTTTGATTGATGAATATATAAGGTACACTTGGGTGTACTTTATGAAGGAGAAGTCGGATGTGTTTTGTTTGTTCGAGGGGTTCAAGAAGCATGTGGAGGGCTGGCTTGGCCTGCGGATCAAGAAGTTGAGAACGGGCAACGAAGGTGAGTTTTGTTCATCCGTGTTCTCTAACTTTTACAGGAGGCACAAAATCCGTATAGAGCTTTCTTGTGGGCATACTCCACAATAATGTGGAGTAGAAGATCAGAAGATCTGTCATTTGACGGATACCTGCAAGTGTTGGCTTCATGGCAAAGGCATTCCCAAGGCCTTATGGGCGGAAGGGTTGGCCTGTACGACATATGTCATCAATCAGATGCCTCTAAGTCTGATCAACATGAAGTCTCTGTTTGAGCTGATCTTCAAGGAGAAGCCTAGTGTGGAACACCTTCAGGTATTCGGGTCGACCGATTATGTACACATCCCGAATGCTCACAAGACAGAGCTAGATGTGATGACGAGGAAGCTTGTCTTCATGGGCTATGATGAGCAGAAGAAGGGATGGAAGTGTATAGATCATGCGATGAAGAAGTTCATTGTGTCCAGATACGTTAGATTCGATGAACTTACATCATATGGAGGAAGCTCATCTGTGGAGAAATAGAAGAGTAGGTCAGACGGTGGGCAGAACGAGGCTGCTGAAGATCTTTGGTTGGAGTTGCCTGTATAACCAGGAGCTCCAGGTTATTCTAGCTCTAGGGCAGAGGCGTCGGGTTCAAGAAGTAGGGGGAGCGATGCTCTAGGTGATTTTGGTCTAGGAAGCAGGGGGAGCAATGCTCTAGGTACTTCTAGTTCCAAGGGCGGTGGCTTCTTGTTCAAGAAGCAAGGGGAGTGATACTCCAGATTTGCCCGGGATTGGAGCTCGTTCAGGAGATGCAGCGGAGGTGGTTAGCCATGATCAGGCTCTTCGTAGATCGAAGAGTATCATCAACCCACCAGCTCGATATTGCAAAGGAAATATGATGAGCTCGATCTCTTGTTTATTCGGAGGCCCTTAGATCGAGCAAGAGCCTTCTAACTTTGAAGGAACCACTAGAGTCAAGGAAGGGAAAAGTGCCAAGGATGAGGAGGTGACTGCCCTCAGGGGTGATGAGGCTTGCAACCTTGTGCACAAGATTGGCATTACTCCTATGACATGCAAGTGGGTGTTGAAGCTGGAGAAGAAGGCGGAGGGAAGCATGACTCCTTTCCAGAGGTGTTGGAGGGATCCCTTATGGTCTAGGATATGCAGAGAGGGGACTATGTCGTGGACATCTTCTCGATGTCGCTATCGGAGAGGCAATGTTTTCGATTACAGGGACTGTTGGGGTTGGTCACCACTTCTCACTTCAAGGGGGAGTGTTGAAAATAATGAAGTGAAAGTGGTGGACTGGGCGACCTGCTCGTGCGGCCTGTGCGGACAGGACTGGCAGCTTGCCAGGTCGGTAATAGTGCAGCAGTCTGCTTTTGCTCTGGCGGCCTGGGTCTGTGTTGGATATTGCATCCATAATAACCCAGATTTGCAAGAAGTCACCCTTGAACTAAGATGAATTAAGTTGTATTTGATATTCTGTTTTAGTTATGTGTTTGCAGGATTCTATTGCTAAGTGTAGACAAATGTCAGTCTACTGTTGGTCATAAACACAGGACCATACAATATAATCCTTCATTATGTGATCCAAGGTGTTGACTCATGTGTAACCTCTCTATTGGGATAAACTTCATATTCAAGCACTTGGATCAAAGGATGACATGTTGGTGATGAGAATTTTCAAAAGAAATATTTTCTTTAAAATAGAAATTCTCTAAGTCCATTACTTGAGTAATCCTTTAGTTCTCGAGTAGTAAATATTAGAGTTCTCGAGTAATCAGTCGCATTACTCGAGTACTATCCTTAGTTCTCGAGTAGTACTAACTTTGTTCTCGAGTAACTAAGTTTAGTTCTCGAGTAGACTCTTTCTCTACTTCTCGAGTATTCATTTGATATCTCAAAAAATTTTCTAAGTATAGTTCTCGAGAACAACCCTTAGTTCTCGAGAAATGCTATTCTTTGTTCTCGAGAAATTTTCTTTCTCTCGAGAAATCAACTCTTATTCTCGAGTAATCTTTTCCAGAATCAAGAATATTTTTCTAAGTTCACTTCTCGAGAAGTTCAGTCCAGTACTTGAGAAGTTCAAGACAGTACTCGAGTACTCAACAGTAAAAGCGTTGAATGTCAAGAGATGTCTAAACGTCATCTGTATCTGGATACTCCAAGTCTAAAAGCGTTGAGAGCGTTGAATGCTAAGACCTGACTCAATGCCATTGGCTGCCTTATCTCGAGAAGCAATTCCTAGTTCTCGAGAAGTAATCTTCTCTCTTGAGAATGGAAGTTCATTTTCTGCAAAATTTCTGTTAAGTCTAGATTGATGGGATTTTCAAATCACATGATGTGATTGGTCCACGTATACGTCATTAAGACTAATTATGGCCGTTAGAGAGATCCTATATAAGGTCATGCCAACCGACTAACCCTAATACCAAGAAAGAAGGATCTACACGTCGTCATATTTTTCTCAAGTCGCTGAATCGTCTCTCTCTCTCTTTCCAAAACGAGACCCGCCACCGCCGCCGATCTTCATCGTGCAAGAGTTAGGGTTTCCGATTCAAAGGATTCAGATAAAGATTGATTTCCTGATCGTGATAGTTTCTCTTTCTCCATCAACGTTCCGATCGGGTGAAGTCAAAAGGAAATCTTCAGATATCGTTCTAGCAGTGAGTTCTTCTTCAACAAAATCTAATAAAGCCGCAACTCTCAAAGAAGAATATCCAGCCAAAACATTTCAAGATTCAAAGATCATTTGTTTGTATTTTCAATTTTTATATTATCAATTCTTGTAGGAGATTTTTCTCCGAGTTGTAGGAAGTTTTACCTTCCGAGTGTAGATCCATTTGGATCGAGATTGTTGGAACTTGGTTCCGAGGCGTAGGATTAATTTTCAATCCAAGATAGTGGAGTAGCCAAGTCTAGTGGTTTACTAGATCGGTGAGGGAAAGTGGATGTACCCATGGTTGGGGAACCACTATAAATCTTATCTTCTGTGATTGCTTGGTTGATTTGTGTGAAAGATCGCTAAAAATTTTATTCCGCAAATAGACAAACAACTCACCTATTCACCCCCCTCTAGATGATTTAGGTAGACAACTGAACTCATTCAATTGGTATCAGAGGGAGGTTAGTCACTAAAAGGTTAACACCTTGATCAATTCCTTCTTCAGTTATCTCTTGAGAATCTTCCAAGCATGGACAAGGCTAAAGATTTTGCCAAGCTTCCTCTGTGCACAAAGAACAACTTTCCCATATGGAAAGAAAGGATTAAGTTTTTCATGGAAGCTGTGGATCCCAGGATCTTCATGATTGTTAAAGAAGGTCCTTACATTCTCATGACTACCTCCACAATAGATCCAACTAAGCAAGTTCCAAAGAAGTTTATGGATCTAGATAAAGAAGAGATTGCACTTGTCTCTTTGGACCAGAAAGCTAAGAATATAATAGCAAGTGTAGTCGAAGGCTCGATGCTGCAGAAATTAATTCATTGCCAATGTTCTAAGGAGATGTGGCAGTCTCTTGTCACCTTAATGGAAGGAATAGAAGAAGTGAGGGATGATAGAAGATCCCTCCTGAATCAGAAGTACGAAGCCTTTCGATAAGGACCAAAAGACACCATTGCAGATACATTTGAGAATTTCTTTGTACAACCCCGTACCCGGGCGAGTGGGACCCTCCCCAAATAATGGGCTCGGGATACGCTATGAGCGACGAGTTGGTGCAACCCCGCCCGAAGACGTGAGGATGCTCGTGCGGGCGTGCGGGTGTTCGAGCGTGCGTGCGGAGGTTTCGTGTGGATAGGCTTTTATTATACATGTATATTATATTATATATATAATATTATATATATATTATATTATGTAATATAATAGATACATTATATTATATAGGTAAGATGGGATTTGAGATGAGAAGAAAAAGAGGAGGGGATGGGCAACAGGACAAAGGGGGAAAAAAGAAAAAAAAAAGAAATAGGATGCAGGTAGGGGGGCAGGCGGGGGAGAGGGCTTTGGAGAGAAAGAAAGAAAAGATAAAAAAAAGGAGAGCTCGGGTAAGAAGGCAGAGGGAGAAAGGGAAAAAAGAAAAAGAGGAGCAGGAGGGAAAGAAGGAAGAAGGGGCAAGCCTCCCTGTGGAGATTTGGAGTTCTCTCCCTCTCTCTCTCTCAGCATGGAGCAACCCGGCGCCGCCCCTCCCTTCTCTCCCGGCCGCCTGGAACAAGCCCGACCGCCCCTCTCCCTCTCTCGGCCTAGAGCAGCACAGCAGGGCCGAGCTTTTTCTCGGCCCCATCTCTCGTCGCTGGCCAAAATGAGCACGACCGCTCCTCCTTCCACCTCTCCCGTCGCCGGACAAAATGAGCACGACCGCTCCTCCTTCCACCTCTCCCGTCGCCGAACAAAAGGAGCACGACCGCTCTTCCTACCTCTCCCGTCGCCGACCAAGTAAAGAGCACGGTTCGACCTCCCCATCACCCGTCACCGCCGCCCATGGTCAGATCCGACCATTTGGAGCACGGATCGGCCATGTAGGGCCGAGTTTGGACATTTGGAGCTGGGATCGGCTTCATGGGGGGCAAGTTCAGCCGTCCGGAGCTAATTTGGCCGGGGGCTTCTCTCCCGGCGCCGCCCGGAGCTCGGGTCATACACCAAGTCAGAAACGGAGCTCCTCTCCCAGAACCGCCGCCAAACACGCGTCCAGGGTAACGATGTTTCTACTCGGGCAGGTGAAGCCCTCAATTTACATTTGTGTTGGGGCTGCGGTCCGGAATCGCCCCCGCGCTGCGGTGCTATGCGGTAATGGCTTAACTGGTTGCCCCGTGGATCCGCCCGAGGACCTTAGATATAAAGATTAGTGGCGCCGTCCTCCAACAGTCCGGGCTTTTGGTGCGAGTGGTTGCGCTAAGTCCTCTCAATTGGTATCAGAGGGGGTCGCGGGTTCGAAACCCCGGGGTCGTTTCCGGG
Source organism: Platanthera zijinensis (assembly GCA_039513925.1). Lineage (NCBI taxonomy): Eukaryota > Viridiplantae > Streptophyta > Magnoliopsida > Asparagales > Orchidaceae > Platanthera > Platanthera zijinensis. The sequence goes on from CM077095.1 coordinate 102,756,691, forward strand.
GGGGGGGGATTGTTGGGGCTGCGGTCCGGAATCGCCCCCGCGCTGCGGTGCTATGCGGTAATGGCTTAACTGGCTGCCCCGTGGATCCGCCCGAGGACCTTTGATATAAAGATTAGTGGCGCCGTCCTCCAACAGTCCGGGCTTTTGGTGCGAGTGGTTGCGCTAAGTCCTCTCAATTTGTATGGAAGCCCCTCTCCACCAATGGGTGGGGAAAGGGAGCTCTCCGACGGGTCGACGTGTACGTCCCCGCTATTAATTGCATTTAGTATCCGGAAGTGTGAGTACAGATTTAGGCATGCTGTGTGAAGCCCATTCGGACGTATGAGCCGAATTGGTGATGTTCTGTGTGAAGCCCGTCCGGACGTATGAGCCGGATCGGTGATGTTCTGGGGTTCCCGGAGAAGACTCCGTGGGAGTTGTATACTATATACTTGCAGGGAATACGCACTATAGCCCCCATCAAGTGGGTGTGCGCATTGTGTTCGGTCCTCTTATGTTAGCCGACCGATGTTTCGTTGGCCGCCGCTCGTCGAGACGTTGACGTACAGGTGTTGCAGTACCAAGCAAGGAATAGCGGGCTTAAGCCCAAGCTTGTGCCGGCCCTCGAAGGCCCAGTTCATTTATATTTCCGGCCTGCGTGCCGATGTATGAAATTTATATTCCTGTAAATTTATAATCTGCGATGCTCTGTGTGCGCATGTTTTACTCCTTTTGTCTTGGGCGAGTGGTGTGCTCTTGAACCGCTCGTCCCGTGGGAGCCCCGAGGTTTATGCCGGGAAGCCCCTGTTGGCCTGTTGATAGCCTTTTAGGGTAGCGGAGTCGCGCTGTTTGCAGCCCAATTGGGCAGCGTGTCGCAGAATTACTTGGCGATGTTATGTCAGTAGTCGGGCGGGCGAGGAGCATTTTATATTGACCCGAGGTGGCACCTCTAGTTAAGAAGGAATGGATTTGGAGATCCTCCCTAAAGGTTTTGGTCGGCCAAGAGAGCCTTCCAAAGGTGCCAAGTTAGCTCAGCCTTTGGCTTGGGAGGGGAAGAGTTTGTTAGTCTTCCGGTATGCGGTGGGACCTCCACGCTGAGACCTTGGGTCTGTCTCTTACGTTCCTAGTCTAGTGCCTAGATTGTTCGCTTGAGCGTAGTAGGTGCGCGGTCACCCCTCTTTTGGGATCTCGAACTCCACAGAAACCGGTTCCCGGTTTCAACATTTATGGTGCGGTGAGCGTGGAGTGTGACCAGCACAGAAGAACTCATGCGAACGTTACGGCTATAGAAAAGGAACCAAGTGACGACCGAGGTCACGCGATGAAAGAAGTCCCCTCCCTCAATTGAATCTCGTTTTGTTTCTCACATTAAGGTTGAGACGTAGTTACGAAGGTTTTTCTTGTTTGGAGTACTTTATAAATAACAGGTTCATCATGAAAGAGTAAGTCTTCATGAGTTTGGGATGAGACCATGAGCTCTGATGCAGTCGTTGTTTGCTTTGAGTTATTTTATTGATGGTCAGTTTTTCTTTGATTATGGTATATCTTTATGTTTGCTTTATATTTATGATGGAGAGGTTGGTTTAATTTAATATGTGAGGAGGTCGTATTGGGTGGCGGAATTTATGTATTATATGCAGAGTTTGGTTTATATTTTTATGATGGAGGTAGCTATTATGAGTTATAGGAAGAATTTATTTTTTATAATTTGAATGAAGGACACTTGATGAGAAGCCGGTTACCATTGTTCATGAATTGTTGGTATAAGCTTACACTTCCTATTAAGTGTTGCGGCATTGTTAATCATTTTTTGTTAGGTTATGCCGTGTATACATTTACTCGAATGATTTATAAACTTATGAAATCTTTTTTCCTAATCCATTTTTTTGGTTCGTATTGACTACTTGACAAGGAAGGTACAGTTTCTTTTTCATGCGCATCTTGAATTATAATCTTAAATCCATCATGATGTCCTGGAATGGTGTATGTTGTCAGAAGTAGAGGTATGATGACAAGTATCCTATGATTCTGTGTCTGTATATGGAACTACGTGTTTTCATTGGAAAATGTTTTAAAGCGTAAACTTGGCTTGAGGCTTGCAGTGAGTTGCTTGAGTTGCAAAACATATTTTAAGTTTCTAGGTTCTTCATTTTATTTGTTTTTAGTTAGATTTAGTTGAGCTTTTTGTCGAATTTTAAATATCAGAGGTTTTATCAAAGCCTTTCAAAAAGTAATTGTAACATATTTTTCACTCTGACGGAAATTGAATCATTGTTTTCTATTTTGCAAGCGACCAAATGAGTCTTCAGTGAAATCGGTTGGTCAGGGGATCATCGTGATCTTCTATCTACCGAGCATAAAAAAATGGTACTAGTCAATGCTCTGCAGCTACTAGGTTGATGTCAATTCCCCCATAAAGTGATAAAAGGGAGACTGCTATCTATACTGCCGTCTCAGGGTTATACGCTAAAATGCTCCGAAAGTGATTTCCTCAATTTTGGTCGGTGCTCAATCCTTCACAAGATATGAATATTTTCTCCAATTCCGTATCAGTTTGGCTTTTCGTAATAGTTTGTCATTTTTGAGAAGCATATGCAGAAGTATCTTCCTTTTTTTTCAATACCTTTAAATATGTTGTGCCCTTCTAATATGATGAAATTTCAGGCGGTTTCTTCTATGGCATGAGGGTGAAATGGTTGTTTGGAGAGGAGACCCCGAGAAGACCCGCTGTCCAGGCTGTCATCGAGCTGGCAGGTCTGTAGGCCCACTCGGTGGTTGGAGTTAGTTTTGGAGAGGAGACCCCGAGAAGACCCGCTGTCCAGGCTACCATCGAGCTGGCAGGTCTGTAGGCTCACTCGGCGGTTGGAGGTTGTTTGGAGAGGAGACCCCGAGAAGACCCGCTGTCCAGGCTACCATCGAGCTGGCAGGTCTGTAGGCTCACTCGATGGTTGGAGTTGGTTTTGGAGAGGAGACCCCGAGAAGACCCGCTGTTCAGGCTACCATCGAGCTGGCAGGTCTGTAGGCTCACTCGGCGGTTGGAGGTTGTTTGGAGAGGAGACCCCGAGAAGACCCGCTGTCCAGGCTACCATCGAGCTGGCAGGTCTGTAGGCTCACTCGGTGGTTGGATGTTGTTTGGAGAGGAGACCCCGAGAAGACTCGCTGTCCAGGCTACCATCGAGCTGGCGGGTCTGTAGGCTCACTCGGTGGTTGGAGGTGGTTTTGAGAGGAGAACCCGAGAAGACCCGCTGTCCATGCTAACATCGAGCTGGCAGGTCAGTAGGCTCACTCGGCGGTTGGTGGTTGTTTGGAGAGGAGACCCCGAGAAGAACCGCTGTCCAGGCTACCATCGAGCTGGCAGGTCTGTAGGCTCACTCGGTGGTTGGAGTTGGTTTTGGAGAGGAGACCCCGAGAAGACCCGCTGTCTAGGCTACCATCGAGCTGGCAGGTCTGTAGGCTCACTCGACGGTTGGAGGTTGTTTGGAGAGGAGACCCCGAGAAGACCTGCTGTCCAGGCTACCATCGAGCTGGCAGGTCTGTAGGCTCACACGGTGGTTGGAGTTGGTTTTGGAGAAAAGACCCCGAGAAGACCCGCTTTCCAGGCTACCATCGAGCTGGCAGGTCTGTAGGCTCACTCGGCGGTTGGAGGTTGTTTGGAGAGGAGACCCCGAGAAGACCCGCTGTCCAGGCTAGCATCGAGCTGGCAGGTCTGTAGGCTCACTCGGCGGTTGGAGGTTGTTTGGAGAGGAGACCCTGAGAAGACCCGCTGTCCAGGCTACCATCGAGCTGGCAGGTCTATAGGCTCACTCGGTGGTTGGAGGTTGTTTGGAGAGGAGACCCCGAGAAGACCCGCTGTCCAGGCTACCATCGAGCTGGCAGGTCTGTAGGCTCACTCGGTGGTTGGAGGTTGTTTGGAGAGGAGACCCCGAGAAGACCCGCTGTCCAGGCTACCATCGAGCTGGCAGGTGTCTGTAGGCTCACTCGGCGGTTGGAGGTTGTTTGGAGAGGAGACCCCGAGAAGACCCGCTGTCCAGGCTACCATCGAGCTGGCAGGTCTGTAGGCTCACTCGGTTGTTGGAGTTGGTTTTGGAGAGGAGACCCCGAGAAGACCCGCTGTCCAGGCTACCATCGAGCTGGCAAGTCTGTAGGCTCACTCGACGGTTGGAGGTTGTTTGGAGAGGAGACCCCGAGAAGACCCGCTGTCCAGGCTACCATCGAGCTGGCAGGTCTGTAGGCTCACTCGGTGGTTGGAGTTGGTTTTGGAGAGGAGACCCCGAGAAGACCCGCTGTCCAGGCTACCATCGAGCTGGCAGGTCTGTAGGCTCACTCGGCGGTTGGAGGTTGTTTGGAGAGGAGACCCCGAGAAGACCCGCTGTCCAGGCTACCATCGAGCTGGCAGGTCTGTAGGCTCACTCGACAGTTGGAGGTTGTTTGGAGAGGAGACCCCGAGAAGACACGCTGTCTAGGCTACCATCGAGCTGGCAGGTCTGTAGGCTCACTCGGTGGTTGGAGTTGGTTTTGGAGAGGAGACCCCGAGAAGACCCGCTGTCCAGGCTACCATCGAGCTGGCAGGTCTGTAGGCTCACTCAGCGGTTGGAGGTTGTTTGGAGAGGAGACCCCGAGAAGACCCGCTGTCCAGGCTACCATCGAGCTGGCAGGTCTGTAGGCTCACTCGGTGGTTGGAGGCTGTTTGGAGAGGAGACCCCGAGAAGACCAGCTGTCCAGGCTACCATCGAGCTGGCAGGTCTGTAGGCTCACTCGGTGGTTGGAGGTTGTTTGGAGAGGAGACCCCGAGAAGACCCACTGTCCAGGCTACCATCGAGCTGGCAGGTCTGTAGGCTCACTCGGCGGTTGGAGGTTGTTTGGAGAGGAGACCCCGAGAAGACCCGCTGTCCAGGCTACCATCGAGCTGGCAGGTCTGTAGGCTCACTCGGTGGTTGGAGTTGTTTGGAGACTTTTGCACTACCCCGAGCCTGGCTCGGCCCCAGGTAGACCCGCTGCACAGGCTCCCATCCAGCTAGCAGGTCCGTAGGCTCGCCTGTGGGGGTAAGGGACCCCGAGTGCTGCTCGGCCCCGGGTAGACTCGCTGCTCAGGCTCTCATTAGTTGGGCAGGGCGGTAGGCACACCTGGGGAAAAGGACGTGGATTGGGAAAAGGTTTTGGAAAGGTTTGGTAGTTCCATGAGAAAAATCTAAAAAATATGGAATACTTTTTCAAAAAGGGATAACCATAGTTTAAATCATGTTGGAAATCAGCATTTCTATTTGGATAAACGGAGTAGACTAATATTAATACATCGCTTGATTTAGAAGTGAAAAAGAATATGAGATATCTTGTTTATTTTAATGCTGATTCTGTGAATAAATAAATTATTTGTGGGGAACTAGATGACTATGTTTATAGAATATACGCTCGTTTTAAATAAGAGCCTCTTGCCTCTCAAGACATGTGTCAACATTTTTGGCTTATACTTCAAAAAGTAGGTTGGTTGGTTTTTGACAAACAGATTTGTTTTTGCGGCATTTTCATGAGAAGTTTTTTCCTGATTTCAGCCCTGGGGCAGAGCTCCCTTTACCTCCAAGTGAGGGATTCTCTCAAAATTTTTCTTTGGGTCGGCTCCCACTTGCCAGATACATGGGGTTGGACGTTCTTTCCGAGCTTGTGCCAAGCTCGAAAAGAGCGGGGATTGTGTACAACCCCGTACCCGGGCGAGTGGGACCCTCCCCAAATAACGGGCTCGGGATACGCTATGAGCGACGAGTTGGTGCAACCCCGCCCGAAGACGTGCGGATGCTCGTGCGGGCGTGCGGGTGCTCGAGCGTGCGTGCGGAGGTTTCTTTTGGATAGGCTTTTACTATACATGTATATTATATTATATATATAATATTATATATATATTATATTATGTAATATAATAGATACATTATATTATATAGGTAAGATGGGATTTGAGATGAGAAGAAAAAGAGGAGGGGATGGGCAACAGGACAAAGGGGGAAAAAAGAACAAAAAAAGAAATAGGAAGCAGGTAGGGGGGCAGGCGGGGGAGAGGGCTTTGGAGAGAAAGAAAGAAAAGATAAAAAAAGGAGAGCTCGGGTAAGAAGGCAGAGGGAGAAAGGGAAAAAAGAAAAAGAGGAGCAGGAGGGAAAGAAGGAAGAAGGGGCAAGCCTCCCTGTGGAGATCTGGAGTTCTCTCCCTCTCTCTCTCGGCATGGAGCAACCCGGCGCCGCCCTCCCTTCTCTCCCGGCCGCCTGGAACAAGCCTGACCGCCCCTCTCCCTCTCTCGGCCTAGAGCAGCACAGCAGGGCCGAGCTTTTCTCGGCCCCATCTCTCGTCGCCGGCCAAAATGAGCACGACCGCTCCTCCTTCCACCTCTCCCGTCGCTGGACAAAATGAGCACGACCGCCGCTCCTCCTCCTCCACCTCTCCCGTCGCCGGACAAAAGGAGCACGACCGCTCTTCCTACCTCTCCCGTCGCCGACCAAGTAAAGAGCACGGTTCGACCTCCCCATCACACGTCACCGCCGCCCATGGTCAGATCCGACCATTTGGAGCACGGATCGGCCATGTAGGGCCGAGTTTGGACATTTGGAGCCGGGATCGGCTTCATGGGGGGCAAGTTCAGCCGTCCGGAGCTAATTTGGTCGGGGGCTTCTCTCCCGGCGCCGCCCGGAGCTCGGGTCATACACCAAGTCAGAAACGGAGCTCCTCTCCCGGAAACGCCGCCAAACACGCGTCCAGGGTAACGATGTTTCTACTCGGGCAGGTGAAGCCCTCAATTTACATTTGCATGGAAGCCCCTCTCCACCAATGGGTGGGGAAAGGGAGCTCTCCGACGGGTCGACGTGTACGTCCCCGCTATTAATTGCATTTAGTATCCGGAAGTGTGAGTACGGATTTAGGCATGCTGTGTGAAGCCCATTCGGACGTATGAGCTGAATTGGTGATGTTCTGTGTGAAGCCCGTCCGGACGTATGAGCCGGATCGGTGATGTTCTGGGGTTCCCGGAGAAGACTCCGTGGGAGTTGTATACTATATACTTGCAGGGAATACGCACTATAGCCCCCATCAAGTGGGTGTGCGCATTGTGTTCAGTCTGTTTATGTTAGCCGACCGATGTTTCGTTGGCCGCCGCTCGTCGAGACGTTGACGTACAGGTGTTGCAGTACCAAGCAAGGAATACCGGGCTTAAGCCCAAGCTTGTGTCGGCCCTCAAAGGCCCAGTTCATTTATATTTCCGGCCTTCGTGCCGATGTATGGAATTTATATTCCTGTAAATTTATAATCTGCGATGCTCTGTGTGCGCATGTTTTACTCCTTTTGTCTTGGGCGAGTGGTGTGCTCTTGAACCGCTCGTCCCGTGGGAGCCCCGAGGTTTATGCCGGGAAGCCCCTGTTGGCCTGTTGATAGCCTTTTAGGGCAGCGGAGTCGCGCTGTTTGCATCCCAATTGGGCAGCGTGTCGCAGAATTACTTGGCGATGTTATGTCAGTAGTCGGGCGGGCGAGGAGCATTTTATATTGACCCGAGGTGGCACCTCTAGTTAAGAAGGAATGGATTTGTAGATCCTCCCTAAAGGTTTTGGTCGGCCAAGAGAGCCTTCCAAAGGTGTCAAGTTAGCTCAGCCTTTGGCTTGGGAGGGGAAGAGTTTGTTAGTCTTCCGGGTATGCGGTGGGACCTCCACGCTGAGACCTTGGGTCTGTCTCTTACATTCCTAGTCTAGTGCCTAGATTGTTCGCTTGAGCGTAGTAGGTGCGCGGTCACCCCTCTTTTGGGATCTCGAACTCCACAGAAACCGGTTCCCCATTTCAACATTCTTCAAAATTGTTAACGATCTAAGAGTGTATGGCCGGTCTTCACTAATGGGGAGATAAATGACAACTTTCTGAGGTCACTCACAAAAGAATGGGACAACAAAGTTTGTGCCATCAGGGAATTTGGCAAGTTAGCTGAAACAGATCCTCAGAATCTATTTGGCAAGTTAATGTCCTATGAACTGCAGATAAACTCCAGAAAGGCTGAAGAAGAGGAAAGTCGATTCTCTTCAAATGAAAAGTCTATATCTTTAAAGGCAGATAGTTCAAAGAAGGGCAAAGCTGCCTCACCAGCACTAGCTCTAGAAGAAAGTGAAGTGGAATCATCTGAGCCAAGAACTTTAGGCTCAGAGCTATCTAAAGGAGAGTTCTCACTGCTCTCAAGACAGTTCAAGAAATTCTTGAACAAAAAGAAGCAATGGAGAGGCAAGGATGCCTCATACAAAAGATCACGACATGACGGTGATCGACGAAAGAAAGGCTCAAGTAGCCATGACAGGTATAATTCTAAACCTAATAAACATATTTTTCGACTGACATAGTTTGTTATTGTTGTAACAAGCCAGGTCATGTCATTTCTGATTTCCCCACAAGAAAAAGGAGGGTGGAAAGAGAGATGAAAAGAAGTCCTCATACAACAAAAATAGGACAAAGAAGAGCCTAAAAGCAAAGAAGGGCAAAACTCTCAGTGACTCGGACTCATCTGAGTCGAGTGAAGAAGAAGAAGCCTACTTTGGGCTTATGGCTCAAACAGACAAAGAAGAAGAGCCACAGTTCACTAGGGAGGTAAACTCTCACACTCCTCTTTCAGAATTTGAAGTCTCTGAGCATGATAATGAGTACAGCTCTTCTAATGATGAGTCTGAACTCATGGCCCAGTATAAGGAGTTAATCAAGGCTTACGACAAATCTCGACGAGTCGTGAAAACTCAAGCTAAAGAGATAAAGTCTCTAAAAGCTAATGAGAACACCCTGAGAGAGGAGGTCACTAAGACTTACTCACTCAGGGAGAACTTCAATAATACTATTGAAGAATATAATAAGGCTCTAGAGCACCTTGAATTAAAAGAAAAAATCATCAAGGAGTTGGAAGAACAACTCGCTGCTGAAAAGAAACTTGTAGAAAGTTTCTCAAAGCCTAAGACTGTCCTTCCTCTCGTTGCTAAATTCTCAACTAAGGCCAAGGGTGCTGGGCTAGGCCATGTAGAAGCTCCTAGTAAATCTTTTAGAAGGAATAATGCTCAGAGAAAGAATAAGGCCGCCAAGAAGGCCTCTACCAAAGAAAAGGGGAAGGCCCCTCAAGATCAGACTGTCTTTAAGATAGTTATCTTCCCAACTAATGAGTTTGATCTTGACTCATCCTACGGCCACTTGACTAGGACTACTTATGTAGAACTAAAGTCTCGTTACCAAGGATGGACTCACCCCAGAAACGTTGGTGAGAGTGTCTTTAAGGCACCTTATGAAGAAGTCATTCTTTAGGGCTATGGTCCTTATGATCATGGTCATAACTTCAAGAAAGCACCAAAGGTAAAACCCATTATGGAAAAGCTTGCGAAGGAGAAGAAATCATGTGATTGCCATCATCATGAAGCCTCCTCCTCCAAGAATGCAACCCCTGCTAGACCACTATACCAGAAGGTCAAGCAGGAGTACTCAAGGCAAAGATACAATAGGTTCGACTGTTTGTGCTGTTGCAGAATTTGTCATTTTGCCATCGATTGTTGGTTTAATTCTAGAAATGTTGTGACTTCTCAAGTTGGCAACATGAGAATGACCAATCATAATGCTAATCCTCGTAGGTGGAGTGTGCTCTGACACGAGATCAAGGACCCAAACGTGCTTGGGTTCCTAAGGCAAACTGATTATGATTGCAGGTATGTCCAAAGGCCACCAAAACTCTAATCTGGTATTTGGACAGTGGATGCTCTCGGCACATGACCGGGATAAGAAGCCTACTTCAGAACTTCTCTCTAGTGCTGAATGGACCAAAGGTCATCTTTAGAGGTTCAGACCGAGGAATAACTAAAGGCTACGATATGATCACAAACGGTAGTGTATCCTTTTCGGATGTAGCTTATGTTGAAGGATTGGAACACAATCTCATAAGCATAAGCCAACTATGCGACAAAAGATACATATTTGAATTCCATGCTGACAAGTGCTTGATAAAGTCTATTGACAATATAGAAACAATTCTATCAGGAACTCGAAGCAGGAATATTTTCTATTTAAATTTCATTTGTATAGATTCTTCTACACCAGTGTGGCTTTTAGCAAAAGATAGTGCATCTCTTGGTGACCAATGTCACAAGAGATTAGCACATATTAATTTTAAAACTATTAATAAATTATTTTCTCTAAATTTGGTACGTGATGCCCCGAATGTCAAGTATGTCAAAGATAGAACTTGTCATGCATGTGTTAAAGGCAAGCAAACAAGGGCTACCTTTAAAAGCGTTATTGGCAAAGATTCTAATAGATGTTTACATCTACTTCATATGGACTTGTTCGGTCCACTGCAAGTTAGAAGTTTAGGAGGCAAGGATTATACGTTGGTTATCGTTGATGACTACTCGCATTTTGCGTGGGTGTTCTTTCTGAAACACAAGTCAGATACCTTCGATGTCTTTACAAATTTTGTTAGGCAGATCCTGAATGAATACAATTGTTCCGTAGTTAAGATCAAAAGTGATAATGGAACTGAATTCAAGTCTAGGGCCGTGACAGAATTTTGTGAAAGCCTAGGTATCTTTCATGAGTTTTCCTCTCCTCATACTCCGCAGCAAAATGGAGTAGCTGAGAGAAGGAACAAAACACTCATAGAGGCCTGCAGGACTATGTTGAGTGATGCTTCACTACCGGAGTACATCTAGGCTGAAGCTGTCAACACTGCATGCCACATGCAAAATCGAGCACTCATAAATAAGAACCATGATAAGACACCTTACGAACTTCTAAAGAGAAGGAAACTTACTGTCTCATATTTTAGAATTTTTTGTTGTAAATGCTTCGTGCTTAACAATGATAAGTATCATAGTACCAAGTTTAACGAAAAGAGTTTTGAAGGTATTTTTGTAGGGTATAGTAGCCATACTAAGGCATACAGGATATTTAATAAAAAAACTCTGGTTGTAGAAGAATCAATACATGCTGTATTTGATGAGACGAGTTTGCTGTAAAGCAACTCTTCTAGTGTGCTTATTGAAGATGCAAGTGCAAAGTTGAAAGAAGTTAGCTTGGATGAACCAATAAAGATGAGGGTGAAAAATTCATCAAGATCACCACTCCAACCCCTATTGGAGAGGTAGATGATCAAGATGAAGAAGTAGTCAATATTGATGAAGTCACTCCAGTGGTTGAAGTTCAAGAAGCAAGAAATCTAGAGCTCAGACATCTGAAGGATCATCCAATGGACCAAATCATAGGAGATCCCCAGGATGGCGCCAGAACTCTTAGTGGTATAACTAATGAAAATTTATATTTAAGTTTTCTCTCGCAAGTTGAACCAAAGAAGTTCGAGGAAGCAAACTCGGACGCATCATGGATCTTGGCCATTGAAGAAGAACTGAACCAATTCAAGCGCTGCAAAGTCTTGAAACTAGTTCCCAGACCCAAGGGTAAAAATGTCATCGGGATAAAGTGGGTCTATAGGAACAAGATGGACGAAGATGGAACAATCATAAAGAACAAAGCCAGACTCGTCGCCAAAGGATATCATCAAAAAGAAGGAATCGACTTCGACCAGACATATGCTCCAGTGGCTAGGCTGGAGTCAATCAGGTTGTTCTTAGCATATGCTGCACTAAAAGGATTCACTGTCTATCAAATAGACGTGAAGTCCGCTGTCCTTAATGGTGACATAAAGGAAGAAGTGTACGTAGAACAACCCCCATGTTTTGTTGATTCTAACTTTCCTGATTATGTTTATCTATTATCTAAAGCGTTGTACGGTTTGAAACAAGCTCCTCGAGCTTGTATGAAATGCTATCTAGTTTTTCTCCTTGAAAACAAGTTCACAAGGGGAAAGATAGATAAGACATTATTTCTTAGGGAAATAAAAGGCAAGATTTTGCTAGTACAAATCTATGTCGATGATATCATATTTGGCTCTACTAACGACAACCTCTACAAAAAGTTCTCAAAACTTATGCAAGGGAAGTTTGAAATGAGTAGCATGGGAGAGCTGAAGTATTTCTTAGGGCTTCAGGTGAAATAATCTGAAGATGGAATTTTCATCTCCCAGACTAAGTTCACCAAAGAGCTAATTAAGAAATTCGGAATGGAGAACGCAACCTCTATGAGGACTCCAATGGGTTCAGCCATGTCTCTAGACAAGGATGAGAAAGGGAAACCTTTTGATGAAACCAAGTACAGAAGCATAGTTAGATCTTTGCGCTACCTTACTGCTAGTAGACCAGACATAATGTTCTCTACATGTGTTTGTGCTAGATTCCAAGTGAACTGTAAGGAATCTCACTACGCTGCTACAAAGCGGATTTTGAGATATCTTAAAGGTACACCAAATCTTGTCTTATGGTACCCAAGAAGTAATGACAGTTAGCAGATTGGTTTTTCAGATGCTGATTTTGCAGGTAGTAAAGATGACAGAAAAAGCACTTCCGGGACATGTCAATTCCTTGGAAGAAGACTTATCTCATGGAGCAGCAAAAAACAAAACTGTATCACAATCTCAATGGCCGAGTCAGAATATATTTCTACAGGTAGTTGTTGTGCACAGTTGCTTTGGCTGAAGAATCAGCTGGAAGACTACAACATGAAGGTCAAAAACATTCCAATGTTTTGTGGCTCCTCCAGTGCAATATAAATTTCCAACAACCTAGTCTCACACAGTCGGACAAAGCACATCGAGCTAAGATATCACTTCATCTGGGAGCATGTGGAGCAAGGGGATGTAGATCTGCAATATGTTCCAACAGATAGATAAGTTGAAGATATTTTTACAAAGCCATTTGATGAGGCCAAGTTCAACTTCTTCAAAACTTAACTTGTACATGCTCAATAAGGAAGAATAGACAAGGTGGAATCATTTCAAGGCTCAGAAATCAAGGACAAGTCAAAAAGGTTAGAAATTTCTCTAACTGTACTTCATTTCTCGGGATATAAGAATGACTTCTCTAGAAGTAACTTCTAATTACTCGAGTACTTTCCTTCTTCTCGAGAAATAGAAAATCTTACTACTCGAGTAATATTAATCGAGTAATAGCCTTCTTCTCGAGAAGTAAAGAACTCACTCGAGAAATATAATCTGACTTCTCGAGAACTGGTCATTCATCTCTCGAGAACTAAGTCTCCACTCGAGAAATGACTCTTCGCTTTTCGAAATTTTTCGAATTCTTCTGTTTCGCTCTAAGCTTGATTTCCGCCCTAATCTAAGGTTAAAGTTAGACCAAATCATCATTACTAGACTTATATAAATAGGGAATTTTAGATTTCATTAAATCTACACTATTTAAAAATCCATTTCTCGAGAAAACATTTCGTCTTCCACCACTGAACCAGAGCTTTCGTCGTCGTCGTCTGCCCTCTGTCGCTCACCTTTTCTGAAGAATCAATGGCACCGTAATCCAAGATCAGTGTTGGAAGTGAGCTAGTTGTTGCTGGGATCACAAAATTGTCAGATGACTTCAAAATTCTTCTGCTACTTCTCGACAACACAGGTTTGTCATTTGTTCTTCAAGAACCTTGCAGAATACTGTTTCCAGAAGTTGAAGAATTTTTCAAGAACCTTAAAGTAAAGAGAAATGGGAAAGTCCTGAAATCCAAGGTTAAAGGTATTAAGATCAAGTTGAATAAGACCATTGTCTCTCAAATGTTAAGAATGCTAGTTGTAGATGAAGAAGATGATCTAACTGAGGAAAATAATGAGGGGGCATGCTGCTTTTGTGGAATATCTTCTGAAGCCTCTTCTGTTAGAAGACCAGACCTAAATTCAGAGAGCAAACTGCTGTTAATATCATTGGAAAGATTCTCTGGTGCAAGACAGGTTCAATAGGATTCATTTCTTATGACTTGTTTAATGTTCTCATAGCAATAGTCTGCAGGAATAGATTTCAATTTGTAATGATGATACTTGATAAAATAAGGGAGAGCATTAAGGCTCCAAATTTTGCAAGGATAATATCTCTAATGCTTCATGAGATAAATCCTCAAGTTTGTAAAACTTCAAAGGGAATCTCATTCATCATATGAAGAAAGTTTCCATATCCTGCATTTAGAGATGGGAAGTCAAGTTAAAGAATCCAACTCAAGCTGCAAAAGTTTCAGAAGCCCCTGCCTTAGAGTACAGGACCCCATCTCCCTCTCATCCTGAAATTACTGACACAGCTAGTATAGCAATTGAGGGGGAGCCTATCTCCTCTGACCCTTTTGTAATAACTCACTCCTCCTCTCCAGTCCGATCACCTCTTCCAGCCACTTCAACAGAATTGCATATAGATGAACAAGCTCAAGATACCATCTTATCTTCAGCAGAAG